>JAWQEG010000079.1:0-681864 GCA_033782935.1 Petrolisthes cinctipes
TTAACAAAGCTAAGAGTATTTGGTTATGGTATTAAATGTATAATACATATGTTGTATACATGAAATTTTGCAAGAGCATGCAGACAATGACATTACACAAAATGGCAAAGAGAATATGCTGAAAGAAACTGCATAGGCTATCTGCATGAAGGAATGTAATGGTAAATGAATCACAATACAGGGCTGGTAGATAATTAGAGAATGGTTACACACTCAATCAAAGAAAATCGACCTATTTTATGGTACACTACAATACTCCCCCCCTAGTTTTGAGGAAGGAGGAACGATACTCTTGTGTGTCGTAGTTTGTTGTTTCCAGCATGTGTTGGAGGAACAGTCACTTGCACTGCTTGCAGCATCTGGTCCGGATTCAGGATATAAGCAGGCTTGACCCGGTCTACGGCCACAACTTCTTGAGAACCATGTTTGTCGATGGTGAAGTTCTTCCTCGTCCTGCGAACTACTTGGAAGGGGCCCTGATATGGCTGCTGAAGGGGCCTTTTTACTGCATCGACTCTAACAAAGACGTGTGTGCAGGCTTCCAGGTCCTGGTGAACGAAGGTCTTCGAGTTGGACGTACGAGGCTGCACTGGCTGGAGGCACTTCATGGTATTTTTCAGGTGTGTTGCAAAGTCCTGAACGCAGCAAGGCTCGGGGTCTGGTGTGGCAGAGAGAAGCTCACCTGGGAGCCTGAGCGTAGAACCATATACAAGCTCAGCAGAGGAGTTGTGCAGATCCGTTTTGAGTGAAGTTCTGATGCCAAGGAGGACAAGAGGTAGTGCTATTGACCAATCTTCTCTCTGGGCTGAAGCTGCCAGGGAAGATTTCAGCTGGCGGTGGAATCGTTCGACCGTTCCGTTGGTCTGTGGGTGATAGCTGGCGGTCCTGTATCGGCGGATGCCAAGGAGTATCATGACCTTATTCCACACGCCTGACTCAAACTGATCACCTCGGTCAGAAGTAAGGCTTAGAGGCACACCAAACCTGGACACCCATGTAGCGATGAAGGCACGTGCAACAGTATCCGTGGTGATGTCGGTGAGAGGTACTGCCTCAGGCCAGCGTGTGAAGCGGTCCACACAGGTGAGTAAATATCGATAGCCATTGGAGTACGGAAGTGGGCCAACGAGGTCTATGTGGACATGGTCAAATCTCTCGGTGACTGGCGTAAAGGTGGCTGCAGGAGAGTGTGTATGGCGTGTGACCTTGGAAGCTTGACAGCGTATACATGTGCGTGCCCAGTGTCTGACGTCTTTATTTATGCCCTCCCATATGAAGCGGGAAGACATCATCTGGTGCGAGGCACGGATTCCAGGGTGTGAGAGGTCATGTAACTTCTTGAAGAGCTGGTGTCGATGTTTCTCTGGTATGTATGGACGGAGAGTGTCGGTGGAGGTGTCAGCGTACAGTGTGACCTGGGTGTCTGGAAGTGTAATCTTCTTCATCTGTAGTGCAGGGTTATCCAACAGTCGCTGTAGCTCAGCGTCACCGACTTGATCAGCAGCAATGGTGGCATAGTCGATGGGAGAAGATTTTACAGTACTGATGTTTCGAGAGAGGGCATCAGCTGGGGCATTGTCGGCACCTTTGACATATCGTATATCCGTGGTAAACTGGGCAATGTAGTCCATGTGGCGCATTTGTCGTGGGGTGTAAGATTCCTTATTTCTGAGGAATGCTGTAGTGAGTGGCTTGTGGTCAGTGTAGATGTGGAAACTGCGTCCCTCGATGAAGTAGCGAAAACGCTTGACAGCTTTGAAGATGGCAAGTAGCTCCCTGTCATAGGCGCTATACTTCGACTCCGCCGAGGTGAGTTTCTTGGAAAAGAAGGCAATTGGCTTCCAGTATGTACCGACACGCTGTTGTAGGACGGCACCAACACCAATGTTTGAGGCGTCTGTAGCAATTGAAGTTTCTGCGTCTGGTGCAGGGAAAGAGAGCGTGGCAGCGTCGCTGAGGGCCTGTTTTGTTGAGAGGAAGGCCGCTTCCGCTTCTTCACTCCAGACGAGGGTAACAGATTGACCTCTCTTGCAAGGTTTAATCATGGCATACAATGGTCGTAGCAGGAGTGAGCAGTGTGGAATGAAGCGGTTATAGTAATTAACCATCCCAAGGAACTCCTTGACCTGGCATTGGGTAGATGGCCTGGGAAACTGCTGGATGGACTCGCACTTTGAGGGAAGTGGAGCAATGCCTGTTGGAGAGACTGTGTGACCTAGGAACTCAAGGGATGTCACACGGAGTTCGGACTTGTCTGTGTTGATTTGGATGCCATAATCTTGCAGTCTCTGGAGGACTTGGCGGAGGTGTTGTTTGTGGCTGGCTTCATCAGGACTAGCAATGAGAAGGTCATCTATGTAGGCAAAACAGTAGGGTAGACCTCAAAGGACCTCATCTATGAAGCGTTGAAACGTTTCGGCCGCGTTCCGCAATCCAAAGGGCATCCGGACGTATTCAAACATGCCAAAAGGTGTGATAATGGCCGTCTTCAGGATGTCAGTGGGATGGACTGGAATCTGATGAAATGCTTTGACGAGGTCGATCCGAGAGAAGATAGTGGAACCTGAGAGTTGGGAAGTGAACTCTTGAATGTTGGGCACAGGATATCTATCTTCCACGGTGCGTGAATTGAGGGCACGGTAGTCACCACAAGGTCGTATGTCTCCGGTCTTCTTAGGAACAATGTGAAGAGCCGACGACCAGTTGCTGCTGCTGGGCCGTATAATGCCTTTACTCATCAGAGATTCGAACTCGGCTTTGGCTTTCTTATAACTCTCAGGGGCTAAGCGTCAGGCCTTGGCATGCACTGGGGGTCCAGTAGTCTCTATATGATGAGTCACGTGATGCTTGGCAGGTATGCTGGATGAGTAGGGTTGTGTCAGCATAGGGAATGACTTGAGGAGGTCAGCAAACTTGTGGTCATGGTTGATAGCAGACAGGTGTGTGCTGTCACCAGGTGCTGGCTGTGCATTTGTAAAGATATCTGTGAGTGGGTCGACCAATTTTTGTCCTCTTACGTCTACCATCAGGTTGAAGTGACGGAGAAAATCAGCACCAAGGATGGCTTGTGACACTGCTCCTACGTAGAATGTCCATTGAAAAGAGCGGCGAAGGTTCAGATCCAGATGCACTGTTTGCCGCGAGTATACAGGTATCTTGGTACCATTAGCAGCGTAGAGATGCAGAGAAGGAGGTAGCGACCGCTGGCTGGCTGTAGCAGGGAGGACACTTACGTCGGCACCGGTGTCTACCAGGAACTTGGTATGGGACCGGCGATCAAAGATGTGGAGCAGCGTAGACTGAGTATGGCAAACATTATGCTGCGTTAATGTTCGCCGTTGTTGTTTGACGCCATGTAGCTGCAGAGCTTTTCACACTTGAGAGCCTTATCCCTAAACCTGCGATGGTAGTAGCAGAAGTTTGAAGTGCTCCTTGAACGTGACCGCTGGTGTTGGCGGTTTGGCGTCGAGGGTCGGGAACTTGGGTGGTTGTTGATTTGTTTCTTCAGGTTGCTGACTTCCATTGTAAGCTGGGAAATTAGATTGGCAAGCTGGGCAATTTGGGAATTTTCTTGGTTGCAGAAAGCAGGGGCTCTCATGGCTACTGCAGTGGCAGTGTGGTTGCCTGAGTTTGAGAGATCCTCAGTAGACATACTGGTCAGTGAACTCAGGGTGTAAATGCTGACAAGGGTTACCTGATATCACGGCAGCTGCGTTAGTCAGGTTATATCAGTATGCTGCTGAATACACTGGCACTGTAATTCACACACAAGGCACTAATAATAAAGGACAATACACTGTCCAGAGTGAAACACTGTAATCCAGGGTGAGGCACTGTAATCCAAGGTGAAGCACTGTAATCCAAGGCGAAGCACTGTAATCCAAGGTGAAGCACTGTAATCCAAGGTGAAGCACTGTAATCCAGGGTGAAGCACTATAATCCAGGGTGAAGCACTGTAATCCAAGGTGAAGCACTGTTGCTGGTAGCTAGACTGCCGCGAGTACCAGTGGTGTATAGGTGTTGGATGGCAGGCAGCAATGGCGTAGTTGGAGGCTTACAGATGGCTGCTGTGGACTGGTGATGCCTCAGGGTTCGCAGCGATAATGTAGATAGGATGGACAGTGGCACTGTGGCGGGAGCAACAGCTGCACAGGAGAGGTAGCAACTCGAGTCACCTCTTGATGGTGACTGCAGGGCAAAGGCGTTCTTGTAGACTATTGGAGGGTAGCGGCAGCACTCCAGGTCACTATTTGATAGTGACTGCAGGGCAAAGGCGTTCTTGTAGACTGCAGCTTGATCCACTCTTGTTGGCGATCGCGGCAGCTGCACTCTCCGGGGGTCACCACTTGTTGGTGATTGCTGCATACAGCTGCTCTCTCCGGGGGTCACCACTTGTTGGTGACAGCTGCACTCTCCGGGGGTCACCACTTGTTGGTGACAGCTGCAGTCTCCGGGGGTCACCACTTGTTGGTGACGGTTGCTATCTCCGGGGGTCACCACTTGTTGGTGACGGCTGCAATCTCCGGGGGTCACCACTTGTTGGTGGGTGGTGTAGCCACCAACTATAAGTTGTGCTGCTACCTAAAGAAGGCTCCTGTGTAAGGGCCACTGTCAGGGTTTCTCCACTACTCTTCTCAGCCTCAGGAGCTAGTGTCTATAACTCTCTTTAAGAAGTGCTCAAGGAAGAGAGAGATGCGGTGAATAGTTCCTTATGATTTAATGTCAAAAAATAGTTAACACTATATACAATTCTCTGCGTACCTGACGTTAACAAAGCTAAGAGTATTTGGTTATGGTATTAAATGTATAATACATATGTTGTATACATGAAATTTTGCAAGAGTATGCAGACAATGATATTACACAAAATGGCAAAGAGAATATGCTGAAAGAAATTGCATAGGCTATCTGCATGAAGGAATGTAATGGTAAATGAATCACAATACAGGGCTGGTAGATAATTAGAGAATGGTTACACACTCAATCAAAGAAAATCGACCTATTTTATGGTACACTACAATTGCACTTCATTGTCTGTCGACTGCACCCTCGCTATGTCAGTGTAGTTGAGAGAGATGGAGGAAAGTGGGTCGGCTGGAAGGTGATTGTCAATTACATTGATGTTCTCGTTTGATGACTGTGGTAGTGCTTGTGTAGGTGAGGGATTACAACCACGTTCAGGGTATTCATTTCCACGTGAGAGAGCGTCTGCCACTGTATTATCTTCACCCCGGATGTGCCGTATGTCTGTTGTAAATTCCGAGATGTATGCGAGGTGACGACTGACTCTGGGTGTGAAATTATCACCATTCTGCGCCATGGCAAACATTAGTGGTTTGTGATCCGTCAGTACATGGAAATCCCTGGCCTCCTGAAAGTGACGAAAGTGGCGTATGGCTTCATAAATTGCAAGTAGTTCACGGTCGAATGCGCTGTATTTACTTTGTGCAGAGTCCAGACGCTTACTGAAGAACGCTATAGGCTAAAAAGAACCATCAATCTCCTGCTGCAGGACAGCTCCTAAAGCGGTAGCCGAGGCATCAGTGGTGAGGACTGTAGGAGCCACGGTATAATAACTATAGAGAGGTATACGCATGGGAGCCTTAAAATCATTGCCCGAGAGGGAAGTCTTCTAAAACGCTCAAAACATAGATGGGTTGTGACGTCACGTAATAAAGCTACTATCTCTGTGCTCGGTAGTCTCTCTGCCCAATAAATGATAAATAAGTAATTATAAGACATCCTTCTCGCCATTAGTAGGTAGGAGTTGAAGATATATAGTGACTTATTATTTAAGTTTGGCATTTCATACCGACACATTGAATTTGTAAGGAAATATTAGGGACAATGTCAGCAGATAGATGTGGGTCACGGACAGTGGTAGTGGATTCGTCAACCTTATTAAGGCCTCCATAGACTATCATTCATGCCTGCGCAAACTAGGTGACTGTGCAATCATTTAAATTTGCCACACACGTGTGATTGACCAAAGAGCTTGTTAGATATGGTTCAGTCATTTGCGCAAACCATCAATCACACCCAAACACGACGTTTATGCCTGCACAACAACCCAGTTTGTACAGGCATGATTGATAGTCTATGGAGGCCTTTATGCTAATACAGTAATTAATGTTGTTATACTGCTATCAGCCCAGGGTTCTGCTGGAATGGGCTGCAAAGAAGTCTGCAAAGCTTAACAATTCATTTATTTATTACCATTATTTTTCTGTTGATCTCATAAATTTGGGTAGGTACATAGTATTTCCTCTTAAAGATTTTTACATCAAAATCTAAAATTAATAATGATCTCCCTAACTAACTTCTACTTCACACTGACACCCTTTTGGGTATAGGCTAGGCTACTATATCATCTCCCATCCTATGCTAGTGAGCAAACCACCTCAAAGTATTTCTTTTAATAAAAAATCCTGTAGCCTTCTCCACCCAAGTTATTATGGCATTTCATGTTTTCTCTCTAATCCATATTATAAGAAAGAGCATATTTTCTTTTCAAACCATTTATTAAAGTATTGGAAAAGGATGTAACAAGGCTGAAATTACATTTTATTCTCATAATATAGCAGTCATATATATATATATATATATATATATATATATATATATATATATATATATACTGTATTACAAAATTATATATATAATAACTTATTTGGAGGTAATATAGTTAATATCAAGTACTCAAGGTGTAAAATAAAGTATCACAAAATTATATACTAACTTCTTTGGACACAGAGTTGTACGGTACTAAAGTTACACTTGACTTCTCTATATTAGTATTACAAAAATATATATTATAACTTCTTTGGACACAGAGTTGTACTAAAGTTACAACTGACTACAAGGTATAAAGTACTGTATAGTATTACAAAATTAAATATTAACTTTTTTGGACACATAATGAGCTTTACTAAAGTTACAATTGACTACTCAAGGTATAAAATATAGGATTACAAAATTATATATATTATGTTCTTTTCACACACAGAGTTGCACTAAACTTACAATTGACTATGCGAGGTATAGAATATCACATGTTGTGTAAATTAAAGAGCTTATCCTATGTAAAATATTTTTTCCCATGTAAAAGAAAAAGTAATATATAGTAAAATAAATATATAAAGTAGCCTATCAGTGGTACATTATATCACATGTACTGTATATTCTATCACAGAGGAACACTATAAGGTACCATGTATGCTTACCTGTTGTATCACAACACTATCACAGGCTGCACAGCTACCACACCTACAGACCACCTACACTAAGAAACCAAAGTCCTCAAAATCAAGGATCATCTTGACATGAGAGGCACACAAACACTTGCTGCAGCCTCCACAAACCCACACCATCCACTGCACTACATGGCACAACACACACACATACCAAGGAACATTCAAACAACACCCAGTACACAATACCATACACAAATACTATCATCTCTTACACCCTGCCCACCCCAAACCAATCTCCAGAAACATATCCATACTCAAGTAAAGTGTCGGTGGATATTTGATTGTGGCTGTACAATACCACATGACTGGTGTACGAACTCGGCTGTAGAAAGGTTTGATGTTTTATCAAATATTATGCACACCTTAAATCGGTTTTTGAAAATAAAGACCCGCGGCCTGAAGCATTCTTTGGACAGTTTGCTTAATTAGCTGTGAATGGTATAAGAAATATTGGGCAGTTCTGGTAGAGACTAAATTTATTAAACAAGCAAGGCAGGTATACAAAAATCTTAGTACTCGGGATTCTGTGGAATATGACATGGTGAAATCGACTGTGTTAACTGCATATAATCAGGGAACTGAGTTTTACAGACAGCAATTTAGGAACCAGAAGTAATCTAGTGAAAACAACTAAAATGATTTTGCTGATGATTTTTGACATTTAACCTACTACATTTCTTTATTATTTTGCTTATTTTACCTTTAGATTTCTTAATCATGCTCCAAACTTTCAATCACTGAACTATGATTATATTTTTATAAAACTAAAGGTTTATATTGATGAGAGAGAGAGACTGACAATAATAGGAGGGCTGCCAAATAACTAACACATATGTTTTAACACAACGCAGATCTGAATGCCAGTAGGGGCTGAGCATTTTTTTTTAATACTTTATTGCTCTTACTGAGAATTTGTCTTGTGCTTGCCAAAGTAAAAAAGAGAATTATAAAAGTTTAAAAATGATTAACACTGTCAATCATATCTATACATATTCCTACAGCTTACTAAAGGAAACATTAATTCATCCCTATCTCTAACTTACACATTCTTAATCATACATTATATAAGACCTATATTGCTGATATTCCTGTGTGCCGCCTTCTTTTAAAACAGTTAAATACTATTTAATATCCTAATACTTGATGGAATATACGACTCCCTTTACCGAGAAGTTGGGCCCTGCACAGATCTCCACCTTTTGCCAGATGGTAACATTTTATAACATGAGTGCAGTGGGTGACTGGGGTCATTTATTATGACATTGCTCCTCTGAGTAACCGATCGTTTATATATTTCTAACAATGATTTTGTATTTTTGACATTTAATCTGCTACATTTCTTAATTATTTTGCTTATTTTACCTTTAGATTCCAGGGTACACTATATCCGTACCAGCAACCTATAGCAAATGAAAATACTGACTGTAGTATACTGTCGTAGAACAGATCCATTATTTTACTACCAACATTTAACTTACAAAGTTTCGTAACAAAAAACATCCTTGAATTTGCTCTCTTATAATTATATACTATCTATGTGAGAGGAAAAATTTAATTTATTGTCTAAAATCTTTCCTAAATATGTTTATTCTTCTACTATTTCAACAGTTCCATCATTAATTACCAGAGGTTCATGTTGTACGGGGGTCTTACTAAAATCAATAATAATTTCCTTAGTTTTGTTAACATTAAGTTTAAAAAAATTCTCCTTCCACCATGTGCTGAAACTGTTAACTTCTTCTCTATACCTAGCATCATTATTTACACAGAGAGAAACTATGGCAGTGTCATCTGCATATTTAATTATCTTATTACAGTCATTTCTACTTCTGCAATCATTTGTGTATAGAGAAAACAATAGGGGTGACAATACTCAACCCTGAGGCGTACCTGTGTTTGTCACAATTAAGTCAGAGATTTGTTCTTTAAGTTTTACATATTGCACTCTTCCTACCAAAAACTCACGTATCCATAGAACAAGTGATGGACTCACGTTAAAACCAATGAGTTTTTTTTATTAGCATATGAGGCTGTATAGTGTTGAAAGCACTTGAAAAATCAACGAACAATACTTAGCAAAGTGCTTACTGGATTTATTGTTTACATTTTCCAAAAATTTAAGTATATAATTTATAATAGATAGTGTAGCATCTTCCACACATCTATCCTTTTTATAGGCAAATTGGTATACATCCATCTGGTCTTTCACTTCAAAATACAGAATTTTTTTAACAACACTTTCTAAACATTTCATAAATATACATGTCAGAGCTACAGGTCTGTAATCATTATATCCTTTGGGTGTTTGATGTTTTGGCACAGGAAAAATTTCAGATGTCTTCCATAATTTAGGTATATAAGAGTGATCCAAGGAACTCTGGAAAATCCTACATAAGACTGGAACCAACTCCTTTTTTTGTAAAGGGAGGCTCATGGAATGATACATTCAGAGACTGGGTATAGCAACAATGTACAGGAATGTAAAGACAGAACTCCAAATATTCATGATTATGGTAAAAGTTATAATAGTTTTGCTTAAGGAAAGCAAGGTAGGTAGTAGACATGCTGTTGTCATTCTCTAATCTGAGAGGGAAAACGATTACGGACTGTTATCATCACGATGATATGGTTTGAAACATAAATCAGACTCGAGCAATAGTATTCAACCAAGTCTTAATGTTCGAGTTGAAGCTGTTTAAGAAGATGCCTTGAATTTTGGTAACAGACAGAACTTTACAACCAAGACCGAGAATATCAAGGATGACAACAACAAAGTTTCTAATGTTAATGTTAAAGATGTAATTAAATTGAGTCATATCTGTTCCCTGACAGGCTCTATATGATTATTGATGATGGAAAATGTAAAGTGTCAATGCTTCGAGACACTGCAGCAGGACAAAGTCACATTTTTGGGAGTATTTTGACAGCCAGTGAAAATAATTATACTCTTGATCATGTTATACTCAAAGATCTCTCAGGGATACCAACAATACTCCTTGCTAGAGATCACTTACACATAAATATAATTCATGGTAAAGTTGTAGTAGGCGTAAGAAAAGAACCATTTATTGCCTGTGAATTATTGTTAGGAAAGACTGAGCAGTGTTTCTGGTGGGTCCTCAACCTATGGTGTCCTCAACTCCAATAACTCTAAACTCCCCAATAAACTTTGATGAGGAACCTTCATTGTACAGTCGGCGGCAAAAGTCGTGTCGCCTCACTTAGCGTTTCTTGAAGGAGAACATAAAGTATAATAATGGAACCAACACATTCACCATACAAACTTATAATATCATGGTGGCAAATTAGTACACTACTCTAGGTTTTCATTCTACGAGCCTGTGAAGCTTATATTTCCATACTGTACTTCATGACTTGACAGATGTTGCCACACGACCTTTGCCGCCAACTGTACCTTTGCTCTGCTGTACCCAATTCGCAATAAAAAATGACCAAAGGGAGACGAAAAACAAAAAAGATATTTCTGATTGAGTTTTGCCTGAGAAACATTCCCGTGAAGAAGAAATTATCTGAAGTTGAAGCACTAATTTAGTCTGGAAATACAACATGTTCACATTCTTGGTTACTCGAGCCTTGGGCTGTTGAATGTGATGCCGTTATTTGTGAAGCGTTGAGTTGTCCACTCTTCCATTAATTTTACCTGGTTGTCATTCATCCGCTCTCGCCAGCCACCACTCTTGCCTGCACGGTTGAGAAGAAAAGGTATTTTAGAAACAAAACTAGAGGGAAAATCAATGAGAGAGAGAGAGAGAGAGAGAGAGAGAGAGAGAGAGAGAGAGAGAGAGAGAGAGAGAGAGAGAGAGAGAGAGAGAGAGAGAGAGAGAGAGAGAGAGAGAGAGAGAGAGAGAGAGAGAGAGAGAGAGAGAGAGAGAGAGAGAGAATTGGGTACAGCAGAGCAAAGGTACAGTTGGCGGCAAAGGTCGTGTGGCAACATCTGTCAAGTCATGAAGTACAGTATGGAAATATAAGCTTCACAGGCTCGTAGAATGAAAACCTAGAGTAGTGTACTAATTTGCCACCATGATATTATAAGTTTGTATGGTGAATGTGTTGGTTCCATTATTATACTTTATATTCTCCTTCAAGAAACGCTAAGTGAGGCGACACGACTTTTGCCGCCGACTGTACAATGAAGGTTCCTCATCAAAGTTTATTGAGGAGTTTAGAGTTATTGGAGTTGAGGACACCATAGGTTGAGGACCCACCAGAAACACTGCTCAGTCTTTCCTAACAATAATTCACAGGCAATAAATGGTTCTTTTCTTACGCCTACTACAACTTTACCATGAATTATATTTATGTGTAAGTGATCTCTAGCAAGGAGTATTGTTGGTATCCCTGAGAGATCTTTGAGTATAACATGATCAAGAGTATAATTATTTTCACTGGCTGTCAAAATACTCCCAAAAATGTGACTTTGTCCTGCTGCAGTGTCTCGAAGCATTGACACTTTACATTTTCCATCATCAATAATCATATAGAGCCTGTCAGGGAACAGATATGACTCAATTTAATTACATCTTTAACATTAACATTAGAAACTTTGTTGTTGTCATCCTTGATATTCTCGGTCTTGGTTGTAAAGTTCTGTCTGTTACCAAAATTCAAGGCATCTTCTTAAACAGCTTCAACTCGAACATTAAGACTTGGTTGAATACTATTGCTCGAGTCTGATTTATGTTTCAAACCATATCATCGTGATGATAACAGTCCGTAATCGTTTTCCCTCTCAGATTAGAGAATGACAACAGCATGTCTACTACCTACCTTGCTTTCCTTAAACAAAACTATTATAACTTTTACCATAATCATGAATATTTGGAGTTCTGTCTTTACATTCCTGTACATTGTTGCTATACCCAGTCTCTGAATGTATCATTCCATGAGCCTCCCTTTACAAAATAGGAGTTGGTTCCAGTCTTATGTAGGATTTTCCAGAGTTCCTTGGATCACTCTTATATACCTAAATTATGGAAGACATCTGAAATTTTTCCTGTGCCAAAACATCAAACACCCAAAGGATATAATGATTACAGACCTGTAGCTCTGACATGTATATTTATGAAATGTTTAGAAAGTGTTGTTAAAAAAATTCTGTATTTTGAAGTGAAAGACCAGATGGATGTATACCAATTTGCCTATAAAAAGGATAGATGTGTGGAAGATGCTACACTATCTATTATAAATTATATACTTAAATTTTTGGAAAATGTAAACAATAAATCCAGTAAGCACTTTGCTAAGGTATTGTTCGTTGATTTTTCAAGTGCTTTCAACACTATACAGCCTCATAATGGTGTTCATCTCCTTTCATACATCCGCAAGCATCATCTGACACGCTGGGACACTGGTGGTGCCACTCATTGCCGGGGAGGTACTCTGGATTACATCCTCTCGTCTGGCCTGATAGCATCTCAGGTCCTGTGCTCCTCCATG
The DNA here is from genome assembly GCA_033782935.1 of Petrolisthes cinctipes. NCBI lineage: Eukaryota > Metazoa > Arthropoda > Malacostraca > Decapoda > Porcellanidae > Petrolisthes > Petrolisthes cinctipes. The sequence continues at coordinate 12,711 of JAWQEG010000079.1, forward strand.
CCAGATTTATTCTCTGATCACATCGCTCTTCGGTTTCATTATTCTCTAACTGCTGGGTCAAGTGCTTCAGCCACTCGTTTGTGTATTGCTGTGCCCCCTAAATATCGCCCAACTTACATCTTATTCATGGCCCATGTATTCCCTACATTTGACATATCATCAGCTGAACAGTTGTACTCTGATCTTGTATCTGCTACTCATGACTTTTATAGGCTATATGTCTCCCGGCCACACCTCCAGCATCGCCATACTGCCCACTCCTGGACGCTGGATACACGTATACAGGAGGCAAAGGAGGAGGCTGAACCTGATGGCCTATTGTTTCAAGCCAACCCAACCCCTGACCTGCTTCATCGTTACCAGATGTCTAGGGACGCTTTAGTTGCCCTGCAGGAGTGTGCTCACACTGAGTCTTGGCAGCGGTTAATGGACAGCATCAACCAGCAAACAAGTGTGGCTTCTATGTGGCACCTCATCGGTCGGGTTGAAAAAAAGACACCGGCCACTGCTCGTCATCACACTCCCGCCGACTATACCTAACATCTTGTCGATGCCTGGTCAGAACAGCATCAGCTGCTCACTTCTCTCCCTGATATACCTGGAACTACAATTACGTGCTATGCTGATGATATCTGTGTTCATTCTACATCACCAAGGGATCTCCAGCGGTTTCTGGACTCCTTCTCTGTGGCCTCCTCTCACTGTGGCATTATTGTCTCCCCAGGTAAGACCAGAATATTTACCTGCCGCCTTCTTCAAGCTCGGCCAGTGTTCACCATTGGAGGGACTGTCATTCCCATGTGTTCCCAGTATCGCTACCTGGGCGCGCCAGTCAATATTTGGCTTATTATCCCTGCCAGACCTCAAGACCATCTTATTGTCCAGGATTATTGGATCGTCTCCAGCGCCGACTTACACCACTTCAATGGCTCACTAACAACTCCTCGGGCGTCTCCATCCCAGTAGCCAGGACTATCTATATTGCTTTTATCCGTTCAGTTGTTGATTACCTCTCCTCTGCTCTGATTCAACTTCCCAGGGCTACTCTTGAAACTCTAGAAAAATTTCAGAATAGAGCATTGTGAATAATTCTCGGGTGTCCAATGTCGACCAGGATAGTGAACATGCAGCGTGAGTTGCGTCTTCCCCCGTTAGTGGAGAGAATTTATTCTAGTGTTACTTGCTTCACTGTCAAGTGCCTCCATTTCCCACATCTTTCACCCCATTACTCTCAGTTAGTCAGGACTTCTCTTAGACCAAACTACCCGGTCCCTCCCATACTGCCTGCTGGACGTACTCTTATAAGGTCTGTTTCCTCTATGCTCCGTAGTCTTAATATAGATATAATGGTGGCAGACGTCCCCCCAGGGCCCACTCCGTGGATGCTACTAACACCTGATGTGAGCTTCACACCTACTTCCAAGTCGGAACTACCTTTTCTACAGCGGCAGTTGGCTCTGGAACACATAGAAACAGTGACGTCCTCCATCACAAATCCATACTGCCTCTACACTAACAGCTCATTGCAAGTGGATGGTACAGCAGGTTGTGCCGTCTTCTTACCTGACATGGTGTCACCTCCAGGGGGTTGGGTTGGCCATCGTCTCTGTAACCATTCCAGCTCAACATTGTGTGAACTGTATGCCATTCTGGATGCTGTTAGTCTTGTTTGTCAACGTGGAGTGAATGCTGCCATTTTTTGTGACTCCAAACCTGCCCTTCATTAGCTCTCTAGTGTTCAGCCCACACACTCTTCTGTTATTCAGCAGATTTTATCGTTTTTGGCCTTATTGCGTCATCGTAACTTGACTGTCAAATTTTTATGGGTGCCATCCCATGTAGGTTTACGTCACAATGGTACAGTTGACAGGCTCGCAAAGGAAGCCTGCCATCTGCCTCCTCGTGGTGTTGGACGTCCTCTCTCCTTGACATGTTACCTCTCTAAAGTCCGCTCCGCCGCTCTTCTCCCTGTACGGCGACGCAGAGATGCAGAGAGGCCTATCAGCATCTCTATCACCCATTACGAGTCTGTATGCCGTCACAAATATTCCTACCATCGTCGAGGCCTCATGGTTCGGAGGCACAATGTAGTCTCTGCTCGTTTGAGGCTTGGCTACCGGCCACCATGGCAGGTTGCTGGGATGCAGGGTGAGCCTCCCTTCACTGAGTGTCGCTTGTGTCGAGCGCCTCGTGCTAACACTGTAGAGCACTATTGCCTGGTCTGCCCCACTGTCCGACACTTGCTGCCCCGGGGCCTGCCACTTGATGTGGTTTGTCGACATCTGCTGAACCATCAGGTTCTGGAGGAACTTCTGGTACGCCACCCTCGTTTTGGTGGATTTAAGTAGGTCATAATGTAAATATTTGTCTGTATGCTTGTGCATCATTCTGTTATGTTTTCGTGATGTGTGTGTGTGTGTGTGTGTGCGTGTGTATGTGTGGTTGTAGTCATTGGATTCTCATGGGTCCTGCCTACCCGTATGTATTGTTGCTTGCCTGTTGATTGACGCTACGGCGCAATTAATTAAAAAAAAAAAAAGTACACTCAGATTATAGATATGATTGACTAGAAACTTGTTCGATACTGAGGTTTTGTTCTGGAGAAACAGAGGGAAAACAGCTACCTTATGCTTGATACAGTTTTTAGTGCAACTAGAACACTTTACAAGAGACCACGTGTAAACTGTATGACCACTTCACCTCCTTTCTACTACCAGTTAACCAACACCAAGTGAACTATTCAACAAGAATTTAAATTGGTTGTCTCCTACTAAATCATTCCTACAACACAAACATATCCTGGCTAGGTCGCCAGTTGTTACAACCAGGCCATTGAAAAACTCTTAAACAGTTACAAGTAATTATTTATTTCCTGGCTCTTGACCTACGGCTATAACAATAGGATTTGAAATAATAAAGAAAGTGAAGCATTTAAATTAGTAACCCCAATAATTCGTTGTACAGTCTCCTCCACTCCTGCTTTTCACCTCTGCCAAGAGCTCCTTACGGGTCACACAATAATTCCGCTCCGGTGGGCTAAGCTTCTTAGTGTAATATGCCACTTCATACTCCTGGTCACCTTTCTTCTGTGACAAGACACCACCAATACCATGATTACTCGCATCGCAGTCCAGGATAAATGGCTGACTCTGATCTGGGTACGGCAACACTGGGGAGCTTACCAACGCTTGCTTGAGTTCATCAAAAGCCTTCTGAGTCATCGCATTCCACTCGAACTTCTGCCGCTTCCCTAACAACTTATGAAGAGGTGCTGTTATTGATGCAAAGTCCTTAACAAAGCGCCTGTAGTAGGTACACAAGCCCAGGAAACTCCGTAAATCCTTCACACATGTAGGAGCCAGCCAGTCTTTTACAGCTGACACCTTCTCAGGATCAGTGTGAACGCCGCTCTTACCTACAATATGTCCCAGGTACTTCACTTCCTTCTGAAACAAGTGACACTTCTTGGGGTTCAATTTGAGGTGTGCTGCTCGAATCCTGTTGAACACCTCTGACATCCTCTCCAGTTCTTGGTCAAAAGTCTGTCAAAAAACAATAATATCATCATGGTAGATAAGAGCTGTCTGCCAGTGGAGGCCCTCCAGTACATGATCCATCAGACGCTCAAATGTAGCTGGGGCATTGCACAGACCAAATGGCATCACTTTAAATTGCCATAAACCCCATACATAAGAAAAGGCTGTTTTCTCACTGTCTTTTTCTGCAACCTTGACTTGGTGGTATCCCGCTTTCATATCCAGGGTGGAGAACCATTTGGCACCTGACATAGCATCCAGAGTGTCATCAATCCTTGGCAGTGGGTATGCATCCTTTACTGTCACTTCATTCAGGGCTCGATAATCCACACAGCACCTTACCGAACCATCCTTCTTCCTCACCAGAACCACTGCTGACGTCCAAGGACTGCTGGACTTTTCTATCACACCCTGACTCCGAATATTCTCCTTCACCTTTTCCATTTCTTGCCGTTGAGCTGGTGCCATCCTTCGAGCTGGTTGTTTGATTGGGCGGTGGTCCCCAGTGTCGATACTATGCTCCACCGTATCTGTGCATCCCAAGTCCAGGTCACTGGTGGAAAAGATGTCTGCAAACTCCACTAGCAGTCATCCAAGCACTGACAACTCCTTAGGAACAGCCCATGTACGTGGTCTGGCAGGTTATCATCTTCCTTAACTACACTCCTCTTACAGACTTTCCAATGATGCCACTCATGGTCCACTTCCTGGCACAATTCCACAAGTTCTCCCTCCTTGATCTTCTGTGGCTCACGAGAGAAATTAGCCACCACAACTGGCTCTTCACCTCCGCTCGTTTCCACCAAAGTCCTCCCCACCATCACTCCAGCATTTGTCTTGCTCCATATATCAGGTTCCACCACCCCTAAGTTACTGTCAAAAGAACTGCTCACTTTGCACCAGAGTAATATTTCGGAGTGCCCTCACTTCACCTCCAGACCTAGTATGTCTTGCTGCAGTGACTGGAACAGAATTTCCTCGAACCTTGAGCTTCATTGAGCAGAAATTCAGCTCACATTCCATGGACAACAGATAGTCAAGGCCAAGAAGACATTGGTCCTCCATCTCGGCTACGTAGACTGGAAGCGTGGCCTCTTGCCCAGTCACTTCGATCCGGGCTTCTAGGGGTCCCTTCAGTTCAGCACAATGCCCAGATACACCACACAGTTGTTCTGATGACTCTGGCAAATACCGATGATGTAACACATCTGGCCTTAGAAAAGTCTGCTCCGATGCCGAATCAATAACCAGAGAACACTTCTTGCCATCTATTCTTCCGTCTACTCGCACACTATCGATTGTTGTTCTCTTGCATCTTCTCGGTGATGGGGCTATTTGGGAAACGCCGGCTGGTGGTTGCCCCTTTTCACCAGCCTTGACAAGTTTTCCACTTCTTTCTGGTCTTCTGCAGCCTTCTTATCTTTCTTTCTTTTATTCTGGCAGTTAAAACTAAAGTGTCCCCGCTCACCACATGTCCAACACCCTCTCGGTGCAAACGTAGATTTCCTTGTACTGCCCTGTTCTTGCTCCTTCCTCAGTTTTTAACAGTCCTCCTTCTTATGCCCTGGCTTTCCGCAGAACCAGCAGCCTCCTGGGATCTTTCCTTGTTCCCTTTGCCACTTGAAGCAGTCCTCTTTCTTATGTCCTGGCTGTCTACAGTACCAACAACTACCTTCAAATTTTTCCACCTCACATACCTGCCCCTTTCTTGCTATAAATCCTGTACTATGACCTGCCTGAATATTGGACCTGACATAGGTATTAGTACTGGACCTGACATAGGACTCAAATTCCAGAGCTCTTGCTAGTGCTTCCTGCATGTTTCTTGGTTGTGCTTGCTTCACTTGTACCTTTAGCTCTACAGTATCCAGCACATCAATGAACTGGACCCTCAAAAGAATAACCAACATATTAGGTGCTGCTCCAGGGTACGCCTTGTGTGCCATACTCTCTAAGTCATGAGCAAGTTGCTGTAAGGGTTCACCCCGAGCCCGTACTCGACTCCAGAATCTTGCTCTGTAGACTTCTGTCTGGGACATGGTACCATATCTGCGTTCTAACACCTCTACCAAGGACCGGTAACTCTTCCTCTCCTCTACTGATAGCTGGCCTAAAATTTCCATGGCGGCACCCTTAAGGCTAGTAGCTAGTTGCACTGCCCTCTGCTTGTCATCCTACCCATTCTGGTTTGCAAGCAACTCAAACTGAACTCTGTAAGCTTCCCAAGAAATTTTGCCATCAAACTCCTGAGGTTTCCACTTAATTGGACCCCCACCATTGACATACGGTTCACTACTCTGGGGCCTAAAAGCTGGGGCATCATAATTAAAATCCAGGACTCATGGCTCCTATTCTCTGATGGTTCAATCCTTTAATACTACCTTTAGGTACCTGAGATTCTTCAAGATTCACCCCAAACTGACCTTCCCTTTCATAAGCTCCCTGTACCCTAACCTGAGGTTCTACAGTACAGTATTTCTCTACAGCTTCTATTTTCTCACTAATTATCTTCACATGATCAATTACATCCTTCAACTGGTTGACTACATGCTTTCTACATTCTGTTACCATACTCTCACTAACTGTTTTCAACTGATTACCTACATGCTCTCTACATTTTGTTACAATACTCTCACTAACTGTTTTCAACTGATTATCTACATTCTGTTACAATACCCTCACTAAAACTGACTTCAACTGTCTCACTTCACACTTCTGCTGTTGTAGCTCACCATATACTTCCTCCTTAAACTGTTGCTGTTCTTCCTTCATTTCCACCACGAAAGCATCCAGCTGTCTTTGCATTCCCAGCTGCAACTCCCTCTGTTGCTCCTGCAATGCCTCCTGAAGCTGCTCATATCGTTCTTCCTGCCGTTCACTCTGTTCCTGTAACTGTACTTTGAGTTCTTCCTGCCGTTCACTTTGTTCCTGTAATTGTACTTTCTGCTCTTGTAGCAGTTCTTCCTGCCGTTCACTCTGAGTCTGCATGAACTTCATGATTGCAGCTAATGACACTTCCTCTTCACAAGCCTCCTCCTGCCTAGCTTGGCTTCTTGTCTGCACACCTGCCTGCTCCATGTCGAAAAATTATTCACTTGCAGCCTGTTAAACCCACTCCTGACACCAATTGTTGCGTCCCACTCCCCACACTGGCACAGCTCCAACAGCAGTTGCACAGTGTGATAGGTGACGTCACTGAAGTGAGTCGTTCTTTTTATGGCACAGTTACTATAGGTGCACCAGACTTGATCACTGTAGGCAGGCGAAGGAAATCCACTCTGGCACTAAGTTCACTTTCTTTATTTACCAATAACCACACTCAGTTTTATAATTGCACTGTCTTTACAATCACCAGAGTTACACGTCTTCTCCAAATACGGAAGATAATTATACTGTACACTTAGTTCCTTTTATCACTCTTGCTAACTACACAGTATTACTCTTACTAACTTCACAGCACTCGACTATAACTCTTTTCACTTGCTAACTCTTCTCTTTCACTTGGCTCTCTCACTGACTGATTCAACCTCTTTTCCACCCTATACATATATATATCTGCTTACTTAACTAGAAAATTCTTGAAGCTTCTGGGATATCCTAGTAACTACTAGATGTAAACAATAACTACTAAACATAAGTGTCGCATTCACAATTAACAGAAACACTAACACAGGTTTTATTTCATTACTAAAATTATTTGAGCACAGAAACTAAGATAAAAATCACATTATTAAAGATAAAATAAAGAGCACAATAGAACATAAAAACCATCGAACAAATATTCAAACATAATAGGCTAACTGGCAATTCTGACACATCGCATACACTAATCTAGATATTACTGGAACAAATTATAAACAAATCTCACTTTTCAACAATATCATCGTAAGTAAAACTTGATAATTGCAATATATATAGAGGAAGAAAAATGAGGAAAATGAAACATTGCAGATCATATCTTAACTAAGCAGCTTTCCTCTTTATTAACAAAAACAGTCACAAAAGTGGGGTTGCCAAAGTAGTCGAATGTGGATGTAGTCTTCTTGACCACAGTAGGTTGCCAGACAACGGCATCTCTGTGGTGTCGAGCGTGCAGGCAGAGAGGAGGTGAATGGAGGAGGAGACCCTTCCAGGGTGAGTGGGGTCTTGATACTGACTGTCGGCGTCTTGACGATGACTGAAAGTTTTTTCTCATAAGGCCTCATGAACCCCCTAACACAACTCCATAGTGAGGTCGGATGTTTTAGGCAAACGAGAATCGGTATATTGGTAGTGGGAGTTTGGAAGTTAAGCGGTGTAGGGGAGAGGGTTGTAACAGTAGAATATTAAGGTAGACAAATTTTGATGATACTACACAGTCATTTCCCGTACCCGCATGTGGTTAATCGTATTACAGATTAATTAATATTATAGTATATAATATTATTTGGCTAAAATAAACAAAATTATTAATATTTAATATTATTAATATATTCTGACTGTAGGGTACATACAGTATTGTCCGTATGCAAGAATATCCGTGGTATTGACCAAGATCAAAAGAAAAATGGGTTGACGTTAGCGTAGTACCGTACGATGACTCCCTAGACACACCACATGACCATACTCAACACAATTACAGATAGAGTTTTGCATACGGCTCCATATTGCCTTCTACGTTACAACAACAACAACAACAAAAACACACAATAAGTAACAGCTGCTGATCAATGCTCTAAAAACATAATGACTCGTGACATTCAGAAACTCAAGGTATATTCAGGTGCTTCATTAACCTTTTCTCACCTGTAGCTGGACCTGACGACAAAGTAGAAGAAAAGAAAAATAAACGTTCGTGAGAGAATAGAGAATAGTTAATTGAATTGAGGACACGGAAAGACAGCTGTGTGTGTGGAGAGAGAGAGAGAGAGAGAGAGAGAGAGAGAGAGAGAGAGAGAGAGAATGTGTATGTGTGTGTGTGTGTGTGTGTGTGTCGCAGATAAATATGGTGTGGAGAGCGACGGTACCGTCTCAATCACACAGCCGCTTGTGGTGAGAGGTAAGAAAATTGATAGGTAGGCTGATTAGTACGTAAGATGGTAAGTACATTTGGCTCCATTTCCGCGTTTACCACTTAGCGTTGCCAATGTTGAGCCACAATGTTGAATCCCGAACCACGTGTGATCCTGATGCGAACCATTCACTGCCGAGTGGAATGGAAAGAGGGGCTGGGTTGGAGAGGGAAAGCTTCAACAGTGATCGAGTAGTAATATTGGAGAGAGAAAGAATTATTACAGTATGCACCTGAGATTATAAAGCAACAAAGCCGATTGTCACCTTTTTAAGCTATCTTCTGGTATCAAAATTCAAGTGAAATGCTACTTTCCAAAGGATTCCCTTTAAGGCGAATAATTGATACAAACTTTTTGTAGCAATACAATCCACGCATCAGCAATTACCTAGCCGGTTACTAGGAAAGGGAGGTGGAGTAAATATTACTATAACATCCATAACTCTTAACGGTTGTGTCCGTACACCTTTCATTATTATAATTTTGTCAGCTTTCTGTTATCATAGTAGACAATTGTAGTATTGCAAGTGAGAATAATCTGAGGACGATAAATATTCCTTTAGTAGCTTTTGTATTTTAATACCGGTTTTTATCTCGTCAATATTGCACTCACGGCTATACCAGCAGAACACACATGCATACAGCTTTCTTTCCTCGTATAGTCAGGTATTAGGTGTCTCCTAATGTGGGAAGAAAAGGTGTGAATTTCACTTATAAGTATGATATGCCTGTATTCAACGTAATGGATGAGTTTGAGAATATTGATTGATTGATTGATTGATATTATTAGGCACTGCAATAGTGAGGGCCTCTAGCGGTAGGAGAAGGTAATAGAGAGGTGAGACAACAAGCAGGAAAGAAATAGAAAGAAAAGAGGGACAGTTGAAGAACTGAAAGGGAGTGGCTGGGGCCGAAGGGGCGCCAAAACTCTTAAAATATTGCCCACACCACAACAGCTGTGCAATAACCCCCCCTCCCCTATGAGGTTGAGAATTTTGAAGTAAATGAAGAGCAAGAAAGAAGACCACATTGATCCTGGCAGACACTAATACGAGAAGGAAAAATGCAGAGGAGGAACAACTTTTGAAGGACTCACTAACCTCCCATTTTCTCAGCTCCCCTCCCCCACAGCCAGTCACAGTAACTTGACCTTTGACTCCTGACCTTATCCCTTGTTCCTCCCGGCTGTGACCTTTCCCTGGTGACCTTGTACGGGGAGAGATTATTGACCTAAGCTGATGTTTGTTGTGGGGGGTGGGGGGGGGGGTAAATTGTGGAGCAACTGATTCCCCCGAATAATTATAGTAAGGAAAGAAATAGATAGATAGATAGATAGAGGAACTAAAAGGAATGAAAGGACAATTGAAGAATTTAATGGTAATGGTTTGACTCCGCTGGGGCGCCAAACCATTTATAATATAGTAAAAATATTACCATACTATAATTATAATCAATCCTTTCTCCACTTATTCATTATTGTAAGATATTACAAGCAAAGTTAATTTTGCTACTCGGCAGCAGTCGAGTTCAGCTGGTTCAGGTTATGGGAGGAAGTAATGCACTTATTGATGTGTTTCTCAATGTCTATGGTCTATAGTCTGGGTCTTGTTTTACTCTGTTTTTTGGGATAAACTTTTTATCTTTTTTTCTCTTATCTGCCAGAATTGATAAATTGTTGATTTGCTTAGCTCAATTATACTCCTGTCAAATAGAAGCTTCCCAATTAGGTTTTCTTCATCATAGTTATATGGACGCTGTAGCACTATGATTTTGTTCCTTTCTACACTGTAGGTTTCACAGTGTAGTAGGAAGTGTACGAGATCTTCCTTTTCATTTCCACACATACATTCCGTTGTTTGATTACTAAACCGCTTTCTGTCTCCCAAGTTCATATTGTTGGTACGACACTTGAATATAATTATCACTGTTCGCTGTTATCGTAAATGTCTTCTTCCCTTCCAGTTCTTTTCTCCACTCTCTATACAGCTTCAGACTATCTTTTTCTTGCATCTCACTTTTCCACCTTTTTTTATCCCACTTCTTCACTTTTTCACCGATTTCAGCGTTGTTAATGTCTATTTCTCTTATTCCCATCATTCTTCAATCTTCCAACAGCCTTCCAATCTATTTATTTTTCCTCTTTTCCAACCTCATTTTTTCGATCACCCTCTCCCGCAGAATGGTACTTTCACCTCTTAGAATATGCTGCAAGTATTTTAATTGTCCTTCCATAATCCTACCCTTCATGCTTGAAATTCCAATTTCACCCCTTATTGCAGTTTCTTGCGTATAACTAGGCACTCTCATTATTTTTCTTCCCACACTGTTTTCTAACCTTTGTAGTTTCTTTATTTTTTTTTTTATAAAAGTCTATAACATTAGCGCCATATAAGATTATTGGGAGCGCTATACATTTCCAGTACACTTTGCCAATCATTAATCTCGCACAACATCTTGCTACCACAGAGTAAGCTACGTTTGCCATTTTAACTGCCTTTTCTATCATTTTTTGTTTCTGCACTTTAAATAAGTTCCTGTTATCATTAACTGTTATTCCAAGGTATTTCAGTTGGTTGCTTACTATTATCCCCGCTATTTCATTTGTATTTTGCTTCATGTTAAATATTATTATATTGTTTGCTTATTTCTAGCCCATTTTCCCTCCCTGTTTTAATTACATGCTCTACAACTTTTTCTGCGTCTTCCACCCTACTTGCCAATAGCATACAGTCGTCGGCGAAAAATAATGATGTTATACTGAAGTTTTCATCCTTATATCCCTTGTCTAACTTCTCTAGTTCCTGCATGATTCTATATGTTTCTAATTTAAAAAGTGTCGTGGATCCCGTGCATTCTTGCCTAATCCCACTGCTAACTGTAACCTTTATCTCTTCATCCACTTTTAGTCTAATTTTAGTTATGTCCCCTTCAAATAATTTGATACTACGTCAATAACTTTCTCATTTACTTTATAGTTCATTAGCGTTGTTACCATGGGTTCTCTTTTTACACTGTCGAACGCTTTGGCAAAGTCAATTGAAATTACAATAAGTATATTTCTATTCTGGTATGTCTTTTCTACACAATGTCTTAAAATGATAATATTATTTTCAATTCTGGCTTCTGCCGTAAAACCTGCTTGATTTCTTTTAACCCAGTCATTTCTCTTAATTTGTTCCTCTATACCCATTCTGATCACCGCCATAAATATTTTATATCCTATATTTGTTAGGGCTATTGGTCTAAACTCATTAACCTTGGGTTTGTTAGTTTTTGGTATAATTACTGTTTCACTCTACTTCCATCCCTCCGGTATATCCCCTGTATTTAATGTTTGTTTCAGAGTATCTACTAATGTTATCAACAATGTTCTATTTTCCAAGAATATTTTATATAATTTTGGCTTAATACCATCAGGGCCCGCTGCTTTCTTATTTTTTATTTTGGCTAAACACCTTGTAACTCGCTCTTCGGTTATAATATCATCCTCCAAGTATGTTTCCCCCTCTCCTATTCTTAGGGCCATATTCATGTGTTCTCTAATATCCTTACTACATGCTTCTATGTGGACTGGTACATTTATATTTTCTTCGTTTCTCCCCTCTGCTCTGGGGCTATTTATAACCTTATATTGTCTCCCCCTCGTAATCTCAGATTTCACAAGTTCCCTCCCATTTATATATTCCTCCTTTGTCTCATCATTCCACACCTTGGTAATATAATTTTCTTGCTTCCCATACACACCCTTCCAAAATGTCTTAATCTGTGATTTTGCGTCTTCTTTTTCTATTTTTTTGTTATCACTATCATACACATTGTTTAGTAGGTTTTCCTTCTCCTTTTCTTTTTCTCCCCTTAACATCCTAATATATTTCCAGGTGTTTTTACAGTTGCTTTTGTCCTCTTTTAACTCTTCTGCCTTTTTTTCTTCACTTATTCTCATTTCCATTATAATTAACCTTTGTACTTTTTCTTTTTGTTCTAGATACAGTTTCTTCCCTTCAGCTTTTTCCCTCTCACATGTTTCATTTCTATTCTTTCTATTAATTATTTTACTCTCTTTGATTTCCTGCCTTATTTCATCTGTGAACCATACCGGTTCTTCTTCTACTTCCCTATCCCCAATATTTTTCCGTTTATATTTCCTCTTTTGGCAATTATTTGCCGTTTTAGTAATTCGTTCTTCTAAATCTTTCATATTCCTGATTTTCTCTCTTGAGATGCTGTCCTGTAGATTTTTACTATAATTCTCTCGAGAGTTGTTATCAGTTTTGTAGTATTCTCTCTCGAGTTATTTTCTGGTTAATTCCTTTGTGTTACTGATTACCAGAGAATAATATTTTGTAGTGGAGAGTCTTACCCACTCAACGATCCCTCACCATGTCCTTTCTCACTCTATTCGTCTTCTTTCTCTCCCCGTTCCCCCTCCCCTGTCCCAGCACTCCTCCAATTTCTCACTTCACTCTCCTTTTCATCACCTTTACCATCATTCTGCATGTTGCCGAAAATGATCAATCTATTATTATGAAAATAGGACCTGAAAAGAAATTATGTGATATTTTGTAAACAAGTTCAATCCATGCGATATGGCAAGACTAATTATTACCTAGATAAAGTCATCTGAGATTAATGTCTAAGCTAAACTTACAGATGCCAGCATGAGTGAACCAATCACCAATGTCAAAGTGAACAGTGCCCGAGAAACCGAGATGATTTAATGCACCCACAATGTATCAGAGTATCATTCCTCAACCCAACCATTCTTGCCATTTCATTTGGCAGTGAGTGGTTCGAGTCATGATCACACGTGGCTCGGGATTCAAATTTCTGGCAGCACTTCGGCAGCGCTGAGTGGTAAACGCGGAAGTGGAGCCAACTGTACATACGTAGGTTGGCTAGTTGGTAGGGAGGTAGGTTGTCTAGTAGGTATTTAGGTGGGTTAGTTGGTTTGTTTGGCTGGTAGATAGATACGTAGATTGGTTGGTTGGTTTGTTGGCTGGTAGGTAGAGTAGTTGGTAGGTAAGTCGGCTGGTTAGTAGGTAGGTTAGATGGTAGGTAATACGGCTAGTTGGTTGGGTGCCATTTAAGTTGGTAGGTAAGTTGGTTGGTAGGTTGGTTGGTAGTATAGTACTGTATTCATGTGTCCATTGTGGTACGAGGTTTTTGTCTAGCACATACGGGTTTATTTGTTATCCTTTTCATTCCTTATTCAATTCATTTTCTTTTCGACTATAGAGAGTGGAGTAGGGTGACATGGCTCTAAGTGGGATGCATTTGAGGGTGGCAGCAGAGGTGTGGGTGCCTTGGGTTAAGATAGAAGAGCGACTAGATGGCAGCTTCACCTCTTCAGGGATACTCATCGACTTCGTGGAGCTCTTCGCCTCCAAGCTCAACTTTACGTAAGGACTCCACCTTGTATGTGTGTGTTCTCACAGACAGATATAAAAGTAGCCTAGTAAATACAGCGTATGTGTGTGTTTTCATAAACATGTATAGAGGTAAACAGGAAACTAGAGTGTGTGTGTGTTCTCATAGACTGATATATAGCTAGACAAATAAAGACAGTGTGTGTATGTGCGTGTGCTAATTTTCCAGGTTTCAGGTACTCCGTGGTTCGTCCCGCTGACCGTGAGTGGGGCCGCGCACTTCCTAACGGCACCATGACTGGGATGGTGGGCATGTGTGCCCGCCAGGTTAGTAGCTCAAAGTATAGTTGGGTAGCTGCCGAACACCTTCGCTTTATTTACCATTTTCGTGTGTTATAACAAATTATCATAGACAGCAGTACTTCACATTCATTATAAACTACATTTTCCCAGCAGTTATCTGATATACATTTGATTTTGCCAAGTTAGATTGTAACAGAATTCTAGCATAAAACAATCTTAAAGAAGTGGTGAATAGAAGTATCGTTGGTTTGAAGAATACGACCACACGAGTAAATTTATTATTACAATTAAATGATCTTCATCGATTTAAAAACTACAATTTCATTTCAATCTTTTATCATTGATCTGAAGTCGTTAAGTGAAGTGAGTGGTAATCACTGTGAGTTATAGTTACTAATATCCTATAGCCTAGTGTGGGGATTCCCGCAATTTTTTTTTTCTATATCGTGAAAGATGAGGACTACAGGCTGCAAGCCCGCTTGTCGTCCTCGTCTGTGTAGTACAAAGTGAGATAGGTCCTAAACCATGTCCAATTCTGTTCGAGAAGCTTAGATACATTGCGTTTGAAGGGGTATAAGTAGCAGCAAGGTGGAAAAGTGGATGAAGGTAGAGTGTTCCAGAGTTGACCAGTTGTGTATATGAAAGACTGAGAGTACCGATTAACTCTTGCATTAGGGAGTTGGACAGAAAAGGGGTGAGAACTAGAGGCTTGAGAGGGGTGAGAGGTTGAGGGGAGGAAGCATACGTTGAAAGAGTTCAGAAGAGCAATGTCCAGTGTAATAACGATAGAAGAGAGAAAGTTATGCAACATTGAGGCAAAGAGAGAGAGAGGTTGTAGTGAATCAGTAAGAGGAGAGTTGATGAGACTCCACCTTGTCCAGGAGCGTCGTGAAGATTGAGCCACCCCACACATGAGAGCCATACTCCATACAGGGGCAGATGAGGCCCCTGTGCAGAGATAGCATCTATGTGAGGGTGATGTTTCACGGAATCTGCGCAGCACACCCTAGAGAGGTGAAAGAAAGAGACTCCAAGAATATTAAGGGAGGGAGAAAGATCAAGCTGTATGTTGCTGAACTTTGATTTAGAGACATTGAGAAAACAAGGTTCTCTCTGCCCCAGTTGGAAATGAGGGAAAGATCAAAAGTCAGGCGCGAGTCTCGAACCAACCTTGTTGGTGTGAAGATGTTCTCCTGGCACTCTGCCTGAATTCTTGTTTGTGTTGCTTTTACACTCTTGCTTGTGTGTTGTTCTTTGTATTGTTTGTGCATTCTTGTTTGTGTGTTGTTGTTTCTGTGGTGTTGCTGGTGTTGTTTGTCTGTTGTGATTCTGTGTATTGTATTGTTTTTTTGTCTGTGTGTGTGTGTGTGTTCTTGGCTGATTGAGTGTTCAGCTGTTCGTATTGTTGTTTGCTTCCCATCTAGGCCTTGCCTGGACAGATGGAGAGTGCGGATTCGGATGTGGCTTCCTGCCTGGAGGCTGACTTGGCCATGTCTGAAGAGGATGAGTCTCCTATCGAGGATCACTGGCCTGAGCTGCCTTCTCGCAACCCTCCCCCCCTCTTCTCGGTCACTCCGCAGCTCAGGTTGCAGCCTTCCACCTCCTCAACCTCTACCAAGCGACCCGTTGATGCCTCGTCTGACTCCTTGCAGGATTCCGATGGTGTGGACTGTTTGCCTCCAGCTGCCAAGACTGCCAAGGTTGCTTCAGCTGTGCATGACGTACCTTCTCTGCCTCAAATTGGTGTTTCTTCCTTATATACCAACTCCTTGCCCTCGTCCAACCTTCCTGCTTTTGCCCCAAGAAATGCCAATGTCAAGCTCTCCTTCTCTGGGAACCCATCTACAGACACAAAGTTGCGTTGGTTGTCTGATGTCAACAGGGCCTTCCAGCTGCAGCGTGAACTGGCTGAAGTGAAGATGGCTGCTGTCACCTCCCAGTTTGTCTACATCTCTAGGAAGCGTCAGGACATCATTGATAGAGTGAAGGCTGGTGAATTTTTGTCTCTGCCTCTTATTCTTGAAGACTCACCCGGCAGTCCTCGTAAGTTCCCCAGCTACATCTTTACCCGTTTTCCTATTGATGTTGACCTGAAACTTGCTAAGGGATACCCTGGTGTGTATTTTGCCCGTCGTTTTTTCCAAGATGGTTCCTCCATTAGCCGTATTGCTGTTGTCTGGAGTCAACCTGATCCACCTCCAAATGAGATTTCCTTTGATTTCCTCGTCTGTCTTCCACCGTGTGAGGTGAGAAAACTTCATAATGACCAGTTGGGCATATCTCTCGGTACTGTTCTGCCAGGCCAAAGTGTGCATGGTGTGCCACTGACCATGATTCCAAGACGTGTCCTATCAGGGGCGAACCATCATGTCCTGCTGCCTCCACCTCTGAGCCTTCACCTCCTGAGGATACGTCTCGATGGAAGTGTCCACGATGCCTTCAGCCAGGGGATAACGTGTGACATGGATGTACTCGATGTCAGGTCCAGGCTCGTGTCACTACTATTGCTTCGCCTCCACCACCGCTACCATCACCTCCCCAGTCTGCTCCTCTTACCAGCCCAGCCTCACCTCCAGACTTGGCCCTCCGCAAGTCTGTTGCTACCCTCATTGCATGATGTACGGCTCTCGAGAACCGCTTTTCTGCCCTTGAAGCCAGGATTGATGGCCTGGTTGCCACGCAGGCTGCCAATGACTCCAAACTCTCCACCTTGGTCGAGGCTCAGCAGGCCATCATCTCAACTATCACTACCCTTACCGAAAAGATGGATACTGTTGCATCCCGCCTTGAAAAGCTTTTCGGATCAGTCCCTTCTCCTGGTCCATCTTCTCCAGGTCGCTCATCTGCCGCCACTCACCGGACTTCTACCTCCAAATACAGAGTTCGCTAGTGATTGCCGGCTGGATGTCATCTCCTGGAATGTATGTGGTATCACCAGTTATGCTTAGCTCACTCAACTCAAGGCCTATGTTTTTCGTCATCATCCCAGTGTTGTTTTTCTTCAGGAAGCATTTTCAGGACGGCCGCTCACTGCTGGGCAAGCTCCTCTTCTCTATGGTTATATGCTATATGTTCATCTGGTAAGGAATGGTCTCCTGACTTACATACATAGCTCCTTGCCACATTAACTTCTCCGTACCTCCACTGATCCTGACATGACCTTTCAGCTATTTGAGTTTCTACTTGGGAATGGAGTACTACAACTATGTAATGTCTATTCTGCCCCAGCTAGACTCACTCTTGAGGCTCTTCCTTCTCCTACAGTGCGTGGTATTGTGTATATGGGAGATTTTAATGCTCGGCATTCTAATTTGGGTGATGGTTCTGGCTCTATTAATCGTAATGGTGTTCGTTTCCTTTCATACATCCGCAAGCATCATCTGACACGCTGGGACACTGGCGGTGCCACTCATTGCCGGGGGAGTACTCTGGATTACATCCTCTCGACTGGCCTGATAGCATCTCAGGTCCTGTGCTCCTCCGCACCAGACTTATTCTCTGATCACATCGCTTTTCGGTTTCATCATTCTCTAACTGCTGGGTCAAGTGCTTCAGCAACTCGTTTGCGTATTGCTGTGCCCCCTAAATATTGCCCGACTTACATCTTATTCATGGCCCATGTATTCCCTACATTTGACATATCATCAGCTGAACAGTTGTACTCTGATCTTGTATCTGCTACTCATGACTTTTATAGGCTATACATCTCCCGGCCACACCTCCAGCATCGTCATACTGCCCACTCCTGGACGCTGGATGCACGTATACAGGAGGCAAAGGAGGAGGCTGAACGTGATGGCCTATTGTTTCAAGCCAACTCAACCCCTGACCTGCTCCATCGTTACCAGATGTCTAGGGACACTTTAGTTGCCCTGCAGGAGTGGGCTCACACTGAGTCTTGGCAGCAGTTCACGGACAGCATAAACCAGTAAACAAGTGTGGCTTCTATGTGGCACCTCATCCGTCGGGTTGTTAAAAAGACACCGGCCACTGCTCGTCATCACACTCCCGCCGACTATGCCCAACAACTTGTCGATGCCTGGTCAGAACAATCTACCTCAGCCAGTCTACCCATCCACATACAAGATGCACTCACTTCCCGTGATGCTGTCCATCGGCTACGACTAATGTCTGCTCTGTTGCAAGATGATGACGATGATGCAGAGGAGATAACTGAGGAGGAGTTGCGACGTGAAATCTCTCTCGGGGTAGAGCTTCTTCCCCTGGTGATGATGGTATTACTTATGCTGTGCTGCGCCTACTTCAACAAGTTCCTGGGAACCCTCTACTTCGACTGTACAATCTTTGTCTTTGTGATGGTTGTGTACCACGAGCTTGGACCAGCAGCACAATAATACCCATCCCTAAGCCCGGCAATGCGAAGTTCAGGCCTATTTTCCTGACTTCCTGTTTTTGTAAGGTTATGGAGAGAATCTTACTCAATCGTCTCATGTACGGACTGCAGGATCGCCTTTCTCCATGGCTGTTTGGTGTCCTTCCCCAGCGGAACACACACCACTGCCTAGTCGACCTGTACTCTCGTCGAAGTGCCTTCGATGTTGCTAATAGAGACGTCATTTTGGATCAACTGGTTGACTTTGGGATAAAGGGTAATCTATTATTCTAGTGTTACTTGCTTCACTGTCAAGTGTCTCCATTTCCCACATCTTTCACCCCATTACTCTCAGTTAGTCAGGACTTCTCTTAGACCAAACTACCCGGTCCCTCCCATACTGCCTGCTGAACGTACTTTTATTAGGTCTGTTTCCTCTATACTCCGTAGTTTTAATATAGATATAATGGTTGCAGACGTCCCCACAAGGCCCCCTCCGTGGATGCTACCAACACCTGATGTGAGCTTTACACCTACTTCCAAGTCGGAACTGCCTTCTCTACAGCGTCAGTTGGCTCTAGAACACGTAGAAACAGTGACGTCCTCCATCACAGATCCATACTGCCTCTACACTGATGGCTCATTGCAAGTGGATGGTGCAGCAGGTTGTGTCGTTTTCTCACCTGACTTGGAGTCACCTCCAGGGGACTGGGTTGGCCGTCGTCTCTGTAACCACTCTAGCTCAACATTTTGTGAACTGTATGCCATTTTGGATGCTGTAAATCTTGTTTGTCAACGTGGAGTTAATATTCCTACTGTCGTCGGGGCCTCATGAATCGGAGGCACAATGTAGTCTCCTTTTGTTTGAGGTTTGGCTACCGGCCACCGTGGGACATTGCTGGGATGCAGGGCGAGCCTCCCTTCACTGAGTGTCGCTTGTGTCGAGCCCCTTGTGCTAACACTATAGAACACTATTGCCTGACCTGCCCCGCTGTCCGACACTTGCTGCCCTGGGGCCTGCCACTTGATGTGGTTTGTCGACACCTGCTGAACCATCAGGTTTGGAGGAACTTCTGCTACGCCACCCTCGTTTTTGGTGGATTTAAGTAGGTCATAATGTAAATATATGTCTGTATTCTTGTGCTTTGTGTATGACTACAGTAAACTGTAGTGAGGTGTACAGCAGGATTGACTGAGGGTTTCATGGTGGAGGTGAGGTTACACCAGGGATCGACTCTGAGCCCTTTCTTGTTTGCAATGGTGATGGACAGATTGACTGATGAGGTTAGACAGGAGTCTCCATGGACAATGATGTTTGCAGACGACATTATGATATGTTGTGAGATCCGGGAAGAAGTCTGGGAAGAACTGGAGAGATGGAGATATGCGTTGGAGAGAAGAGGAATAAAAGTAAGCAGGAACAAAACTGAATACTTGGCTGTAAATGTGAGAGAGGGTGGGGATGCAGTGAGGCTGCAAGGTGTAGAGTTAGCGAGGGTCGAAGAATTCAAATACTTGGGGTCAACTGTACAAAGTAATGGAGAGTGCGGTAGAGAGATAAGGAAAAGAGTGCAGGCTTAATGGAGTGGGTGGAGAAAAGTAACAGGAGTGATATGTGACAGAAGGGTTTCTGCGGGGATGAAAGGGAAAGTCTATAAGACAGTGATAAGGCCAGCCATGTTGTATGGTATGGAGACAGTAACTTTTACAAAAAGACAGGAGGCAGAGTTGGAAGTGGCAGAATTGAAGATGATGCGTTTTTCACTAGGAGTGACGAGCCTGGATAGAATTAGAAATGAGCATATTAGAGGGACAGCGCACGTACGAAAGTTTGGGACAAAGCTAGAGAGGCGAGACTAAGGTGGTTTGGTCATGTACGGAAGAGGGATGAGGAGTATGTGGGAAGGAAGATGCTGGAAATGGATCAACCAGAAAGGAGGAAAAGAGGAAGACCAAAAGGAAGGTTTATGGATGAAGTGAAGGAGGATATGCGGGTGGTAGGGGTAACAGAGGAAGATGTAGAAGACAGAGAAAGGTGGAAACGGGTGATCCGCTGTGGCGACCCCTAAAGGGAATAGCCGAAAGAGGAAGAAGAATATTATTATTATTATTAAAAATAGACCAGAGACACAAAGCTGGGAGAGAATGCAAGCATTCTATCAATCCGAGGACCCCAGCCCCATGAATCCAACCTGAAGAAGAGAAGACAGCTTAGAGAAAAAAAGATGAGCAGTTAGCTTAATAAAAACATATTAGCCCTACTCTTGAAGTTAGCCAGTCCTACACCATCAAAGACAGAATCACCAAGGCCATTCCACAGAGACACCGACCTAGGGACAATCGATCGACTGTACTGACAGGTTTTACAGCGCGGCAATACATAAGCATACCTATGGAAGTCCAATGCACCATGAGTGACACGAGCTGGAAAATACAGAGGTGGCAGAGAGGAGTTAAGAGGATGCAGCACATTACTTCTGATCTTCAAGAGCATGCACAATGATGCAACAGAACGACGGTGACTCAGATTACAATCAAGTAAACCACCGGTAAGAAAATTAGCATTGGAAACAATCCTATCCAGCAACTTGAGATGGCAGTAAGCTGAACACCACACTGGAGAACAGTATTCCAACAGAGGTAACACAAAGGAGTTGTAACACCGCAGTAACAATGAGTGATCTCCGAACGCACGCCAAGCTCTACGCATTATACCCAAATTCTGGGAGACACACCTTGAGATTGACCGAACATGCTTTTCAAAAGTCAGCTTGACATCAAATGTAACTCCCAGAATAACCATATTCTCAGACCCCTCCAATACAGTCCCATCAAGAATCAAGGGTGGCGATAAAGGATACACCGTGTGAGACCTAGAGACGACCATTGTCCTAGTCTTGCCAGCATTCAACCTCATACTCCACAACCTGCACCAATCACTAATCCTATCCAGGTCACGATCCAATCACTGAGCAACAGAAATCCTGGCACCAGGGGTCGGTACAACAGCAATGAGAGTGGAGTCATCTGCATAACCATACAGGTCATTCTCCAAGATGTTAAAGAGTTCAGAGGTATACAGTAGGAACAACAACGGTCCTAAGACACTACCTTGAGGCACCCCAGACACTAACTCAACTCTTCCACTCTGCACACCATCCACAACAACATACTGGGATCGAGCAGTGAGGAACTGCGACAAGACAGACAGGACTGAACCGCCAACACCAACAGAGCAAAGTCTGTAGAGGACACCCAGATGGTTTACCCTATCAAACGCGGCAGAAAAGTCAAGTTGTACCAGTCTAGCCTCACGACCCAACTCCAAAACATTCTGCAGTACATGAGAAATACACTGAAGTGCTTCACACGTGCCAAGACCCCTTCGATATGCAAACTGTGAGGGTGGAAATACACCATTACGTTCCATGAAGTTACTTAAATGCACAGCCACCAGCCTCTCAAACACCTTAGACAACACAAGAGTGATGGAAATCGGCCTGTAATTGCCAACTGAAGATGAAGGAGGGCCCTTGGGAATTGGGGTAACATTAGCAGACCTCCAACATTCAGGAAAACTCCCAAGACGAAGTAGTCTCATGAAGACCACACTGAGACGGGGAGCTAGGACATCAGCTGTCTGTTTAAAGAACAGAAGAGACATTCCCAAGGGGTCAATACCCCCATAAGAGTCCAACTCATGAAGGAGTTTTTTTTAACTTACCTTGACCTAAAGGCAAATGAGGAGAGACCAAGACAGGGGTGACATATGGAGGGCAACTCTACAGACTCCCTAGGCTGCTTGCTATCAAAGTGAGCTGCAAGAAATGCAGCCTTACCACTGGTCTACCACCTTCCAATGCTCCGACCATTTTGCGGTGTTGGTAAGGATGAAGGTTAGGGCTAAGTGGGAATATGGTAGGAGGGATGAAGGGGTGAGGAACAAGAGGGAGGTGGCTAGTGGGAAATTAGACGAAGCAGAATATAGGGAGGAATATAAGAGGAGGGTGGGTGAGGTGCTGGGGGATGCAAGGATGGGGATAGGGGAAGGAGTGGGAGTGAATGATGTGTATGAAACATTCAAAACTTTAGTGTGTAGGGCAGAATCAGAAGTGGTGGGGTACAAAGGACAAAAGAGGGGGAAGAAAGGGAGTGCATGGTGGTCTGAAGAAGTGATGGATGCAGTAGAGAATAAGAAGAAGGCTTTTAGGAGAACCCTGTAGAGATATGTGCCAGAGGAGGTGAAAGAGAGATGGGAGAGGGAATGCAATGAGTGTAAAAGGAAAGTGAAGAGGATAGTGAGTGAGAGCAAAAGGAGAGTGGATGAGGAGTTTGGTAGGAAACTGAGTGAGAAGTTTAGAGAAAACAAGAAATTATTCTGGAAGGAGGTGAAAAGAGAAAGAGGAGAAGGAAAGTCTGGTAGCATGAGAATGAAGAGAGAGGATGGAGATACTGTGAGTGGAAGTGAGGAAGTGAAAGAAGTGTGGAAGAGGCATTTTGATGGTTTGATGAATGGGGGGACAGGAGGGGAGGCGGTGGTGACATGCATGGGGATGGAGGCAGGTGGTAGACGACAGGGTGTACAGGAAGATTTGGGAAGGGAAGAGGTTAGGAAAGCAATAGGAAAGTTGAAGATGGGAAAGGCACCGGGGGTGGATGAGATAACTGCAAGAGCAGCTGAGGTGTGGGGGGAAGAAGGTGGTGGAGTGGATGCTGCTTATATGCACTTTGGCTTGGAGACAAGGAGAGGTGCCAGAGAACTGGAGGAGAGCCATAATTGTGCCTCTGTACAAGGGGAAGGAGAGTAAGGATGAGTGTGGTATCTGTAGGGGAATAAGCCTTCTTAGTGTACCGGGGAAGGTGTATGGGAAGGTTCTTACTGAGAGACTGATAGAAGTAACTGGAAATAAAGTCAGTGAGGAGCAGGGAGGGTTCAGAAAGGGTAGAGGATGTGTGGACCAGATCTTTGCAATAAAATCAACAGTGGAGAAATATATTGGGAAGGGTAGGAAGTTGTATGCTGCGTTCATGGATTTGGAGAAGGCATGCGATAGGGTTGATAGGGCAGCTATGACGGATGTATTAAGAATTTACGGTGTTGGTGGGCGCTTGCTGGAGGGGATTGAGGCTTTCTATATAGATGCAAAAGCTTGTGTGAGGGTCGAGGGTGATTTGAGTGAGAACTTTAATATCAGTGTAGGATTGAGGCAGGGGTGTGTCATGTCACTATGGTTGTTCAATATCTTTATGGATGGTTGCATGAGAGAGATGAAGGCAAAGGTAATAATAATAGTAATAATAATAATAATAATAATAAACGGTTTATTTCTTTGGCAGCCAAACTGGCTGAAAAAATACAGTTCTAGTGTCATTGCAAGTATAAATAATAGAAAAGTTATAAAGGGTAAAATACAGTTATAAAGTCATTACATGTATAAAATAGAAAAGTTAAAAGGGTAAAATACAGTTATAATGTCATTACATGTATAAAAATAGAAAAGTTAAAGGGTAATGTAAGAAGTAAAATTGCAATCTTTGGTACAATAAAGTAAAAATTAGGTATAAGAAACATGAAGTAATGACTGGCATCAGTACAGAAACATAAAAGTTAAAAAGGTAATTTAAAAGAGTAAAATTGTGCAATATGGTAAAAATTAGGTATAAAAAAAAAAACATATATATATATATGAAATGACGTGACCAGCATCAGCACAAGAAACATAAAAGAAACTAACATTGTTTAAATCTGATAAAGTTGATTATAAAAGAGTAACAGGATTGTAGTAAAGCATAAACATTTACAAAACTGGTCCAGTTAAAAGAGACATTAATTATTGTTGATAAGACTAACTATGGTTGGAACTGGGCTGTTTTTGTGGCGGTCAGTTCTGGAGCGTATGGGCACCAGCTTGTTGTGAGTACGCATGGAGCGACGGGGGGGTGGGGCGGGAGGAGAGAGGAGGTGACGGTGGCAAGGGTTGTTGAGGAGCTGTTGGCCGAAGTGGAGGAGTCTATTGGTGTAATGGGTGTTTAGTGGCTTAAGGCCGAGGGTGATTAGTGCGTTACTGTATCCTGCATATGTGGTACCAAGGATGATCCTAACTGCTCTTTTCTGTATTTTTTCAAGTTTGTTGTGTTGAGTAGTGTTGAGACTGGATGACCAGGAAGGAGAAGCATAAGTGAGTTTAGGAAGAATAAAGGTATTGTAGATGTTTGTAAGCTCATGTGTGGGCAGACCTAATGATTTAAGGCGGCGTAACATATAAAGTCGGAAAGAGGAGACTTGTGTGAGTGTGTCAACATGTTAGTCCCAGGAGAGTTTTCTATCTATAGTGATGCCTAGAAGTTTAGCTGTGGGGACGACTTCCAGGACGTGGTCTCCCAGAGTAAGGACAGGGGGTGGGGTGGGGGTGGTGGCGAGGTCAAAATGAATGACAACGGTCTTCTTGTTGTTGATGGTGGCGTGGTTGTCAGTTGTCCAGTCGAGGAAGCTGTTAAGGGTCGTCTGCAATGCTGTGTAGTCTTGTTTGTTGTTGTTGATGGCAGCTGCGAAGGTGGAGGGCCTGGGTGCGAAACTGAGGTTGAATGGAGTAGATTCGTCCTTGGTTGCAAGCTTATTTGCGGATGACACTGTGCTGTTGGCCGAGAGTGAAAGGGAGTTACAGAGGGTGGTGGATGAGTTTCAGTCCGAGTGTAAGCGAAGAAAACTGAAGGTGAATGTTGGTAAGAGTAAGGTGATGGTATTTGAGAGGACCAAAACAGAAGTAATTGACTTTGCTACACCCTATAGAGTGGCTGTACCAACTGGGACTGAATGTGAGATAACTTTAAGGGGTGAGAGGATGGAGGAGGTGAGGGAATTCAAGTAACTGGAAACAGTTCTGTGTAAACATGGAAGGAGAAATCAGGGAGAGAACAGTGAGGGGCAGGCAGGTCATAATATCACTGGGGAGGATTATGAAGGGTAGAAGTGTGAGTCATCATCATCATCAAGTGTTCTGCCCTTGGGCAGGTCCTTTCATGGATCATACCCTCTCCATCTCTCTCTATCTTGAGCTAACCTTTTTAGCTCCATATAACTTTTGTTCCCTCTAAGATCATCCAGCATTGCTTTCCTCCTCCTTCCTCTAGCTCTTTTCCCTTGGTATCTGCCTTCCATCACCTCTCTTAGTAAACCTTCTCCCCTCAACACATGACTAATCCAGTTCTTTTGTCTTCCCTTTATCACATTAATGAGGTTCCTTTCCTCTTCCACCTCTCGCAGCACATCGTCATTTCTCCTATGTTCTCTCCAACTTATTTTCAACATTCTTCGCCATATCCACATTTCAAAGCTTTATAATTTCCTTTTATCTGCTGCATTTATTGCCCATGTTTCTGCACCATAAAGTGCCACACTCCATATCAAGCTCTTCACCAATCTCTTCTTAAGTTTAAGGTTCAAATTTCCTGTCAAAAGGCGTCTCTCTTTTTCAAATGCAGCTTTACCCATTGCAATTCTGGTTCTTATTTCCTTACTGCACTTTCCATCATTTGTTAGTATACTGCCAAAATATTGGAAACTGTTAACCTCCTTTAAATTTTTATTTTCTATCATTATTTTAATAGGGGCTCCTTGTCTTTTGGCAATTCTCATTACTTTGGTCTTTGATTCATTAATTTCATTCCATATTCTTCAGCTGTTCTATTCAAACTTTTAACCATTTCCTGCAATCCCGTCTCACTGTTACATACAATTGCCTTGTCATCTGCAAATCTAATTGACTTAACCATCCTGCCACCCACTCTCACTCCCTCCTCCAGTTCCAACAATGCTTCATTCATCATTGCCTCTGCATACATGTTAAATAATACTGGAGATAGAGAACATCCCTGTCTCACACATCTTCCAACCTCTCCAGGTTCTGATTCACCCTCAGCAATCTTACCCTTACCGTTTGATTCAAATACAAATTTCTTATCAACCTACGATCTCTCCAGTCCACACCAATTTCTTTCAGTATCTCAAACAGTTTTCTCCACTGTACTCTGTCGAAAGCTTTTTAGAAACAACAAAACACACAAAAATTTCCTGATCATTCTCTATCATCTTTTCACTCATTATCCTCATGATACCAATTGCTTCTCTCGTTCCACACCCAGCTCTAAAACCAAATTGATCTTTCCCTATGAACTGTTCAGCTTTATTCGTCACCCTTCTAGTAAGTACTTTCAGTATTATCTTAGAAACATGACTAACTAGACTTATTGTTCGGTAATCTGAACATATTACTGGTCTTGTTTTCTTAGGGAGGGTTATCATAATAAGGTTTACAAAATCAGATGGCCATTCACCCTCTTCATATACGTCTTTAGTAATTTCTATCAATTCTTTTCTTGCTTCTCCGTCAAGATGGAAGTGAAAAAGGGACTGAGAAATAGTATAATCCTGCCAACACTGACATATGCGTCGGAGACATGGACATGGAGTAGGGCTCAGTAGTCTAAAATAGGTGTGGTGGAAATGAGTTATCTTAGAGGAGCACGTGGACTTACTAGGTGGGAAGGAGAAAGTAATGAGAGTGTGTATGGGAGATGTGGTATGGGTGAGAATGCAGTTGGTATTGAATGTGGAGTGGTTGAGAGAGTGAAGCGTAATAATACACTGAGATGGTTTGGACATGTGGAGAGAATGCAAAGTGTGGAGTTTGTAAAGAAGGTGTACGATAGTGAAGTTGTGGGACCTGGTGTGAGAGGCAGACCACCGGTTAGATGGCAGAACAGAGTGGATGAGTATGTGAGAGAGAGAAGTGTGATGGGGGTAGAGGGGATAAAGCAAGTGAGGAGGGAGTGCGTTAACAGGGAAAACTGGAGACTCTTCTGCCGTGGCCACCCCCTTGGTGGGAGTTCCCGGAGGAAACGAGGCGTCGGAGCTATAGATAGATAGATAGAACAGGACACATAACAAAACACAGAAGGACACACACACACACACACACACACCAAGACACAGAAGGAAACACACACACACACACACACACACACACACACACACACACACACACATCATATCCATGGATGGAGGTTATAACACCAGAAGATGTCAACACCAAGTGGGAAAATTATCACTCATCAGTCATGGAAGCCTATCACCATTTCTTCCCATCCAAAACATCCAGAAGACATCCATCTGATCTCCCTTGGATTACCCCCAGAATCAAGCTACTCCTGGACCAACGTAACCAGGCTTTTTATATCAACACAACCCACTACTGACAGCTGAGGAACCAAGTCATACGAGAAATTCGTGAGGCCAAGAGGACATACTACCCCACCAAAATTCACCATCTCCTCCAAAGTAACACGAGTCAGTGGTACACAAAGATTAGAGACCTCTGTGGCCAGGGTAAGAAACTAAACCCTATTAATTGTCCCACCGATGTGTCAGCGGAGGAGACAGCAGAAAGGATTAACACCCATTTAGCCACTATCTGTCAAAGCTTTCCTTCACTTAACCTCTCCCTCCTACCAGCTTACGTTCCCCAATCCTCCCCCTTCCACTTACTGTTAACCCCTCCGGGACGGGCCAAGAATGGAAATACGTACTGTGGTTCCGGGTTCAATACTAATTTTTTACCCTGCCTGTCCGGGTATTTCCCGGAAAATCACTCTACTTCTCTTACTCCCTACGTCTAAACTACAATACTGAACAACTTAAATTTGATTGTGTACTCACCATCAACTCCTCCTCTTTCCATTAAAACCAACCCCAGCTCTCTAGGACACTCCATTGCCGAGAAATCAAGTGAGGAATGGAGGTCACTTTTCCCGTGAGAGCGAGGCTGCGTTCGCTTTGTGAGCGTGGCTGTGACTCAATCTAGCTGGTTGCACCCGCGGAGTGGAGGTTACAGGAGCGGGTGCGCCCGGCAGCGCGGTAGGATGCACCGAATCGAACGAGCCCGTATTTTCTTCACTACGCCCAGCCATTGTCACGGTCAAGCACACACTGATTGAATGTGGGGATGAAAAGGTCTGGTGGTGAAGTATAGCCAGATCAAAAAAAATCCCGACAAATTTGGCGTTTTTCCCCATAAATTACCAAAAGCGGGATTTCCCGCTGCCCGGACTCTGTCGACAGAGCGGGATTTCCCGCTGCCCGGCCTCTGTCGACCGAGCGGGAAATCCCGCTGCCCGGACTCTGGGGGTTAAAACATTTCAAGATGCCAAAAAGCTTCTTAGCCTAAAATTAAAAAGATCCACCACCCCCATTGACTTGCCTCTCAAAATCTATAAGGAATTTGCCCCAGAACTAGCATTACCCATCACCTCAATAATTATAATCAATGCCTCCATCAAACAAAGTAAATGCCCAGCTGAATGGAAAACCGCCTATATAACACCAATCCCCAAGTTGCCTAACCCTCCCACACTTAATGATCTCAGACCAATTGCCATCACTCCCATCCCAAGTCTCATTTGTGAAAATTTCATCTTCAGCTGGGCTTATAGCACCATCTGTGAAAAAATTGATAAGAAGCAATATGGCAACATGAAATCAACCTCCACCACTCATTGCCTTGTCAGTTTGCTTGATTATATTCATCAGAATCTTGACAAACACAAAACCTCCCTCGCTCTAACTTTCATTGACTTTAGGAAAGCTTTCTACTTAGAAGACCACACTACCGTCATTAAAAAGGCAATACACCTGGGCCTCCCTGACTACCTAATCTCCTGGCTGTGTGACTTCCTGAGTGGGCACAGACAGGTCACACGGTACCAGAACACCACCTCCACCCACCACCACCAGACCTTTGGAGTCCCCCAGGGTACTAAAATTGGGCCTCTATGTTTCCTAATGTTAATAAATGACGCTCTCATAGACACACCACATCACTGGAAATATGTAGATGACTGCACTGTAGGGATCACCATCAATAACGACTCTCCAAACTACAGTTTTCTACAAAATATCCTCGACAGTCTACAAATCTGGACAAGGGAGAACCATGTTACCATCAACCAGAACAAGACCGTGGTGATGCATGTCTGTACATCTACAACTCCAGTCCCACCACCAGTTGTTACAATTGGCTCCCACTCACTTCATGTGGTGCAGTCAACCAAACTACTGGGGGTCACCATCGACAACAAACTAGACTGGAAGCTGCACACCACCAACACCATCCAGGCATCCACCTACAGACTGCACATGCTCAAGACAATGAAATCCCTGGGTGCCCTACATCAACGACTAAGGGATATCTACACCACCTTCATCCTCTCTAAACTGACGTATGCTTCTCCTGCCTGGTCATCTGCACTAAACACCACGCAGATGTGCCGGCTCGAACGCGTGCAGAAAAGAGAATGCAGGATAATTTTGGGACCAGCATACACCACCTATCAACAGGCGTTAAGTTCCCTAAACCTTTCCTCACTGAAGGAGAGGTACCGTCATAACCTGACCAAGTATGGAGAGAGGCTACTATCACAACCTCGCCATCGCTCCCAGCCCAACCCACTCCATCAATGGCCACCCGTCACTACAACAAATTAAAACCCTTAAGGGCAAGAACCGACAGGTATAAGAACAGCCCAATACCTACTATTGTAAATATCATCAATAATAAATAAATATCCCATATGTATACCTGTAGATCTATATGTATATATATGTATATCATAACACATACTATATCATTCTTTCACATTGTCGCACCTCTGTATATTTTCAACCCCAGGGCTGCACTATGTCGAATAAACCGTTTATTATTATTATCAGGACACATAACAAAACACAGAAGGAAACACACACACACAACAGGACACATAACAAAACACAGAAGGACACACACACACACACCAGGACACATACCAAAACACAGAAGGAAACAACACACACACACACACATACACCAGGACACATACCAAAACACAGACGGAAACAACACACACACACACACACACACACACACATAACAGGACTCATACCAAAACACAGAAGGAAACATTACAACACACATACAAACACACACACACACACACACATACTAAGACACACACACACACACACAGCAGGACACATTAAGACAGACTCAAAAATATCAGCCTACTTAGTAACAATTACTTTCAGTACCTCAGTGTAAAAAACAATGGCGAAAAACATGGATTGTGAGACGTATTAGAATTTAGACAGGAAGATAGAGGGAATCAGTGATGGGGTGACAGAGAGGAGGGTAGGAACCAGGAAGGAGTTGGAGAGAGGGGAGAGGGGTGAGTACGGATGGACCTGGGTACAGGAAGAGGAGGAAAGGCGAGGCGGTAAGAGAAAGAATAGTGACGTCACTCCATAAATTTCGCGATTTTAGACCAATGGCGAAAGAACGATTAGAAGATAAGTGAAGATTATAATTATTTTGTATAAATAAATTTCCTTGTATAAACATACTACAGAAGCAGATGAAAAAGCGAGCGGTGTGTGAGTGTTATAATCCATTAAAAAATCTATTTGTAATTCTTGCCCGTGTGGAGAAATAGATGCATGATGACTCGGCAGTTCCTCTGCTTACCACTCATTCATAACAGTTTAACCTAGCAAACTCAGATACATAATTAACTACTGTTTATAACTATGGTTGTTAAAAGCAATAGGTTGAATCGTACGTTTGGCAGCGATCCCACCTTCTGGAGACTGGCTGAGAGGCAAGATGATAGACCATAGAAACTGTGATAGTACCACACTCTTTTCAACTTTTCAAAGTTATTCTGTAACGTACCTACACCTAAACTATACCCATAGAATGCTTAAACAATGTAGTTTCTTAAGAGAAATAGCATATTTTATTATTATTTATCAATTCTCCATATTAATCTAGTATTTCAGTACGAGAATAACTTTTCACATATTCTCCATGACAGTCGTATTTATTATACTTGTAATATCTTTCTTAATAGGGAACTGAACACTTTTTGGCATATATCAGTTAAAAGCTAAGAAAATTTGGCCTCTAATGAAGTCTGAAATACCACAGTATATGTTATACTGTGGTGATATCAAGTTTATGAAGTGAAATAACGGTCAACAGATTATTCGTGTTTATCTTACACGTGATATCACCTATATTTCAAAGGCGATTATCTTGTTTATAATATGCGAAAATAGGATGGCGCTTGTTGAGTTGTCGTCGCGATAGCGCCATATGTACTGTACAATATGTACTGCCTAAAACAATGATGTATTCTTTACCTAGATAAACTTTGTACTATGCAAGAAGCAGATTAAGTGCATACTTGGTGAAATCATCACAGATGTAGGTGATGTTGGACAAGTGTCTGTTATTGATCTTGTTGACGTCGAGGAAATGTTGCATGAAGTCGACAGCTGTGATATCTTTTGCCTTCTTAGCAAACTCTCCCGTCAACCTACTGTGTGGAATATACAATACACAACTTTCAATCAGTACCCAATTCAATTATTTCAATCAATCATCAATTCTCCTAATAAGCAGTTTCTGGATAAATATTCCAGGTATCCTCTGACCAACTTAGCGAAAAATAAATATATATAACGTTACTAAATCTATCCGTCACCCAGGACTGATTTATTGTTGCAACACGCTAAACCACATTCTCATCAAAATGTTATCTTAATCGGAAGTATAATGTTCATTGTTATAATAAATGTTCCAATCATAATATATATATATATATATATATATATATATATATATATATATATATATATATATATATATATGCGTAAATCCACAAGGAAGGAAAAATAAACACGGAGTCCCAAGCGCTTTCGTGTATTCACATCTTCAGGGGAAATACAGAATGTAGAAGAATGGTTGGCGAGAGACACCTTATATACCGATACACTTAATAACTAACTGGCAACCTGAAGGTGTTGCCACTGCGAGTTCAAAGCAATATACACCCATATGGTGCTACAAGGATTTACCTGACATGACCTCTAAACCTAAGATTATCCTCAGTCATTAAGGAATAGCTGTTGGACTTATCTTATTAACAATCTTGTCTATGATGAAACTATCCAACTTGTACATACCATTGTTTAAATTCATATTAATATTTTCTGTGTGTTTAAACAAACTTGACTCTATGATGTTTCTATTTACGGATGAATTACAAGACATGATTGACGAAGCATTATCCCAGTCAATACAATGAATAAATAAAGCATTAGATTCTTGTCCGGTCCTAACACTATATTTATGCTGTTTGTCCCTGGTTGAAAGGTCTTTTCCAGTTTGTCCTATATAGAACATATTACATTCTTTACAAGGTACTTTGTAGATACACCAGCATGAGGAATTGGGTGAATTTTTGATCAAAATTTTCTTGACTGTGTTATCATTACAAAAGGCAACATTAACATTCCATGTTCTTAGAAGATGAGGGATTTTGGCAAATTTATGACTGTAGGGTAATATCAGTAAGTTTTTATTGTCACGGGGTAGGGGAGGTTCAACACTATAAAATGATGATCTTGCCAATTTTAAGGCTTTATCCAAAAATGATTTGGGGTATTTTAATTTTGCTCCAATGTCAGAGATAAATCCAAATTCCTCATCCATGAATTCAGGACTACATACACGTAGAGCACGTAAGTACATGGAAGAGAAAACAGACAGTTTGACTTTATCGTGGTGTGCAGAGCAAAAATGAATATATGACAAAACATTGGTTGGTTTCCTGTATATGCTAAACTTAAAAGTGTTGCCTACCCTGTGAATCAGGCAATCCAAAAATGGCAATTTTCCATCCTCCTCAATTTCAGATGGAAAATTGCCATTTTTGGATTGCCTGATTCACAGTACATATAAACAAAATATTACAACAAGGCCGAAATATAGTTAATACAATAAAAAAAATCACATCCTAATCTCAATACTATAATAATGAAATAATATAATTGCCAGCAAATGTTCTTAATTTTCTTTGGTACCACGTGGTTCACTTTACACCAAGGGAGAATGCTATTTAATGGCTGTCACCCAGCAGAGACGAGACCAGAATGAGCTTGAGAAAAAACAACATACTTTACTTACTATGTCTGAATGTGAACACACAATATTCTTTAGTTAGTTATATCCCATCACGGGACTAATAGATTCACCATACTATATTCACAATACAATATTTATGATGAGAGCGAGTTTGACTCCTACCTGTCACCCAGCACAGACGAGACCAGAATGAGGTAGAAGCAACGCAGGGTACTGCCTCGTCATCTCCCCCACTCTCACTCTCTTAACCCCCAGAGTCCGGGCAGCGGGATTTCCCGCTCGGTCGACAGAGGCCGGGCAGCGGGAAATCCCGCTCTGTCGACAGAGTCCGGGCAGCGGGAAATCCCGCTTTTGGTAATTTATGGGGAAAAACGCCAAATTTGTCGGGATTTTTTTTGATCTGGCTATACTTCACCACCAGACCTTTTCATCCCCACATTCAATCAGTGTGTGCTTGACCGTGACAATGGCTGGGCGTAGTGAAGAAAATACGGGCTCGTTCGATTCGGTGCATCCTACCGCGCTGCCAGGCGCACCCGCTCCTGTAACCTCCACTCCGCGGGTGCAACCAGCTAGATTGCGTCATGCACCTGCAAGGTTGTCAGATTCTGCAATAGGGCGGGAATTGGAGAATCTGGCAGACCTTTCATATGGGAGTGACGACCTGGACAGCTACTCTGATACTGAATGGCAAGCTGACGAATCAACTGAGGAAGATGTCTGTGTAGCGGTGACTTCCATCACAGCTCTTCCCTCAACTTCAGCCTTGCATGATGTGTCAGAGGTTACAGCCCCTGTTGCAATTCCGTCCACCAGTGGGGTGGGAGGTAGTTTGGGAGACACTCTCTTGTCTCCCATTCCTACAACATCTGGCGTGGGAGGCAGGAAGAGGTCTACTCCTGCTTCAACCTCCAAACCTCGCTACGTCTCCACTCCCATGGGCAAGAGGCCGAGGAGGAGGTTAGATTTTTCGTCTTCCTCTTCCTCGTCGGACGAGGATGCGTCGCAACCAGTGGTGGTAAGAGGGAGGAGAGTAGGAGTAAGAGGGAAGGGTAAAGGAAGGGGGAAGAGGACAAAGGCAGCTTATCTCTCCCCTACAGTTGACCCTGATAGCCCGCCCCCCCGTGACCTGACGCCACCTCCCCCACCACCACACTCTCCCTCTCCTCTCGTGCCTGACGACTCACTCTCGCCTGCCCCTGGTACCGCTGCACCACCACCACCACAACAACAACGCCAACAACGACAGCAACGCGGCGCACCTCGTCATAGACCCGCTGATCCCTATGTGTGGACGGATTGCGATGAATTTGCGCCTGATATACCTGCCTTTGACGACAGTCATTCAGGTATACAGGCCGCATTTCCCTGTCGTCAGAGGTCATCAATATTAGATTATTTCACTGCCTTTTTTGATATAATATTGATGACTTACATGATGCAGGAGATAAACACCTTCAAACAACTCTCTGTGCAACTCAGCAATAGACCAGGCAGGGAACATAGTAAGATGTTGCAATGGGCTGACGTCGATATTGCTGAGTTGTATGTGTGGTTAGCTTTGACCATGATGATGCCTCATGTCAAGAAACATCGCCTCAAGGACTTCTGGAGCACACACGCCCTGATATCCACACCTGCGTTCGGGAAATACATGTCCAGGGACAGGTATAGGGACATTTTGTCCTACCTGCACTTCGCCCCCAACATGGGTCCACACCCGAACGACAGGCTGTGGAAAATTAGGCCAGTAATGTCTATCCTCCAGGAGAAAATACGAGCATTTTTTCGACCATTCCAGAAAGTGGTTATCGACGAGTCTCTGGTGCTGTTCAGGGGAAGACTGTCCTTCATCCAGTACATCCCGTCAAAGAGGCATAGATTTGGCATCAAATTCTATGTCATCTGCGACTGTAAGACTGGCTATGTGTTGGATTTTATACTCTATTCAGGTACGGATGTGGATGTCCCGGCCGACGACCCTCTTGGCTTCAGCGGGAGTGTTGTCAAGGCACTCATGGGGGATTACCTTGACAACAACCACATCCTGTACACTGATAACTATTACACCTCTCCAGCACTTAGCCAGTTTCTCCTGCAGCACCAAACAGGATCCTGCAGAACTATTCGTGTCAACAGGAAGGGGTGGCCAGCATTCCCTCTCACCCGGAGGGGCGACTGCATCAAAAAGAAATGTGGGAACATGCTGGCCATCAAATGGCACGATAAACGCCCCGTCAATATGCTCACCACCGTGAACAGGGGCGTGATGCAGGATTCTGGGAAGACTGAGCGCGGCACAGGTGATACCATCTACAAGCCTGATGCTGTGCTCGATTATAACATCAATATGAGACTCGTTGATAAGTCAGACATGATGGTGAGTTCCATCGATTGTCTGAGAAAAACTTGTAAGTGGTACAAGAAGGCTTTCTTCCACCTTCTTGATGTCACAGTGCTGAACTGTTATATACTCTACCTCCAGCATCACCCTGACTCCAAGTTGGCACTCCGGGAATTCGAGCTAGAATTGATATCTCAGCTCCTGGAGAGGTTCAGCACTGTGCAACCACAGCAAGGCAGACAGGCAGCGGCACAACGGCCTGACAGGTTGCAGCAGAGTGGCTATATGGCTCGCCACTACCTCACTAATCTGCCACCGTTGCCGTCAGGACGTCCAGGCTCTCGTCGCTGCTATGTTTGCAGGCACACAACACGTCACCCCCAGAAGTCCAAGGAAACTCGCTTCTGGTGCAAGGAATGTTGTGTGCCGTTATGCCCTGGAAACTGCTTCTCAGACTACCATATATTGGAATATATATAGAAGCAGGAAGTGATGGGAGTATGCGAATAAAGTGACAGTGACACTTGGTGACAGTGACACTATTTAGGCTATAAGAAAAGTGAGAGTGACACATTTGTACATATATTTTAGGCTGTAGTGACGTGATAGTGACACATTTGTACTTATTAGGCTATAAGAAAAGTGAGAGTGACACATTTGTACATATATTTTAGGCTGTAGTGACGTGATAGTGACACATTTGTACATATATTTTAGGCTGTAGTGACGTGATAGTGACACATTTGTACATATTAGGCTATAAGAAAAGTGATAGTGACACATTTACGCATAGAAAAAATGATAATAAAAAATTTAAAACAACAAAATACAAAAATATATAGAAAATAAGGATAACAGTGATAGTGACACATTCATATTTACGTTGAACACGAACAAATGGTGCGAATGACACTGAAAATGTTTCGCGTAAATACTGTACATAACTCCCACGCTTCTCTCCAGGGCATAAAACCACTCTGGAATGGTCAGCTAACCACACAAATAATACAGGGGCTGTAATGGTAGGATGCACACGAACCGTACGACGTGTCGCCTGGGGGAGGCAAGTGTTGCGTCATTCTGCCGGCGGCCATCTTTTCTCCACCCACGCCAGTCCTTGTCAGAGCCACGCTCACAAAGCGAACGCAGCCTCGCTCTCACGGGAAAAGTGACCTCCATTCCTCACTTGATTTCTCGGCAATGGAGTGTCCTAGAGAGCTAGGGTTGGTTTTAATGGAAAGAGGAGGAGTTGATGGTGAGTACACAATCAAATTTAAGTTGTTCAGTATTGTAGTTTAGACGTAGGGAGTAAGAGAAGTAGAGTGATTTTCCGGGAAATACCCGGACAGGCAGGATAAAAGTAAGTATTGGACCCGTACTCACAGCACGTAATTCCATTCTTGCCCCGTCCCGGAGGGGTTAATGGGGTTTTGGGTGTCTGGGTGTCTGTGCAGTGCTTGGACTGTAAATATCAGCAGTCAATCATTGGGTGGTGGCTGTGTGGGTGTCATTACTGAGCTTGGACTGTAAATATCAACAGTCATTCATGGGGTGGTGGGTGTGTGGGTGTCATTACAGTGTTTTGATTGTAAATATCAACAATCATTTATAGGGTGGTGGGTGTCATTAGAGTGCTTGGACTGTAAATATCAACAGTCATTCATGGGGTGGTTGGAGTGTGGGTGTAATTACAGAGCTTGGACTGTAAATATCAACCATAAATCATGGGGTAGAGGGTGTGAGGGTGTCATTACAGTGCTTTGACTGTAAATATCAACAGTCATTTATGGGGTGGTGGGTGTGAGGGTGTCATTACAGTGCTTAGACTGTAAATATCAACAGTCATTTATGGGGTGGTGGGTGTGTGGGTGTCATTATAGTGCTTGGACTGTAAATATCAACAGTCAATCATTGGGTGTGGGGTGTGTGGGTGTCATTACATTGCTTGGACTGTAAATATCAAGTCATTCATTGGGTGGTGGCTGTGTGTGTGTCATTAGTGCTTGGATTGTAAATATCAACAGTCATTCATGGGGTAGTGGGTGGCATTACAGT
The DNA here is from genome assembly GCA_033782935.1 of Petrolisthes cinctipes. NCBI lineage: Eukaryota > Metazoa > Arthropoda > Malacostraca > Decapoda > Porcellanidae > Petrolisthes > Petrolisthes cinctipes. Next base: position 50,712 of record JAWQEG010000079.1, read on the forward strand.
GATTGGACTCTAAATATCAACAGTAATTCATAGTGTGATGGGTGTGTGGGTGTCATTACAGTGCTTGGACTGTAAATATTAACAGTAATTCATGGGGTAGTGGGTGTGGGGGTGTCATTACAGTGCTTTGACTGTAAATATCAACAGTCATTCATGGGATGGTGGGTGTGTGGATGTCATTACAGTGCATGGACTGAAAATATCAATTGTCATTCATGGGTTGGTGGGTGTGTGGGCGTCATTACATTGCTTGGACTGTATATATCAACCATCATTCATTAGGTGGTGGGTGTGTGGGTGTCATAACAGTGTGTTGACTGTAAATATTAACAGTCATTCATATGGTGGTGGGTGTCATTAGAGTGCTTGGACTGTAAATATTAACAGTCATTAATTTGGTGATGGGTGTGTGGATGTCATTACAGTGCATGGACTGAAAATATCAACTGTCCTTAATGGGGTGGTGAGTGTGTGGGTGTTATTACAATTCTTGGACTGTATATATCAACCATCATTCATTAGGTGGTTGGTGTGTGGGTGTCATTACAGAGCTTGGATTGTAAATATCAACAGTCATTCATGGGGTGGTGGGTGTGTGAATGTCATTACAGTGTTTTGATTGTAAATATCAACAGTCATTCATAGGGTGGTGGGTGTCATTAGAGTGATTGGACTGTAAATATCAATAGTTATTCATGGGGTGGTTGGTGTGTGGGTGTAATTACAGTGCTTGGACTGTAAATATCAACCATAATTCATGGGGTAGAGGGTGTGAGGGTGTCATTAGAGTGCTTTGACAGTAAATATAAACAGTCATTTATGGGGTGGTTGGTGTGAGGGTGTCATTACAGTGCTTAGACTGTAAATATCAACAGTCATTTATGGGGTGGTGGGTGTGTGGGTGTCATTATAGTGCTTGGACTGTAAATATCAACAGTCAATCATGGGGTGTGGGGTGTGTGGGTGTCATTACATTGCTTGGACTGTAAATATCAACCGTGATTTATGGGGTGGTAAGTGTGTGGGTGTCATTACAGTCCTTGGACTGTAAATATCAACCATAATTAATAGGGGGGTTGGTGTGGGTGTGTTATTACAGTGTTTGGAGTGTAAATATTAACAGTCATTAATTTGGTGGTGGATGTGTGGGTGTCATTATAGTGCTTGAACTGTAAATATCAACAGTCATTCATGGGGTGGTGGGTGTGTGGGAGTCATTACATTGCTTGGACTGTAAATATCAAGTCATTTATGGGGTGGTGGGTTTGTGTGTGTCATTTGTGCTTGGACTGTAAATAACAACAGTCATTCATTGGGTGGTGGGTGGCATTACAGCGCTTGGACTCTAAATACCAACAGTCATTCATGGGGTGATGGGTGTGTGGGTGTCATTACAGAGCTTGGATTGTAAATATCAACAGTCATTCGTGGGGTTTTGGGTTTCTGGGTGTCTGTGCAATGCTTGGACTGTAAATATCAACAGTCATTCATGGGGTGGTGGGTGTGTGGCTGTCATTACACTGTTTTGACTGTATATATTAACAGTCATTCATAGGGTGGTGGGTGTCATTAGAGTGCTTGGACTGTAAATATCAACAGTTTTTCATGGGGTGGTGGGTGTGTGGATGTCATTACAGTGCATGGACTGAAAATATCAACTGTCATTCATGGGGTGGTGAGTGTGTGGGTGTTATTACAATTCTTGGACTGTAAATATCAACCATCATTTATTAGGTGGTGGGTGTGTGGGTGTCATTACAGTGCTCAGACTGTAAATACTAACAGTCATTCATGGTGTGTTTGGTGTGTGGATGTAATTACAGTACTTGGACAGAAAATATTAACAGTTATTCATGGGGTGGTGGGTGTGTGGGTGTCATTACATTGCTTGGACTATAAAAATCAACCGTTATTTATGGGGTGGTGGGTGTGGGGGTGTCATTACAGTGCTTGGACTGTAAATATTAAGTCATTCATTAGGTGTTGGGTGTGTGTGTGTGTCATTAGTACTTGGACTGTAAATATCAACAGTCATTCATGGGGTGGTGGGTGTCATTACAGTGCTTGGACTCCAAATATCAACAGTCATTCATGGGGTGGTGGGTGGCATTACAGTGCTTGGACTCCAAATATCAACAGTCATGAATGGGGTGATGGGTGTGTTTGTGTCATTAGAGATTGGACTGTAAATATCAACAGTCATTCATGGGGTTGTGGGTGTCTGGGTGTCTGTGTAGTGCTTGGACTGTAAATATCAGCAGTCAATCATGGGTTGGTGGGTGTGTGGGTGTCATTACAGAGCTTGGACTGTAAATACCAACAGTCATTTATGGGGTGGTGGGTGTGTGGGTGTAATTACAGTGTTTTGATTGTAAATATCAACAGTCATTCATAGGGTGGTGGGTGTCATTAGATTGCTTGGACTGTAAATATCAACAGTCATTCATGGGGTGGTGGGTGTGAGGGTGTCATTACTGTGCTTGGACTGTAAATATCAACAGTCATTCATAGGGTAGTGGGTGGCATTACAGTGATTGGACTCTAAATATCAACAGTAATTCATAGGGTGATGGGTGTGTGGGTGTAATTATAGTGCTTGGAGTGAAAATCTCAACTGTCATTCATGGGGTGGTGAGTGTGTGTGTGTTATTACAATTCTTGGACTGTAAATATCAATCATCATTCAATGGGTGGTGGGTGTGTGGGTGTCATTACAGTGCTCAGACTGTAAATATTAAGTGTCATTCATGGGATAGTGGGTGTGTCGATGTCATTACAGTGCTTGGACTGAAAATATCAACTGTCATTCATGGGGTGGTGGGTGTGTGGGTGTCATTACATTGCTTGGACTGTAAATATCAACCGTGATTTATCAGGTGGTAAGTGTGTGGGTGTCATTACAGTCCTTGGACTGTAAATATCAACCATAATTAATAGGGGGGCTGGTGTTAGGGTGTCATTATAGTGCTTGAACTGTAAATATCAACAGTCATTCATGGGGTGGTGGGTGTGTGGGTGTCATTACATTGCTTGGACTGTAAATATTAAGTCATTCATGGGGTGATGGGTGTGTAGGTGTCATTACAGAGCTTGGATTGTAAATATCATCAGTCATTCATGGGGTTGTGGGTGTCTGGGTGTCTGTGCAATGCTTGGACTGTAAATATCAACAGTCATTGATGGGGTGGTGGGTGTGTGAGTGTCATTACATTGCTTGGACTGTAAATATCAAGTCATTTATTGGGTGGTGGGTGTTTGGGTTTCTATGCATTGTTTGGACTGTAAATATCAACAGTTAATCATGGGGTGGTGGTTGTGTGGTGTCAATACAGTGCTTGGACTGTAAATATCAACAGTTATTCATGGTGTGGTGGGTGTGTGGGTGTCATTACACTGTTTTGACTGTATATATTAACAGTCATTCATAGGGTGGTGGGTGTCATTAGAGTGTTTGGACTGTAAATATCAACAGTTTTATATGGGGTTGTGGGTTTGTGGATATCATTACAGTTTATGAACTGAAAATATCAACTGTCATTCATGGGGTGGTGAGTGTGTGTGTGTTATTACAATTCTTGGACTGTAAATATCAATCATCATCCAATGGGTGGTGGGTGTGTGGGTGTCATTACAGTGCTCAGACTGTAAATATTAAGTGTCATTCATGGGATAGTGGGTGTGTCGATGTCATTACAGTGCTTGGACTGAAAATATCAACAGTCATTCATAGGGTGGTAGATGTGTGGGTGTCATTACAGTGCTTGGACTATAAATATCAACCATCATTTATGGGGTGGTGGGTGTGTGGGTGTCATTACAGTGTTTGGACTGTAAATATCAACAGTCATTCATAGGGTGGTGGGTGTGTGAGTGTCATTACAGAGCTTGGACTGTAAATATCAACATTCATTAATGGAGTGGTGGGTGTGTGGGTGTCATTATAGTGCTTGGACTGTAAATATTAACTGTCAATCATAGGGTAGTCAGTGTGTGGGTGTCATTACAGTGCTTGGACTGTAAATATCAACAGTCATTTATGGGGTGGGGAGTGTGTGGGTGTCATTACAGTGCTTTAACTATAAATATTAACATACATTTATTGGGTGGTTGTGTCATTAGAGTGCTTGGACTGTAAATATCAACCATCATTTATTGGGTGGTGGGTGTGTGGGTGACATTACAGTGCTTGGACTGTAAATATTAACAGTCATTCATGGGGTGGTGGGTGTGTAGGTGTCATTATAGTGCTTGGACTGAAAATATCAATAGTCATTTATGGGGTGGTGGGTGTGTGGGTGTCATTAAATTGCTTGGACTGAAAATATCAAGTCACTCATTGGGTGGTGGGTGTGGGTGTGTCATTAGTGCTTGGAATATACATATCAACAGTCATTCATGGGGTGGTGGGTGGCATTACAGTGCTTGGACTCTAAATATCAACAGTAATTCATAGGGTGATGGGTGTGTGGGTGTCATTACAGTGTTTGGACTGTAAATATCAACAGTAATTTATTGGGTGGTTTGTGTGTGGGTATCATTACAGTCCTTGGAATGTAAATATCAACCATTATTCATTGGGTGGTGGGTGTGTGGGTGACATTACAGTGCTTGGACTGTAAATATTAACAGTCATTCATGGGGTGGTAGATGTATAGATGTCATTACAGTGCTTGGACTGAGAATATCAACTGCCATTTATGGGGTGGTGGGTGTGTGGGTTTCATTATAGTTCTTGGACTGTAAATATCAACCATCATTCATTGGGTCGTGGGTGTGTGGGTGACATTACAGTGCTTGGACTGTAAATATTAACAGCCATTCATGGGGTGGTGGGTGTGTAGGTGTCATTATAGTGCTTGGACTGTAAATATCAACAGTCACTCATGGGGTGGTGGGTGTGTGGGTGTCATTACATTGCTTGGACTGTAAATATCAAGTCATTCATTATGTTGTGGATGTGTGTGTGTCATTAGTGCTTGGACTGTAAATATATACATTTATTCATGGGGTGGTGGGTGTCATTACAGTGCTTGGACTCTAAATATCAACAGTAATTCATAGGGTGAGGGGTGTGTGGGTGTCATTACAGTGCTTGGACTGAAAATATCAACAGTCATTTATTGGGTGGAGGGTGTGTGGGTATCATTACAGTCCTTGGACTGTAAATATCAACCATCATTCATCGGGTGGTGGGTGTATGGGTGACATTACAGTGCTTGGACTGTAAATATTAAAAGTCATTCATGGGGTGGTAGGTGTGTAGATGTCATTACAGTGCTTGGACTGAAAATATATACTGTCATTCATGGGTGGTGGGTGTGTTGGTGTCATTACAGTGCTTGGACTGTAAATATAAACATTTATTCATGGGGTGGTGGGTGTCATTACAGTGCTTGGACTCTAAATATCAACAGTAATTCATAGGGTGAGAGGTGTGTGGATGTCATTAAAGTGCTTGGACTGAAAATAACAACAGATATTCATGGGGTTTTAGGTGTGTGGTTGTCATTACAGAGCTTGGACTTTAAATATCAACCATCATTTATAGGGTGGTGGGTGTGTTGGTGTCATTACAGTGCTTGGACTGTAATTATCAACAGTCATTCAAATGGTGGTGGGTGTGTGAGTGTCATTACAGTAGTTGGACTGTAAATGTCAACAGTTATTAACCCCTTAAATGCGGTATATGGAGGAATGTTATCATTCACTGTGCTGGTATCTAGCCAAATACTTACTATCTCAAAACTGTATAAAACTTATATCAATGTACTTGTCTCGTGTTTGTGCATCATGCATCGATTATATTTTGTATTTACATGCCTTGGTTTTGCCAAATTTGTTACACGTAATTGGAGAGGTTGACGACACTAGGAATTCTATTATACCTTCCTGATTATTGATCACCAGAGAAAATGAATGGGTAGAAGCATACACTAAAATATACTGAATAATTCTATATGGCTAAAAATGTCATGGATATCTACATGCTTCTATTCACAAAGTTACTATCTGGCGATTGTTTCACTTGTATTGCCTAAAAAATTATAAGCTTAGTTATACAACTGCATGAATTTACTTCACAAAGAGTATTTCCACCACCTACACCCTCTAGTGTGTGTGTGTGTGGAGATTTACCGTTTGAAATGAGGTGAGTCAGGTCAAAAATAGGCTGTCTCTCTCTCTCTCTCTCTCTCTCTCTCTCTCTCTCTCTCTCTCTATATATATATATATATATATATATATATATATATATATATATATATATATATATATATATATATATATATATATATATATATATATATACTTTGCCATATACAAATTTACGAAAAATACTATATACTCGGTGCACGGGATAGAGAAAGAGTACGAGCCGTCTCTTTGCTTCCTCTGCATATATATATATATATATATATATATATATATATATATATATATATATATATATATATATATATATATATATATATATATATATATATATATATAACACGAAGTTAGACGAAGAACTAGGTTAGAAAGGAGACCATTACAGATGTGGGAGTGAAGAGGTATAAAGAAGAAACGCTGTATAGGTGGTGAAGGAGGTAGACCAATTATCAGCTTATGAACTTATGGATGTGGCGGATTCAGCCACACCTGTTATGAAGTATACATGCCTTCCTTATTTGTTATGTATATGTTCTGTGCAATACATGCACACCGGTGTAAATGCTGCTAGGCCCGTCAGGGTGTGCTTGATCTAACATGAAATAAGAGGGAGGGAGTGGGACCATGGGAAGGACATGTAGAGAGGGAGGAGGTGGTGGAGGGCTAACCGCGGCCTCACCCAAAACCACCGAGATCTCGGTGGTGTTGCCTCACCCCCTACCCCTCCACCCAGGGTAATAAAATAATTATCATCTTATGTACTTACATATCAGGAAAAGAGATATGTACAGTGTGTGTGTGTGTGCAATATTGGTGATAGTTTGGGTCGTGGTTTTAGTGGTAGCAATGGTGATAGTAATTGTGGTTAGGTTACATACATAACCAGTATTTGTACATACTGGTTATCAATATACTTTCACACCCAAGCATTATATAAATATAAAAGCATTAGCCTACATAATATATTGTACATAGTACATTGATACCCAGTATGTATAAATGGTTTAGCAATTGTGTATGTAGCCTAATAGCCTAGTAAAAAAAAATATATGCTGGAAGGACATGTTTGATCAAGCACACTCCGACACCATATTCACTCCTACTGTCACAACTTACTAAGCACGAGTGCAGTATTACCTATATACCTATGGTATATTATATATCATCATTGAAAATAATAAGAGAAAGACAGAGAGAGTTATTACAGTACGGAAGGCTAGGGGAGAGGAAGAGGTAAAGGAAAGGGAGGGGGAGACAATTATCAGATTAGGTTCTTATGGGTGTGGCGAACACACACACACACACACACACACTGGAGAGGGAGTGGCTCAATAACCGCAGATGAATGAGAGGTAATAATGTAGTGTAACCTGTTATATGAAGCCCGAAGGCTGAGAAAAAATTTACTCATCTTCACTCTTTACATCTTGCAAGTCATATAATTAAAAAAATAAATATGACTATATATTAGATTTGAATAGAGTACGTAACAATAACAGCTAAGAGTCATTTGTACTGCCGACTTCAAGCTATTGGTTGATATGAGTATGGTATATTTTATAAATCTTGAAAGGGAAAGTGTTTGTTATTCATTAATTTTCATGGAAAATAATTTCTTAATATTATCTTTGATAGAGATTGAACCTTTTTATTATCTTTATATATATATATATATATATATCTCAACCTCGGGGATTGGTTGGGTTATTTTTTTCTTTTATTTGTCTTTTACTTCATTTTTATCATTATTCTGTTGTGAATATTTGCTTACACAGGGTTGGTCTTGGGGTGGAGAAATAAATACAAATTTCCCCTTTTTTATTATAAAGTAACCCCCCAACCCCACCCTTTTCCGACCAGCATTCAATTTTCGCATAATAAGTATAGTTTTCTTTTGACTTCGCTCCTCCTCTCTGTACCACCTGTCCATTCTGTAAACTAAGAAAAACTTTCATCATAACTCTTCTCAATAATGATATATAATATACCATATGATGAAAAATAATCACTAGACGAAAGCATGCATCCTTACCCTCTTGTCCCACGAGTAATACTGAAATTATCGGTGTAAATGCTGTTAGGCCCGTCAGGGTGTGCTTGATCTAACATGAAATAAGAGGGAGGGGGTGGGACCATGGGAAGAACATGTAGAGAGGGAGGAGGTGGTGGAGGGCTAACCGCGGCCTCACCCCCTACCCCTCCACCCAGGGTAATAAAATTTACTGGACATTTTACATTTCCTCATTTGAGGCTTGGATGCAGGGCAGTTATGACGCACTGTACACTACCCCAAGATTTAGAGGCAGCTGGGTATCTCTTGAGAGTGAGAAGAGCAATAAACAGTCTGGTGCTAATTACAGTCCTTCTCTCTCCCAGAAAAATAATGCTCACTGACAAGATCTAGGTAGTGGCAATTTCAGCACTGAGTTTGAAATGGAAATGAAAGATTCAGCAGTGAAAGGGTTAACCCTTTCGCTGTTATGCGCATCTCTAGACGATCACCTTACAATCCTGCTATGCAAGTCTAAAGACTCCAGCTCGACAGCCTGCTAGCATACGCATCTTGAGACGACCAGAATAGTTGACCTTGACTCACTTCACACGGTCAGATAATAAACCCACTTTGCCGCCTCTCCCTTCCTCTCTCCTCCTCCCTTCCTTTTACTTTCCCTTCTTCCTCCTCCTCCTACTTTATCTTCGTTTCCTTCCTCGAATCCTTTTATATAAGACTGAGTGTACATTTTCCATAATTATATATAATATAATATTGAGAAAGTTTTATAAATGAAAAAGAGTGTCCAGTAAAGAAGTAAATACAAATTTACTTACACATGATCCCCAACAGCATAAAGCCCTATTCCTACCCCTCCCTTTCTTCGTGAGCGATAATTCCGATGCATTTCCCTTGATGTACATGTTATTTGGAGAGAGAGAGAGAGAGAGAGAGAGAGAGAGAGAGAGAGAGAGAGAGAGAGAGAGTTATTACAGTACGGAAGGCTAGGGGAGAGGAAGAGGTAAAGGAAAGGGAGGGGGAGACAATTATCAGATTAGGTTCTTATGGGTGTGGCGAACACACACACACACACACACTGGAGAGGGAGTGGCTCAATAACCGCAGATGAATGAGAGGTAATAATGTAGTGTAACCTGTTATATGAAGCCCGAAGGCTGAGCAAAAAATTTACTCATCTTCACTCTTTACATCTTGCAAGTCATATAATTAAAAAAATAAATATGACTATATATTAGATTTGAATAGAGTACGTAACAATAACAGCTAGAGTCATTTGTACTGCCGACTTCAAGCTATTGGTTGATATGAGTATGGTATATTTTATAAATCTTGAAAGGGAAAGTGTTTGTTATTCATTAATTTTCATGGAAAATAATTTCTCAATATTATCTTTGATAGAGATACTGCCATGGATAACAAACACTTTCCCTTTCTAGATTTATAAAATATACCATACTCAATGATATCAACCAATAGCTTGAAGTCAGCAGTACAAATGACTCTAGCTGTTATTGTTACGTACTCTATTCAAATCTAGTCATATTTATTATTTTAATTATATGACAAAAAGAGAAAAGATGAGTCAATTTTTTGTTCAGCCTATTACAAAGTAACCCTCCAATAAAATAAATAATGCATAGGAAAACCCATCCTCTGTGGAAGCTAGCCATGTTTATGTACGACCAGAAAGTACAGCCTCCCTCATTGTCCTCACTCTCCCCAGGGGGAATAGGATTACTAGGGGCACGGGGTGAAGGGGGCTCGTCAGAGAGAGAGAGAGTGGGGAAGAGTTACTATATTTTTACACACACACACACAAACAGAGGTCTGATATTCAATAGTGAAAAGGTACACACTTTATATATATTTTTATTGATATTTAGAAATTATAATACATATAATATATATTGAATATTTTAGGTAAACAAACAATTGCATGAAGTTTCTCTCTCTCTCTCAGTAAGTCACCGTAGAGCGCTGGTGGATCAGAAATTCTTCAATGTGTGGTAATCCCTGAAGCAACCTACTATACATAGTCCAATGTTGCACTCATTGCATATGATGACTACTCGAGTGCGTTTCTTTTGACGTCGGGTTGTGTGCTTGCATACATAGCAGTCTCTTGGTTTTTTCTTTCCATTCGCCATCTCAGTATGTACTGGATAATGGCGACTATATGCGTCTATTATGCGATCTGGCATGGGGTTAGGGCGTCGACCTTTGATGTTGGTAGTAGGTTCTCCAAAGTCCTCCAAAAGCTGGTAAGCAACATTGTACACAAACTCGCGTAGCTTTGGCTTCTTAGAGGGGTCAATATTCTTTTTGACAAGCCAGAGATTGTAAGCATTGAGCATTGTGATATCTATCAAGTGGAAGAAGAACTTGTGGTACCACTTGACAGACTTTCTCAAACACTCAACGCCACTTATCTGACTGTCAGACTTGTCTACAAGGCGCATATTTTTAGTATAATCTACCACAACATCAGGCTTCATGATGGATTTTTTTGTTCTGTGGTGAATCTTTCCGGTTGGAACTAGTTCACCCTTGTGAATGGTGGAAAGGAGGTGGACTGGCCGCCTATCGTTCCACTTGTATGCGCCAATCTTGCCAGACTTTTCACTTTGGATGAACAGTTCCGTCTTGCGTCGCTTCCTACTTCTCTCGTGGTGGGGGCGAGCTTCCTCTTCAGAATCTGGTGTATCACTAGAACTAGGGTTTTCAACTCGAGTTTTATTTCCATTGAATTTCGGCATGAATTTCCTATTCGCCCGTACAGTTCCACATGATCCCGTTTTGTTGTCATGCAGGAATTGGCACAGAGCAGGGCTTGTATACCAGTTGTCGGTGTACAATATATGACCCCTGCCCAGGTAGTCTGCCATCATTTTCTTGACGATAGCACCAGACATACCTATAGGGTCTTTCTTGTGCACCACTGGTATATCTATATTTGTGCCGGTGTAAACAATCATGTCAAGCACAAATCCTGTATCACAGTCACATAAAACAAATAGTTTCAAGCCGAAGCGATGTCTTTTAGAGGGTATATATTGTTTGAAAACTAGCCGACCTTTGTATAGCATAAGTGACTCATCTATGACCAGCTTTTGAAATGGATAGAAATATTTCTTGAACCTTGAAAGGATCATCGAAAATATACCTCTCACTTTCCAGATACGGTCTTCTTTGTTAGGATTTTCATTGTCTGAGAAGTGAAGAAAACTCAACAATAATAAAAATCTATCACGAGGCATATACTTGCTAAACAAAGGTGTGCTGATGAGGGCATCGTTGCGCCAGTAATGCTGGAGAACGTGTTTTTTGCAAAGAGGCATAATCAACATCAATGCCAGAAACACAAACAGCTCCCTGACAGTTGTAGCTTCCCAATTTCGTATTCTCGAAAAAGGGGAAATGAAATCCATATGCTAAGACACCCAACTATTGTATCTGTTCGTTTTCTCAGCTATATAGGACATCACTTCCTAATCGATGAAGGCACGAAAGAAGGCACTCTCTCTTGCCTCGTCGTTGCAAGGCCAGTCCCTTGTTGTACCACTCCTGTTTGGCCGAAAATCGTGCTGGTCTGGTACAAAGTCTGACCCCTCTGACCAGTCAAAAGAAAACACTTCACTCAGATTTACAGGTGTTCCGTCGTTCTCATTTCCTTCGTCCTCGTCACTGCTAGAACTAAGTGCATTGTTACCTAACCACACTTCGTCACTGCCAATGACGTCAGATTCACTCCCACTAGAATCACTCCCACCATCCTTCATAAGCAAAAGCGGTATAATTTTTGATGGTGTTAGGTTACGCTGACGTGGATGTGATCGTGGTGTGGATGAATGACGAGAAGTATTCGGACCTGGAACAATCAGAGTGGGCACAGATTCAGTGGTGGTGATGGATGATGATAGAATGGTAGTTGAGTGGCCTCTTTTTTTCCCATTCGTATGTCTTGGTGTTACTGGGGAGTCAAGCTGGGCATCCCTTTCTTCATACGCCAGCTGTCCTTGTGTGCTTGTGGATTGCTTAGGGAGAGTAATGGTGGTAGAGGAGGAGGAGGGGTGAAGCTGCTGATAAAATCTCGAGGATAGGGAACGTGCAACAGGTGTACGCATTTTCTGTGGATCTCCCTTTATTTTCTTTCTTACTGTAGGGATGACCTCATCTTCTGTCTCACTACTGCTGGAGTAAGTAAGGGAGGGCCTCTGAAGTGACTTTGGCATCCGTCTTCTGCTAATTATTCTCCCTGTGAGTGGCTGGCTAGAGTCCAATAGATCACTACTTCCTCCTTCCATGGTGTCTGTGGGGTGACTGACTAAGACACTAAGTTGATGAAAATTTGACATATGGAAGGGGTAGACGGATATCGCCATGACCTTAATTAACTCAACTGGGTCAGCAGGTAGCTGGCTGTATTTTGGCTTGCCGCACTACCTCAATAAGGAATGAATTGTGGCAGATCGCACCCAATGGGTTAATTGGGTGGTGGGTGTGTGGGTGTCATTACAGTGCTTGGACTGTAAATATCAACAGTCAATCATGGGGTGGTCAGTGTGTGGGTGTCATTACAGAGCTTGAACTGTAAATATCAACAGTCATTTCTGGGGTGGTGGGTGTATGGGTGTCTTTACAGTGTTTTAACTATAAATATCAACATTCATTTATTGGGTAGTGGGTGTCATTACAGTGCTTGGACTGTAAATATCAACAGTCAATCATAGGGTGGTGCGTGTGTGGGTGTCATGACAATGTTTGGACTGTAAATATCAACAGTCATTCATAGGGTGGTGAGTGTGTGGGTGTCATTACAGTTCTTGGACTGTAAATATCAACCATCATTCATTAGGTGGTGGGTGTGTGGGTGTCATTAAATTGCTCGGACTGTAAATATTAACAGTCATTAATGGTGTGGTGGGTGTGTGGATGTAATAACAGTGCTTGGACTAAAAATATCAACAGTCATTCATGGGGTGGTGGGTGTATGAGTGTCATTACAGTGTTTTAACTATAAATATCAACATTCATTTATTGGGTGGTGGGTGTCATGACAGTGCTTGGACTGTAAATATCAACAGTCATTCATAGGGTTGTGCATGTGTGGGTGTCATGACAGTGCTTGGACTGTAAATATTAACAGTCATTCATTTGGTGGTGAGTGTGTGGGTGTCATTACAGTGCTGAGACTGTAAATACTAACAGACATTTTTGGTGTGGTGGGTGTGTGGATGTAATTACAGTGTTTGGACTAAAAATATCAACAGTCTTTCATGGGGTGGTTTGTGTGTGGGTGTCATTACAGTGCTTGGACTATAAAAATCAACCGTCATTTCTGGGGTGGTGGGTGTGTGGGTGTCATTACAGTACTTGGACAGTAAATATCAACAGTCATTCATAGGGCGGTGGGTGTGTGAGTGTCATTACAGAACCTGGACTGTAAATATCAACAGTCATTCATGGGGTGGTGGGTGTGTATGTGTCATTACAGTGCTTGGACTGTAAATATCAAAAGTCATTCTTTTCGGTGGTGGGTGTGTGGGTGTCATTACAGTGCTTAGACTGTAAATATCAATAGTCATTTGTGAGGTAGTTGTGTCATTAGAGTGCTTGGACTGTAAATTTCAAGAGTCATTCATGGATTGGTGTGTGTGTTGGTGTCATTACAGTGCTTGGACTGTAAATATCAACCATAATTAATGGGGTGGTGGGTGTGGGGGTGTCACTACAGTGCTTGGACTGTAAATATCAACAGTCATTCATGGGAAAGTGATGTGTGGGTGTCATTATAGTGCTTGAACTGTTAATATCAACAGTCATTAATGGGGTGGTGGGTGTGTGGGTGTCATTACATTGCTTGGACTGTAAATATCAACAGTCATTTATTGGGTGGTGGGTGTGTGGGTATCATTACAGTCCTTGGAATGTAAATATCAACCATTATTCATTGGGTGGTGGGTGTGTGGGTGACATTAGAGTGCTTGGACTGTAAATATTAACAGTCATTCATGGGGTTGTAGGTGTATAGATGTCATTACAGTGCTTGGACTGAGAATATCAACTGCCATTTATGGGGTGGTGGGTGTGTGGGTTTCATTACAGTTCTTGGACTGTAAATATCAACCATCATTCATTGGGTCGTGGGTGTGTGGGTGACATTACAGTGCTTAGACTGTAAATATTAACAGCCACTCATGGGGTGGTGAGTGTGTAGGTGTCATTATAGTGCTTGGACTGTAAATATCAACAGTCACTCATGGGGTGGTGGGTGTGTGGGTGTCATTACATTGCTTGGACTGTAAATATCAAGTCATTCATTATGTGGTGGGTGTGTGTGTATCATTAGTGCTTGGACTGTAAATATCAACAGTCATTCATGGGGTGGTGGGTGTCATTACAGTGCTTGGACTCTAAATATCAACAGTAATTCATAGGGTGAGGGGTGTGTGGGTGTCATTACAGTGCTTGAACTGAAAATATCAACAGTCATTTATTGGGTGGAGGGTGTGTGGGTATCATTACAGTCTTTGGACTGTAAATATCAAACATCATTCATTGGGTGGTGGGTGTATGGGTGACATTACAATGCTTGAACTGTAAATATTAACAGTCATTCATGGGGTGGTAGGTGTGTAGATGTCATTACAGTGCTTGGACTGAAAATATCAACTGTCATTCATGGGTGGTGGGTGTGTGGGTGACATTACAGTGCTTGGACTGTAAATAAAAACAGTCATTCATGGGGTGGTGGGTGTGTGGATGTCATTAAAGTGCTTGGACTGAAAATAACAACAGTTATTCATGGGGTAGTAGGTGTGTGTGTGTCATTACAGAGCTTGGACTTTAAATATCAGCCATCATTTATAGGGTGGTGGGTGTGTGGGTGTCATTACAGTGCTTAGACTGTAAATATCAACAGTCATTCATATGGTGGTGGGTGTGTGAGTGTCATTACAGTACTTGGACTGTAAATGTCAACAGTTATTAATAGGGTGGTGGGTGTGTGGGTGTCATTACTGTGCTTGGACTGTAAATATCAACAGTCAATCATGAGGTGGTCGGTGTGTGGGTGTCATTACAGTGCTTGAACTGTAAATATCAACAGTCATTTCTGGGGTGGTGGGTGTATGGGTGTCATTACAGTGTTTTAACTATAAATATCAACATTAATTTATTGGGTAGTGGGTGTCATGACAGTGCTTGGACTGTAAATATCAACAGTCATTTATAGGGTGGTGCGTGTGTGAGTGTCATGACAGTGCTTGGACTGTAAATATCAACAGTCATTCATAGGGTGGTGAGTGTGTGGGTGTCATTACAGTTCTTGGACTGTAAATATCAACCATCATTCATTAGGTGGTGGTTGTGTGGGTGTCATTAAAGTGCTCGGACTGTAAATATTAACAGTCATTAATGGTGTGGTGGGTGTGTGGATGTAATTACAGTGCTTGGACTAAAAATATCAACAGTCATTCATTAGGTGGTGGGTGTATGAGTGTCATTACAGTGTTTTAACTATAAATATCAACATTCATTTATTGGGTGATGGGTGTCATGACAGTGCTTGGACTGTAAATAACAACAGTCATTCATAGGGTTGTGCATGTGTGGGTGTCATGACAGTGCTTGGACTGTAAATATCAACAGTCATTCATTTGGTGGTGAGTGTGTGGGTGTCTTTACAGATCTTGGACTGTAAATATCAACATTCATTCATTAGGTGGTGGGTGTGTGGGTGTCATTACAGTGCTGAGACTGTAAATACTAACTGTCATTCATGGTATGGTAGGTGTGTGGATGTAATTTCAGTGTTTGGACTAAAAATATCAACAGTCTTTCATGGGGTGGTGGGTCTGTGGGTGTCATTACAGTGCTTGGACTATAAAAATCAACCGTCATTTCTGGGGTGGTGGGTGTGTGGGTGTCATTACAGTGCTTGGACTGTTAATATCAACAGTCATTCATAGGGTGGTGGGTGTGTGAGTGTCATTACAGAGCCTGGACTGTAAATATCAACAGTCATTCATGGGGTGGTGGGTGTGTATGTGTCATTACAGTGCTTGGACTGTAAATATCAAAAGTCATTCTTTTCGGTGGTGGGTGTGTTGGTGTCATTACAGTGCTTAGACTGTAAATATCAATAGTCATTTGTGGGGTAGTTGGTGTCATTAGAGTGATTGGACTGTAAATTTCAACAGTCATTCATGGATTAGTGTTTGTGTTGGTGTCATTACAGTGCTTGGACTGTAAATATCAATCATAAATAATGGGGTGGTGGGTGTGGGGGTGTCACTACAGTGCTTGGACTGTAAATATCAACAGTCATTCATGGGAAGGTGGATGTGTGGGTGTCATTATAGTGATTGAACTGTTAATATCAACAGTCATTCATGGGGTAGTGGGTGTGTGGGTGTCATAACATTGCTTGGACTGTAAATATCAAGTCATTCATGGGGTGTTGGGTGTGTGTGTGTCATTAGTGCTTGGACTGTAAATATCAACAGTCATTCATGGGGTGGTGGGTGGCATTACAGTGCTTAGACTCCAAATATCAACAGTCATTCATGGGGTGATGGTTGTATTTGTGTCATTACAGAGCTTGGACGGTAAATATCAACAGTTATTCATGGGGTTGTGGGTGTCTGGGTGTCTGTGCAGTGCTTGGACTGTAAATATCAGCAATCAATCATGGGGTGGTAGGTGTGTGGGTGTCATTACAGAGCTTGGACTGTAAATATCAATAGTCATTCATGGGGTGGTGGGTGTGTGGGTGTCATTACAGTGTTTTGATTGTAAATATCAACAGTCATTCATGGGGTAGTGGGTGTCATTAGAGTGCTTGGACTGTAATTATCAACAGTCATTTATGGGGTGGTTGGTGTGTGGGTGTCATTACAGTGCTTGGACTGTAAATATCAACCATAATTCATGGGGTGGTGGGTGTGGGGGTGTCATTACAGTGCTTTAACTGTGAATATCAACAGTCATTCATGGGATGGTGGGTGTGAGGGTGTCATTACAGTGCTTAAACTGTAAATATCAACAGTCATTCATGGGGTGGTGGGTGTGTGGGTGTCATTACAGTGTTTTGATTGCAAATATTAACAGTCATTCATAGGGTAGTGGGTGTCATTAGAGTGCTTGGACTGTAATTATCAACAGTCATTCATGTGGTGGTTGGTGTGTGGGTGTCATTACAGTGCTTGGACTGTAAATATCAACCATAATTCATGGGGTGGTGGGTGTGGGGGTGTCATTACAGTGCTTTAACTGTGAATATCAACAGTCATTCATGGGGTGGTGGTTGTGAGAGTGTCATTACAGTGCTTAGACTGTAAATATCACCAGTCATTCATGGGGTGGTGGGTGTGTGGGTGTCATTATAGTGCTTGGACTGTAAATATCAACAGTCAATCATGGGGTGTTGGGTATGTGGGTGTCATTACATTGCTTGGACTGTAAATATCAAGTCATTCATTGGATGGTGGGTGTGTGTGCATCATTAGTGCTTGGACTGTAAATATCAACAGTCATTCATGGGGTAATGGGTGGCATTACAGTGATTGGACTCTAAATATCAACAGTAATTCATAGGGTGATGGGTGTGTGGGTGTCATTACAGTGCTTGGACTGTAAATATTAATAGTAATTCATGGGGTTGTGGGTGTTTGGGTGTCTATGCATTGCTTGGACTGTAAATATCAACAGTAAATCATGGGGTGGTGGGTGTGTGGGTGTAATTACAGTGCTTGGACTGTAAATATAAACAGTCATTCAAGGGGTGGTGGGTGTGTGGGTGTCATAACAGTGCTTGGACTGTAAATATCAACAGTCATTCATAGTGTGGTGAGTGTCATTAGAGTGATTGGACTGTAAATATCAACAGTTTTTCATGGGGTGGTGGGTGTGTGGGTGTCATTACAGTGCTTGGACTGTAAATATAAACAGTCATTCATGGAGTGGTGGGTGTGTGGATGTCATGAAAGTGCTTTGAATGAAAATAACAACAGTTATTCATGGGGTAGTAGGTGTGTGGGTGTCATTACAGAGCTTGTACTTTAAATATCAACCGTCATTTATAGGATGGTGGGCGAGAGGGTGTCATTACAGTGCTTAGACTGTAAATATCAATAGTCATTTGTGGGGTAGTGGGTGTCATTAGAGTGCTTGGACTGTAAATTTCAACAGTCATTCATGGATTGGTGTGTGTGTTGGTGTCATTACAGTGCTTAGACTGTAAATATCAACAGTCATTCATGGGGTTGTGGGTGTTTGGGTGTCTATGCATTGCTTGGACTGTAAATATCAACAGTCAATCATGGGGTGGTGGGTGTGTGGGTGTCATTACAGTGCTTGGACTGTAAATATCAACCGTCATTAATGGGGTGGTGGGTGTGTGGGTGTCATAACAGTGTTTTGACTGTAAATATTAACAGTCATTCATATGTTGGTGGTTGTCATTAGTGTGCTTGGACTGTAAATATCAACAATTTTTCATGGGGTGGTGGGTGTGTGGGTGTCATGACAGTGCTTGGACTGTAAATATCAACAGTCATTCATGGGGTGGTGAGTGTGTGGGGGTTATTACAGTTCTTGGACTGTAAATATCAACCATCATTTATTGGGTGGTGGGTTTGTGGGTGTCATTACAGTGCTCAGACTGTAAATATTAACAGTCATTAATGGGGTGGTGGGTATGTGGATGTCATTACATTGCTTGGACTGAAAATATCATCTGTCATTCATGGAGTGGTGAGTGTGTGGTTGTTATTACAATTCTTGGACTGTAAATATCAACCATCATTCATTGGGTGGTGGGTGTGTAGATGTCATTACAGTGCTCAGACTGTAAATATTAACAGTCATTCATGGGGTGGTAGGTGTGTGGATGTCATTACAGTGCATGGACTAAAAATTAAATTGCCATTCATGGAGTGGTGGGTGTCATTACATTGCTTGGACTGTAAATATCAAGTCATTCATTGAGTTGTGGGTGTGTGTGTGTCATTATTGCTTGGACTGTAAATATCAACAGTCATTCATGGGGTGGTGGGTGGCATTACAGTGATTGGAATCTAAATATCAAAAGTAATTTATAGGGTTATGGGTGTGTGGGTGTCATTACACTGCTTGTACTGTAATTATTAACAGTCATTCATGGGGTTGTGGGTGTTTGGGTGTCTATGCATTGTTTGGACTGTAAATATCAACAGTTAATCATGGGGTGGTGGGTGTGTGGTGTCATTACAGTGCTTGGACTGTATATATTAACAGTCATTCATAGGGTGGTGGGTGTCATTGGAGTGCTTGGACTGTAAATATTAACAGTCATTCATGGGGTGGTGGGTGTGTGGATGTCATTACAGTGCATGGACTAAAAATATCAATTGTCATTCATGGGGTGGTGGGTGTCATTATCATGGGGTGGGGAGTGTATGGGTGTTATTACAGTTCTTGGACTGTAAATATCAACCATCATTCATTGGGTGGTGGGTGTGTGGCTGTCATTACTGTGCTCAGACTGTAAATATTAACAGTCATTCATGGGGTGGTGGGTGTTTGGATGTCATTACATTGCATGGACTGAAAATATCAACTGTCATTAATGGGGTGGTGAGTGTGTGGGTGTTATTACAATTCTTGGACTGTAAATATCAATCATCATTCAATGGGTGGTAGGTGTATGGGTGTCATTACAGTGCTCAAACTGTAAATATTAACAGTTATTCATGGGGTGGTGGGTGTGTGGATGTCATTACAGTGCATGGACGGAAAATATCAACTGTCATTCAAGGGGTGGTGGGTGTGTGGGTGTCATTACAGTGCTTGGACTGTAAATATCAACCGTCACTTATGGGGTGGTGGGTGTGTGGGTTTAATTACAGTGCTTAGACTGTAAATATCAAATGTCATTCTTAGGGTAGTGGGTGCCATTACATTGCTTAGACTGTAAATATCAACAGTCATTTATGGGGTGGTGGGTGTGTGGGTGTCATTACAGTGCTTGGACTGTAAATATCAACAGTCATTTATGGAGTGGTGGGTGTGTGGGTGTCATTACAGTGCTTGGACTGTAAATATCAACAGTCATTCATGGGGTGGTGGTTGTGTGGGTGTCATAACAGTGTTTTGACTGTAAATATTAACAGTCATTCATATGTTGGTGGGTGTCATTAGTGTGCTTGGACTGTAAATATCAACAATTTTTCATGGGGTGGTGGGTGTGTGGGTGTCATGACAGTGCTTGGACTGTAAATATCAACAGTCATTCATGGGGTAGTGAGTGTGTGGGGGTTATTACAGTTCTTGGACTGTAAATATCAACCATCATTCATTGGGTGGTGGGTGTGTGGGTGTCATTACAGTGCTCAGATTGTAAATATTAACAGTCATTCATCGGGTGGTGGGTATGTGGATGTCATTACATTGCTTGGACTGAAAATATCAACTGTCATTCATGGAGTGGTGAGTGTGTGGGTGTTATTGCAATTTTTGGACTGTAAATATCAACCATCATTCATTGGGTGGTGGGTGTGTGGGTGTCATTACAGTGCTCGGACTGTAAATATTAACAGTCATTCATGGGGTGGTGGGTGTGTGGATGTCATTACAGTGCATGGACTAAAAATATCAATTGTAATTCATGGGGTGGTGGTTGTCATTACATTGCTTGGACTGTAAATATCAAGTCATTCATTAAATGGTGGGTGTGTGTGTGTCATTATTGCTTGGACTGTAAATATCAACAGTCATTCATGGGGTGGTGGGTGGCATTACAGTGATTGGAATCTAAATATCAAAAGTAATTTATAGGGTGATGGGTGTGTGGGTGTCATTACAGTGCTTGGACTGTAATTATTAACAGTCATTCATGGGGTTGTAGGTGTTTGAGTGTCTATGCATTGTTTGGACTGTAAATATCAACAGTTAATCATGGGGTGGTGGGTGTGTGGTGTCATTACAGTGCTTGGACTGTATATATCAGCAGTTATTCATGGGGTGGTGGGTGTGTGGGTGTCATTACAGTGTTTTGACTGTATATATTATCAGTCATTCATAGGGTGTTGGGTGTCATTAGAGTGCTTGGACTGTAAATATTAACAGTTTTTCATGGGGTGGGGAGTGTATGGGTGTTATTACAGTTCTTGGACTGTAAATATCAACCATCATTCATTGGGTGGTGGATGTGTGGCTGTCATTACAGTGCTCAGACTGTAAATATTAACAGTCATTCATGGGGTGGTGGGTGTGTGGATGTCATTACAGTGCATGGACTGAAAATATCAACTGTCATTAATGAGGTGGTGAGTGTGTGGGTGTTATTACAATTCTTGGACTGTAAATATCAATCATCATTCAATGGGTGGTGGGTGTGTGGGTGTCATTACAATGCTCAGACGGTAAATATTAACAGTTATTCATATGGTTGTGGGTGTGTGGATGTCATTACAGTGCATGGACGGAAAATATCAACTGTCATTCAAGGGGTGGTGGGTGTGTGAGTGTCATTACAGTGCTTGGACTGTAAATATCAACCGTCACTTATGGGGTGGTGGGTGTGTGGGTTTAAATACAGTGCTTAGAGTGTATATATCAAATGTCATTCTTAGGGTAGTGGGTGCCATTACATTGCTTAGACTGTAAATATTAACAGTCATTTATGGGGTGGTGGGTGTGTGGGTGTCATTACAGTGCTTGGACTGTAAATATCAACAGTCATTTATGGAGTGGTGGGTGTGTGGGTGTCATTACAGGTCTTGGACTCTAAATATCAACAGTCATTCATGGGGTGGTGGGTGTGTGGGTGTCATTACAGTGCTTAGACTGTATATATTAACAGTCATTTATTGGGTGGTGGGTGTGTGGGTGTCATTACAGAGCTTGGACTGTAAATATCAACAGTCATTCATAGGGTGGTGGGTGTGTGAGAATCATTTCAGAGCTTGGACTGTAAATATCAACAGTCATTCAGGGTGTGGTTGGTGTGTAGGTGTCATTACAGTGCTTGGACTGTAAATATCAAAAGTCATTCGTGGGGTTGTGGGTGTGTGGGTGTCATTACATTGCTTAGACTGTAAATATCAACAAACATTTATTGGGTGGTGGGTGTGTGGCTGTCATTACAATGCTTGGACTGTAAATATCAACAGTCAATTATGGGGTGGTGGGTGTGTTGGTGTCATTATAGTGCTTGGACTGAAAATATCAACAGTCATTCAAGGGGTGTTGGGTGTGTGGGTGTCATTACAGTGCTTGGACTGTAAATATTAACTGTGATTTATGGGGTGGTGGGTGTGTAGGTGTCATTACAGTGTTTGGACAGTAAATATCAAAAGTCATTCTTGGGGTGGTGAGTGTGTGGGTGTCATTACAATGCTTAGACTCTAAATATCAACAGTCATTTATGGGGTGATGGGTGTGTGGGTGTCATTACAGTGCTTAGACTGTAAATATCAACAGTTATTTATGGGGTGGTGGGTGTGTGGCTGTTATTACAGTGTTTGGACTGTAAATATCAACAGTCAATCATGGGGTGGTGGGTGTGTGGGTGTCATTACAGTGCTTGGACTGTAAATATCAACAGTCATTCATGGGGTGGTGGGTGTGTGGGTGTCATAACAGTGTTTTGACTGTAAATATTAACAGTCATTCATATGTTGGTGTGTGTCATTAGAGTGCTTGGACTGTAAATATCAACAATTTTTCATGGGGTGGTGGGTGTGTGGGTGTCATGACAGTGCTTGGACTGTAAATATCAACAGTCATTCATGGGGTGGTGAGTGTGAGGGGGTTATTACACTTCTTGCACTGTAAATATCAACCATCATTCATTGGGTGGTGGGTGTGTGGGTGTCATTACATTGCTTAAAATGTAAATATTAACAGTCATTCATGGAGTGGTGGGTGTGTGGCTGTCATTACAGTGCTTGGACTGTAAATATCAACAGTCAATCATGAGGTGGTGGGTGTGCGGGTGTCATTACAGTTTTTTTACTGTAAATATTAAAAGTCATTCATAGGTGGTGGGTGTGTGGGTGTCATTACAGTGTTTTGATTGTAAATATCAACAGTCAATTATAGGTTGGTTGGTGTCATTAGAGTGCTTGGATAGTAAATATCAACAGTCATTCATGGGGTGGTGTGTGTGTGGGTGACATTACATTGCGTGGACTGTAAATATCAACCATAATTCATGGGGTGGTGGGTGTGCGGGTCTCATTACAGTGCTTTGACTGTGAATATCAACAGTCATTCATAAGGTGATGGGTGTGAGGGTGTCATTACAGTGCTTAGACTGTAACTATGAACAGTCATTCATGTGGTGGTGGGTGTGTGGGTGTCATTATAGTGCTTGGACTGTAAATATAAACAATCACTCATGGGGTGGTGGGTGTCTGTGTGTCATTAGTGCTTGGACTGTAAATATCAACAGTCATTCAAGGGGTTGTGGGTGGCATTACAGAGCTTTGACTGTAAACATCAACAGTCATTCATAGAGTGGTGGGTGTGTGAGTGTCATTACAGAGCTTTGACTATAAATATCAAAAGTCATTCATGGGGTTGTGGGTTTTTGGGTGTCTATGCAGTGCTTGGAGTTTAAATATCAACAGTCAATCATGGGGTGGTGGGTGTGTGGTTGTCATTACAGTGCTTGGACTCTAAATATCAACAGTCATTCATGGGGTGGTGGGTGTGTGGGTGTCATTACAGTGCTTAGACTGTAAATATTAACAGTCATTTATTGGGTGGTGGGTGTGTGGGTGTCATTACAGAGCTTGGACTGTAAATATCAACAATCATTCATAGGGTGGTGGGTGTGTGAGTATCATTACAGAGCTTGGACTGTAAATATCAACAGTCATTCAGGGGGTGGCTGGTGTGTAGGTGTTATTACAGTGCTTGGACTGTAAATATCAAAAGTCATTCTTGGGGTTGTGGGTGTGTGGGTGTCATTACATTGCTTAGACTGTAAATATCAACAAACATTTATTGGGTGATGGGTGTGTGGCTGTCATTACAGTGCTTGAACTGTAAACATCAACAGTCAATCATGGGGTGGTGGGTGTGTTGGTGTCATTACAGTGCTTAGACTGAAAATATCAACAGTCATTCATGGGGTGTTGGGTGTGTGGGTGTCATTACAGTGCTTGGACTGTAAATATCAAAAGTCATTCTTGGGGTGGTGAGTGTGTGGGTGTCATTGCAATGCTTAGAATGTAAATATCAACAGTCATTTATGGGGTGGTGGGTGTGTGGGTGTCATTATAGTGCTTAGACTGTAAATATCAACAGTCCTTTATGGGGTGGTGGGTGTGTGGCTGTCATTACAGTGCTTAGACTGTAAATATCAACAGTCATTCATGGGGTGGTGGGTGTGTGGGTGACATTACATTGCGTGGACTGTAAATATCAACCATAATTCATGGGGTGGTGGGTGTGCGGGTGTCATTACAGTGCTTTGACTCTAAATATCAACAGTCATTCATAGGGTGATGGGTGTGAGGGTGTCATTACAGTGCTTAGACTGTAATTATCAACAGTCATTCATGTGGTGGTGGGTGTGTGGGTGTCATTATAGTGCTTGGACTGTAAATATCAACAGTCACTCATGGGGTGGTGGGTGTCTGTGTGTCATTAGTGCTTGGACTGTAAATATCAACAGTCATTCAAGGGGTGGAGGGTGTTATTAGAGTGCTTGTACTGTAAATATCAACAGTCATTCATTGGGTGGTGGGTGTGTGGGTGTCATTATAGTGCTTGGACTGTAAATATCAACAGTCACTCATGGGTTGGTGGGTGTGTTGTTGTCATTACAGTGCTTAGACTTAAAATATCAACAGTCATTCATGGGGTGTTGGGTGTGTGGGTGTCTATGCAGTGCTTGGACTGTAAATATCAACAGTCATTCATGGAGTGGTGGGTGTGTGGGTGTCATTACAGTGCTTGGACTGTAAATATCAACCGTAATTTATGGGGTGGTGTTTGTGTGGGTGTCATTACAGTTTCTGGACTGTAAAAATTAACAGTTATTCTTAGGGTAATGGGTGTGTGAGTGTCATTACAGAGCTTGGACTGTAAATATCAACAGTCATTCATTGGCTGGTGGGTGTGTGGGTGTCATTACAGTGCTTAGACTGTAAATATCAACAGTCAGTTATTGGGTTGTGGGTGTGTGGGTGTCATTACAGTGCTTGGACTGTAAATATTAACAGTCAATCATGGGGTGGTCGGTGTGTGGGTGTCATTACAGTGCTGAGACTGTAATTATCAACAGTCATTCATGGGGTGGTGTGTGTGTTGGTGTCATTACAGTGTTTTAACTATAAATATCAACATTCATTTATTGGGTGTTGGGTGTCATTACAGTGCTTTGACTATAAATATCAACAGTCATTCAAGGGGTGGTGCATGTGTGGGTGTAATGACAGTTCTTGGACTGTAAATATCAACAGTCATTAATGAGGTGGTGAGTGTGTGGGTGTCATTACAGTTCTTGAACTGTAAATATCAACCATCATTAATGTGTGGGTGTCATTACAGAGCTCAGACTGTAAATATTAACAGTTATTCCTGGGGTGGTGGGTGTGTTGGTGTCATTACAGTGCATGGACTATAAATATGAACCATCATTTATGGGGTGGTCGGTGTGTGGGTCTCATTACAGTGCATGGACTGTAAATATCAACAGTCATTCATAGAGTGGTGGGTGTGTGGCTGTCATTACAGTGCTTGGACTGTAAATATCAACAGTCAATCATAGGGTGGTGGGTGTGTGGGTGTCATTACAGTGCTTAGACTGTAATTATCAACAGTCCTTCATGGGTTTGTGGGTGTGTGGGTGTCATTACAGTGCTTAGACTGTAAATATCAACAGTCATTTTTTGGGTGGTGGGTGTGTGGGTGTCATTACAGTGCTTGGACTGTAAATATCAATAGTCAATCATGGGATGGTCAGTGTGTGGGTGTCGTTACAGTGCTTGGACTGTAAATATCAATAGTCATTTACGGGGTGGTGAGTGTGTGGGTGTCATTACAATGTTTTGATTGTAAATATCAACAGTCATTCATGGGGTGGTGGGTGTGTGGGCGTCATTATAGTGCTTGGACTGTAAATATCAACAGTCTCTCATGGGGTGGTGGGTGTGTTGGTGTCATTACAGTGCTTAGACTGAAAATATCAACAGTCATTCATGGGGTGTTGGGTGTGTGGGTGTCATTACAGTGCTTGGACTGTAAATATTAACAGTGATTTATGGGGTGGTGGGTGTGTAGGTGTCATTACAGTGTTTGGACTGTAAATATCAAAAGTCATTCTTGGGGTGGTGAGTGTGTGGTTGTCATTACAATGCTTAGACTGTAAATATCAACAGTCATTCATGGGGTGGTGGGTGTGTGGGTGACATTACATTGCGTGGACTGTAAATATCAACAATAATTCATGGGGTGGTGAGTGTGCGGGTGTCATTACAGTGCTTTGACTGTAAATATCAACAGTCATTCATAGTGTGATGGGTGTGAGGGTGTCATTACAATGCTTAGACTGTAATTATCAACAGTCATTCATGTGGTGGTGGGTGTGTGGGTGTCATTATAGTGCTTGGACTGTAAATATCAACAGTCACTCTTGGGGTGGTGGGTGTCTGTGTGTCATTAGTGCTTGGACTGTAAATATCAACAGACATTCGAGGGGTGGTGGGTGGCATTACAGTGCTTGGACTCTAAATATCAACAGTCATTCATAGAGTGGTGGGTGTGTGAGTGTCATTACATCGTTTTGACTATAAATATCAACAGTCATTCATGGGGTTGTGGGTTTTTGGGTGTCTATGCAGTGCTTGAAGTGTAAATATCAACAGTCAATCATTGGGTGGTGGGTGTGTGGTTGTCATTACAGTGCTTGGACTGTAAATATCGACAGTCATTTACGGGATGGTGTGTGTGTGGGTGTCATTACAATGTTTTGATTGTAAATATCAACAGTCATTCAAAGGGTGGTGGGTGTTATTAGAGTGCTTTAACTGTAAATATCAACAGTCATTCATGGGGTGGTGGGTGTGTGGGTGTCATTATAGTGCTTGGACTGTAAATATCAACAGTCACTCATGGGGTGGTGGGTGTGTGTGTCATTAGTGCTTGGACTGTAAATATCAACAGTCATTCATGGGGTGGTGGGTGTGTGGGTGTCATTACAGTGGTTGGACTGTAATTATCAACAGTCCTTCATGGATTGGTGGGTGTGTGGGTGTCATTACAGTGCTTAGACTGTAAATATCAACAGTCATTTATTGGGTGGTGGGTGTGTGGGTGTCATTACAGTGCTTGGACAGTAAATATCAATAGTCAATCATGGGAAGGTCGGTGTGTGGGTGTCATTATAGTGCTTGGACTGTAAATATCAACAGTCATTCATGAGGTGGTGGGTGGGCGGGTGTCATTACAGTGTTTTAACTAAAAATATCAACATTCATTTATTGGGTGGTGGGTGTCATTAGAGTGCTTGGAGTGCAAATATCAACAGTCATTCATGGGGTGGTGCATGTGTGGGTGTCACAACAGTGATTGGACTGTAAATATCAACAGTCAGTTATTGGGTTGTGGGTGTGTGGCTGTCAATACAGTGATTGGACTGTAAATATTAACAGTCAATCATGGGGTGGTCGGTGTGTGGGTGTCATTACAGTGCTGGGACTGTAATTATCAACAGTCATTCATGAGATGGTGGGTGTGTGGGTGTCATTACAGTGTTTTAACTATAAATATCAACATTCATTTATTGGGTGTTGGGTGTCATTACAGTGCTTTGACTATAAATATCAACAGTCATTCATGGGGTGGTGCATGTGTGGGTGTAATGACAGTTCTTGGACTGTAAATATCAACAGTCATTAATGGGGCTGTGAGTGTGTGGGTGTCATTACAGTTCTTGAACTGTAAATATCAACCATCATTAATGTGTGGGTGTCATTACAGAGCTCAGACTGTAAATATTAACAGTTATTCCTGGGGTGGTGGGTGTGTGGGTGACATTACAGTGCTTGGACTTTAAATATCAACCGTCATTCATGGGGTTTTGGTGTTTAGGTGTCTATGCAGTGCTTGGACTGTAAATATCAACAGTCATTCATGGGGTGGTGGGTGTGTGGGTGTCATTACAGTGCATGGACTATAAATATCAACAGTCAATCATGGGTTGGTGGGTGTGTGGGTGTCATTACAGTGCTTAGACTGTAATTATCAACAGTCCTTCATGGGTTTGTGGGTGTGTGGGTGTCATTACAGTGCTTAGACTGTAAATATCAACAGTCATTTTTTGGGTGGTGGGTGTGTGGGTGTCATTACAGTGCTTGGACTGTAAATATCAATAGTCAATCATGGGATGGTCAGTGTGTGGGTGTCATTACAGTGTTTGGACTGTAAATATCAACAGTGCTTCATGAGGTGGTGGGTGTGTTGGTGTCATTACAGTGTTTTAACTATAAATATCAACATTCATTTATTGGGTGGTGGTTGTCATTAGAGTGCTTGGACTGTAAATATCAACAGTCATACATGGGGTGGTGCATGTGTGGGTGTCATGACAGTGCTTGGACTGTAAATATCAACAGTCATTCATGGGGTGTAAGGGAGACTGCGTTGGTGAAAGGACGTGTCTCGTTAGCTCCGTGACATGTATAAACAGTGCTAGTGTCTACATTAACAGTGCAGTGCTAGTGCGCCTGTATATGTTTTGGCACGTCCAGCATGGGTTCTCCAGTTGACGAGTTGTGCCTTGTCTGTCATGAGCGAGATTATGGAAAGGTCAAGTGGCTGAAATGTCTCAAGTGCAAATTGGGTGGCCATAGCACTTGTACGAGAATGACTGGTTTGAAATCAAATGCTTCGGAAGTAAATTGGGTTTGTGATCCTTGTGCTCTAGTGATAAATAGTGAAGTTCACCTTCGAGAGGAGATTAATGTAATGAAAAGTGATATTATTGAAATCAAGAATATGCTGAAGGATATAAGACTACCCGAGAATCTTCAGAATAGTGTAATGGCTGCTTTGCCGGCTCTGACTGACGGGGTCACGCTGGCTGTGGAAGAGGCTGTGTCAGCTCAATCGGGCCAGGTGGAAAAAGATGGCATGAACTGGGCTGAGGTGGTGTCGAGAAGCAGGAAACGGAAACGCACACAGAAAAATAAGAATCTTCTTATTATTAAAGCAAAGGGTAGCAAAAAAGCGGTTGATATGAAGAAAGAGGTCGAAGAATTGTTGTCGGATGTTCAAATTATGGACTCCAAATTCACTAACAAGGGAAATATTGTTATAAATCTTGAATCTGAAGAGAAGAGAAATGCTGCACAAAATAAGTTACACGAGGTGGGGAATTTAATTGCTTCCAATGGGAAGCGATGGGACCCCAAAATTATGGTATGTAATGTGGCTCGGAATGAGGACAAGGAATCGCTCATTGAAGAAATTATTGTAAGGAATAATTTGGAATCGATTGACGGAGTTATAAATAAAATAAAAATTGTTTCTGAAAGACCAGCTGTGGGAGGGACTGTACATTATGTACTGAAGTGTGATCCAGAGGTACGTGCAAGAATTCACGGGATGAATGACAAGCTGAAGCTGAAGTGGGGCGTTCATCAGGTATACGATCATTATTTTCCACTACTGTGTTACCACTGCCTGAAATTCGGTCACAAGTCGGATAGTTGCCAATGCAAGGTCAAAGGTCATGCACCCCACTGCTATAAGTGTGCAGGTCAGCATGAAGGTCGCTCTTGCCAGTCTGATGTGAGAAAATGCTTCAACTGTGCTGCTTCAAAACGTCAAAGCGAACACTCTGTAAGTAGTTTGTCTTGCCCCATTTTCACCTCGGAAGTAAATAGGATCAGACTCAACACTAACCATGGCTTTTAATATGCAAAGTGTTAATTGTGGACTATTGAACGTGCAGTCTGCTAAAAATAAAACATTTGAGATACGCCAGACGATTGTTGATGGCTGTTTAGATTTTTATGCCATTACTGAGACGTGGTTAACGAAATTTGACTCAGCTGCTATCCAGGAAATGACTCCGGTGACTCATTCTTTTTTACATAAACCGAGGTGTACGGGTCGAGGCGGAGGTGTTGGTCTATTTGTTTCAAATTCTATAAAGAAGGTGAAGGTATGCAAGTCGCCGGGGTTTGAAAGTTTCGAACTCCTTCAGGTTGAGTGTCAAGCTGGTGGAAGCAAAGTAACGTTTATAACAATATATAGACCCCCTGCTACTAGCCCTGGTTTATTCATTGATGAGCTTGAGCTGTACCTCGAGACGGTTGACATGATTAGCTCTAATGTCATTGTGTTGGGAGATTTTAATTTTTGGCTTGATACTCCAGGAGCCCGCTATGTTCAGCGATTTACAGATATGTTAGCAACGTTTAACCTGGTCAATGTAGTGAACAAGCCCACATCGATTTGTGGCCATATTATTGATTTGGTCTTGGTGGACACATCTGGAGACCTGGTACGTAACCTTCAGGTGGACGATGTATGCTCCCTTTCACCGGTACACAAACTTGTGGTGTTTAATCTGAACCTGTTGTTGAGTAAAAGGCAAGTAAAGAATATTTCTTTTCGGTCCAGAAGAAATTTTAATAGTGATGGTCTACTATCACTCGTTTGTAATAAGATAGTCGAGCAATACGGTGATTCGTGCAATCATGGGTGGGCAGTGAAAGGAGAGTGTCATGACTGTTTGTACAATCTATACAATTACACACTGAAGTCTGAATACGACAAAATGTGTCCTATAGTTGAGAAGAAAATAATAGTGAAAGATGAGTCTCCGTGGTTCAACAATGACATAAATAAAGCGAAAATTAATAAAAAAAAGATGGAAAGACGGTGGCGCAAGTATCGTACTGAGGAATGTAGACATGCATACACTCAAGCACAAAACTACGAATTAAGGCTTGTCACCAAGAGAAAGTGCAGTGATTACAAAGAGAAAACTGAAATGGCGGGATCGAATATACACGAGCTCTACAAGATACTTGACTGCCTGACTGGTGATAAGAGGAAGCACAAGTTGCCGGAGAGCTGTTCGGATAGCAATTTGGCCAATGATTTTGTATATTTTTTCGATAATAAGATCAAGAATATTATATCGACGTTTGTGAGTGATAGTTCGCATATGGTTATGAGTGAACAAACTTCTGATATTAAACTGAGTGAGTTCCGAATTGTGAGTGAATTGACTGTTAGTGAGATGATCAAGAAGGCAAAACCAACTTACTCTGCAATCGACCCTATGCCGTTCAAGCTGTTTAACAGAAACAAAAGGTTTGATCGTCTGGTCAGCGTTATCACAAAAATGGTAAATGTGAGTATTGCTAATAGTGTGTTCCCAAACTCTGAAAAGCAAGCTATTGTAACACCCATATTGAAGGGGAATCTTGACCCCCAATCTTTCAGCTCATTTCGTCCTGTATCCAATTTAACTTTTCAATCCAAGATTTTGGAAAAGGTAATTTTAACTCAATTGATGGATTATTTGGATATGGTTGGTGCAATTCATGATAACCAGTCAGCCTACCGTCGTCTGTATTCCACGGAGACTGCTCTGTGTTCTATCGTAAGTAACATGCGCACTTTGATGGATGATGGAAAATGTGGTCTGTTGGTATTACTGGATTTGAGTGCTGAATTCGACACAGTAGTGCACAGTGTCTTATTGAGTGTCTGTGAACGTATTGGTATAATAGGTGCTGCTCTCTCGTACCTGAAGAGTTACCTGACTGGCCGCAACTACTATGTAAAAATAGGAAATGAATTTTCTGACGCAATACCATTAACAAGAGGTGTGCGTCAGGGTAGTGTTTTAGGCCCAATACTCTTCTGTTTATATACTACAGATCTTTCTGTACTACTTGAAAAGTACGAAGTCAGATTCAAGCTTTTTGCGGGTGACACGCAGTTTTACATGTCATTCACAAATATACACGATTCAGAAACTCATTTGAGCTCTGTACTTACTGACATTAAGCAATGGATGGATTCCAGGCAGCTTAAATTAAATCAAGATAAAACAGAATGTCTGTATGTCGGTCGTAGAACTGACTTCGACAGCTTGGGAGTACGTAAACTAAAAGTGAATGATAGGGAAATCACAATCAACAAATGTGTGAAGAGTCTCGGGGTGATGTTGGACAGTGAGCTAATGATGAGAGATCAGATTGGTCATGTGGTTCAAATTGCTGGATACCACTTGAGGAATTTGGCTTTCGTAAGGAAATACCTTGATCAGAGTGTGATGATGAAACTGGTTTACAATCATGTTCTAAGTAAATTGGATTACTGTAATTCCCTATATTACGGCTTGCCTGATTATCTATTGAAGAAACTCCAGATGATCACGAACAGAGCTGCGAGATTGATACGAGGTCTGTCAAGAAGAGATCGAATAACACCAGCACTCATACAACTACATTGGCTTCCTATTAAGGCACGTATCATTTACAAGCAGTGTGTTATGGTTCATCAAGCGTTAAATTTTGGCAAACCAGTTTACATGCGAGATATGCTCCTGGACTTTCATGTGGATACCAATGTAGAATTGCGACATAGCAGCGAGGTGAATAGGCTTCTGGAACCAAGATTCAGAAGGGAATGTGGAAAAAGAGCGTTCGCATAGTGCTCCTCGCCTCTACAACAACCTTCCGAGCTTCGTTAGGGCAGTGAAACAGCTGCTCTATTCAAAAAGAGACTGAAGACACACCTCTTCACCGAGTCTTACGACCTCATAAATGAAGAAATGAGAACAAGTTTCCGGCTTTAGTTGATCTACGGAGGGACTTGGAGAGCTGGCAACGGCTGAAAGTCCCTAGAAGCCATCACATAAGTAACATAAGTAAGTAAGAGTGTGTGGGTGTCATTACGGTTCATGGACTGTAAATATAAACCATCATACATTCGGTGGTGGGTGTGTGGGTGTCATTACAGTGCTTGGACTGTATATATCAACAGTCATTCATGGAGTGGTGGGTGTGTGGATGTCATTAAAGTGGTTGGACTGAAAATATCAACAGTCATTCTTGGGGTGGTGGGTGTGTGGATGTCATTACAGTGCTTGGCCAATAAATATTAACCATCATGTATAGGGTGGTGGGTGTGTGGGTGTCATTACAGTGCTTGGACTGTAAATATCAACAGTCATTCATAGGGTGGTGGGTGTGAGTGTCATTACAGAACTTGGACTGTAAATATCAACAGTCATTCATTGGTGGTGGGTAAGTAGGTGTCATTATAGTGCTTGGACTGTAAATATCAAAAGTCATTCTTGGGGTGGTCGGTGTGTGGGTGTCATTACAGTGCTTAGACTGTAAATATTAACAGTCATTTATAGGGTGGTGGGTGTGTGGTTGTCATTACAGTGCTTGGACTGTAAATATCAACAGTCAATCATGGGGTGGAAGGTGTCTGGGTGTCATTACAGTGCTTAGACTGTAAATATCAATAGTCATTCATGGGGTGGTGGGTGTGAGGGTGTCATTACAATACTTAGACTGTATATATCAACAATCATTCATAGGGTGGTGGGTGTGTGGGTGTCATTATAGTGTTTAGACTGTAAATATCAACAGTCATTCATGGGGTGGTGGGTGTGTGGGTGTCATTACAATGTTTTAATTGTAAATATCAATAGTCATTCATAGGGTGGTGGGTGTCATTAGAGTGTTTGGACTGTAAATATCAACAGTCATTCATGGGGTGGTATGTGTGTGGGTGTCATTACAGTGCTTGGACTGTAAATATCAACTGTCATTTATGGGGTGGTGTTTGTGTGTGTGTCATTACAGTTCCTGGACTGTAAATATCAACAGTCATTCATAGGGTGGTGGGTGTGTGAGTGTCATTACAGAGCTTCGACTGTAAATATCAACAGTCATTCATGGGGTGGTAGGTGTGTGGGTGTCATTACAGTGCTTGGACTGTAAATATCAACAGTCAATCATGGGGTGGTCGGTGTGTGGGTGTCATTACAGTGTTGGGACTGTAATTATCAACAGTCATTCATGGGGTGGTGTGTGTGTGGGTGTCATTACAGTGTTTTAACTATAAATATCAACATTCATTTATTGTGTGGTGGGTGTCCATACAGTGCTTTGACTGTAAATATCAACTGTCATTCATGGGGTGGTGCATGTGTGGGTGTCATTACAGAGCATGGACTGTAAATATCAACAGTCATTTATGGGGTGGTAGGTGTGTGGGTGTTATTACAGTGCATGGACTGTAAATATCAACAGTCATTTATAGAGTGGTGGGTGTGTGGCTGTCATTACAGTGCTTGGACTGTAAATATCAACAGTCAATTATGGGATGGTGGGTGTGTTGGTGTCATTACAATGCTTAGACTGTAATTATCAACCATCATTCATGGGTTGGTGGGTGTGTGGGTGTCATTACAGTGCTTAGACTGTAAATATCAACAGTCATTTTTTGGGTCGGGCGTGTGTGGGTGTCACTACAGTGCTTGGACTGTAAATATCAATAGTCAATCATATGATGGTCAGTGTGTGGGTGTAATTACAGTGCTTGGACTGTAAATATCAACAGTCATTCATGAGGTGGTGGGTGTGTGGGTGTCATTACAGTGTTTTAACTATAAATATCAACATTCATTTATTGGGTGGTGGGTGTCATTAGAGTGCTTGGACTGTAAATATCAACAGTCATACATGGGGTGGTGCATGTGTGGGTGTCATGACAGTGCTTGGACTGTAAATATCAACAGTCATTTATAGGGTGGTGAGTGTGTGGGTGTCATTACATTTCCTGGACTGTAAATATAAACCATCATACATTAGGTGGTGGGTGTGTGGGTGTCATTACAGTGCTTGGACTGTAAATATCAAGAGTCATTAATGGTGTGGAGGGTGTGTGGATGTCATTAGAGTGCTTGGACTGTAAATATCAACAGTTATTCATAAGGTGGTGGGTGTGGGGGTGTCATTACAGTGTTTTGACTGTAAATATCAACAGTCATTCATTGAGTGGTGGGGGTTAGGGTGGCATTACAGTGCTTGGACTGTAAATATCAACAGTCATTCATGGGGTGGTGGGTGTGTGGGTGTCATTATAATGCTTGAAATGTAAATATCAACAGTCATTCATGGGGTGGTGGGTGTGTGGTTGTAATTACAGTGCATGGACTATAAATATTAAGTTATTCATTGTGTGGTGGGTGTGTGTGTGTGTCATTAGTGCTTGGACTGTAAATATCAACAGTCATTCATGGGGTGGTTGGTGTCATTACAGTTTTTGGACTGTAAATATCAACAGTCAATCATGGGGTGTTGGTAGTCATTAGAGTGTTTGGACTCTTAATATCAACAGTCATTCATGGGGTTTTGGGTGTTTGGGTGTCTATGCAGTGCTTGGACTGTAAATATCAACAGTCAATCATAGGGTTGTGGCTTTTTGGGTGTTATTACAGTGCTTGAACTGTATATATCAACAGTGAGTCATGGGGTCATGGGTGTGTGGGTGTCATTATAGTGTTTGGACTGTAAATATCAACAGTCATTCATGGGGTGGTAGGTGTGTGGGTGTCATTTCAGTGCATAGACTGTAAATATCAATAGTCATTCATGGGGTGGTGGGTGTGATGGTGTCATTACAGTGCTTAGACTGTATATATCAACAATCTTTCAAGGGGTCGTGGGTGTGTGGGTGTCATTATAGTGTTTGGACTGTAAATATCAACAGTCATTCATGGGGTGGTGAATGTGTGGGTGTCATTACATAGCTTGGACTGTAAATATCAACAGTCATTCATGGGGTTAGGGTTTGCGGGTGTCATTACAGTGCTTAGACTGTAAATATCAACAGTCATTAATTGGGTTGTGGGTGTGTGGGTGTCATTACAGTGCTTGGACTGTAAATATCAACAGTCATTCATGGGGTGGTAAGTGTGTGGGTGTCATTACAGTTCTTGGACTATAAATATCAACCCTTATTCATTAGGTGGTGGGTTTGTGGGTGTCATTACAGTGCTCAGACTGTAAATGTTAACAGTCATTCATGGGGTGGTGGGTGTGTGGATGTCTTTACAGTGCTTAGACTGTAAACATCAACAGTCATTCATGGGGTGGTGTGTGTGTGAGTGTGATTACAGAGCATGGACTGTAAATATCAACAGTCATTTATGGGGTGGTAGGTGTGTGGGTGTTATTACAGTGCATGGACTGTAAATATCAACAGTCATTTATAGAGTGGTGGGTGTGTGGCTGTCATTACAGTGCTTGGACTGTAAATATCAACAGTCAATTATGGGATGGTGGGTGTGTTGGTGTCATTACAATGCTTAGACTGTAATTATCAACCATCATTCATGGGTTGGTGGGTGTGTGGGTGTCATTACAGTGCTTAGACTGTAAATATCAACAGTCATTTTTTGGGTCGGGCGTGTGTGGGTGTCACTACAGTGCTTGGACTGTAAATATCAATAGTCAATCATATGATGGTCAGTGTGTGGGTGTAATTACAGTGCTTGGACTGTAAATATCAACAGTCATTCATGAGGTGGTGGGTGTGTGGGTGTCATTACAGTGTTTTAACTATAAATATCAACATTCATTTATTGGGTGGTGGGTGTCATTAGAGTGCTTGGACTGTAAATATCAACAGTCATACATGGGGTGGTGCATGTGTGGGTGTCATGACAGTGCTTGGACTGTAAATATCAACAGTCATTTATAGGGTGGTGAGTGTGTGGGTGTCATTACATTTCCTGGACTGTAAATATAAACCATCATACATTAGGTGGTGGGTGTGTGGGTGTCATTACAGTGCTTGGACTGTAAATATCAAGAGTCATTAATGGTGTGGAGGGTGTGTGGATGTCATTAGAGTGCTTGGACTGTAAATATCAACAGTTATTCATAAGGTGGTGGGTGTGGGGGTGTCATTACAGTGTTTTGACTGTAAATATCAACAGTCATTCATTGAGTGGTGGGGGTTAGGGTGGCATTACAGTGCTTGGACTGTAAATATCAACAGTCATTCATGGGGTGGTGGGTGTGTGGGTGTCATTATAATGCTTGAAATGTAAATATCAACAGTCATTCATGGGGTGGTGGGTGTGTGGTTGTAATTACAGTGCATGGACTATAAATATTAAGTTATTCATTGTGTGGTGGGTGTGTGTGTGTGTCATTAGTGCTTGGACTGTAAATATCAACAGTCATTCATGGGGTGGTTGGTGTCATTACAGTTCTTGGACTGTAAATATCAACAGTCAATCATGGGGTGTTGGTAGTCATTAGAGTGTTTGGACTCTTAATATCAACAGTCATTCATGGGGTTTTGGGTGTTTGGGTGTCTATGCAGTGCTTGGACTGTAAATATCAACAGTCAATCATAGGGTTGTGGCTTTTTGGGTGTTATTACAGTGCTTGAACTGTATATATCAACAGTGAGTCATGGGGTCATGGGTGTGTGGGTGTCATTATAGTGTTTGGACTGTAAATATCAACAGTCATTCATGGGGTGGTAGGTGTGTGGGTGTCATTTCAGTGCATAGACTGTAAATATCAATAGTCATTCATGGGGTGGTGGGTGTGATGGTGTCATTACAGTGCTTAGACTGTATATATCAACAATCTTTCAAGGGGTCGTGGGTGTGTGGGTGTCATTATAGTGTTTGGACTGTAAATATCAACAGTCATTCATGGGGTGGTGAATGTGTGGGTGTCATTACATAGCTTGGACTGTAAATATCAACAGTCATTCATGGGGTTAGGGTTTGCGGGTGTCATTACAGTGCTTAGACTGTAAATATCAACAGTCATTAATTGGGTTGTGGGTGTGTGGGTGTCATTACAGTGCTTGGACTGTAAATATCAACAGTCATTCATGGGGTGGTAAGTGTGTGGGTGTCATTACAGTTCTTGGACTATAAATATCAACCCTTATTCATTAGGTGGTGGGTTTGTGGGTGTCATTACAGTGCTCAGACTGTAAATGTTAACAGTCATTCATGGGGTGGTGGGTGTGTGGATGTCTTTACAGTGCTTAGACTGTAAACATCAACAGTCATTCATGGGGTGGTGTGTGTGTGAGTGTGATTACAGTGCTTGGACTATAAATATTAACCGTCATTTATGGGATTGTGGGTGTTTGGGTGTCATTACAGTGCATGGACTGTAAATATCGTCAGTCATTTCTGGGGTTGTGGGTGTGTAGGTGTCATTACAGTGCTTGGAGTGTAAATATCAAAATTAATTCTTGAGGTGGTGGGTCTGTGGGTATCATTACAGTGCTTAGACTGAAAATATCAACAGTCATTTATGGGGTGGTGGGTGTGTGGCTGTCATTATAGTGCATGGACTGTAAATATCAACAGTCATTCATAGAGTGGTGGGTGTGTGGCTGTCATTACAGTGCTTGGACTGTAAATATCAACAGTCAATCATGGGGTGGTGGGTGTGTGGGTGTCATTACAGTGCTTAGACTGTAAATATCAACAGTCATTTTTTGGGTGGTGGGTGTGTGGGTGTCATTACAGTGCTTGGACTGTAAATATCAATAGTCAATCATGGGATGGTCAGTGTGTGGGTGTCATTACAGTGCTTGGACTGTAAATATCAACAGTCATTCTTGGGGTGGTGGTTGTGTGGGTGTTATTACAGTGCTTAGACGGTAAATATCAACAGTCATTCAGTGGGTGGTGGATGTGTGGGTTTCATAACAGTGCTTGGACTGTAAATATCAACAGTCATTCTTGGGGTGGTGGTTGTGTGGGTGTTATTACAGTGCTTAGACGGTAAATATCAACAGTCATTCAGTGGGTGGTGGATGTGTGGGTTTCATAACAGTTCTTGGACTCTAAATATCAACCATCATTCATTGGGTGGTGGGTGTGTGGGTGTCATTACAGTGCTCAGACTGTAAATATTAACAGTCATTCATGGGTTGCTGGGTGTGTGGATGTCATTACAGTGCTTGGACTGTAAATATTAACAGTCTTTCATGGAGTCGTGGGTGTGTGGGTGTTATTACAGTGGTTGGACCATAAATATCAACAGTCATTAATAGGTTGGTGGGTGTGTGGGTGTCATTACAGAGCTTGGACAGTAAATATCAACAGTCATTTATAGGGTGGTGGGTGTGTGAGTGTCATTACAGAGCTTGGACTGTAAATATCAACAGTCATTCATGGGGTGGTGGGTGTATGGGTGTCATTACAGTGCTTGGACTATAAATATCAACCATCATTCATGGGGTGGTGGGTGTCATTACAGTGCTTGTACTGTAAATATCAACATTCATTCATAGGCTGGTGGGTGTGTGGGTGTCATTACAGTGCTTTGACTGTAAATATCAATAGTCATTTATGGGGTGTTGGGTGTGTGGGTGTCATTAGAGTGCTTGGACTGTAAATATCAACAGTTATTCATGGGATGCTGGGTGTGTGGGTGTCATTACAGTGCTTGGACTGTAAATATTAACAGTCAATCACGGGGTGGTGGGTGTGTGTGTTTCAATACAGTGCTTGGACTGTAAATATCAACAGTCTTTCATGGGGTGCTGGGTGTGTGGTAGTTATTACAGAGCTTGGACTGCAAATATCAACAGCCATTCATATGTTGGTGTATGTGTGGGTGTCATTACAGCGCATGGACTGTAAATAGCAAAAGTCATTCACGTTGTGGTGGGTTTGTGGGTATCATTACAGTGCTTGGCCTGTAAATATCAAGAGTCATTCATGGAGTGGTGGTTGTATGGGTAACATTACATGTTTGGACGGTAAATATCAACAGTCATTCATTGGGTGGTAGGTGTGTGGGTGTAATTACAGTGCTTGGACTGTAAGTATCAACTGTCATTCATTGGGTGGTGGGTATGTGGGTTCCATTACATTGCCTGGACTTTAAATATCAACAGTCATTAATGGGGTGGTGGGTGTGTTGGTGTCAGTACAGTGAGTGGATAGTTAATATCAACAGTCAATCATGGGGTGTGTGGGTGTCATTATAGTGATTGTACTGTAAATATCAACATTAATTAATGGGGTTGTAGGTGTGATTACAGTGCTTGGACTGAAAATATCAACAGTCATTCATGAGGTGGTGGGTGTGTGGGTGTCATTACAGAGGTTTGACTGTAAATACCAACAGTCATTCATGGAGTTGTGGGTTTGTGTGTGTCATTACAGAGCTCGGAGTGTCAACATCAACAGTCATTAATCGGGTGGTGGGGGTGTGGGTGTCATTACAGTGCTAAGACTGTAAACATCAACCATCATTCATGGAGTTGTGGGTGTGAGGGTGTCATTACAGTGCTTGAACTGTAAATATCAACAGTCATTCTTCGGGTTATGGGTGTGTGGGTAACATTACAGAGGTTTGACTGTAAATACCAACAGTCATTCATGGGTTGGTGGGGGTGTGGGTGTTATTACAGTGCTTGGACTGAAATATTAACAGTTATTCATTGGGTGGTGGTGTGTGGGTGTCATTACAGTGCATGGACTATAAATATCAATGGTCATTAATGGGGTGGTTGGTGTGTGGGTCTCATTACTTTGCATGGAATGTAAATATCAACATCATTTATGGGGTGGTGGGTGTGTGGGTATCATTACAATGCTTGGACTGTAAATATCAAATGTCATTGATGGAGTTGGAGATGTGTGGGTGTCATTACAGTGCTTGGACTATAAATATCAACAGTCATTCAATGGGTGGTGGGTGTGTGGGTGTCATTACACTGTTTGGACTATAAATATCAATGGTCATTAATAGGGTGTTGGGTGTGTGAGTATCATTACAGTGCTTAGACTGTAAATATTAACAGTCATTCATGGAGTATTGGGTGTGTGGGTGTCATTTTAGGGCTTGGACTGTAAATATCAACAGTTATTGATGGGGTGGGGGGTGTATGGGTGTCATTACTGTGCTTGGACTGTTAATATCAACAGTCATTCATGGATTGGTGGGTGTTTGGGTGTCATTACATTGAATAGACTGTAAATATCACCAGTCATTCATGAGGTGGTCAGTGTGTAGGTGTCAATACAGTGCTTGGATTGTAAATACAAAAGTCATTCCTGGCATGATTGGTGTGTGGGTGTCATTACACTGCTTTAACTGTAAGTATCAACAGTCATTCATGGGGTGGTGTGTGCGTGGGTTTCATTTCAGTGCTTTAACTGTAAATATCAACAGTCATTCATGGGAAGGGGAGTGTCATTGCAGTGCTTGGACTGTAAATATCAAGTCATTCATGGGGTGGTGGGTGTTTGGGTGTCATTACAGTACTTGGACTGTAAATATCAACAGTCATTCATGGCGTGGTGGCTGTGGGGGTGTCATTACAGTGCTTGGACTGTAAATATCAACCATCTTTCATGGGATAGTGGGTGTTTGGGTATCATTATTGTACTTAGACTGTAAATATCAACAGCTATTAATGGGATGGTGGGTGTGTGGATGTCATTACAGTGATTGGACTGTAAATATCAACAGACATTCATGGGGTGGTGGGTGTGTGGGTGTCATTACAGTGATTGGTCTGTAAATACCAACAGTCATTTATTTAGTGGCGGGTGTAGGGTGTCATTACAGTGCTTGGACTGTGATTATCAACTGTCATTCATGGGTTGTTGGGTGTGTGGGTGTCATTACAGTGCTTGGAGTGTAAATATCAACAGTCATTTATGGGATGGTGGGTGTGTGTGTCATTATAGTGCTTGGACTTTAAATATCAACAGTCATTCATGGGTTGGTAGGTGTTATTACAGTGCTTGGACTGTAAATATCAACAGTCATTTAAAGGGTGGTGGGTGTGTGGGTGTCATTACAGTGCTTGGAGTGTAAATATCAACAGTTATTCATGGAATGTTGGGTGTGTCGGTGTCATTACAGTGATTGGACTGTAAATATCAACAGACATTCATGGGGTGGTAGGTGTGTGGGTGTCATTACAGTGCATGGTCTGTAAATATCAACAGATATTCATTTAGCGGTGGGTATAGGGGTGTCATTACAGTTCTCGGACTGTGAATATCAACCGTCATTCATGGGGTGGTGGTTGTGTGTGTTGCATTACAGTGCTTGGAGTGTAAATATCAACAGTCATTTATGGAATGGTGTATGTGTGTGTCATTACAGTGCTTGGATTTTAAATATCAACAGTCATT
Source organism: Petrolisthes cinctipes (assembly GCA_033782935.1). NCBI lineage: Eukaryota > Metazoa > Arthropoda > Malacostraca > Decapoda > Porcellanidae > Petrolisthes > Petrolisthes cinctipes. Next base: position 93,062 of record JAWQEG010000079.1, read on the forward strand.
CATGGAATAGTGGGTGTTATTACAGTGCTTGGACTGTAAATATCAACAGTCATTCATGGTATAGTAAGTGTGTTGGTGTTATTACAGTGCTTGGACTGTTAATATCAACAGACATTTATGGGGTGGTGGGTGTGTTGGTCTTATTACAGTGCTTGGACTATAAATATCAATGGTCATTAATGGGTTGGTGGATGTGTGGGTGTCATTACAGTGCTAGGACTGTAAATATCAACAGTCATTCATGGGGTGGATTTTGTTTGGGTGTCATTACAGTGCTTTGACTGTAAATATTAACAGTTATTCATAGGGTGGATGGTGTGTGAGTGTCATTACCGTGTTTGGAATGTAAATATCAACAGTCATTCATGGGGTGGTTGGTGTGTAGGTCTCACTACATTGCTTGGAATGTAAATATCAACAGTCAGTCATGGAGTGGATGGTGTGTGAGTGTCATTACAGTGCTTAGACTGTAAATATCACCACTCATTTATGAGGAGGTCAGTGTGTGAGTGTCAATACAGTGCTTGGATTGTAAATATCAACAGTTATGCATATGGTTGTCAGTGTGTGGGTGTTAATACAGTGCTTGGATTGTAAATATCAACAGTCATTCATGGGGTGGTGGGTGTGTGAGTGTCATTACAGAACTTGGACTGTAAATATCAACAGTCATACATTGGTTGTGGGTGTGTAGGTGTCATAATAGTGCTTGGACTGTAAATATCAAAAGTCATTCTTGGGGTGGTTGGTGTGTGGGGGACATTACAGTGCTTTGTCTGTAAATATCAACAGACATTCATGGGGTGGTGGGTGTGTGGGTGTCATTACATTGTTTTGTTTGTAAATATCAACAGTCATTTATAAGGTTGTAGGTGTCATTAGAGTGATTGGGCTGTAAATATCAACAGTCATTTATAAGGTGGTGGGTGTGGGGGTGTCATTACATTGTTTTGACTGTAAATATCAACAGTCATTCATGGGGTGGTGGGGGTGAGGGTGTTATTACAGTGCTTGGACTGTATATATCAACAGTCATTCATGGGGTGGTGGGTGTGTGGGTGTCATTATAGTGTTTGAACTGTAAATAGCAACAGTCATTCATGGGGTGGTGGGTGTGTGGTTGTCATTACAGTGCTGGTACTATAAAAATTAAGTCATTCATGGTGTGTTGGGTGTGTCTGTGTGTCATTAGTGCTTGGACTGTAAATATCAACAGTCATTCATGGGGTGGTTGGTGTCATTACAGTGCTTGGACTGTAAATATCAACAGTAAATCATGGGGTTTTGGGTTTTTGGGTGTCTATGCAGTGCTTGGACTGTAAATATCAACAGTCAATCATGGGGTGGTGGGTGTCTGGGTGTCATTACAGTGCTTGGACTGTAAATATCAACAGTGATTCAATGGGTTGTGGGTGTGTGGGTGTCTTTGCAGTGTTTTGATTGTAAATATCAGCAGTCATTCATAGGGTGGTGGGTGTCATTAGAGTGATTGGATTGTAAATATTAACAATCATTCATGGGGTGGTGGGTGTGGGTGTGTCATTACAGTGCTTGGACTGTAAATATCAACCATATTTCACGGGTAGGTGGGTGTGGGGGTGTCATTACAGTAATTGTACTGTAAATATCAACAGTCATTCATGGGGTGTTGGACGTGTGGGTGTCATTACAGTGCTTAGACTGTAAATATCAATAGTCATTCATGGGGTGGTGGGTGTGAGGGTGTCATTACAATACTTAGACTGTATATATCAACAATCATTCATAGGGTGGTGGGTGTGTGGGTGTCATTATAGTGTTTAGACTGTAAATATCAACAGTCATTCATGGGGTGGTGGGTGTGTGGGTGTCATTACAATGTTTTAATTGTAAATATCAATAGTCATTCATAGGGTGGTGGGTGTCATTAGAGTGTTTGGACTGTAAATATCAACAGTCATTCATGGGGTGGTATGTGTGTGGGTGTCATTACAGTGCTTGGACTGTAAATATCAACTGTCATTTATGGGGTGGTGTTTGTGTGTGTGTCATTACAGTTCCTGGACTGTAAATATCAACAGTCATTCATAGGGTGGTGGGTGTGTGAGTGTCATTACAGAGCTTCGACTGTAAATATCAACAGTCATTCATGGGGTGGTAGGTGTGTGGGTGTCATTACAGTGCTTGGACTGTAAATATCAACAGTCAATCATGGGGTGGTCGGTGTGTGGGTGTCATTACAGTGTTGGGACTGTAATTATCAACAGTCATTCATGGGGTGGTGTGTGTGTGGGTGTCATTACAGTGTTTTAACTATAAATATCAACATTCATTTATTGTGTGGTGGGTGTCCATACAGTGCTTTGACTGTAAATATCAACTGTCATTCATGGGGTGGTGCATGTGTGGGTGTCATTACAGAGCATGGACTGTAAATATCAACAGTCATTTATGGGGTGGTAGGTGTGTGGGTGTTATTACAGTGCATGGACTGTAAATATCAACAGTCATTTATAGAGTGGTGGGTGTGTGGCTGTCATTACAGTGCTTGGACTGTAAATATCAACAGTCAATTATGGGATGGTGGGTGTGTTGGTGTCATTACAATGCTTAGACTGTAATTATCAACCATCATTCATGGGTTGGTGGGTGTGTGGGTGTCATTACAGTGCTTAGACTGTAAATATCAACAGTCATTTTTTGGGTCGGGCGTGTGTGGGTGTCACTACAGTGCTTGGACTGTAAATATCAATAGTCAATCATATGATGGTCAGTGTGTGGGTGTAATTACAGTGCTTGGACTGTAAATATCAACAGTCATTCATGAGGTGGTGGGTGTGTGGGTGTCATTACAGTGTTTTAACTATAAATATCAACATTCATTTATTGGGTGGTGGGTGTCATTAGAGTGCTTGGACTGTAAATATCAACAGTCATACATGGGGTGGTGCATGTGTGGGTGTCATGACAGTGCTTGGACTGTAAATATCAACAGTCATTTATAGGGTGGTGAGTGTGTGGGTGTCATTACATTTCCTGGACTGTAAATATAAACCATCATACATTAGGTGGTGGGTGTGTGGGTGTCATTACAGTGCTTGGACTGTAAATATCAAGAGTCATTAATGGTGTGGAGGGTGTGTGGATGTCATTAGAGTGCTTGGACTGTAAATATCAACAGTTATTCATAAGGTGGTGGGTGTGGGGGTGTCATTACAGTGTTTTGACTGTAAATATCAACAGTCATTCATTGAGTGGTGGGGGTTAGGGTGGCATTACAGTGCTTGGACTGTAAATATCAACAGTCATTCATGGGGTGGTGGGTGTGTGGGTGTCATTATAATGCTTGAAATGTAAATATCAACAGTCATTCATGGGGTGGTGGGTGTGTGGTTGTAATTACAGTGCATGGACTATAAATATTAAGTTATTCATTGTGTGGTGGGTGTGTGTGTGTGTCATTAGTGCTTGGACTGTAAATATCAACAGTCATTCATGGGGTGGTTGGTGTCATTACAGTTCTTGGACTGTAAATATCAACAGTCAATCATGGGGTGTTGGTAGTCATTAGAGTGTTTGGACTCTTAATATCAACAGTCATTCATGGGGTTTTGGGTGTTTGGGTGTCTATGCAGTGCTTGGACTGTAAATATCAACAGTCAATCATAGGGTTGTGGCTTTTTGGGTGTTATTACAGTGCTTGAACTGTATATATCAACAGTGAGTCATGGGGTCATGGGTGTGTGGGTGTCATTATAGTGTTTGGACTGTAAATATCAACAGTCATTCATGGGGTGGTAGGTGTGTGGGTGTCATTTCAGTGCATAGACTGTAAATATCAATAGTCATTCATGGGGTGGTGGGTGTGATGGTGTCATTACAGTGCTTAGACTGTATATATCAACAATCTTTCAAGGGGTCGTGGGTGTGTGGGTGTCATTATAGTGTTTGGACTGTAAATATCAACAGTCATTCATGGGGTGGTGAATGTGTGGGTGTCATTACATAGCTTGGACTGTAAATATCAACAGTCATTCATGGGGTTAGGGTTTGCGGGTGTCATTACAGTGCTTAGACTGTAAATATCAACAGTCATTAATTGGGTTGTGGGTGTGTGGGTGTCATTACAGTGCTTGGACTGTAAATATCAACAGTCATTCATGGGGTGGTAAGTGTGTGGGTGTCATTACAGTTCTTGGACTATAAATATCAACCCTTATTCATTAGGTGGTGGGTTTGTGGGTGTCATTACAGTGCTCAGACTGTAAATGTTAACAGTCATTCATGGGGTGGTGGGTGTGTGGATGTCTTTACAGTGTTTAGACTGTAAACATCAACAGTCATTCATGGGGTGGTGTGTGTGTGAGTGTGATTACAGAGCATGGACTGTAAATATCAACAGTCATTTATGGGGTGGTAGGTGTGTGGGTGTTATTACAGTGCATGGACTGTAAATATCAACAGTCATTTATAGAGTGGTGGGTGTGTGGCTGTCATTACAGTGCTTGGACTGTAAATATCAACAGTCAATTATGGGATGGTGGGTGTGTTGGTGTCATTACAATGCTTAGACTGTAATTATCAACCATCATTCATGGGTTGGTGGGTGTGTGGGTGTCATTACAGTGCTTAGACTGTAAATATCAACAGTCATTTTTTGGGTCGGGCGTGTGTGGGTGTCACTACAGTGCTTGGACTGTAAATATCAATAGTCAATCATATGATGGTCAGTGTGTGGGTGTAATTACAGTGCTTGGACTGTAAATATCAACAGTCATTCATGAGGTGGTGGGTGTGTGGGTGTCATTACAGTGTTTTAACTATAAATATCAACATTCATTTATTGGGTGGTGGGTGTCATTAGAGTGCTTGGACTGTAAATATCAACAGTCATACATGGGGTGGTGCATGTGTGGGTGTCATGACAGTGCTTGGACTGTAAATATCAACAGTCATTTATAGGGTGGTGAGTGTGTGGGTGTCATTACATTTCCTGGACTGTAAATATAAACCATCATACATTAGGTGGTGGGTGTGTGGGTGTCATTACAGTGCTTGGACTGTAAATATCAAGAGTCATTAATGGTGTGGAGGGTGTGTGGATGTCATTAGAGTGCTTGGACTGTAAATATCAACAGTTATTCATAAGGTGGTGGGTGTGGGGGTGTCATTACAGTGTTTTGACTGTAAATATCAACAGTCATTCATTGAGTGGTGGGGGTTAGGGTGGCATTACAGTGCTTGGACTGTAAATATCAACAGTCATTCATGGGGTGGTGGGTGTGTGGGTGTCATTATAATGCTTGAAATGTAAATATCAACAGTCATTCATGGGGTGGTGGGTGTGTGGTTGTAATTACAGTGCATGGACTATAAATATTAAGTTATTCATTGTGTGGTGGGTGTGTGTGTGTGTCATTAGTGCTTGGACTGTAAATATCAACAGTCATTCATGGGGTGGTTGGTGTCATTACAGTTCTTGGACTGTAAATATCAACAGTCAATCATGGGGTGTTGGTAGTCATTAGAGTGTTTGGACTCTTAATATCAACAGTCATTCATGGGGTTTTGGGTGTTTGGGTGTCTATGCAGTGCTTGGACTGTAAATATCAACAGTCAATCATAGGGTTGTGGCTTTTTGGGTGTTATTACAGTGCTTGAACTGTATATATCAACAGTGAGTCATGGGGTCATGGGTGTGTGGGTGTCATTATAGTGTTTGGACTGTAAATATCAACAGTCATTCATGGGGTGGTAGGTGTGTGGGTGTCATTTCAGTGCATAGACTGTAAATATCAATAGTCATTCATGGGGTGGTGGGTGTGATGGTGTCATTACAGTGCTTAGACTGTATATATCAACAATCTTTCAAGGGGTCGTGGGTGTGTGGGTGTCATTATAGTGTTTGGACTGTAAATATCAACAGTCATTCATGGGGTGGTGAATGTGTGGGTGTCATTACATAGCTTGGACTGTAAATATCAACAGTCATTCATGGGGTTAGGGTTTGCGGGTGTCATTACAGTGCTTAGACTGTAAATATCAACAGTCATTAATTGGGTTGTGGGTGTGTGGGTGTCATTACAGTGCTTGGACTGTAAATATCAACAGTCATTCATGGGGTGGTAAGTGTGTGGGTGTCATTACAGTTCTTGGACTATAAATATCAACCCTTATTCATTAGGTGGTGGGTTTGTGGGTGTCATTACAGTGCTCAGACTGTAAATGTTAACAGTCATTCATGGGGTGGTGGGTGTGTGGATGTCTTTACAGTGCTTAGACTGTAAACATCAACAGTCATTCATGGGGTGGTGTGTGTGTGAGTGTGATTACAGTGCTTGGACTATAAATATTAACCGTCATTTATGGGATTGTGGGTGTTTGGGTGTCATTACAGTGCATGGACTGTAAATATCGTCAGTCATTTCTGGGGTTGTGGGTGTGTAGGTGTCATTACAGTGCTTGGAGTGTAAATATCAAAATTAATTCTTGAGGTGGTGGGTCTGTGGGTATCATTACAGTGCTTAGACTGAAAATATCAACAGTCATTTATGGGGTGGTGGGTGTGTGGCTGTCATTATAGTGCATGGACTGTAAATATCAACAGTCATTCATAGAGTGGTGGGTGTGTGGCTGTCATTACAGTGCTTGGACTGTAAATATCAACAGTCAATCATGGGGTGGTGGGTGTGTGGGTGTCATTACAGTGCTTAGACTGTAAATATCAACAGTCATTTTTTGGGTGGTGGGTGTGTGGGTGTCATTACAGTGCTTGGACTGTAAATATCAATAGTCAATCATGGGATGGTCAGTGTGTGGGTGTCATTACAGTGCTTGGACTGTAAATATCAACAGTCATTCTTGGGGTGGTGGTTGTGTGGGTGTTATTACAGTGCTTAGACGGTAAATATCAACAGTCATTCAGTGGGTGGTGGATGTGTGGGTTTCATAACAGTGCTTGGACTGTAAATATCAACAGTCATTCTTGGGGTGGTGGTTGTGTGGGTGTTATTACAGTGCTTAGACGGTAAATATCAACAGTCATTCAGTGGGTGGTGGATGTGTGGGTTTCATAACAGTTCTTGGACTCTAAATATCAACCATCATTCATTGGGTGGTGGGTGTGTGGGTGTCATTACAGTGCTCAGACTGTAAATATTAACAGTCATTCATGGGTTGCTGGGTGTGTGGATGTCATTACAGTGCTTGGACTGTAAATATTAACAGTCTTTCATGGAGTCGTGGGTGTGTGGGTGTTATTACAGTGGTTGGACCATAAATATCAACAGTCATTAATAGGTTGGTGGGTGTGTGGGTGTCATTACAGAGCTTGGACAGTAAATATCAACAGTCATTTATAGGGTGGTGGGTGTGTGAGTGTCATTACAGAGCTTGGACTGTAAATATCAACAGTCATTCATGGGGTGGTGGGTGTATGGGTGTCATTACAGTGCTTGGACTATAAATATCAACCATCATTCATGGGGTGGTGGGTGTCATTACAGTGCTTGTACTGTAAATATCAACATTCATTCATAGGCTGGTGGGTGTGTGGGTGTCATTACAGTGCTTTGACTGTAAATATCAATAGTCATTTATGGGGTGTTGGGTGTGTGGGTGTCATTAGAGTGCTTGGACTGTAAATATCAACAGTTATTCATGGGATGCTGGGTGTGTGGGTGTCATTACAGTGCTTGGACTGTAAATATTAACAGTCAATCACGGGGTGGTGGGTGTGTGTGTTTCAATACAGTGCTTGGACTGTAAATATCAACAGTCTTTCATGGGGTGCTGGGTGTGTGGTAGTTATTACAGAGCTTGGACTGCAAATATCAACAGCCATTCATATGTTGGTGTATGTGTGGGTGTCATTACAGCGCATGGACTGTAAATAGCAAAAGTCATTCACGTTGTGGTGGGTTTGTGGGTATCATTACAGTGCTTGGCCTGTAAATATCAAGAGTCATTCATGGGGTGGTGGTTGTATGGGTAACATTACATGTTTGGACGGTAAATATCAACAGTCATTCATTGGGTGGTAGGTGTGTGGGTGTAATTACAGTGCTTGGACTGTAAGTATCAACTGTCATTCATTGGGTGGTGGGTATGTGGGTTCCATTACATTGCCTGGACTTTAAATATCAACAGTCATTAATGGGGTGGTGGGTGTGTTGGTGTCAGTACAGTGAGTGGATAGTTAATATCAACAGTCAATCATGGGGTGTGTGGGTGTCATTATAGTGATTGTACTGTAAATATCAACATTAATTAATGGGGTTGTAGGTGTGATTACAGTGCTTGGACTGAAAATATCAACAGTCATTCATGAGGTGGTGGGTGTGTGGGTGTCATTACAGAGGTTTGACTGTAAATACCAACAGTCATTCATGGAGTTGTGGGTTTGTGTGTGTCATTACAGAGCTCGGAGTGTCAACATCAACAGTCATTAATCGGGTGGTGGGGGTGTGGGTGTCATTACAGTGCTAAGACTGTAAACATCAACCATCATTCATGGAGTTGTGGGTGTGAGGGTGTCATTACAGTGCTTGAACTGTAAATATCAACAGTCATTCTTCGGGTTATGGGTGTGTGGGTAACATTACAGAGGTTTGACTGTAAATACCAACAGTCATTCATGGGTTGGTGGGGGTGTGGGTGTTATTACAGTGCTTGGACTGAAATATTAACAGTTATTCATTGGGTGGTGGTGTGTGGGTGTCATTACAGTGCATGGACTATAAATATCAATGGTCATTAATGGGGTGGTTGGTGTGTGGGTCTCATTACTTTGCATGGAATGTAAATATCAACATCATTTATGGGGTGGTGGGTGTGTGGGTATCATTACAATGCTTGGACTGTAAATATCAAATGTCATTGATGGAGTTGGAGATGTGTGGGTGTCATTACAGTGCTTGGACTATAAATATCAACAGTCATTCAATGGGTGGTGGGTGTGTGGGTGTCATTACACTGTTTGGACTATAAATATCAATGGTCATTAATAGGGTGTTGGGTGTGTGAGTATCATTACAGTGCTTAGACTGTAAATATTAACAGTCATTCATGGAGTATTGGGTGTGTGGGTGTCATTTTAGGGCTTGGACTGTAAATATCAACAGTTATTGATGGGGTGGGGGGTGTATGGGTGTCATTACTGTGCTTGGACTGTTAATATCAACAGTCATTCATGGATTGGTGGGTGTTTGGGTGTCATTACATTGAATAGACTGTAAATATCACCAGTCATTCATGAGGTGGTCAGTGTGTAGGTGTCAATACAGTGCTTGGATTGTAAATACAAAAGTCATTCCTGGCATGATTGGTGTGTGGGTGTCATTACACTGCTTTAACTGTAAGTATCAACAGTCATTCATGGGGTGGTGTGTGCGTGGGTTTCATTTCAGTGCTTTAACTGTAAATATCAACAGTCATTCATGGGAAGGGGAGTGTCATTGCAGTGCTTGGACTGTAAATATCAAGTCATTCATGGGGTGGTGGGTGTTTGGGTGTCATTACAGTACTTGGACTGTAAATATCAACAGTCATTCATGGCGTGGTGGCTGTGGGGGTGTCATTACAGTGCTTGGACTGTAAATATCAACCATCTTTCATGGGATAGTGGGTGTTTGGGTATCATTATTGTACTTAGACTGTAAATATCAACAGCTATTAATGGGATGGTGGGTGTGTGGATGTCATTACAGTGATTGGACTGTAAATATCAACAGACATTCATGGGGTGGTGGGTGTGTGGGTGTCATTACAGTGATTGGTCTGTAAATACCAACAGTCATTTATTTAGTGGCGGGTGTAGGGTGTCATTACAGTGCTTGGACTGTGATTATCAACTGTCATTCATGGGTTGTTGGGTGTGTGGGTGTCATTACAGTGCTTGGAGTGTAAATATCAACAGTCATTTATGGGATGGTGGGTGTGTGTGTCATTATAGTGCTTGGACTTTAAATATCAACAGTCATTCATGGGTTGGTAGGTGTTATTACAGTGCTTGGACTGTAAATATCAACAGTCATTTAAAGGGTGGTGGGTGTGTGGGTGTCATTACAGTGCTTGGAGTGTAAATATCAACAGTTATTCATGGAATGTTGGGTGTGTCGGTGTCATTACAGTGATTGGACTGTAAATATCAACAGACATTCATGGGGTGGTAGGTGTGTGGGTGTCATTACAGTGCATGGTCTGTAAATATCAACAGATATTCATTTAGCGGTGGGTATAGGGGTGTCATTACAGTTCTCGGACTGTGAATATCAACCGTCATTCATGGGGTGGTGGTTGTGTGTGTTGCATTACAGTGCTTGGAGTGTAAATATCAACAGTCATTTATGGAATGGTGTATGTGTGTGTCATTACAGTGCTTGGATTTTAAATATCAACAGTCATTCATGGAATAGTGGGTGTTATTACAGTGCTTGGACTGTAAATATCAACAGTCATTCATGGTATAGTAAGTGTGTTGGTGTTATTACAGTGCTTGGACTGTTAATATCAACAGACATTTATGGGGTGGTGGGTGTGTTGGTCTTATTACAGTGCTTGGACTATAAATATCAATGGTCATTAATGGGTTGGTGGATGTGTGGGTGTCATTACAGTGCTAGGACTGTAAATATCAACAGTCATTCATGGGGTGGATTTTGTTTGGGTGTCATTACAGTGCTTTGACTGTAAATATTAACAGTTATTCATAGGGTGGATGGTGTGTGAGTGTCATTACCGTGTTTGGAATGTAAATATCAACAGTCATTCATGGGGTGGTTGGTGTGTAGGTCTCACTACATTGCTTGGAATGTAAATATCAACAGTCAGTCATGGAGTGGATGGTGTGTGAGTGTCATTACAGTGCTTAGACTGTAAATATCACCACTCATTTATGAGGAGGTCAGTGTGTGAGTGTCAATACAGTGCTTGGATTGTAAATATCAACAGTTATGCATATGGTTGTCAGTGTGTGGGTGTTAATACAGTGCTTGGATTGTAAATATCAACAGTCATTCATGGGGTGGTGGGTGTGTGGGTGTCATTACAGTACTTGGATTGTAGATATCAACAGTCATTCATGGGGTGGTGGGTGTGTAGGTGTAATTACAGATCTTGGACTGTAAATATTAAGTCATTCATGGGGTAGTGGATGTATGGGTGTCATGACAGTGCTTGAACTGTAAATATCAACAGTCATTCATGGGGTGGTGGGTGTGTGGGTTTCATTACAGTGCTAGGACTGTAATATCAAATGTCATTCATGGCGTGATTGGTGTGTGGGTGTCATTACAGTGCTTGAACTGTATGTATCAACAGTCATTCATGGGGTTGTGTGTGTGTGGGTTTCATTTCAGTGCTTTAACTGTTAATATCAACAGTCATTCATGGGGAGGGGAGTGTCATTGCAGTGCTTGGACTGTAAATATCAAGTCATTCATGGGGTGGTGGGTGTGTGGGCGTCATTACAGTGCTTGGACTGTAAATATCAACAGTCATTCATGGAGTGGTGGGTGTGTGGGTGTCATTACAGTGCTTGGAGTGTAAATATCAACAGTCATTCATGGGGTGGTGGGTGTGGGGGTGTCATTACAGTGCTTGGTCTGTAAATATCAACCATCTTTCATGGGGTAGTGGGTATTTGGTTGTCATTATAGTGCTTGGACTGTAAATATCCACAACTATTCATTGGGTGGTGGGTTTGTGGGTGTCATTACAGTACTTGGTCTATAAATATCAACAGTCATTAATTTAGTGGTGGGTGTAGGGGTGTCATTACAGTGCTTGGACTGTGAATATCACTTGTCATTCATGGAATGGTGGGTGTGTGGTTTTCATTACAGTGATTGGACTGTAAATATCAACAGACATTAATGGGGTTGTGGGTGTGTGGGTGTCATTACAGTGCTTTGTCTGTAAATATCAAAAGTCATTCATTTAGTGGTGGGTCTAGGGGTGTCATTGCAGTGCTTGAACTGTGAATATCAACCATCATTCATAGGGTGGTGGGTGTGTGGGTGTCATTATAGTGCTTGGAGTGTAAATATCAACAGTCATTTATGGGATGGTGGGTGTGTGTGTCATTACAGTGCTTGGACTTTAAATATCAACAGTCATTCATGGGAGGGTGGGTGTTATTACAGAGCTTGGACTGTAAATATCAACAGTTATTTAAAGGGTGTTGGGTGTGTGAGTGTCATTACAGTGCTTGGACTGTAAATATCAACAGTCATTCATGGTATGGTAAGTGTTTTGGTGTCATTACAGTGCTTGGACTGTTAATATCAACAGACATTTATGGGGTGGTGGGTGTGTGGGTATCATTACAATGCTTGGACTGTAAATATCAACAGTCATTCATCGGGTGGGGGTGTGTGGTGTCATAACAGTGCTTGGACTGTTAATATCAACAGTTATTCATTGGGAGGTGGATGTGTGGGTGTCATTACAGTGCTTGGACTGTAAATATCAACAGTCATTCATAGGGTGGATGGTGTGTAAGTTTCATTACAGTGCTTGGACTGTAAATATAAACAGTCATGTATGGGGTGGTTGGTGTGTGGGTCTCATTACAGTGCATAGAATGTAAATATCAACAGTAATTTATGGGTTGGTGGGTGTGTGGTTGTCATTACAGTGCTTAAACTATAAATATCAACAGTTAATCATGGGGTGGTCAGTGTGTGGGTGTCAATACAGTGCTTGGATTGTAAATATCAACAGTTATGCATGGGGTTGTCAGTGTGTGGGTGTTTAATACAGTGCTTGGATTGTAAATATCAACAGTCATTCATGGGGTGGTGGGTGTGTGTGTGTCATTACAGTACTTGGATTGCAGATATCAACAGTCATTCATGGTGTGTGTGGGTGCTATTACAGAGCATGGACTGTAAATATCAACAGTCATTAATGGGGTGGTGGGTGTGTAGGTGTAATTACAGATCTTGGACAGTAAATATCAAGTTATTCATGGGGTAGTGGATGTATAGGTGTCAGTACTGTGCTTGGACTGATAATATCAACAGTCATTCATGGGGTGGTGAGTGTGTGGGTGTCATGACATTGCTTGGACTGTATATATTAGCAGTCATTCATGGGGTGGTGGCGGTGTGGGTTTCATTACAGTGCTAGGACTGTAAATATCAAAAGTCATTCATGGGGTGGTGTGTGTGTGGGTTTCATTTCAGTGCATTAACTATTAATATCAACGGTCATTCAAGTGGAGGGGAGTGTCATTGCAGTGCTTGGAATGTAAATATCAAGTCATTCATGGGGTGGTGGGTGTGTGGGCTTCATTACAGTACTTGGACAGTAAATATCAATAGTCATTCATAGAGTGGTGGGTGTGTGGGTGTCATTACCGTGCTTGGACTGTAAATATCAACAGTCATTCATGAAGTAGTGGGTGTGTGGGTGTCATTACAGTGCTTGGAGTGTAAATATCAACAGTCATTCATGGGTTGGTGGGAGTGGGGGTGTCCTTACAGTGCTTGGTCTGTAAATATCAACCGTCTTTCATGGGGTAGTGGGTGTTTGGTTGTCATTATATTGCTTTGACTGTAAATATCAACAGACATTCATGGGGTGGTGGGTGTGTGTGTGTCATTACAGTACTTGGACAGTAAATATCAATAGTCATTTATAGAGTGGTGGGTGTGTGGGTGTCATTACAGTGCTAGGACTGTAAATATCAACAGTGATTCAAGGGGGGGATAGTGTGTGAGTATCATTACGAAGCTTGGACTGTAAATATAAACAGTCATTAATAGGGTGGTTGGTGTGTGGGTCTCATTACAGGGCATGGAATGTAAATATCAACAGTCATTTATGAGTTGGTGGGTGTGTGGGTGTCATTACTGTGCTTAGACTGTAAATATCAATAGTCAATCATGGGGTGGTCAGTGTGTGAGTGTCAATACAGTGCTTGGATTGTAAATATCAACAGTCATTCATAGGTTGGTGAGAGTGTGTGTTATTACAGTGCTTGGACTGTAAATATCAACAGTCATTCAAGGGGTGGTGGGTGTGTAGGTGTAATTACAGTGCTTGGAATGTCAATATCAAGTCATTCATGGGGTGGTGGGTGTCATTACAGTGCTTTGACTGTAAATATCAACAGTCATTCATTTAGTGGTGGGTGTGATGGTGTCATTACAGTGCTTGGACTGTAAATATTAACAGTCATTCATGGGGTGGTGGGTGTGTGGGTGATATTACAGTGCTTGGACTGTAAATATTAACCATCATTCATGGGGTTGTGGTTGTGTGAGTGTCATTACAGTGCTTGGACTGTAAATATCAACAGTCATTCATGGGTTGGTGGGTGTGTGGGTGTCATTACAATGCTTGGACTGTAAATATCACTAATCAATCATGGGGTGGTGGGTTGTTGGTGTCATTACAGTTCTTAGATTGTAAATATTAACAGTCATTCATTGGGTGGTTGGTGTGTGGGTGTCATTACAGTGCTTTGACTGTAAATATCAACAGTCATTCATTTAGTGGTGGGTGTGATGGTGTCATTACAGTGCTTGGACTGTAAATATTAACCATCATTCATGGGGTTGTGGTTGTGTGAGTGTCATTACAGTGCTTGGACTGTAAATATCAACAGTCATTCATGGGTTGGTTTGTGTTTGGGTGTCATTACAATGCTTGGACTGTAAATATCACTAGTCAATCATGGGGTGGTGGGTTGTTGGTGTCATTACAGTGCTTAGATTCATTGGGTGGTGGGTGTGTGGGTGTCATTACAATGGTTGGACTGTAAATATCAACTGTCATACATGGGGTGTGTCGGTGACATTAGTGTGCTTGTACTGTAAATATCAACTGTCATTCATGGGTTGGTGTATGTGTGCGTCATTATAGTGCTTGGACAGTAAATATCAACTGTCATTCATTGGGTGTGTCGGTGACATTACTGTGCTTGTACTGTAAATATCAACAGTCATTAATGGGTTGGTGGGTGTGTGTGTCATTACAGTGCTTGGACTGTAAATATCAACAGTCATTAATGGGGTGGTGGGTGTTTGTGTGTCATTACAGTGCTTGGACTGTTAATATATATCAACAGTTATTCATGGAGTGCTGTGTGTGTAGGTGTCATTACAGTGATTGGACTGTAAATATCAACTTTCATTCATGGGGTGGTGGGTGACATTATAGTGCTTGGACTGTAAATATCAACAGCAATTCATGGGGTGGTGGGTGTGGGGGTGTCATTACATTGATTGGACTGTAAATATCTATAGTTATTCATGGGGTGGTGGGAGTGTTGGTGTCATTACAGTGCTAGGACTGTAAATATCAACAGTCATTCATGGGGTGGTGGGTGTGTGGGTGTCATTACAGTGACTAGACTGTAAATATCAGCAGTTATTTATGGGGTAGTGGGTGTCATTACAGTGTTTGGATTGTAAATATTAATAGTCATTTATTGGGTGGTGGGTAGGTTTGTGTTATTACAGTGCTTGGACAGTAAATATCAACAGCCATTCATGGGGTGGTGGACTGTAAATATCAACCTTTATTAATGGAGTGGTGGGTGTCATTACAGTGCTTTGACTGTAAATATCAACAGTCATTCATGGGGTGGTGGATGTGTGGGTGTCAATACAGTGCTTAGACTGCAAATATCAACAGACATTCATGGGATGGTGGGTGTTGTTACAATACTTGGACTGTAAATATTAACAGTCATTAATGGGGTGGTGGATGTGTGGGTGTCATTACATTGCTTGGACATTAAATATTAACAGACATTTATGGGGTGGTGGGTGTGTGGGTGTCATTACAGAGCTTAGACTGTATATATCAACAGTCATTCATGGGGTGGTGGGTGTGAGGGTGTCATTACAGTGCTTGGACTACAAATATCAATAGTCATTCATAGGGTGGTGGGTGTGAGGATATCATTACAGTGCTTGGACTGTAAATATCAACTGTCATTCATGGGGTGTGTCGGTGACATTACTGTGCTTGTACTGTAAATATCAACAGTCATTAATGTGTTGGTGGGTGTGTGTGTCATTACAGTGCTTGGACTGTAAATATCAACAGTCATTAATGGGGTGGTGAGTGTTTGTGTATCATTACAGTGCTTGGACTGTTAATATATATCAACAGTCATTCATGGGGTGGTGGGTATGTAGGTGTCATTACAGTGTTTGGACTGAAAATATCAACTGTCATTCATGGGGGGGTGGGTGTCATTACAGTGCTTTGACTGTAAATATCAACAGTCATTCACGAGGTGGTAAGTGTCATTACAGTGCTTGGACTGTATATATCAACAGTCTTTCATGGGGTGGTGGGTATGTGGGATTCATTACAGTGTTTGAACTGTAAATATTAAGAGTCATTCTTGGGGTGGTAGGTGTGACGGTGATATTTCTGTTCTTGGACTGTAAATATCAACAGTCCTTAATGGGGTGGTGGGAGTGTTGGTGTCATTACAATGCTAGGACTGTAAATATCAACAGTCATTCATGGGGTGGTGGGTGTGTGGGTGTCATTACAGTGACTAGACTGTAAATATCAGCTGTCATTAATGGGGTATTGGGTGTTATTACAGTGCTTGGATTGTAAATATTAACAGTCATTTATTGGGTGGTTGGTGGGTGTGTGTTATTATAGTGCTTGGACTGTAAATATCAACAGTCATTCATGGGGAGGTGGGTGGGTTTGTGTTATTACAGAGCTTGGACCGTAAATATCAACAGCCATTCATGTGGTGGAGGACTGTAAATATCAACCTTTATTAATGGAGTGGTGGGTGTCATTACAGTGCTTTGACTGTAAATATCAACAGTCATTTATGGGGTGGTGGATATGTGGGTGTCAATACAGTGCTTAGACTGCAAACATCAACAGACATTCATGGGATGGTGGGTGTTGTTACAGTACTTGGACTGTAAATATCAACAGTCATTCATGGGGTGGTGGATGTGTGTGTGTCATTACATTGCTTTGACTTTAAATATCAACAGTCATTCATGGGGTGGTGGGTATTTGTGTGTCATTACAGTGTTTGGACTGTTAATATATATCAACAGTCATTCATGGGGTGTTGGATGTGTAGGTGTCATTACAGTGCTTGGACTGTAAATATTAACCATCATGAATGGGGTTGGGGGTGTGTGGGTGTCATTACAGTACTTGGAGTGTAAATATCAACAGTCATTTGTTAAGTGGTAGGTGTGTGGGAGTCATTACAATGCTTTGACTATAAATATCAATCATCATTAATGGGGTGTTGGGTGTGTGGATGTCATTACAGTGCTTGGACTGTTAATATATATCAACAGTCATTCATGGGGTGTTGGATGTGTAGGTGTCATTACAGTGCTTGGACTGTAAATATTAACCATCATGAATGGGGTTGGTTGTGTGTGAGTGTCATTACAGTACTTGGAGTGTAAATATCAACAGTCATTTGTTAATGGTGGGTGTGTGGGAGTCATTACAATGCTTCGACTATAAATATCAATCATCATTAATGGGGTGTTGCGTGTGTGGGTATCATTACAGTGCTTGGACTGTAAATATTAACAGTTATTCATGGGGTGGATGGTGTGTGAGTGTCATTACAGTGTTTGGACTATAAATATCAATGGTCATTAATGGGGTGGTGGATGTGTGGGTGTCATTACAGTGCTTGGACTGTAAATATTAACCATCATGAATGGGGTGGTGGGTGTCATTACAGTGCTTTGACTGTAAATATCAACAGTCATTCATGGGGTATTGAGTATCCTTACAGTGCTTGGACTGTATATATCAACAGTTATTCATAGGGTGGTTGGTGTGTGGGTGTCAATACAGTGCTTGGACAGCAAATATTAAGTCATTTATGGGGTTGTGGGTGTGCGGGTGTCATTACAGTGATTGGACTGTAAATATCAACAGTCATTAATGGAGTATTGGGTGTGTGGGTGTTATTTCAGTGCTTGGACTGTAAATATCAACAGTCCTTCATGGGGTGGGGGGTGTATGGGTGTCATTACTGTGCTTGGACTGTTAATATCAACAGTCATTCATGGGGTGGTGGGTGTTCGGGTGTAATGACATTGCTTGGACTGTAAATATCAAGTCATTCATGGGGTGGTTGGTTTGTGGGTTTTATTACAGTGCTAAGACTCTAAATATTAAGTCATTCATGGCGTGATTGGTGTGTGGGTGTCATTACAGTGCTTGGACTGTAAGTATCAACAGTCATTAATTGGGTGGTATGTGTCATTACATTGCTTGCACTGTATATACTAACAGTCATTCATAGGGTGATGGGTATGTGGGTGTCATTACAGTGATTGGACTGTAAGTATCAACAGTCATTCATGGGGTGGTGGGTGTGTGGGTGTCATTACAGTGCTGGGTCTGGATATATAAACAGTAATTCATTTAGTGGTGGGTGTGGGGGTGTCATTACAGTTCTTGGACTGTGAATATCAACCATCATTCATGGGGTGGTGGTTGTGTGGGTGTCATTACAGTGCTTGTACTGGAAATATCAACAGTCATTTATGGGATGGTGTGTGTGTGGGTGTCATTACAGTTCTTGGACTGTAAATATCAACAGTCATTCATGGGATGGTGGGTGTTATTACAGTGCTTGGACTGTCAATATCAACAGCCATTCAAAGGGTGGTGGTTGTGCGGGTGTCACTACAGTGCTTGGGGTGTAAATATCAACAGTCATTCATGGGATTGTAGGTGTGTGAGTGTCATTACAGTGCTTGGACTGTTGATATCAACAGACATTTATGGGTTGGTGGGTGTGTGGGTGTCATTACAATGCGTGGACTGTAAATATCAACTGTCATTCATGGGGTTGGGGGTGCGTGGGTGACATTACAGTGCTTGGACTGTAAATATCAATAGTCATTCATTAAGTTGTAGGTGTGTGGGAGTCATTACAATGCTTCGACTATAAATATCAATGGTCATTAATGGGGTGTTGGGTGTGTGGGTGTCATTACAGTGCTTGGACTGTAAATATTAACAGTCATTCATGGGGTGGATGGTGTGTGAGTGTCATTACAGTGTTTGGACTATAAATATCAATAGTCATTCATGGGGTTGTGGGATTGTGGTTGTCATTACAGTGCTTGGACTGTAAATATCAACAGTCATTCATTGGGTTGTTGGTGTACGGGTGTCATTACAGTGCTTGGACTGTAAATATCAACCGTCCTTTATGGGGTGGTGGGTTTGGGGGTGTCATTACAGTGTTTGGACTGTAAATATCAATCGTCTTTCAAGGGGTGGTGGGTTTGGGGGTGTCATTACAGTGTTTGGACTGTAAATATCAATCGTCTTTCACGGGGTAGTGGGTGTTTAGGTATCATTATAGTTCATGGACTGTAAATATTAACAGTCATTTATGTGATGGTGGGTGTGTGTGTCATTATAGTGCTTGAACTTTAAAATATCAACAGTCATTCATGGGATAGTGGGTGTTATTACAGTGCTTGGACTGTAAATATCAACAGTCATTAAAAGGGTGGTGGGTGTGTGGGTGTCATTACAGAGCTTGGACTGTAAATATCAACAGTCATTCATGGGATGGTAAGTGTGTGGGTGTCATTACACTGATTGGACTGTTAATATCAACAGACATTTATGGGGTGGTGGGTGTGTTGGTGTCAATACATTGCTTGGATTGTAAATATCAACAGTCATTCATGGAGTGGTGGGTGTGTGGGTTTCATTACAGTGCTTGGACTGTATATATCAACAGTCATTCATGGTATGGTAAGTGTGTTGGTATCATTACAGTGCTTGGACTGTTAATATCAACAGACATTCATTGGGTGGTCGGTGTGTGGGTGTCATTACAGTGCTTGGACTATAAATATCAATGGTCATTAATGGGGTGGTGGATGTGTGGGTGTCATTACAATGCTAGGACTGTAAATATCAACAGTCATTCATGGGGTGGTGGTTGTGTGGGTGTCATTAAATTGCTTGGACTGTAAATATTAACAGACATTTATGAGGTGGTGGGTGTGTGGGTGTCATTACAGAGATTGGACTGTATATATCAACAGTCATTCCTGGCGTGGTGGGTGTGAGGGTGTCATTACAGTGCTTGTACTACAAATATCAATAGTCATTCGTAGGGTGGTGGGTGTGAGGATATCATTTCAGTGCTTGGACTGTAAATATCAACTGTCATTCATGGGGTGTGTCGGTGACATTACAGTGCTTGTACTGTAAATATCAACAGTCATTCATGGGTTGGTGGGTGGGTGTGTCATTACAGTGCTAGGATTGTAAATATAAATAGTCATTCATGGGGTGGTGGGTTTTTTTGTGTCTTTACATTGTTTAGCCTTTAAATATCAACAGTTATTCATGGAGTATTGGGTGTGTGGGTGTCATTTCAGTGCTTGGAATGTAAATATCAAGTCATTCATGGGGTGGTGGGTTTGTGGGTTTTATTACAGTGCTAGGACTGTAAATATTAAGTCATTCATGGCGTGATTGGTGTGCGGGTGTCATTACAGTGCTTGGACTGTAAGTATCAACATTCATTCATTGGGTGGTATGTGTCATTACAGTGCTTGGACTGTAAATACTAACAGTCATTCATGTGGTGATTGGTATGTGGGTTTCATTACAGTGATTGGACTGTAAGTATCAACAGTCATTCATGGGGTGGTGGGTGTGTGGGTGTCATTACAGTGCTGGGTCTGTATATATCAACAGTCATTAATTTAGTGGTGGGTGTGGGGGTGTCATTACAGTTCTTGGACTGTGAATATCAACCATCAATTATGGGGTGGTTGTTGTGTGGGTGTCATTACAGTGCTTGGACTGTAAATATCAACAGTCATTTATGGGATGGTGGGTGTGTGGGTGTCATTACAGTGCTTGGACTGTAAATATCAACAGTCATTCATGGGTTGGTGGGTGTTATTACAGTGCTTGGACTGTTAATATCAACAGACATTTATGGGGTGGTGGGTGTGTGGGTGTCATTACAATGCTTGGACTGTAAATATCAACTGTCATTTATGGAGTTGAGAGTGTGTGGGTGTCATTACAGTGCTTGGACTGTAAATATCAACAGTCATTTATTAATTAACCCCTTAGTACCGACTTTTTTTTTTTTTTTTTCATCCCCCGTCGACTTCTGGGGGTCAATTTTCAAATTTTATGTAGGCAAATTTTGTTCTTACAGAATGAAAGAGCTTGAATTTGCACACCAGGAACTGAAAACAGGAGCCTCCTAGGTGTAAGCGTTTGCGTATGACAGAGCGTCAAACTACGAAAATAAATAAATAGTATCCCTGAAACGCATGAAAGAAAACCTCATACGCTCTGCATACGCTTTAAACATGTATATAAACTCCTAAATAATGCGTCTAAGTGGTTTTCAATGATAATAAACTTATTTCAGTGTAATTTTGTCTGTTTAGACTCTCCTGGAGTATAGTAGACAGCAGAGAGATACGAGAAACATAAGAAAACATCATGTAGTGGTGAGATATTTCCTTGTTGGCATACGCAGCAGCCAGACACAACTACCACAGTCAAACCTTTTCTCAAGGACGTTAGCTTTCCATCGTTACCAACGCCAGCTCGCTAGCTACTCGCTACGGTTTTTTGTAGGTAAGTCGACATGTCGGTTATTCGGAGGGAACGATTAATTTTTTTATCACCGACATGTCAGTCAATCGGTCCTAAGGGGTTAAGTGGTGGGTGTGTGGGAGTCATTACAATGCTTGGACTATAAATATCAATGGTCATTAATGGGGTGTTGGGTGTGTGGGTGTCATTACAGTGCTTGGACTGTAAATATTAACAGTGATTCATGGGGTGAATGGTGTGTGAGTGTCTTTACAGTGTTTGTACTATAAATATCAATAGTCATTCAAAGGGTGGTTGGTGTGTAGGTCTCATTACAGTGCTTGGAATGTAAATATCAACAGTCATTCATGGGGTGGATGGTGTGTGAGTGTCTTTACAGTGTTTAGACTGTAAATATCACCAGTCATTCATGATGTGGTCAGTGTGTGGGTGTCAATACAGTGCTTGGACTGTAAATATCAACTGTCATTCATGGTGTGTGTGGGTGCTATTACAGAGCTTGGACTCTAAATATCAACAGTCATTCATAGGCTGGTGGGAATGTGTGTCATTACAGTGCCTGGACTGTAAATATCAACAATCATTCATGGGGGGGGGTGTGTGTAGGTGTAATTACAGATCTTGGACAGTAAATATTAAGTTATTCATGGGGTAGTGGATGTATGTGTGTCAGTACTGTGCTTGGACTGTTAATATTAACAGTCATTCATGGGGTGGTGGGTGTGTGGGTGTCATGACATTGCTTGGACTGTAAATATCAACAGTCATTCATGGGGTGGTGTGTGTATGGATGTCATTTAAGTGCTTTGACTGTAAATATCAACAGTCATTTAAGGGGAGGGGAGTGTCATTGCAGTGTTTGGACAGTAAATATCAACAGTCATTCATGGGGTGGTGTGTGTATGGATGTCATTTAAGTGCTTTGACTGTAAATATCAACAGTCATTTAAGGGGAGGGGAGTGTCATTGCAGTGTTTGGACAGTAAATATCAAGTCATTCATGGGGTGGTGGGTGTGTGGATGTCATTACAGTGCTTGGACTGTAAAAATCAACAGTCATTCAAAGGATGGTGGGTGTGTGGGTTTCATTACAGAGCTTGGACTGTATATATCAACAGTCATTCATGGGATGGTAAGTGTGTGGGTGTCATTACAGCGCTTGGACTGTTAATATCAACAGACATTCATGGGGTGGTGGGTGTGTTGGTGTCAATACATTGCTTGGACTGTAAATATCAACAGTCATTCATGGAGTGGAATGTGTGTGGGTGTCATTACAGTGCTTGTATTATAAATATCAACAGTCATTCATGGGTTGGTGGGTGAGTGGGTGTTATTACAGTGCTTGGACCGTACATATCAACAGTCATTCAAAGGGTGGTGGGTGTGTGGGTGTTATTACAGTGCTTGGACTGTAAATATCAACAGTCATTCATGGTATGGTAAGTGTGTTGGTGTCATTACAGTGCTTGGACTGTTAATATGAACAGCTATTCATGGGGTGGTGGGTGTGTGGGTGTCATGACATTGCTTGGACTATAAATATCAATGGTCATTGATGGGGTGGTGGATGTGTGGGTGTCATTACAATGCTAGGACTGTAAATATCAACAGTCATTCATGGGGCAGATAGTGTGTGAGTGTCATTACAGTGCTTGGACTGTAAATATAAACAGTCATTCATGGAGTGGTTGGTGTGTGGGTCTCATTACAGTGCATGGAATGTAAATATCAACAGTCATTAATGGGTTGGTGGGTGTGTGGGTGTCATTACAGTGCTTGGATTTTAAATATCAACAGTCATTCATAGGTTGGTGGGAGTGTGTGTCATTACAGTGCTTGGGCTGTAAATATCAACAGTCATTAATGGGGTGGTGGGTGTTTTTGTGTCATGACAGTGCTTGGACTGTTAATATATATCAACAGTCATTAATGGGGTGGTGTGTATGTAGGTGTCATTACAGTGCTTGGACTGTAAATATTAACAGTCATTCATAGGGTGGTGGGTGTCATTACAGTGTTTTGACTGTAAATATCAACAGTCATTCATGGGGTGGTGAGTGTCATTTCAGTGCTTGTACTGTATATATCAACAGTCATTCATGGGGTGGTGGGTGTCATTACATTGCTTGGACTGTAACTATCAACAGTCATTCATGGGGTGGTGGGTGTGTTGGTGTTATTACAGTGTTTGAACAGTAAATATTAACAGTCATTCATTGGGTGGTGGGTGTGACGGTGATATTACAGTGCTTGGACTGTAAATATCAACAGTCAGTCATAGAGTGGTTGGTGTGTGGGTGTCATTATAGTGCTTGGACTGTAAGTATCAACAGTCATTCATTGGGTGGTGGGAGTCTTGGTGTCATTTCAATGCTAGGACTGTAAATATCAACAGTCATTCATGGGGTGGTGGGTGTGTGGGTGTCATTACAGTGACTAGACTGTAAATATCAGCAGTCATTCATGGGGTATTGGGTGTCATTACAGTGCTTGGATTGTAAATATTAACAGTCATTTATTGGGTGGTGGGTGGGTGTGTGTTATTACAGTGCTTGGACTGTAAATATCAACAGTCATTCATGGGGAGGTGGGTGTGTGTGTGTTATTACAGAGCTTGGACAGTAAATATCAAGAGTCATTAATGGGGTGGTGGACTGTAAATATCAACCATCATTAATGGAGTGGTGGGTGTCATTACAGAGCTTTGACTGTAAATATCAATAGTCATTCATGGGGTGGTGGATGTGTGGGTGTCAATACAGTGCTTAGACTGCAAATATATACAGACATTCATGGGATGGTGGGTGTTGTTACAGAACTTGGACTGTAAATATCAACAGTCATTCATGGGGTGGTGGATGTGTGGATGTCATTAAATTGCTTGGACTGTAAATATTAATAGACATTTATGGGGTGGTGGGTGTGTGGGTGTC
This sequence comes from Petrolisthes cinctipes, assembly GCA_033782935.1. Taxonomy (NCBI): domain Eukaryota; kingdom Metazoa; phylum Arthropoda; class Malacostraca; order Decapoda; family Porcellanidae; genus Petrolisthes; species Petrolisthes cinctipes. The sequence goes on from JAWQEG010000079.1 coordinate 117,574, forward strand.
ATTACATGGCTTGGACTGTATATATCAACAGTTATTCATGGGGTGGTGGGTGTGAGGGTGTCATTACAGTGTTTGGACTACAAATATCAATTGTCATTTGTGGGGTTGTGGGTGTGAGGATATCATTACATTGCTTAGACTGTATATATCAACAGTCATTAATGGGATGGTAAGTGTGTGGGTGTCATTACAGCGCTTGGACTGTTAATATCAACAGACATTCATGGGGTGTTGGGTATGTTGGTGTCAATATATTGCTTGGATTGCAAATATCAACAGTCATTCATGGAGTGGAATGTGTGTGGGTGTTATTACAGTGCTTGGATTATAAATATCAACAGTCATTCATGGGTCGGTGGGTGAGTGGGTGTTATTACAGTGCTTGGACTGTACATATCAACAGTCATTCAAAGGGTGGTGGGTGTGTGGGTGTCATTACAGTGCTTGGACTGTAAATATCAACAGTCATTCATGGTATGGTAAGTGTGTTGGTGTCATTACAGTGCTTGGACTGTTAATATGAACAGCCATTCATGGGGTGGTGGGTGTGTGGGTGTCATGACATTGCTTGGACTATAAATATCAATGGTCATTGATGGGGTGGTGGATGTGTGGGTGTCATTACAATGCTAGGACTGTAAATATCAACAGTCATTCATGGAGCGGATAGTGTGTGAGTGTCATTACAGTGCTTGGACTGTAAATATAAACAGTCATTCATGGGGTGGTTGGTGTGTGGGTCTCATTACAGTGCATGGAATGTAAATATCAACAGTCATTAATGGGTTGGTGGGTGTGTGGGTGTCATTACAGTGCTTGGATTGTAAATATCAACAGTCATTCATAGGTTGGTGGGAGTGTGTGTCATTACAGTGCTTGGGCTGTAAATATCAACAGTCATTCATGGGGAGGTGGGTGTGTGTGTGTTATTACAGAGCTTGGAATGTAAATATCAAGAGTCATTCATGGGGTGGTGGACTGTAAATATCAACCATCATAAATGGAGTGGTGGGTGTCATTACAGAGCTTTGACTGTAAATATCAACAGTCATTCATGGGGTGGTGGATGTGTGGATGTCATTACATTGCTTGGACTGTAAATATTAATAGACATTTATGGGGTGGTGGGTGTGTGGGTGTCATTACATGGCTTGGACTGTATATATCAACAGTTATTCATGGGGTGGTGGGTGTGAGGGTGTCATTACAGTTCTTGGACTACAAATATCAATTGCCATTCGTGGGGTTGTGGGTGTGAGGATATCATTACAGTGCTTAGACTGTATATAGCAACAGTCATTCATGGGATGGTAAGTGTGTGGGTGTCATTACAGCGCTTGGACTGTTAATATCAACAGACATTCATGGAGTGGTGGGTGTATGGGTGTCATTACAGTGCTTGGACTACAAATATCAATAGTCATTCGTAGGGTTGTGGGTGTGAGGATATTATTACAGTGCTTGGACTGTAAATATCAATTGTCATTCAAGAGGTGTGTCGGTGACATTACAGTGCTTTTACTATAAATATCAACAGGAATTCATGGGTTGGTGGGTGGGTGTTTCATTACAGTGCTTGGACTGTAAATGTCAACAATCATTCATGGGGTGGTGGGTTTTTGTGTCATTACAGTGCTTGGACTGTATTATATATCAACAGTCCTTCATGGGGTGGTGGGTGTGTAGGTGTTATTACAGTGCTTGGACTGTAACTATCAAAAGTCATTAATGGGGTGGTGGGTGTGTAAGTGTTATTACATTGTTTGGACTGTAAATATCAACAGTCATTCATGGGGTGGTGAATCTGTGGGTGTCAATACAGTGCTTGGACAGCAAATATTAACAGTCATTTATGAGGTTGTGGGTGTGCGGGTGTCATTACAGTGATTGGACTGTAAATATCAACAGTCATTCATAGAGTATTGGGTGTGTGAGTGTCATTTCAGTGCTTGGACTGTAAATATCAACAGTCATTCATGGGGTGAGGGGTTTATGGGTGTCATTACTGTGATTGGACTGTTAATATCAACAGTCATTCATTAGGTGGTGGGTGTCCGGGTGTCATGACATTGCTTGTACTGTAAATATCAAGTCATTCATGGGGTGGTGTGTTTGTGGGTTTAATTACAGAGCTAGGACTGTAAAAATTAACTTATTCATAGCTTGATTGGTATGTGGGTGTCATTACAGTGCTTGGACTGTAAGTATTAACAGTCATTCATTGGGTGGTATGTGTCATTACAGTGCTTGGACTGTAAATACTAACAGTCATTCATGGGGTTATGGGTATGTGGGTGTCATTACAGTGATTGGACTGTAAATATCAACAGACATTCATGGGGTGGATGGTGTGTGGGTGTCATTACAGTGCTTGGTCTGTATATATCAACAGTCATTCATTTAATGGTGGGTGTGTGGGTGTCATTACAGTTCCTGGACTGTAAATATCAACCATCATTCATGGGGTGGTGGTTGTGTGGGTGTCATTACAGTGCTTGGACTGTTAATATTAACGGACATTTATGGGGCGGTGGGTGTGTGGGTGTCTTTACAATGCTTGGACTGTAAATATTAACAGTCATTCATTAAGTGGTGGGTGTGTGGGAGTCATTACAATGCTTCGACTATAAATATCAATGTTCATTAATGGGGTGTTGGGTGTGTGGGTGTCATTACAGTGCTTGGACTGTAAATATTAACAGTCATTCATGAGGTGGATGGTGTGTGAGTTTTATTACAGTGTTTGGACTGTAAATATCTATAGTCATTCATGGGGTGGTTGGTGTGTAGGTCTCATTACAGTGCTTGGAATGTAAATATCAACAGTCATTCATGGGGTGGATGGTGTGTGAGTGTCATTACAGTGCTTAGACTGTAAATATCACCAGTTATTCATGAGGTGGTCAGTGTGTGGGTGTCAATACAGTGCTTAGATTGTAAATATCAACATTTATTCATGGGTTTGTCAGTGTGTGGGTTTTAATACAGTGCTCGGACTGTAAATATCAACTGTCATTTATGGTGTGTATTGGTGCTATTACAGAGCTTGGACTCTAAATATCAACAGTCATTTATAGGTTGGTGTGTGTGTGTGTCATTACAGTGCCTGGACTGTAAATATCAACAATCATTCATTTGGTGGTGGGTGTGTAGGTGTAATTACAGATCTTGGACCGTAAATATCAAGTCATTAATAGGATATTGGATGTATGAGTGTCAGTACTGTGCTTGGACTGTTAATATCAACAGTCATTCATGGGGTGGTGGGTGTGTGGGTGTCATGACATTGCTTGGACTGTTAATATCAATAGTCATTTATCGGGTGGTGGGTGTGTGGGTTTCATTACTGTGCTAGGACTGTAAATATCAAAAGTTATTCATGGCTTGATTGGTGTGTGGGTGTCATTACAGCGATTTAACTTTAAGTATCAACAGTCATTCATGGGGTGGTGGGTGTGTGGGTGTCATGACATTGCTTGGACTGTAAATATCAACAGTCATTCATGGGGTAGTGGATGTATGCGAGTCAGTACTGTGCTTGGACTGTAAATATCAAGCCATTCATGGGGTGGTGGGTGTGTGGATGTCATTACAGTGCTTGGACAGTAAATATCAACAGTCATTCAAAGGGAGGTGGGTGTGTGGGTGTCATTACCGAGCTTGGACTGTAAATATCAACAGTCATTCATTGGATGGTAAGTGTGTGGGTGTCATTACAGTGCTTGGACTGTTAATATCAACAGACATTAATGGGATGGTGGGTGTGTGGGTGTCAATACAGTGCTTGGATTGTAAATATCAACGGTCATTAATGAAATGGGAGGTGTGTGGGTGTCATTACAGTGCTTGGATTATAAATACCAACAGTCATTCATGGGGTGGTGGGTGCTATTACAGAGTTTAAAGTGTAAATATCAACAGTCATTCATAGGTTGGTGGGAGTGTGTGTCATTACAGTGCTTGGACTGAAAATATCAAGTTATTAATAAGCAGGTGGGTGTCATTACAGTGCTTACACTGTAAATATCAACAGTCATTCATAGGGTGGTGGGTGTGTGTGTGTCATTACAGTGCTTGGACTGTAAATATCAACAGTCATTCATGAGGTGGTGGGTGTGTGGGTGATATTACAGTGTTTGGACTGTATATTAACCATCATTCATAGAATTGTGGTTGCGTGGGTGTCATTACAATGCTTGGACTGTAAATATAAACAGTCATTCATGGGGTGGTTGGTTGTTGGTGTCATTACAGTGCTTGAATTGTAAATATTAACAGTCATTCATTGGGTGGTAGGTGTGTGAGTGTCATTACAGTGCTTGGACTGTAAATATCAACTGTCATTCATGGGGTGTTTTGCTGAAATTACAGTGCTTGTACTGTAAATATCAACAGTCATTCATGGGTTGGTTGGTGTGTGTGTCATTACAGTGCTTGGACTGTAAATATTAACAGTCATTCATGGGGTGGTGGGTGTTTGTGTGTCATTACAGTGCTTGGACTGTTAATATATATCAACAGTCATTCATGGGGTGTTGGGTGTGTGGGTGTCATTACAGTGCTTGGACTGTAAATATTAACAGTCATTCATGTGGTGGATGGTGTGTGAGTGTCATTAGAGTGTTTGGACTGTAAATATCAATAGTAATTTATGGGGTTGTTGATGTGTAGGTCTCATTACAGTGCTTGGAATGTAAATATCAACAGTCATTCATGGGGTGGATAGTGTGTGGGTGTCATTACAGTGCTTAGACTGTAAATATCACCAGTTATTCATGAGGTGGTCGGTGTGTGGGTGACAATACAGTGCTTGGATTGTAAATATCAACTGTCATTATGATGTGTGTTGGTGCTATTACAGAGCTTGGACTCTAAATATCAACAGTCATTCATAGGTTGGTGGGGGTGTGTCTCATTACAGTGCCTGGACTGTAAATATCAACAATTATTCATGGGGTGGTAGGTGGGTAGGTGTAATTACAGATCTTGGACCGTAAATATCAAGTCATTCATGGGGTAGTGGATGTATGCGTGTCAGTACTGTGCTTGGACTGTTAATATCAACAGTCATTCATGGGGTGGTGGGTGTGTGGGTGTCATGACATTGCTTGGACGGTTAATATCAACAGTCATTTATCTGGTGGTGGGTGTGTGGGTTTAATTACAGTGCTAGGACTGTAAATATCAAAAGTTATTCATGTCTTGATTGGTGTTAGGGTGTCATTACAGCGATTTAACTGTAAGTATCAACAGTCAATCATGGGGTGGTATGTGTGTGGGTGTCATGACATTGCTTGGACTGTAAATATCAACAGTCATTCATGGGGTAGTGGATGTATGCGAGTTAGTACTGTGCTTGGACTGTAAATATCAAGCCATTCATGGGGTGGTGGGTGTGTGGATGTCATTACAGTGCTTGGACAGTAAATATCAATAGTCATTCATGGAGTGGTGGGTGTTTATTTGTCATTACAGTGTTTGGACTGTAAATATCAACAGTCATTCATGGGGTGGTGGGTGTGTGGGTGTCATTACAGTGTTTGGACTGTAAACATTAACCATCTTTTATGGGGTAGTAGGTGTTTGGGTATCATTATAGTTCATGGACTGTAAATATCAACAGTCATTTATGGGATGATGGGTGTGTGTGTCATTATAGCACTTGAACTTTAAAATATCAACAGTCATTCATAAGATGGTGATCGTTATTACAGTGCTTGGACTGTAAATATCAACAGACATTCATGGGGTGGTGGGTGTGTGGGTGTCAATACAGTGCTTGGATTGTAAATATCAACAGTCATTCATGGAGTGGTAGGTGTGTGGGTGTCATTACAGTGCTTGGATTATAAATATCAACAGTCATTCATGGGGTGGTGGGTGAGTGGGTGTCATTACAGTGCTTGGACTGTATATTTAAACTGTCATTTATGGTGTGTTTGGGTGCTATTACAGAGTTTAAAGTGTAAATATCAACAGTCATTCATCGGTTGGTGGGAGTGTGTGTCATTACAGTGCTTGGACTGAAAATATCAACAGTCATTCAAAAGGGTAGTTGGTGTGTAGGTGTAATTACAGTGCTTGGACTGTAAATATCAAGTCATTTATGGGGTGGTGGGTGTCATTACAGTGCTTTGAGTGTAAATATCAACAGTCATTCATGGGGTGATGGATGTGTGGGTGTCATTACAGTGCTTGGACTTTAAATATCAACAGTCATAATGGGGTGGTGGGTGTCATTACAGTGCTTAGACTGTAGATATTAACAGTCATTCATAGGGTGGTGGGTGTGTGAGTGTGTCATTACAGTGCTTGGACTGTAAATATCAACAGCCATTCATGAGTTGGTGGGTTTTTGGGTGATATTACAGGGTTTGGACTTTAAATATTAACCATCATTCCTGGGGTTGTGGTTGTGTGGGTGTCATTACAGTGCTTGGACTGTAAATATCAACAGTCATTCATGGGTTGGTTGGTGTGTGGGTGTCATTACATTGCTTGGACTGTAAATAAAAACAGTCATTCATGGGGTGGTTGGTTGTTGGTGTAATTACAGTGCTTGAATTGTAAATATCAACAGTCATTCATTAGGTGGTAGGTGGGTGGGTATCATTACAGTGCTTGTACTGTAAATATCAACTGTCATTCATGGGGTGTGTCAGTGACATTACATTGCTTGTACACTAAATATCAACAGTCATTCATGGGCTTGTGGGTGTGTGTGTCATTACACTGCTTGGACTGTAAATATCAACTGTCATTCATGGGGTGTGTCGGTTAAATTACAGTGCTTGTACTGTAAATATCAACAGCCATTCATGGGTTGTTGGGTGTGTGTGTCATTACTGTGCTTGGACTGTAAATATCAAATGTCCTTTATGGGGTGTGTCGGTGAAATTACAGTGCTAGTACTGTAAATATCAACAGTCATTAATGGGTTGTTGGGTGTGTGTATCATTACAGTGCTTGGACTGTAAATATCAACAACCATTCATTGGTGGTGGGTGTTTGTGTGTCATTACAGTGCTTGGACTGTTAATATATATCAACAGTCATTCATGGGGTAATGGGTGTGTTGGTGTCATTACAGTGCTTAAACTGTAAATATCAACTGTCTTTTATTAGGTGGTGGGTGTCATTACAGGACTTAGACTGTAAATATCAACAGTCATTCATGGGGTGGTGAGTGTCATTACAGTGCTCGGACTGTAAATATCAACAGTCATTCATGGGGTGGTGGGTGTGTGGGTGTCAATGCATTGCTTGGACTGTAACTATTAACAGTCATTCATGGGGTGGTGGGTGTGTGGGTGTCATTACAGTGTTTGGACTGTAAATATTAACAGTCTTTCATGAGGTGGTGAGTGTGTGGGTGATATTACAGTGGTTGGACTGTAAATATTAACAGTCAGTCATGGGGTGGTGGGTGTGTGGGTGATATTACAGTGTTTGGACTGTAAATATCAACAGTCATTCATGGGGTGGTGGGTGTTTGTGTGTCATTACAGTGCTTGGACTGTTAATATATATCAACAGTCATTCATGGGGTGGTTGGTGTGTGGGTGTTATTACAGTGCTTGGAGTGTAAATATTAACAGTCATTCATGGGAAGGTGGACTGTAAATATCAACCATCATTAATGAGGTGGTGGGTGTCATTACAGTGCTTTGATTGTAAATATCAACAGTCATTCATGAGGTGGTGGATGTGTTGGTGTAAATACAGTGTTTGGAGAGCAAATATAACAGTCATTAATGTGGTGGTGGGTGTCATTACAGTACTTGGACTGTAAATATCAACAGTCATTCATGGAGTGGTGGATGTGTGGGTGTCATTACAGTGATTGGACTGTATATATCAACAGGCATTTATGGGGTTGTGTGTGTGAGGGTGTCATTACAGTGCTTGGTCTACAAATATCAATAGTCATTCATAGGGTGGTGGGTGTGATGATGTCATTACAGTGCTTGGACTGTAAATATCAACTGTCATTCATAGGGTGTCGGTGACATTACATTGCTTGTACTGTATATATCAACATTCATTCATGGGGTGGTGGGTGTGTTGGTGTCATTACATTGCTTGGACTGTAACTATCAACAGTCATTCATGGGATGGTTGGTGTTTGGGTGTCATTACAGTGTTTGGACTGTAAATATCAACAGACATTAATGGGGTGGTGCGTGTGTGGGTGTCATTACAACACTTGAACTGTAAATATCAACAGTCATTGATGGGGTGGTGGGTGTGTGGGTGTTATTACAGTGCTTGGACTGTAAATATTAACAGTCATTTATGAGGTGGTGGATGTGTGTGTGTTATTGCAGCACTTGAACTGTAAATATCAACAGTCAATTATTTAGTGGTGGATGTGTTTTTGTCATTACAGTGCTTGGACAGCAAATATAAACAGTCATTCATGGGGTGGTGGGTGTGCAGGTGTCATTACAGTGCTTGGACTGTTTATATTAACAGTCATTTATTTGATGGTGTGTGTGAGGGTGTCATTACAGTGCATGGACTACAAATATCAATAGTCATTCATAGGGTGGCAGGTGTAAGGATGTCATTACAGTGCTTGGACTGTAAATATCAACTGTCATTCATGTGGTGTGTCAGTGACATTAGAGTGCTGGTACTGTAAATATCATCAGTCATTTATGGGTTGGTGGGTGTGGGTGTCATTACAGTGCTTGGACTGTAAATATCAACAGTCATTCTTTGGGTGGTGGGTGTTTGTGTGTCATTACAGTGCTTGGACTGTTAATATATATCAACAGTCATTTATGGGGTGGTGGTCGTGTAGGATTCATTACAGTGCTTGGACTGTAAATATAAACCATCATTCATGGGGTGGTGGGTGTCAATACAGTGCTTTGACTGTAAATATCAACAGTCATTTATGGTGTGGTGGATGTCATTACAGTGCTTGGACTGTATATATCAACAGACATTCATGGGGTGGTGCATGTGTGGGTGTCGTTACAATGCTTGGACTGTAAATATCAACAGTCATTGATGGGGTGATGGGTGTTTGTGTGTCATTACAGTGCTTGGAGTGTATATATATATTAACAGTCATTTATGGGGTGGTGGGTGTGTGGGATTCATTACAGTGCTTGGACTGTAAATATTAACTATCATTCATGGGGTATTGGGTGTCAATACAGTGCTTTGACTGTAAATATCAAGTCATTTATGGTGTTGTGAGTGTCATTACAGTGCTTGGACTGTATATATCAACAGACATTTATGGGGTGGTGCATGTGTGGGTGTCATTACAATGCTTGGACTGTAAATATCAACAGTCATTGATGGGGTGGTGGGTGTGTGGGTGTGATTACAGTGCTTGGACAGCAAATATCAACAGTCATTCGTGACGTGGTGGGTGTGAAGGTGTCATAACAGTGCTAGGACTGTTTATATTAACAGTCATTTATTGGATAGTGTGTGTGAGGGTGTCATTACAGTGCTTGGACTGTAAATATCAACAGTCATTCATTGGGTGGTGGGTGTTTGTGTGTCATTACAGTGCTTGGACTGTTAATATATATCAACAGTCATTTATAGGGTGGTAGGTGTGTAGGATTCATTACAGTGCTTGGACTGTAAATATCAACGATCATTCTTAGGGTGGTGGTAGTCAATACAGTGCTTTGACTGTAAATATCAACAGTCATTTATGGTGTGGTGGGTGTCATTACAGTGCTTGGAATGTATATATCAACAGACATTCATGGGGTGGTGCATGTGTAGGTGTCATTACAATGCTTGGACTGTAAATATCAACAGTCATTGATGGGGTGGTGGGTGTGTGGGTGTGATTACCGTGCTTGGACTGTAAATATCAACAGTCATTCATGGGGTGGTGTGTTTGAGGGATTCATTACAGTGCTTGGACTGTAAATATCAACAGTCAATCATGGGGTGGTTGGAGTGTTGGTGTCATTAAAGTGCAAGGACTGCAAATATCAACAGTCATTGATGGGGTGGTGGGTGTGTAGGTGTCATTACAGTGCGAGGACTGTAAATATCAACCATCATTTATAAGGTGGTGGGTGTGATTACAGTGCTTTGACTGTAAATATCAACAGTCATTTATGTGTTGGTGGGTGTGTGTGTTCTTACAATGCTTGGACTGTAAATATCATCAGTCATTCATGGGTTGGTGGGTGTGTGTGTTTCATTACAGTGCTTGGACTGTTAATATATATCAAGATCATTCATGGGGTGGTGGGTGTGTAGGTGTCATTACAGTGCTTGGATTGTAAATATATCAACCGACATTTATGGGGTGGTGGGTGTCATTACCGTGCTTTAACTGTAAATATCATCAGTCATTCATGGGTTGGTAGGTGTGTGTGTCATTACAGTGCTTGGACTGAAAATATCAACATTAATTCATGGGGTGGTGGGTGTGTGTGTGTGTTATTACAGTGCTTGGACTGCAAATATCAACAGTCATTCATGGAGTGGTGGACTGTAAATATCAACTGTCATTAATGGGTTGGTGGGTGTCATTACAGTGCTTTGACTGTAAATATCAACAGTCATTCATGGGGTGGTGGATGTGTGGGTGTCATTACAGTGCTTGAATTACATATATCAACAGTCATTTATGGGGTGGTGGGTGTCATTACAGTGCTTGGACTGTAAATATCAACAGTCATTCATGGGGTTGTGGATGTGTGGGTGTCATTGCAGTGCTTGGACTTTAAATATTAACAGACATTTATGGGGTGGTGGGTGTGTGTGTCATTACAATGCTTGGACTGTAAATATCAACAGTCATTGATGGGGTGGTGGGTGCGTGGGTGTCATTGCAGTGCTTGGACTGTATTTATCAACAGTCATTTATGGGGTGGTGGGTGTAAGGGAGTCATTACAATGCTTGGACAACAAATATCAATAGTCATATATAGGGTGGTGGGTGTTAGGGTGTCATTACAATGCTTGGACTGTAAATATCAACAGTCATTCATGGGGTGGTGGGTGTCATTAAAGTGCTTGGACTGTAAATATCAACAGTCATTCATTGTGTGGTGGGTGTGTGGGTGTCATTACAGTGCTTGGACTATAAACATCAACAGTCATTTATTGGTGGTGGGTGTGTTGGTGTCATTACAGTGCTTGGACGGTAAATATCAACAGTCATTCATGGGGTGGGGGTTGTGGGTGTCATTACAGTGCTAGGACTGTAAATATCAACAGTCATTCATGGAGTGGTCAGTGTGTGGATGTCATTACAGTGCTTGGACTGTAAATATCAACAGTCTTTCATAGGGTGGTGGGTGTGTGTTTCCTTACAGTGCTTGAACTGTTAATATATATCAACAGTCATACATTGGGTGGTGGGTGTGTAGGTGTCATTACACTGCTTGGACTGTAAATATCAACCATCATTCATGGGGTGGTGGGTGTCATTACAGTGCTTTGACTGTAAATATCAACAGTCTTTTATGGGGTGGTGGGTGTGTGGGTGTCATTACAGTGCTTGGACTGTAACTATCAACAGTCATTCATGGGGTTGTGGGTGTGTGGGTTTTTATTACAATGTTTGAAGTGTAAATATCAACAGTCATTGATGGGGTGGTGGGTGTGTGGGTGTCATTACAGTGCTTGGACTATAAATATCAACAGTCTTTCATAGGGTGGTGGGTGTGAGGGTGTCATTACTGTGCTTGGACTATAAATATCAATAGTCATTCATAGGGTGGTGTGTCTGAGGGTGTCATTACAGTGCTTGGACTGTAAATATTGTAAATATCAACAGTCAGTTGTGGGATGGTGGGTGTGTAGGTGTCATTACAGTGCTTGGACTGTAAATATCAACATCCATTTATGGGGTGGTGTGTGTCATAACAGTGCTGAAACTGTAAACATCAACAGACATTCATGGGGGGTGGATATGTGGGTGTCATTACAGTGCTTGGACAACAAATATCAACAGTCAATCATGGGGTGGTTGGTGTGTGGGTGTCATTACAGTGCTTGAACTGTAAATATCAACATTCAGTCATGGGGTGTTTGGTGTGTGTGTGTCATTACAGCGCTTGGAGTGTAAGTATCAACAGTTATTCTTGGGGTGTTGGGAGTGTGGGTGTCATTACAGTGATTGGACTATAAATATCAACAGTCATTCATGGGGTGGTGGGTGTGTGGGTGTCATTACAGTGCCTAGACTGTAAATATCAACATTCATTCTTGGGGTGGTGGTTGTCATTACAGTGCTTGGATTGTAAATATCAACAGTCATAAATTGTTTGGTTGGTGTGGGGGTGTCATTACAGTGCTTGGACTGTAAATATCAACTGTCATTCTTGAGGTTTGTGGGTGCCATTACCGTGCTTATACTGTGAATATCAACAGTCATTCATAGGTTGGTGGGTGTGTGTGTTATTTCCGTGCTTGGACAGTAAATATCAACAGTCATTCATAGGGTGGTGTGTGTGTGTGTGTGTGTGTGTTTTTACAGTGCATGGACCGTAAATATCAACTGTCATTCAGGGGATGGTGGATGGTAAATATCAACTGTCATTAATGGGGTGGTGGGTGTCATTACATTGCTTTGACAGTAATTATTAACAGTCATTCATTGGGTAGTGGATGTGTGGGTGTCATTACAGAACTTGGACTGCAAATATCAACAGTCATTTATGGGGTGGTGGTTGTCAATACAGTGCTTTGACTGTAAATATCAACAGTCATTCATGGGGTTGTGGATGTGTGGGTGTTATTACAGTGCTTGGACTGTAAATATTAACAGACATTCATGGGGTGGTGGATGTGTGTGTGTCATTACAATGCTTGGACTGTAAATATCAACAGTCATTGATGATGTGGTGGGTGTTTGGGTGTCATTACAGTGCTTGGACTGTATATATCATAAGTCATTCATGGGGTGGTGGGTGTGCGGGTGTTATTACAGTGCTTGGACTGTAAATATCAACAGTCATTAATTGGGTAGTGCATGTGAGGGTGTCATTACAGGTCTTGGACTGTGAATTTAAACAGTCATTCATGGGATGGTGGATGTGTGTGTGTTATTACAGTGCTTGGACTGTAAATATCAACAGTCATTCATGGGGTGGTTGGTGTGTTAGTATCATTACAGTGCTAGGACTGTAAATATCAACAGTCATTCATGGGGTGGTGCATGTGAGGGTGTCATTACAGTGCTTGGATTGTAAATATCAATAGTCATTCATGGGGTGGTGGATGTGTGTGTGTTATTACAGTACTTGGACTGTAAATATCAACAGTCATTCATGGGGTGGTGGATGTGTGGGTGTCATTACAGTGTTTGGACTGTAAATATTAACAGACATTCATGGGGTGGTGGATGTGTGTGTGTCATTTCAATGCTTGGACTGTAAATATCAACAGTCTTTGATGATGTGGTGGGTGTGTGGGTGTTATTATAGTGATTGGACTGTAAATATCAACAGTCATTAATCGGGGTAGTGAGTGTGAGGGTGTCATTACAGTGCTTGGACTGTAAATATCTACAGTAATTCATGGGATGGTGGATGTGTGTGTGTTATTACAGTGCTTGGACTGTAAATATCAACAGTCATTCATGGGGTGGTTGGTGTGTTGGTATCATTACAGTGCTAGGACTGTAAATATCAACAGTCATTCATAGGTGGTGGGTGTGTGGGTGTCATTACAGTGCTTGGACGACTGAATATATCAATAGTCATTCATGGGGTGGTGGGTGTGAGTGTGTTATTACAGTGCTTGGACTGTAAATATCAACAGTCATTCATGGGGTGGTGCATGTGAGGGTGTCATTACAGTGCTTGGACTGTAAATATCAACAGTCATTCATGGGGTGGTGGATGTGTGTGTGTTATTACAGTGCTTGGACTGTAAATATCAACAGTCATTCATGGGGTGGTGGGTGTGTGGGTGTCATTACAGTTCTTGGACAGCAAATATCAACAATCATTCATAGGGTGGTGGGTGTGTGGGTGTCATTACAGTGCTTGGACTGTAAATATCAACAGTCAGTCATGGAGTGGTTAGTGTGTGTTATTACAGTGCTTGGACTGTAAGTATCAACAGTCATTCATGGGGTGAGGTTTGGAGTGTTGGTGTCATTACAGTGCTAGGACTGTAAATATCAACAGTCATTCATGGGGTGGTGGGTTTGTTGGTGTCATTACAGTGCCTAGACTGTAAATATCAACAGTCATTCATAGGGTGGTTGGTGTCATTACAGTGCTTGGATTGTAAATATCAACAGTCATTCATGGGTTGGTGGGTGTGTGTGTTATTACAGTGCTTGGACTGTAAATATCAACAGTCATTCAAGGGTTGTGGGGTGTGTGTGTGTCATTACAGTGATTGGACTGTTAATATATATCAACAGTCATTCATGGGGTGGGGGGTATGTAGGTGTTATGACCGTGCTTGGAACGTAATATAAACTATTATTTATGGGGTGGTGGGTGTCATTACCGTGCTTTAACTGTAAATATCAACAGTCATTCATGGGGTGGTGCATGTGTGGGTGTCATTACAGTGCTTGGACTGTAAATATCAACAGTCATTCATGGGGTGGTGGGTGTGTGTGTGTTATTACACTTTATTGACTGTAAATATCAACAGTCATTCATGGAGTGGTCGACTGTAAATATCAACCATCATTAATAGGGTGTTGTGTGTCATTATAGTGCTTTGACTATAAATATCAACAGTCATTCATGGGGTGGTGGATGTGTGGGTGTCATTACAGTGCTTGGACTGCATATATCAACAGTTATTCATGGGTTGGTTGTTGTGAGGGTGTCATTACAGTGCTTGAACAACAAATATCAATTGTCATTCATAGGGTGGTGGATGTGAGGGTGTCATTACAATGCTTGGACTGTAAACATCAACAGTCATTCATGGGGTGGTGGGTGTTAGGGTGTCATTACAGTGCTTGGACTGTAAATATCAACAGTCATGGTGGGTGTCATTACAGAGCTTGAACTGTAAATATCAACAGTCATTCATAGGGATGTGGATGTGTGGGTGTCATTACAGAGCTTGGACTGTAAATATTACCAGAAATTTATGGGGTGGTGGGTGTGTGTGTGTCATTAATATGCTTGGACTGTAAATATCAACGGTCATTGATGGGGTGGTGGGTGTGTGGGTGTCATTACAGTATTTGGACTGTATTTTCAACAGTCATTCATGGGGTGGTGGTTGTGAGGGTGTCATTACAGTGCTTGAACAACAAATATCAATAGTCATTCATAGGGTGGTGGAAGTGAGGGTGTCATTACAATGCTTGGACTGTAATCATCAACAGTCATTCATGGGGTGGTGGGTGTTAGGGTGTCATTACTGTGCTTGGACAATAAATATCAATAGTCATTCATAGGGTGGTGTGTCTGAGGGTGTCATTACAGTGCTAGGACTGTAAATATCAACAGTCAGTCGTGGGATGGTGGGTGTGTAGGTGTCATTACAGTGCTTGGACTGTAAATATCAACATCCATTTATGGGGTGGTGTGTGTCATTACAGTGCTTAAACTGTAAATATCAACAGTCATTCATGGGGTGGTGGTTGTGAGGGTGTCATTACAGTGCTTGAACAATAAATATCAATAGTCATTTATAGGGTGGTGGATGTGAGGGTGTCATTACAATGCTAGGACTGTAGACATCAACAGTCATTCATGGGGTGGTGGGTGTTAGGGTGTCATTACAGTGCTTGGACTGTAAATATCAACAGTCATTCATGGATTGGTGGGTTTGGGGGTGTCATTACAGTGCTTGGACTGTAAATATCAACAGTCATTAATGGAGTGGTCAGTGTGTGGATGTCATTACAGTGCTTGGATTGTAAATATCAACTGTCTTTCATGGGGTGGTGTTTGTGTGTGTGTCATTACAGTGCTTGGACTGTTAATATATATCAAAGGTAATTCATTGGGTGGTGTGTGTGGAAGTGTCATTACAGTGCTCTGACTGTATATATCAGCGATGATTCATGTGGTGGTGGGTGTCATTACAGTGCTTGGACTGTATATATCAACAATCATTCATAGGGTGGTGGGTGTGTGGGTGTCATTACATTGCTTGGACTATGACTATCAACAGTCATTTATGGGGTGGTGGATGTGTGGGTATCATTACAATGCTTTGACTGTTAATATCAACAGTCAATGATGGGGTGGTGGGTGAGTGGCTGTCATTACAGTGCTTGAACTGTAGATATCAACAGTCATTTATGGGGTGGTGGGTGTGAGGGTGTCATTACAGTGTTTGGACTATAAATATCAATAGTCATTCATAGGGTGGTGGGTCTGAGGGTGTCATTACAGTGCATGGACTGTAAATGTCAACAGTCAGTCATGGGATAGTGGGTGTGTAGGTGTCATTACAGTGCTTGGACTGTAAATATCAAAATCCATTTATGGGATGGTAGGTTTCATTACAGTGCTTGTGGGGTGGTGGATATGTATGTGTCATTACAGTGCTTGGACATCAAATGTTAACAGTCAATCATGGGGTGGTGGGTGTGTGGGTGTCATTACACTGCTTGGACTGTAAATATAAAGAGTCAGTCATGGGGTGGTTGGTGTGTGTGTGTCATTACAGTGCTTGGACTGTAAGTATCAACAGTTACTCATGGGGTGTTGGGAGTGTGGGTGTCATTACAGTGATTGGACTGTAAATATCAACAGTCATTCATGGGGTTGTGGATGTGGTGGTGTCATTACAGTGCCTAGACTGCAAATATCAACAGTCATTAATGGGGTGGTGGTTGTCATTACAGTGCTTGGATTGTAAATATCAACAGTCATTCATAGTTTGGTTGGTGTGTGGGTGTCATTACAGTGCTTGGACTGTAAATATCAACTGTCATTCCTGAAGTTTGTGGGTGCCATTACAGTTCTTGGACTATACATATCAACAGTCATTCATTGGGTGGTGTGTGTGTGTGTTATTACAGTGCATGGACTGTAAATATTAATAGTCATTCATGGGGTGGTGGACTGTAAATATCAACCATCATTAATGGGGTATTGGGTGTCATTACATTGCTTTGGCTGTAAATATTAATAGTCATTCATTGGGTGGTGGATGTGTGGGTGTCATTACAGTCCTTGGACTGCAAATATCAACAGTCATTTATGGGGTGGTTGTGTCATTACAGTGCTTGGACTGTATATATCAATAGTCATTCATGGTGTGGTGGGTGTGAGGGTGTTATTAAAGTGCTTGGACTGTAAATATCAATAGTCATTCATGGGGTCGTGCATGTGAGGGTGTCATTACAGTGCTTGGACTTAAAATATCAACAGTCATTCATGGGGTTGTGGGTGTGTGTGTGTTATTACAGTGCTTGGATTGTAAATATCAACAGTCATTCATGTGGTGGTAGATGTGTGGGTGTCATAACAGTGCTTGAACAGCAAATATCAACAGTCATTCATGGAGATGTGGGTGTGTGGGTGTCATTACACTGATTGGACTGTAAATATCAACAGTCATTCATGGGATTGTGGGTGTCATTACAGTGCTTGGATTGTAAATATCAACAGTCATTTATTGGTTGGTTGGTGTGTGTGTCATTACAGTGCTTGGACTGCAAATATCAACTGTCATTTATGGGGTGGTGGGTCTGTAGTTGTCATTACGGTGCTTGGACTGTAAATATCAACCGTCATTTATGGGGTGGTTGGTGTCATTACCGTGCTTTGACTGTAAATATCAACAGTCATTCATGGGTTGGTGGTTGTGTTTGTCATTACAGTGCTTGGACTGTAAATATCAACAGTCATTTATGGGGTGGTGTGTGTGTGTGTGTTATTACAGTGCTTGGACCTTAAATATCAACTGTTATTCATAGTGTAGTGGACTGTAAATATCAACCATCATTAATGGGGTGGTGGGTATCATTACAGGGCCTTGACTGTAAATATCAACAGTCATTCATCGGGTGGTGGATGTGTGGGTGTCATTACAGTGCTTGGACTGCATATATCAGCAGTCATTCATTGGTGGTGGGTGTCATTACAGTGCTTGGACTGTACATATTGACAGTCATTTATAGGGATGTGGATGTGTGGGTGTCATTACAGTGTTTGGACTGTAAATATTAACAGACATTTATGGGGTGGTGGGTGTGTGTGTCATTACAATGCTTGTACTGTAAATATCAATAGTCATTCATAGGGTGGTGGGTGTGAGGGTGTCATTACAATGCTTGGAATGTAAATATCAACAGTCATTTATGGGGTTGTGGTTGTGTGGGTGTCATTACCGTGCTTGGACTGTAACTATCAACAGTAATTCATGGGGTGGTGGGTGTGTTGATGTCATTGCAATACTTGGACTGTAAATATCAACAGTCATTCATGGGTTGGTGGGTGTGTGTGTTATTACAGTGCTTGGACTGTAAATATCAACAGTCATTCAAGGGTTGTGGGGTGTGTGTGTGTCATTACAGTGCTTGGACTGTTAATATATATCAACAGTCATTCATGGGGTGGGGGGTATGTAGGTGTTATAACCGTGCTTGGAACGTAATATAAACTATTATTTATGGGGTGGTGGGTGTCATTACCGTGCTTTAACTGTAAATATCAACAGTCATTCATGGGGTGGTGCATGTGTGGGTGTCATTACAGTGCTTGGACTGTAAATATCAACAGTCATTCATGGGGTGGTGGGTGTGTGTGTGTTATTACACTTCATTGACTGTAAATATCAACAGTCATTCATGGAGTGGTCGACTGTAAATATCAACCATCATTAATAGGGTGTTGTGTGTCATTACAGTGCTTTGACTATAAATATCAACAGTCATTCATGGGGTGGTGGATGTGTGGGTGTCATTACAGTGCTTGGACTGCATATATCAACAGTTATTCATGGGGTGGTGGTTGTGAGGGTGTCATTACAGTGCTTGAACAACAAATATCAATAGTCATTCATAGGGTGGTGGATGTGAGGGTGTCATTACAATGCTTGGACTGTAAACATCAACAGTCATTCATGGGGTGGTGGGTGTTAGGGTGTCATTACAGTGCTTGGACTGTAAATATCAACAGTCATGGTGGGTGTCATTACAGAGCTTGGACTGTAAATATCAACAGTCATTCATAGGGATGTGGATGTGTGGGTGTCATTACAGAGCTTGGACTGTAAATATTAACAGAAATTTATGGGGTGGTGGGTGTGTGTGTGTCATTAAAATGCTTGGACTGTAAATATCAACGGTCATTGATGGGGTGGTTGGTGTGTGGGTGTCATTACAGTATTTGGACTGTATTTTCAACAGTCATTCATGGGGTGGTGGTTGTGAGGGTGTCATTACAGTGCTTGAACAACAAATATCAATAGTCATTCATAGGGTGGTGGAAGTGAGGGTGTCATTACAATGCTTGGACTGTAATCATCAACAGTCATTCATGGGGTGTTGGGTGTTAGGGTGTCATTACTGTGCTTGGACAATAAATATCAATAGTCATTCATAGGGTGGTGTGTCTGAGGGTGTCATTACAGTGCTAGGACTGTAAATATCAACAGTCAGTCGTGGGATGGTGGGTGTGTAGGTGTCATTACAGTGCTTGGACTGTAAATATCAACATCCATTTATGGGGTGGTGTGTGTCATTACAGTGCTTAAACTGTAAATATCAACAGTCATTCATGGGGTGGTGGTTGTGAGGGTGTCATTACAGTGCTTGAACAACAAATATCAATAGTCATTTTTAGGTTGGTGGATGTGAGGGTGTCATTACAATGCTAGGACTGTAGACATCAACAGTCATTCATGGGGTGGTGGGTGTTAGGGTGTCATTACAGTGCTTGGACTGTAAATATCAACAGTCATTCATGGATTGGTGGGTTTGGGGGTGTCATTACAGTGCTTGGACTGTAAATATCAACAGTCATTAATGGAGTGGTCAGTGTGTGGATGTCATTACAGTGCTTGGATTGTAAATATCAACTGTCTTTCATGGGGTGGTGTTTGTGTGTGTGTCATTACAGTGCTTGGACTGTTAATATATATCAAAGGTAATTCATTGGGTGGTGTGTGTGGAAGTGTCATTACAGTGCTCTGACTGTATATATCAACGATGATTCATGTGGTGGTGGGTGTCATTACAGTGCTTGGACTGTATATATCAACAATCATTCATAGGGTGGTGGGTGTGTGGGTGTCATTACATTGCTTGGACTATGACTATCAACAGTCATTTATGGGGTGGTGGGTGTGTGGGTATCATTACAATGCTTTGACTGTTAATATCAACAGTCATTGATGGGGTGGTGGGTGAGTGGCTGTCATTACAGTGCTTGAACTGTAGATATCAACAGTCATTTATGGGGTGGTGGGTGTGAGGGTGTCATTACAGTGTTTGGACTATAAATATCAATAGTCATTCATAGGGTGGTGGGTCTGAGGGTGTCATTACAGTGCATGGACTGTAAATGTCAACAGTCAGTCATGGGATAGTGGGTGTGTAGGTGTCATTACAGTGCTTGGACTGTAAATATCAACAGTCATTCATGGGGTGGTGGATATGTATGTGTCATTACAGGGCTTGGACATCAAATGTTAACAGTCAATCATGGGGTGGTGGGTGTGTGGGTGTCATTACACTGCTTGGACTGTAAATATAAAGAGTCAGTCATGGGGTGGTTGGTGTGTGTGTGTCATTACAGTGCTTGGACTGTAAGTATCAACAGTTACTCATGGGGTGGTGGGTGTGAGGGTGTCATTACAATGCTTGGAATGTAAATATCAACAGTCATTCATGGGTTGGTGGGTGTGTGTGTTATTACAGTGCTTGGACTGTAAATATCAACAGTCATTCAAGGGTTGTGGGGTGTGTGTGTGTGTCATTACAGTGCTTGGACTGTTAATATATATCAACAGTCATTCATGGGGTGGGGGGTATGTAGGTGTTATGACCGTGCTTGGAACGTAATATAAACTATTATTTATGGGGTGGTGGGTGTCATTACCGTGCTTTAACTGTAAATATCAACAGTCATTCATGGGGTGGTGCATGTGTGGGTGTCATTACAGTGCTTGGACTGTAAATATCAACAGTCATTCATGGGGTGTTGGGTGTGTGTGTGTTATTACACTTCATTGACTGTAAATATCAACAGTCATTCATGGAGTGGTCGACTGTAAATATCAACCATCATTAATAGGGTGTTGTGTGTCATTACAGTGCTTTGACTATAAATATCAACAGTCATTCATGGGGTGGTGGATGTGTGGGTGTCATTACAGTGCTTGGACTGCATATATCAACAGTTATTCATGGGGTGGTGGTTGTGAGGGTGTCATTACAGTGCTTGAACAACAAATATCAATAGTCATTCATAGGGTGGTGGATGTGAGGGTGTCATTACAATGCTTGGACTGTAAACATCAACAGTCATTTATGGGGTGGTGGGTGTTAGGGTGTCATTACAGTGCTTGGACTGTAAATATCAACAGTCATGGTGGGTGTCATTACAGAGCTTGGACTGTAAATATCAACAGTCATTCATAGGGATGTGGATGTGTGGGTGTCATTACAGAGCTTGGACTGTAAATATTAACAGAAATTTATGGGGTGGTGGGTGTGTGTGTGTCATTAAAATGCTTGGACTGTAAATATCAACGGTCATTGATGGGGTGGTGGGTGTGTGGGTGTCATTACAGTATTTGGACTGTATTTTCAACAGTCATTCATGGGGTGGTGGTTGTGAGGGTGTCATTACAGTTCTTGAACAACAAATATCAATAGTCATTCATAGGGTGGTGGAAGTGAGGTTGTCATTACAATGCTTGGACTGTAATCATCAACAGTCATTCATGGGGTGGTGGGTGTTAGGGTGTCATTACTGTGCTTGGACAATAAATATCAATAGTCATTCATAGGGTGGTGTGTCTGAGGGTGTCATTACAGTGCTAGGACTGTAAATATCAACAGTCAGTCGTGGGATGGTGGGTGTGTAGGTGTCATTACAGTGCTTGGACTGTAAATATCAACATCCATTTATGGGGTGGTGTGTGTCATTACAGTGCTTAAACTGTAAATATCAACAGTCATTCATGGGGTGGTGGTTGTGAGGGTGTCATTACAGTGCTTGAACAACAAATATCAATAGTCATTTATAGGGTGGTGGATGTGAGGGTGTCATTACAATGCTAGGACTGTAGACATCAACAGTCATTCATGGGGTGGTGGGTGTTAGGGTGTCATTACAGTGCTTGGACTGTAAATATCAACAGTCATTCACGGATTGGTGGGTTTGGGGGTGTCATTACAGTGCTTGGACTGTAAATATCAACAGTCATAATGGAGTGGTCAGTGTGTGGATGTCATTACAGTGCTTGGATTGTAAATATCAACTGTCTTTCATGGGGTGGTGTTTGTGTGTGTGTCATTACAGTGCTTGGACTGTTAATATATATCAAAGGTAATTCATTGGGTGGTGTGTGTGGAAGTGTCATTACAGTGCTCTGACTGTATATATCAACGATGATTCATGTGGTGGTGGGTGCCATTACAGTGCTTGGACTGTATATATCAACAATCATTCATAGGGTGGTGGGTGTGTGGGTGTCATTACATTGCTTGGACTATGACTATCAACAGTCATTTATGGGGTGGTGGGTGTGTGGGTATCATTACAATGCTTTGACTGTTAATATCAACAGTCATTGATGGGGTGGTGGGTGAGTGGTTGTCATTACAGTACTTGGACTGTAGATATCAACAGTCATTTATGGGGTGGTGGGTGTGAGGGTGTCATTACAGTGTTTGGACTATAAATATCAATAGTCATTCATAGGGTGGTGGGTCTGAGGGTGTCATTACAGTGCATGGACTGTAAATGTCAACAGTCAGTCATGGGATAGTGGGTGTGTAGGTGTCATTACAGTGCTTGGACTGTAAATATCAACATCCATTTATGGGATGGTAGGTGTCATTACAGTGCTTGGACTGTAAATATCAATAGTCATTCATGGGGTGGTGGATATGTATGTGCCATTACAGTGCTTGGACATCAAATGTTAACAGTCAATCATGGGGTGGTGGGTGAGTGGGTGTCATTACACTGCTTGGACTGTAAATATAAAGAGTCAGTCATGGCGTGGTTGGTGTGTGTGTGTCATTACAGTGCTTGGACTGTAAGTATCAACAGTTACTCATGGGGTGTTGGGAGTGTGGGTGTCATTACAGTGATTGGACTGTAAATATCAACAGTCATTCATGGGGTTGTGGATGTGTGGGTGTCATTACAGTGCCTAGACTGCAAATATCAACAGTCATTAATGGGGTGGTGGTTGTCATTACAGTGCTTGGATTGTAAATATCAACAGTCATTCATTGTTTGGTTGGTGTGTGGGTGTCATTACAGTGCTTGAACTGTAAATATCAACTGTCATTCCTGAAGTTTGTGGGTGCCATTACAGTTCTTGGACTATAAATATCAACAGTCATTCATTGGGTGGTGTGTGTGTGTGTTATTACAGTGCATGGACTGTAAATATTAATAGTCATTCATGGGGTGGTGGACTGTAAATATCAACCATCATTAATGGGGTATTGGGTGTCATTACATTGCTTTGGCTGTAAATATTAATAGTCATTCATTGGGTGGTGGATGTGTGGGTGTCATTACAGTCCTTGGACTGCAAATATCAACAGTCATTTATGGGGTGGTGGTGTCATTACAGTGCTTGGACTGTATATATCAATAGTCATTCATGGTGTGGTGGGTGTGAGGGTGTTATTAAAGTGCTTGGACTGTAAATATCAACAGTCATTCATGGGATCGTGCATGTGAGGGTGTCATTACAGTGCTTGGACTTAAAATATCAACAGTCATTCATGGGGTTGTGGGTGTGTGTGTGTTATTACAGTGCTTGGATTGTAAATATCAACAGTCATTCATGTGGTGGTAGATGTGTGGGTGTCATAACAGTGCTTGAACAGCAAATATCAACAGTCATTCATGGAGATGTGGGTGTGTGGGTGTCATTACACTGATTGGACTGTAAATATCAACAGTCATTCATGGGATTGTGGGTGTCATTACAGTGCTTGGATTGTAAATATCAACAGTCATTTATTGGTTGGTTGGTGTGTGTGTCATTACAGTGCTTGGACTGTAAATATCAACTGTCATTTATGGGGTGGTGGGTCTGTAGTTGTCATTACGGTGCTTGGACTGTAAATATCAACCGTCATTTATGGGGTGGTTGGTGTCATTACCGTGCTTTGACTGTAAATATCAACAGTCATTCATGGGTTGGTGGGTGTGTTTGTCATTACAGTGCTTGGACTGTAAATATCAACAGTCATTTATGGGGTGGTGTGTGTGTGTGTGTTATTACAGTGCTTGGACCTTAAATATCAACTGTTATTCATAGTGTAGTGGACTGTAAATATCAACCATCATTAATGGGGTGGTGGGTATCATTACAGGGCCTTGACTGTAAATATCAACAGTCATTCATCGGGTGGTGGATGTGTGGGTGTCATTACAGTGCTTGGACTGCATATATCAGCAGTCATTCATTGGTGGTGGGTGTCATTACAGTGCTTGGACTGTACATATTGACAGTCATTTATAGGGATGTGGATGTGTGGGTGTCATTACAGTGTTTGGACTGTAAATATTAACAGACATTTATGGGGTGGTGGGTGTGTGTGTCATTACAATGCTTGGACTGTAAATATCAATAGTCATTCATAGGGTGGTGGGTGTGAGGGTGTCATTACAATGCTTGGAATGTAAATATCAACAGTCATTCATGGGGTGGTGGTTGTGTGGGTGTCATTACCGTGCTTGGACTGTAACTATCAACAGTAATTCATGGGGTGGTGGGTGTGTTGATGTCATTACAATACTTGGACTGTAAATATCAACAGTCATTGATGGGGTGGTGGCTGTGTGGGTGTCTTTACAGTTGCATCCGCGGCTGATCACGTTCGCGATACATGATACACCTATGGTAGTGGAACATACCATTAGGCCAAAGCAGTTCAAGCTAGTTTCATTAGACACAACATCCTTTGAAAAGTGCTGAGTAGCAGCGTGAGGGAATCTTCCATGCTGAGCTACTGATTGCTAGATTCACTCTGTAATTATCTATATATTAATCTCTCTACTATAATCAACTCCGTATTGTCATCTTGTATGTAGAGAAAGGGACAATATATATTTACTCACTTTATTTTTATATAAACTCATATCTAACTTATCCATATTTCATATGTAAGCTTAGCATTGTAAATAGCATCATCGACAACCTGTCATCTAAGAAAGGGTGTGGCAGTGTAAACCACGAGCGGGGACTACCAGAGAGAGAAGGCGCATTACACACCCTGCCTTGGCTACAACAGGTTCACCTCCTACCCTATATTAGAGAGACACGAGTTGCCTGTATAACCTGTAACCTATACATAATATATTCAGTAAATAGAGACAAGTCCACAAGTTTACTCTAAACCTTGAGTAACTAACTTAGTTCCCCAGGAAGACTAGAGTGGTAGTTCAGAGCAACGGTAAGTTGGCTGAAACCAGAGGTCTACATCGGCGTAGTAAGTAATACTAGCCCGAGAGTAAGTGAGAGTTTCCAGCAGGTGTTTCCGAGAGAAGCTGTTGCTGAGCTTGGACGACCCCACGAGTACATAATGGTGGCAGCGGTGGAACACGTAACATTCACAGTGTCCTGTATTAATTCTATATTCCAAACAGGATACTTGTGTACGTGGGGGCGGCTTGGGCGTTTTTCCTCGTTGGTAACACTGATGGACCGAGAGCGAGCCAGAGCGATACCAGCTGGGGGTTGCCAGCTAATGGTGGCTGTATAACCTAACCTACTTTAATCAGGCATTTTTCCCTGTGTGCTTTTCCCAGGGAAAAAGAGGAATTGTCTGTTGTGGGTATCTCATCTGGGAAGGAACAAGGACGGACTTAGGAGGGTGAACCAGAAGAGTGAACGGGAGCTGTGAGAGGAACGACTGGCCAGCGTTTACTCTTGGGGTGTGTGGCATCTACACATTCCTTTACTACATGTGCTGAGCATCTCTGTAATCTTCAATTTCTACTTTCTTTGCAAACTTATGTTGCCTTGCAATATGTTCTGCCCGTGAGGCTTCCATATGCTTTCTTACTTCATTGTGAATGGTTGCAAAAGCATGTCCATAGACACTCACATAGTCGCCTACATTATACACTGGGCCTGGTCTTCCAACCAATATATCACATGGTAGGACCTTATCCCCACCATATATAATATAATGTGGAGTCTTTCCCAGTGAGGAATGTATGGAACTATTTATACAGGCGGTTACCTGGCATAACCAATCTTCCCAGCCTGCTTGAATTGAACCTGCCAGATGTCTAAGTACCTCCAAAATCTTCCTATTTACTCTCTCCACCATACCATTACTTTGAGGATGGTATGCAACCGTGAACACCTGCTTAATATTGTAGAGCTTGCAGATTTCTTCTAGGACACTATTTCTAAATTCTGTCTTATTGTCTGACAACAGCACACGGGGTATAGTGTATGTACAAAACAATGAGTTTACTAATGCATGTGCAATGGACTGAGCTGATTTATCTTGTAGAGGAGCTAACACAACAAACCTACTGAAATGATCCACACAAGTCAACAAATACTTTGATCCCTGATAACTTGTAGGTAGCTGTAACACATCTATGGCTACCACATCCCAAGGTTTAGCAGGACTTGGAAATGTTTGCAGAGGAGCGGGTGGTCCCGTAGTTCCTTTGTTCCTCGCACACGATACACATTTCTTTATATGGTTTTCTATGTCCTTACGCATTTTCAACCAGAAATACCTCGACCTAGCTTCTTCTAGATAAGCGTCCCTCCCTTTATGATCTGCTTGCGGTGCATCATGAAGAAGCCTTAATACTGTTTCTATCAGAGACCCTGGCACTACTATTCTGTATGTTCCTTTCCCTTTAACTACAGTTACCTTATGAAGAACATTATCCCTTAGGATAAACTCTGTTGTTCTTAGCGGTAGACCTGGAACTTCTACCTCTTCCCCTGACTCTAGACCATAAATTACCCTTTTCCACATAGGATCTTCCCTTTGCTTTGTCTTTAACTTCTGTGGGGATATTGTACTCAATGTGGTTACAGAGTTCACAGTCTGTCGACTTAATGCATCTGCAACTACATTAATCTTACCAGGTACAAAATTGAAAGTAGGGTTGAACTCCAGAATAGTCAAATGCCATCGTGCTAACTTCCCGGTCATATTCTTCCCCTTGAACAACTCGAGACATGGGCGATGATCAGTACAAACTGTAATAGAGTAACCAAAAATAATAGGACGAAAATGCTTCAAGGCCCACACTATGGCATATGCCTCCTGATGTGTAACACTATATTTCTTCTCTGTATCATTTAACGCCTTACTTGCGTAGCCAATGGGTTTTAACTTTCCCCCCTCATCTTCTTGTGCCAATACTGTCCCAAGTCCAACCCCCGATGCATCTGTATGTAAAATAAAAGGTTTCTTGAAATCTGGGAAAGCCAAAACAGGTGGTTGCGTCAGAGCCTCCTTTAATATACTAAATGCCTCTTCTTGTGGTTGACCCCATTCAAACTTATTTGTCTGCTTCAACAGTTTAATCAACGGTGCTGAGTTGCTAGAAAACTGATACACAAAACTCTTGTAGTAACCCGCTAGTCCCAGAAAAGAACGTACATGATCTGCTTTGGTCGATGTTGGAAACTTTAAGATAGCCTTTATCTTATCCTGATTCACATGTATACCTGACTCGTCTACTTCATGCCCCAAATACTTAATCTTTTGTTTCAAGAATTCATACTTACTAAGTTTTAGCTTCAAACCCGCTGATGCTAAACGTTCCAATACCTTTCTTAATTTCTCCAAGTGCGTAGGCACATCCTTTGAGAAAATAATTATGTCATCTAGGTATACTAATGCATCTTTCCCAAGTAACCCCGCCAATACATTGTTCACTAGTCTTTGGAAAGTCGTAGGGGCATTGCAGAGCCCAAATGGCATCCTGTGAAACTGATAATGACCCTGATGAGTGGAAAAAGCCGTGATCTCACGATATCGATCGTGAACTGGCACCTGCCAATATCCTGACAGCAAATCCAAGGTAGAAAACACCTTATTTCCCTCACCTATAGCCTGCAACAGGTCATTCAAATGAGGCATTGGGTATTTATCAGGGACGGTCTGCTGATTTACTCTCCTATAGTCAATAACAGGTCTATATGTTCCATCCTTCTTTGGAACCAAAAATATGGGACTACTCCAAGGAGAGGTCGAAGGTTCAATAACCTTCTGTTTTAACATATCCTTCACCGTATCGTCCACTATCTGTCTTTGTGAATGGGGAAGCCTATATGATTTTATGTAACTGGGTTGCACTTCTCGCTTTAACTTAATCACATGTGAAGTTAGGTCTGTACTACCTAATGATTCCCCTGCAAGAGCTATATGAATGGGGAAGCCTATTGGGAAGGAACAAGGATGGACTTAGGAGGGTGAACCAGAAGAGTGAACGGGAGCTGTGAGAGGAACGACTGGCCAGCGTTTACTCTGGGGGTGTGTGGCATCTACACATTCCTTTACTACATGTGCTGAGCATCTCTGTAATCTTCAATTTCTCCATCGGTTAGTTATTTTAATTCTATACACATACACAGTGAACATTAAACACACAATAGTAATATGTTGTTGGGGTATTTTTGTATGCCTATGTAAGTGTATAGGAATTATTTCTACGGGACATGTTTAAGAAATTATCCCAGGGGATTCATCAGAGGATTCAGACAGTAGTAGCAGTTTTGAGGGGGAACTAAACTTTCCACCTTCTCCCAATACCACTAATATACATGAGCAGTTAAGGGGACTGAATAGTCCAGTGCCAGGGCAGTTAAGAAGTGGATATCAATTTCGTGTAGAGGGAAGTGACGAAATAGAGGAAACACGGGAAAACGTGTTTAAGTTACCGCCAAAAGGGCGAGGAAAGGGTAATAAAAATACTACAGTTGTACAAGCTACAATTCCAATGGCGACTGCAAGTACCAGTGTTGTTGGGAAAGCAGCCCAGGCGACAGGGCAGAATGTCACTAACCCTAGTATACAAGGCAATATGGTGGGTAGCGCCCACGGGAATCAGCCAACGAATATTATGAGAGTGTTTACAGGTGAAGATTCAGTACCAAAGTTTGATGGGGATCCAAATAAGAATTATACAATAGAGGAATTTATACGGAGACTTGAGCAGTCTTTCGTGGAGTATAATATTACCGGGGATACAGGTAAAATAGGATAAGCAGACTCGAGGATTGAAGGGGAGTTTGCAAGGCAGTTATTAAACTGTAGTTGTCTGTTGGGGAGGTCGTCAAGGGAACAACAGACGTGGGAGGAGTTTAAAAAAGCATTAATTACAGTGTACCGAAGGTCGGCTCCAGAGGGATGCTCGGCGTGGGCACATAGAACATTCACGGACTTAGGTTTAAAGGCGTGGATTACACCACTAGAAGTAGCAGTATCAAAGGCGGGTGCTATACGTAAGGATATACAAGATTGTATACAGGACAACAATTGGTCTAAGGATGTTAATGGGGAACAATGGATGAAGGTAAACGATGCCTGTGAGATGTTTGAATATCTCTTGATGTATATAGGTCTATCAGAGGAGGACCAGAGGAGAGCCCGGAAAAAAAAGTTGGAGCGAGGTAAGGGAATCTGGCATTTGATTAATGAGTTAAAATTGGAAATCAGAGATCCCATGGTTGTTAGACCATTTCGCAACCAAAATGCTACGAAGGTACAGACTTCGGTATTGCAAACGGAGGTAACTGACAGGAGGACAGAGGGCGAGCCGGAGACAGGCGTAAATGCAGTCGCGGGGCAAAGGAATACAAGGGGTGGAAATTCTTCTGCGAGGTACCAGGTAGAATGTTTCCATTGTCGTAAGTGGGGCCATGTAAAGGCCGACTGTCCTTAATTACAGAATAGATCTCAAGGGGATCAATATAGAGGTTCAATGAACAGGGGTCAGGCATACCCTAGAGGCGCAGCCAGGCGGGCGCGTGGAGGACAAGCTAGAGGACGTGGTAGAGTGTACCACTATGCACATCAGGATAATTATCAACAAGGAGGAGGTTATGTACCTCCCGGACAGAGTAAGTGGTGTGAAATCCATAAATGGTCGAATCATATAACGGCAGACTGTGGAGTAATAGTACGAGCTATGCATGAGGAAAAATCACGTATGGGGGTCCGGCGATCAGGGTCGGATGAGGCATTATGACACAAGGACGAGAGGAAGAGAATGTCTAGAGATATAGAATTCTCCATAGTGTCGGCAGTCAGTAGAAGTAATCATTTAGCCGTAGGAAATGTAACAATAGAAGGAATTCCGGGGGCACTTTTGATTGATACTGGTGCAGTAGTCAATCTAATATCAAAGGTTACCTATCAAAATATTAGAAAACATCATTCTGAGAGGAGTTATGCATTGCAAGAGCCACAATACCAACTGAGTGGGGTGTCAGGAACTACAGTGGATGTTCTTGGAGTTGTGAGGTTGCCAGTTCACTTCCGGGATAGTTCAAGTTTTGCTGCATCATTTTATGTTGTAAGTAAATTTCATCCTATGGCAAGCGGGTTGCTTGGATTGTCAACCATGGCTGAAAGGAAGATTGAGCTGTACCCAGGGGAGGGTTTAATTGTTCATGAAAATGTACCTTATATGTGTATGGCAACCCCGCAACCCAAACACTCAGACAAAGAGGTTAAAACGGTGGGTTATGTAAGGGGCTTTGAAGAGAAGTCAACCCAAAGGGTCATGAAACAAGATAGACTTTGCGGCACTGCTAGGGAGGAAGTCACGCGTTGGACTGTTGTTACTGCTATTGTACCTGATGCGCACAGGCTGCAACCGCAGGAAATGATTCAGTTCAAGGTGTGTTTGAAAGGAGTGAAAGAAGGCGTAGATGTGGTGTGCATGTCTGAAACATGTAAGTTGAAAGGGATGTCGCTAGAGTCTACCTTGACTACAGTAAAGTCAGGGGGTGAGACTGTGGTGCTGGCTGTAAATGATACAGGAGTAAAGATTGAAGTTAAGCCAGGCAGTCAATTGTGTGATTTTCTCGTATACCATGGTACGGTATTTGAGCCAAAGCATAACCTACCAGTTGTGAGTGTTGTTGGTTGTATTGGTGCATCATTACAGTGCTTGGACTGTAAGTATCAACAGTCATTCATGGGGTGGTGGAAGTGTTGGTGTCATTACAGTGCTGGGACTGTAAATATCATCAGTCAATAATGGGGTGGTGGGTGTCAATACAGTGCTTGGATTGTAAATATCAACATTCGTTAATGGGTTGGTGTGTGTGTCATTACAGTGCTTAGATTGTAAATATCAACTGTCATTCATGGGATGGTGGGTGTGTAGGTGTCATTGCAGTGCTTGGACTGTAAATATCAATCGTCATTTATGGGGTGGTGGGTGTCATTACTGTGCTTTGACTGTAAATATCAACAGTCATCCATGGGTTGGTGGGTGTGTGTGTCATTACAGTGCTTGGACTGTATATATCAACAGTTATTCATGGGTTGGCGAGTGTGTGTGTGTTATTACAGTGCTTGGACCATAAATTTCAACAGTCATTCATTGAGTGGTGGACTGTAAATATCAACCATCATTAATGTGGTGGTAGGTGTCATTACAGTGCTTTGACTGTAAATATCAACACTCATTTATGGGGTGATGGATGTGTGGGTGTCATTACAGTGATTGGACTGCATATATCAAGAGTCATTAATAGGGATGTGGATGTGTGGGTGTCATTACCTTGCTTGGACTGTAAATATCAACAGTCATTAATGGGGAGGTGGGTCTGTGTGTGTTATTACAGTGCTTTGACAGTAAATATCAACAGTCATTCATTATTTTGGTGGATGTGTGGGTGTCATTACAGTGCTTGGACAGCAAATATTAACAGTCATTCATGGAGTGGTTGGTGTGTGGGTGTCATTACATTGCTTGGACTGTAAATAACAACAGTCAGTCATGAAGTGGTGGGTGTGTGTGTGTCATTACAGTGCTTGGACTGTAAGTATCAAAAGTCATTCATGGGGTGGTGGGAGTGTTGGTGTCATTACAGTGCTGGGACTGTAAATATCATCAGTCAATAATGGGGTGGTGGGTGTCAATACAGTGCTTGGATTGTAAATATCAACATTCATTAATGGGTTGGTGTGTGTGTCATTACAGTGCTTAGATTGTAAATATCAACTGTCATTCATGGGATGGTGGGTGTGTAGGTGTCATTGCAGTGCTTGGACTGTAAATATCAACCGTCATTTATGGGGTGGTGGGTGTCATTATTGTGCTTTGACTGTAAATATTAACAGTCATCCATGGGTTGGTGGGTGTGTGTGTCATTACAGTGCTTGGACTGTATATATCAACAGTTATTCATGGGTTGGCGAGTGTGTGTGTGTTATTACAGTGCTTGGACCATAAATATCAACAGTTATTCATTGAGTGGTGGACTGTAAATATCAACCATCTTTAATGGGGTGGTAGGTGTCATTACAGTGCTTTGACTGTAAATATCAACACTCATTTATGGGGTGATGGATATGTGGGTGTCATTACAGTGCTTGGACTGCATATATCAAGAGTCATTAATAGGGATGTGGATGTGTGGGTGTCATTACAGTGCTTGGACTGTAAATATTAACAGAATTTTATGGGGTGGTGGGTGTGTGTGTCATTACAATGCTTGGACTGTAAATATCAATTGTCATCCATAGGGTGGTGGGCGTGAGGGTGTCATTACAATGCTTGGACTGTAAATATCAACAGTCATTCATTGGGTGGTGGGTGTCATTACAGTGATTGGACTGTAAATATCAACAGTCATTCATTGGGTGGTGTGTGTATAGGTGTCATTACAGTGCTTGGACTGTAAACATCAACAGTCATTCATGGGATGATGGTTGTGTGGGAGTCATTACAATGCTTGGACTATAAATATCAACAGTCATTCATGGGGTTGTGGATTGTGGGTGTCATTACAGTGCTTGGACTGTAAATATCAACAGTCATTAATGAAGCTGTCAGTGTGTGGATGTCATTATAGTGCTTGGACTGTAAATATCAACAGTCTTTCATTGGGTGATGGGTGTGTTGGTGTCATTACAGTGCTTGGACTGTAAATTTTAACAATCATTTATGGGGTGGTGGGTGTCATTACAGTGCTTTGACTGTAAATATCAACAGTCATTCATGAAGTGGTGAGTGTCATTACAGTGCTTGGACTGTATATATCAACAGTCATTCATGGGGTGGTGGGTGTGTGGGTGTCATTACAGTGCTTGGACTGTTACTATCAACAGTCATTCATGGGGTGGTGGGTGTGTGGGTATCATTATAATGCTTGGACTGTAAATATCAACAGTCATTAATGGGTTGGTGGTTGTGTCGGTGTCATTACAGTGCTTGGACTATAAATATCAACAGTCATTCATGGGGTTGTGGGTGTGAGGGTGTCATTACAGTGCTTGGACTATAAATATCAATAGTCATTTATAGGGTGGTGGGTCTGAGTGTGTCATAACAGTGCTTGGACTGTAAATATCAACAGTCATACATGGAGTGATGGGTGTGTAGGTATCATTACAGTGATTGGACTGTAAATATCAACATCCATTTATGGGGTGGTGGGTGTCATTACACGGCTTGGACTGTAAATATCAACAGTCATTCATGGGGTGGTGATATATGGGTGTCATTACAATGCTTGGACCGCAAATATCAACAGTCAATCATGGGTTGTTGGGTGTGTGGGTGTCATTACAGTGCTTGGACTGTAAATATCAACAGTCATTAATGAGGTGTTGAGAGTGTGGGTGTCATTACAGTGCTTGGACTGTAAATATAAATAGTCATTTATGGGGTGGTGGGTGTGTGGGTGTCATTACAGTGCCTAGACTATAAATATCAACAGTCATTCATGGGGTGGTGGTTTTCATTACAGTGCTTGGATAGTAAATATCAACACTTATTCATTGTTTAGTTGGTGTGTGGGTGTCATTACTGTGTTTGAACTGTATATATCAACTGTCATTCATGGGGTTTGTGGGTGCCATTACAGTGATTGGACTGTGAATATCAACAGTCATTATGGGTTGGTGGGTGTGTGGGTGTCATTACATTGCTTGGACTGTAACTATCAATAGTCATTCATATGGTGGTGTGTGTGTGGGTGTCATTACAGTGTTTGGACTGTAAGTATCAACAGTCATTCATGGGGTGGTGGGAGTGTTGGTGTCATTACAGTGCTAGGACTGTAAATATCAACAGTCAATAATGGGGTGGTGGGTGTCATTACAGTGCTTGGATTGTAAATATCAACAGTCATTAATGGCTTGGTGTATGTGTCATTACAGTGCTTAGATTGTAAATATCAACAGTCATTTATTGGGTGGTGGGTGTGTATGTGTAATTACAGTGCTTGGACTGTTAATATATATCAACAGTCATTTATGGGACGGTGGGTGTGTAGTTGTCATTACAGTGCTTGGACTGTAAATATCAACCATCATTTATGGGGTAGTGGGTGTCATTACCGTGCTTTGACTGTAAATATCAACAGTCATTCATGAGTTGGTGGGTGTGAGTGTCATTACAGTGCTTGAACTGTAAATATCAACAGTTATTCATGGGTTGGTGAATGTGTGTGTGTTATTACAGTGCTTGAACCAGAAATATCAACAGTTATTCATTGAGTGGTGGACTGTAAATATCAACCATCATTAATGGGGTGGTGGGTGTCATTACAGTGCTTTGACTGTAAACATCAACAGTCATTCATGGGATGATGGTTGTGTGGGTGTCATTACAAAGCTTGGACTATAAATATCAACAGTCATTCATGGGGTTCTGGGTTGTGGGTGTCATTACAGTGCTTGGACTGTAAATATCAACAGTCATTTATGAAGTGGTCAGTGTGTGGATGTCATTATAGTGCTTGGACTGTTAATATCAACAGTCTTTCATTAGGTGGTGAGTGTGTAGGTGTCATTACAGTGCTTGGACTGTAAATATCAACAATCATTTATGGGGTGGTTGGTGTCATTACAGTGTTTTGACTGTAAATATCAACAGTCATTCATAAAGTGATGAGTGTCATTACAGTGCTTGGACTGTATATATCAACAGTCATTCATGGGGTGGTGGGTGTGTGGGTGTCATTACAGTGCTTGGACTGTAACTATCAACAGTCATTCATGGGGTGTTGGGTGTGTGGGTATCATTATAATGCTTGGACTGAAAATATCAACAGTCGTTTATAGGGTGGTGGTTGAGTTGGTAATATTACAGTGCTTGGACTGTAAATATCTACAGTTAGTCATGGAGTGGTGGGTGTGTTGGTGTCATTACAGTGCTTGGACTGTAAATATCAACAGTCATTTATGGGGTGGTGGGAGTGTTGGTGTCATTACATTGCTACGACTGTAAATATCAACAGTCATTAATGGGGTGGTGTGTGTGTGGGTGTCATTACAGTGCCTAGACTGTAAATATCAACAGTCATTCACGGGGTGGTGGGTGTCATTACAGTGCTTTGATTGTAAATATTAACAGTCATTTATTGGGTGGTGGGTGTGTGGGCATCATTACACTGCTTGGACTGTATATATCAACTGTCATTCATTGGGTGTGTGGGTGCTATTACAGTGCTTGGACTGTAAATATCAACAGTCATTCATGGGGTGGGGGTGTAAGGGTGTTATTACAGTTCTTGGACCGTAAATATCAACAGTCATTCATGGGGTGGTTGACTGTAAATATGAACCATCATTAACCCCTTAGGACCGACTTTTTTTTTTTTTTTTTTTTTCATCCCCCGCCGACTTCTGGGGGTCAATTTTCAACTTTCATGTAGGCAAATTTTGTTCGTACAGAATGAAAGAGCTTGAATTTACCCACCAGGAACTGAAAACGGGAGCCACCTAGGTGTATGCGTTTGCGTATGACAGACCGTCAAAGTCCGAAAATAAATAAATAGTATCCTCTAAAACGCATGAAAGAAAACCTCATATGCTCTGCGTACCTGTAAATATGTATATAAACACCTAAATATTGCGTTTAAGTGGTTTTCAATTATAATAAACGTATTTCAGTGTAATTTTGTCTATCTAGACTCTCCTGGAGTATAGTAGACAGCAGAGAGATACGAGAAACATAAGAAAACACCATGTAGTGGTGAGATATTTCCTTGTTGGCATACGCAGCTGCCAGACACCACTACCACAGTCAATCCTTTTCTCAAGGACGTTAGCTTTCCATCGTTACCAACGCCAGCTCGCTAACTACTCGATACAGTTTTTTATAGGTACGTCGACATGTCGGTGATTCGGAGCGAACCATTAATTTTTTTATCACCGATATGTCGGTCAATCAGTCCTAAGGGGTTAATGGGGTGGTGGGTTTCATTACAGTGCTTTGACTGTAAATATCAACAGTCATTTATGGTGTAGTGGATGTGTGGGTGTCAATACAGTGCTTGGATTGCAAATATCAACAGTCATTTATGGGGTGGTGGGTGTCATTACAGTGCTTGGACTGTAAATATCAACACTCATTCATGGGGTAGTGGATGTGTAGGTGTCATTACAGTGCTTGGACTGTAAATATTAACAATCATTTATGCGGTGGTGGATGTTTTGGTGTCATTACAGTGCTTAGACTGTAAATATCAACAGTCATTCATGGAGGGTTGGGTGTGTGTGTGCTATTACAGTGCTTGGACTGTAAATATCAACAGTCATTTATGGGGGGGTGGGTGTGTGTGTTATTACAGTGCTTGGACTGTAAAATATCAACAGTCATTCATGATTTGGTGGATGTGTGGGTGTCATTACAGTGCTTGGACAGCAAATATCAACAGTCATTCATGGAGTGGTGGGTGTGTGGGTGTCATTACATTGCTTGGACTGTAAATAACAACAGTCAGTCATGAAGTGGTGGGTGTGTGTGTGTCATTACAGTGCTTGGACTGTCAGTATCAACTGTCATTCATGGGGTGGTGGGAGTGTTGGTGTCATTACAATGGTAGGACTGTAAATATCAACAATCAATAATGGGGTGGTGGGTGTCATTACAGTGCTTGGGTTGTAAATATCAACAGTCATTAATGGCTTGGTGTATGTGTCATTACAGTGCTTAGATTGTAAATATCAACAGTCATTCATTGGGTGGTGGGTGTGTATGTGTTATTACAGTGCTTGGACTGTTAATATATATCAACAGTCATTCATGGGATGGTGGGTGTGTAGGTGTCATTACAGTGCTTGGACTGTAAATATCAACCATCATTTATGGGGTAGTGGGTGTCATTACCGTGCTTTGACTGTAAATATCAACAGTCATTCATGAGTTGGTGGGTGTGAGTGTCATTACAGTGCTTGAACTGTAAATATCAACAGTTATTCATGGGTTGGTGAATGTGTGTGTGTTATTACAGTGCTTGGACCATAAATATCAACAGTTATTCATTGAGTGGTGGACTGTAAATATCAACAATCATTAATGGGGTGGTGGGTGTCATTACAGTGCTTTGACTGTAAACATCAACAGTCATTCATGGGATGATGGTTGTGTGGGTGTCATTACAATGCTTGGACTATAAATATCAACAGTCATTCATGGGGTTCTGGGTTGTGGGTGTCCTTACAGTGCTTGGACTGTAAATATCAACAGTCATTTATGAAGTGGTCAGTGTGTGGATGTCATTATAGTGCTTGGACTGTTAATATCAACAGTCTTTCATTGGGTGGTGAGTGTGTAGGTGTCATTACAGTGCTTGGACTGTAAATATCAACAATCATTTATGGGGTGGTGGGTGTCATTACAGTGTTTTGAATATAAATATCAACAGTCATTCATGAAGTGATGAGTGTCATTACAGTGCTTGGACTGTATATATCAACAGTCATTCATGGGGTGGTGGGTGTGTGGGTGTCATTACAGTGCTTGGACTGTAACTATCAACAGTCATTCATGGGGTGGTGGGTGTGTGGGTATCATTATAATGCTTGGACTGTAAATATCAACAGTCGTTTATAGGGTGGTGGTTGTGTGGGTGTCATTACAGTGTTTGGACTGTAAATATCAACAGTCATTCACGGGGTGGTGGGTGTGAGGGTGTCATTACAGTGTTTGGACTATAAATATCAATAGTCATTCATAAGGTGGTGGGTCTGAGGGTGTCATAACAGTGCTTGGACTGTAAATATCAACAGTCATACATGGAGTGAGGGGTGTATGTATCAATACAGTGATTGGACTGTAAATATCAACATCCATTTATGGGGTGGTGGGTGTCATTACAGTGCTTGGACTGTAAATATCAACAGTCATTCATGGGGTGGTGGATATGTGAGTGTCATTACAGTGCTTGGACAGCAAATATCAACAGTCAATCAAGGGTTGTTGGGTGTGTGCGTGTCATTACAGTGCTTGGATTGTAAATATCAATAGTCAATCATGGGGTGGTTGGTGTGTGTGTGTCATTACCGTGCTTGAACTGTAAATATCAACAGTTATTCATGGGTTGGTGAATGTGTGTGTGTTATTACAGTGCTTGGACCATAAATATCAACAGTCATTCATTGAGTGGTGGACTGTATATATCAACCATCATTAATGGGGTGGTGGGTGTCATTACAGTGCTTTGACTGTAAACATCAACAGTCATTCATGGGATGATGGTTGTGTGGGTGTTATTACAATGCTTGGACTATAAATATCAACAGTCATTCATGGGGTTCTGGGTTGTGGGTGTCATTACAGTGCTTGGACTGTAAATATCAACAGTCATTTATGAAGTGGTTAGTGTGTGGATGTCATTATAGTGCTTGGACTGTAAATATCAACAGTCTTTCATTGGGTGGTGGGTGTGTAGGTGTCATTACAGCGCTTGGACTGTAAATATCAACAATCATTTATGGGGTGGTGGGTGTTATAACAGTGCTTTGACTTTAAATATCAACAGTCATTCATAAAGTGATGAGTGTCATTACAGTCTTTGGACTGTATATATTAACAGTCATTCATGGGGTGGTGGGTGTGTGGGTGTCATTATAGTGCTTGGACTGTAACTATCAACAGTCATTCATGGGGTGGTGGGTGTGTGGGTATCATTATAATGCTTGGACTGTAAATATCAACAGTCATTAATAGGGTGGTGGTTGTGTGGGTGTCATTACAGTGCTTGGACTGTAAATATCAACAGTCATTCACGGGGTGTTGGGTGTGAGGGTGTCATTACAGTGCTTGGACTATAAATATCAATAGTCATTCATAGGGTGGTGGGTCTGAGGGTGTCAAAACAGTGCTTGGACTGTAAATATCAACAGTCATACATGGAGTGAGGGGTGTGTAGGTATCATTCCAGTGATTGGACTGTAAATATCAACATCCATTTATGGGGTGTTGGGTGTCATTACAGTGCTTGGACTGAAAATATCAACAGTCTTTCAAGGGGTGGTGGATATGTGGGTGTCATTACAGTGCTTGGACAGCAAATATCAACAGTCAATCATGGGTTGTTGGGTGTGTGGGTGTCATTACAGTGCTTGGACTGTAAATATCAACAGTCAGTCATGGGGTGGTTGGTGTGTGTGTGTCATTACAGTAATTGGACTGTAAGTATTAACAGTCATTAATGAGGTGTTAAGAGTGTGGGTGTCTTTACAGTGCTTGGACTGTAAATATCAACAGTCATTCAGTGGGTGGTGGGTGTGTGGGTGTCATTACAGTGCCTAGACTGTAAATATCAACAGTCATTCATGGGGTGGTGGTTTTCATTACAGTGATTGGATTGTAAATATCAACACTTTTTCATTATTTAGTTGGTGTGTGGGTGTCATTACTTTGCTTGGACTGTATATATCAACTGTCATTCATGGGGTTTGTGGGTGCCATTACAGTGCTTGGACTGTGAATATCAATAGTCATTCTTGGGTTGGTGGTTGTGTGGGTGTCATTACATTGCTTGGACTGTAACTATCAACAGTCATTCATATGGTGGTGGGTGTGTGGGTGTCATTACAGTGTTTGGACTGTAAATATTAACAGTCATTCATGGGGTGGTGGGTGAGTGGGTAATATTACAGTGCTTGGACTGTAAATATCAACAGTCAGTCATGGAGTGGTGGGTGTGTTGGTGTCATTACAGTGCTTGGACTGTAAGTATCAACAGTCATTCATGGGGTGGTGGGTGTGTTGGTGTCATTACAGTGCTAGGACTGTAAATATCAACAGTCATTAATGGGGTGGTGGGTGTGTTGGTGTCATTATAGTGCCTAGACTGTAAATATCAACAGTCATTTACGGGGTGGTGGGTGTCATTACCGTGCTTTTATTGTAAATATTAACAGTCATTCATTGGGTGGTGGGTGTGTGGGTGTCATTACGCCGCTTGGACTGTATATATCAACTGTCATTTATTGGGTGTGTGGGTGCTATTACAGTGCTTGTACTGTAAATATCAACAGTCATTCATGGGGTGGGGGTGTGGGGGTGTTATTACAGTGCTTGGACCGTAAATATCAACAGTCATTCATGGGGTGGTGGACTGTAAATATGAACCATCATTAACCCCTTAGGACCGACTTCTTTTTTTCTTTTCTTTTTCATCCCTAGCCGACTTCTTGGGGTCAATTTTCAACATTCATGTAGGCAATTTTTGTTTTTACAGAATGAAAGAGTTTGAATTTACACACCAGGAACTGAAAACGGGAGCCTCCTAGGTGTACGCGTTTGCGTATGACAGTGCGTCAAAATCCGAATATAAATAAATAGTATCACCTGAAACGCATGAAAGAAAACCTCATACGCTCTGCGTACCTGTAAATATGTATATAAACACCTAAATAATGCGTTTAAGTGGTTTTCAGTTATAATAAACGTATTTCAGTGTAATTTTGTCTGTCTAGACTCTCCTGGAGTATAGTAGACAGCAGAGAGATACGAGAAGCATAAGAAAACACCATGTAGTGGTGAGATATTTGCTTGTTGGCATACGCAGCTCCCAGACACCACTACCACAGTCAATCCTTTCCTCAAGGACGTTAGCTTTCCATCGTTACCAACGCCAGCTCGCTAGCTACTCGCTACAGTTTTTTATAGGTACGTCGACATGTCGGTGATTCGGAGCGAACCATTAATTTTTTTATCACCGATGTGTCGGTCAATCGGTCCTAAGGGGTTAATGGGGTGGTGGGTGTCATTACAGTGCTTTGACTGTAAATATCAACAGTCATTTATGGTGTAGTGGATGTGTGGGTGTCAATACAGTGCTTGGACTGCATATATCAACAATCATTCATGGGATGGTAGGTTTCATTACAGTATTTGGACTGTAAATATCAACAGTCATTCATGGGGTGGTGGATGTGTGGGTGTCA
Organism: Petrolisthes cinctipes; assembly: GCA_033782935.1. Lineage (NCBI taxonomy): Eukaryota > Metazoa > Arthropoda > Malacostraca > Decapoda > Porcellanidae > Petrolisthes > Petrolisthes cinctipes. The sequence continues at coordinate 159,065 of JAWQEG010000079.1, forward strand.
TTTCCTTGCTTGGACTGTGAATATTAACAGACATTCATGGGGTGGTGGGTGTGTAGGTGTTATTACAATGCTTGGACTGTAAATATCAACGGTCATTGATGGGGTGGTGGGTGTGTGGGTATCAATACAGTGCTTGGACTGTATATATCAACAGTCATTCATGGGGTCGTGGGTGTGAGGGTGTCATTACAGTGCTTGGACTACAAATATTAATAGTCATTCATGGGGTGGTGGGTGTGTGTGTGTTATTACAGTGCTTGGACCGTAAATATCAACAGTCATTTATGGAGTGGTGGACTGTAAATATCAACCATCATTAATGGGGTGGTGGGTGTCATTACAGTGCCTTGACTGTAAATATCAACAGTAATTCATGGGGTGGTGGATGTGTATGTGTCATTACAGTGCTTGGACTGTAAGTATCAACAGTCATTGATGGGGTTTTGGGTGACATTACAGTGCTTGGACTGTAAATATCAAACATCATTTATTCGGTGGTGGGTGTCATTACAGAGCTTTAACTGTAAATATCAACAGTCATTCATGGGTTGGTGGGTGTGTGTGTCATTACAGGTCTTGGACTGTAAATATCAACAGTCATTCATGAGGTGGTGGGTGTGTGTGTGTTATTACAGTGCTTGGACTGTAAATATCAACAGTCATTATTGGGGTGGTGGGTGTCATTACAGTGCCTTGACTGTAAATATCAACTGTCATTCATGGGGTGTGTCGGTAACATTACAGTGCTTGTACTGTATATATCAACAGTCATTCATGGGTTGGTGGGTGTGGGTGTCATTACAGTGCTTGGACTGTAAATATCAACAGTCATTTATGGGGTGGTGGGTGTCATTACAGTGCTTAGACTGTAAATATCAACAGTCATACATGGGGTGGTGGGTGTGTATGTGTCATTACAGTGCTTGGACTGTAAGTATCAACAATCATTTATGGGGTTGTGGGTGTCATTACAGTGCTTGGACTGTAAATATCAACCGTCATTTATCGGGTGGTGTGTGTCATTACAGTGCTTTGACTGTAAATATAAACAGTCATTCATGGGTTGGTGGGTGCTTGTGTCATTACAGTGCTTGGACTGTAAATATCAACAGTCATTATTGGGGTGGTGGGTGTGTGTGTGTTATTACAGTGCTTGGACCGTAAATATCAACAGTCATTCATGGATGGGTGGACAGTAAATATCAACCATCATTAATGGGGTGGTGGGTGTCATTACATTGCCTTGACTGTAAATATCAACAGTCATTCATGGGGTGGTTGATGTGTGGGTGTCATTACAGTGCTTGAACTGCATATATCAACAGTCATTCATGGGGTGGTGGGTGTCATTACAGTGCCTTGACTGTAAATATCAACAGTCATTCATGGGGTGGTAGATGTGTGGGTGTCATTACAGTGCTTGGACTGTAAATATTAACAGACATTTATAGGCTAGTGTGTGTTTGTGTCATTACAATGCTTGGACTGTAAATATCAATGGTCATTGATAGGGTGGTGTGTGTGTGGGTTTCATTACAGTGCTTAGACTGTATATATCAACAGTCATTCATGGGGTTGTAGGTGTGAGGGAGTCATTACAGTGCTTGGACAACAAATATCAATAGTCATTCATAGGGTGGTGGGTGTGAGGGTGTCATTACAATGCTTGGACTGTTAATATCAACAGTCATTTATGGGATGGTTGGTGTCATTATTGTGCTTGGACTGTAAATATCAAAAGTCATTCATTGGGTGGTGGGTGTTTGGGTGTTCTTACAGTGCTTGGACTGTAAACATCAACAGTCATTTATGGGGTGGTGGGGGTGTTGGTGTCATTACAGTGCTTTGATTGTAAATATCAACAGTCATACATGGGGTGGTGGGTGTGTATGTGTCATTACAGTGCTTGGACTGTAAGTATCAACAGTCATTTATGGGGTTGTGGGTGTCATTACAGTGCTTGGACTGTAAATATCAACAGTCATTCATGGGTTGGTGGGTGTGTGTGTTATTACAGTGCTTGGACCGTAAATATCAACAGTCATTCATGGAGTGGTGGACTGTAAATATCAACCATCATTAATGGGGTGGTGGGTGTCATTACAGAGCCTTGACTGTAAATATCAACAGTCATTCATGGGGTGGTGGATGTGTAGGTGTCATTACAGTGCTTGGACTACAAACATCAATAGTCATTTATAGTGTGGTGGGTGTGAGGATGTCATTACAGTGCTTGGTCTGTAAATATCAACTGTCATTCATTGAGTGTGTCGGTAACATTACAGTGCTTGTTCTGTATATATCAACAGTCATTAATGGGTTGGTGGGTGTGGGTGTCATTACAGTGCTTGGACTGTAAATATCAACAGTCATTCATGGGGTGGTGCGTGTGAGGGTGTCATTACAGTGCTTGGATTATAAATATCAATAGTAATTCATAGGGTGTTGGGTGTGAGGGTGTCATTACAGTGCTTAGACTGTAAATATCAACAGTCATACATGGGGTGGTTGGTGTGTATGTGTCATTACAGTGCTTGGACTGTGTAAGGGAATAGGCAAACGGGCAATAAGTAAGTAATTACTTGTATGGGTTCGAACTAATGGATGGCGTTTTCAAGTTCATTTCGAGCTACATCCGAGTTATCTTGGAGTTTCTTGTGCATCCCATTCCTCACTAGACTCGCAACCTCCAAACACGACGGTAAGACCATTCCGTGATGTTATATTGGTATTGTGAAGTGAAACTTATTTACTGTGTTTCTCCAGAATAACTTTAGTTTTCTGAGTGCTTTTTGTTTAAGTTTGCGTGTCATCCGTGACTCATTGATTAATAGTGGGACTGTGCTAATTATTATTACTGTGATTTTTAACATTGTAGGCGGGATCCTACCCTCGTCAAGGGCCAGGCGAGAGAGGCATCCTGTACCTGATTTCCTGTACTCCTGTATGTTTTGTGGAAAGTGACCCCCTCAACCTTGTGGAGTGATATCCCCTGCCAGTGGAGTCCGTGGTGGAGAGTGTGAGGCCCAGACCCGGTGAGGTGATAGCAGACGCGAGCTGGTGTGGCCAGTAGAGCACCTCCAAACAGTCTCCGTGACCGTGTGGCTGGTGTTAGTGCCGTACTCCTGTACGTTTAATGACAGGGAAGTGCTCTGGCAGGGAGTTGATTTAATGTATATTCGAAGATTAATGTTGTGGGGGACACCTCTGATATGTATGTTATCCAATATATATATTGTAAATAAATGTATATAGTTTTCTCCTCGTTTCCCTCAGCCTCAGATTGGTGAGAACTCAATAAGATAAAAGATCCTGGTTATTACTTTACACTGGCGACCTCGCCAGGATGAGTGCTTACCTCTCTGTTGCGGAGGATATCGGGCTGATTTATACATTTGTTTACGGTAAGGGCCATTTTGTTGTATGTATAACGTGTGGCTTGTTTTCCCGCCATGGGTAGTTTGTTGTCCTTGGGGCCCGGAGACAAACTTTGTGTACTCCGTGTATACATTTGTGTGCTTGTATATTCAGTGTATACTTATTTTCCATATCATTGATTAAGCCTAGTCTCCTGTAGGTAGTTCCTTGTGCTGTCTTCCGGCCGGGAAGAGAGGACTATCAGTTAGTAGGGTTACTAGGAATCATGATCGTTTGCTATCGTCACAAATAGCCAGTTTTCTAATCTGTTTGTGAGTATAGTACACCAGTACTTCTCGCTTAGCCATCCAAGGCTATTTGAGTCTAGTCAAGTTATTATTTACCCTTGTTGTCTTTTATTGTTTGTAATGGATCTCTCTATTGATGGCCTTAAGGCTCAAGCTGAGTCCCTAGGTCTCACAGGTGCAGATGTTGCGAAATTTGTTATGCAGCAGCAGGCTATAGCTAGAGAGGAAAGAGCGTTAGAAAGAGAGGAAAGAGAGAAAGAAAGAGCTCGTGAAGAGCGATTAGAGAAATTAAGATTAGAAAACTCTCTTGAGTTAGCTAAATTAAATAACCCCCAGGCTAATACCTTAACCCCAGCTCTCCCCGAACCTAGTAAACCTACACTACCCTTCTATAAAGACGGGGAAGATATTTCATCCTACCTTATAAGGTTTGAAAGGATTGCCAGCCTTTTAGCTATTAAGAAGGATACTTACGCAGTTCGCCTTGGTAGTCTTCTTACCGGGAAGTGTGTAGACATTTATACTAGCCTGTCACCAGAGATAACAGAAGACTACGACCTCCTGAAAGCAGCTCTTTTAAGAGGTTTCTGTAAAACCCCTGATAGTTATCGTCAGGAATTTAAATTTGTTAAGATAAAGTTCGGGGAAACCTATGATACATTTTCAATACAACTTGGGCGTTTATTAGACCAGTGGATGGCCTCTTGTAATGTTCAGAGTGAGTACGAGTCCTTAAGAAATTTTCTCCTTCTAGACCAGTTTTTATCATCGCTTTCCCCGGACTTGAGGATCTTCATCAAGGAGCACAGTGTGACTAGTCTGAAGGAAGCTGTGACCCTGGCTGATAACTGGGCATCGGCTCATGGTGCATACCCAAAGAATAAGTTTGATGGCAATAAAGGTAAGAAATTCGCTTCATCCTTTAGTACAACCCAAACTGCTCAGTCTGAACCTAATAAACCATTATCACAGCCTCAGACTAGCCTCACAGCTTCCTTTAGGAGGGATTATACTAACGTAACATGTCATGGATGTGGGGAGAAGGGGCATATCAAACCACGGTGTCCTAAGAACCCCACTGCTTTTAAACAAAATCCCTCAATGATTACTGAAGTACAGAGAATTGGATATTGTTTTAAAGATAGTCAACCTCCTGAGTATACTACTTGTGGAACGGTGAATGGTGTTTGGGTATCTACTATAATCAGAGATTCAGGTTGTTCTTGTATACTAGTGTCGGAAGATGTTCTCCCCGATATGGATGTGACGGGATGTAGACTTGTAGAAGTGTCTGATTACCTAGGTCGTCGAGACTATTTTCCTGAAGTACGGTGTTATATCAAATGTCCCTACTACACTGGGTGGGCCAATGTACTTCGAGCCCCTATATCGTTCTGTTGTGTTCTGATTGGGAATGTGCCCGGTGCTCGTAAACTTTGTGAAGAGGAAAGTGAAAGTGCAGAGGCCAGTGAAGTCGTTAACGCTGTTCAGACTAGGTCAGCACGTGATAAAAAGATACATCCTTTAGTTTTACCCAAAGTAGCTCCACTGGATATAACCCCACAACAGTTTGCTAAACTTCAGGAATCTTGCCCTACACTTTCGTCTATCAGAGCCAAGGTACTATCAGGTGAAACGAAAGTTGCACGGAATGGAAGTGCTTTCATGTACAAAGTCACTGATGGATTAATATATCGTGTATGTTCTTCCTCTAAGTTCAAAGAGAAAGTTGGTAAGAAAATTTTAGTTATACCTAGTGATTGTAGGAAGTTTATTCTTTCAGTAGCTCATGAAAGTCCTTTTTCTGGCCATTTCTCACATAGGAAGACGGAGATGAAGGTTAAAGAGATATTTTTCTGGCCAGGGATGACTGTGGACATCAGGGATTTTTGTAGGTCTTGTGAAAAGTGTCAACGGATGTCACCTAGGGGTAGAGTGAAGCTGGTACCTCTCCAGACATTACCGATAATCACTGAACCATTTTCCCGGGTGGCCATTGATCTGGTTGGTCCTTTATCCCCTCCATCTTCAGAAGGTCACAGGTACATTTTGACATTGATTGACTTTGCCACTGGGTTTCCTGAAGCCTTACCCCTCAAATCAATCGACACCATATCTGTCGCTGAAGCATTAATAACCATCTTTTCCTGGGTGGGCATACCTCGCGAAATACTGTCGGATCAAGGGACCCAGTTCACGCCTCAGCTAATGCAGGAGATCCATAAACTCTTAGGGGTTAAGCCTATGTTTACCACACCCTATCACCCTAGAAGTAATGGTCGGATTGAGAGGCTTCATTCTACCCTTAAAGCTGGTTTGAGAAAACTTTGTTCAGATAAACCTACCGAATGGCACAGATACCTGATCCCTACTATGTTTGCTTTGCGTGAAATCGCTAGTGACTGAACAGGTTTCTCAGCCTTCGAGATGTTGTATGGGAGAAAGGTGAGGGGGCCCTTAGCAGTCTTGAGAGACCTATGGGAAGATCGAGAGGCTGATGAGGATGCCCGCACCTCTTTCCAATATGTTATTGAATTGAGAAGTAAGTTAGAAGAATGTGCCAGAATTGCTGCTCAGAATGCAGACATTTCATGTGCAAGGTACAAGTCTTATTTTGATTTAAAATCTCAAGACCGTAAATTTAAACCTGGTGATGAAGCTCTGGTCTTGTTGCCAGATACTCATAACAAATTACTGATGTCTTGGAAAGGACCTTTTCCTGTACTTGAGTGTAAGAATAAGGTTACATATGTAATAGAAGAGAAAGGGAAGAGGAAGCTTTATCATATAAATCTCTTAAAGAAGTACCATCGAAGAGCTCATGTAGGACTGGCGCATGTGGTGGATGAGCCTAACCCTGATCATGATTTCAGACCTTTGTTGACTGTACAAGCTTGTGTGATGTCCGAGGAGGATGAGGATGGTGATGATTCGAAGTTTCCTACTGTACCAACTACCTCAGTAGAATATGATCTCTCCTCCTAGGTAAATGATCGACCCCTAATTTGTCCTGATCTGTCCCAGAGTGAAGCAGAGGAAATATTACATCTCAAAGCCCAGTACAGTGATGTGTTCTCAGATGTCCCAGGACTTACTACAGCACTTGATCATGACATTGTCCTGTCATCTTCAGAGCGCCTAAAATCTAACTCTTACCCCATCCCCATCCACCTTCGGCCGCATTTTGAAAAGGAAGTAGACAATCTGCTTGAACAGGGACTAATTAGACCTTCCTCTTCCCCTCACTCCTCACCTGTAGTTCTTGTCAAAAAGCCGGATGGCAGCTATCGCATGACCATAGATTATAGAACACTTAACAGTGTCACTGTATTTCATGCTGAACCTATGTGTACTATGGAAGAAGATTTGCACAAATTTACAGGTGCTAAGTATTTTTCAGAACTTGATCTAACTAAAGCATATTATCAGATCCCACTGTCTGAAAGAAGCAAACCCTTGACAGCATTTCAAACCCATAGGGGTCTGATGGAATTTAATAGACTTCCATTTGGGCTAGTAACTGCTTGTGCAACCTATATACGACTAATGAGGATTGTTCTTGCAGGTTTGAAGAATGTGTCTTTCTATTTTGATAATGTATTCATATATTCAGCTACTTGGGAGGAACACATTCAAGCTCTTACTTCCGTTCTAGACAGATTAAAAGCTTTCAGTTTGACAGCCAAACTTAGTAAATGTAGATTTGGATTTCCCTCCATTCAGTACTTGGGATATATTGTAGATGGAAAGCATATACAAGCTCAGATAGATAAGATTAGGGCTATATTGGGAACTACCCCTCCATCCACCAAGAAAACTTTAAGATCATTCTTGGGAATTATTTCATTTTATAGGAGGTTCATTCCCAATGCAGCAACTCTGTCCACCCCACTATCTGATTTACTACGCAAAGGTGTTCGGGAACCATTACCCTGGACCGATGAAGTAAGAGGTAATTTTGAGAAATTAAAAGCTTCTTTAGCTACATACCCTATTCTCCGATTACCAAATCCTAATCTCCCTTTTGTTCTTCGGACAGATTCCTCGGCTTTTGGCCTCGGAGCAGTACTACTCCAGTACATTGATGGGGTGTCTTTTCCCATTGCCAATGCAAGCAGAAAACTGCTAGATAGGGAAACCAGGTATTCTACCATAGAAAGAGAATGTTTGGCGATTATTTTTGGGATTCAGAGGTTTACATATTATCTGACGGGTTCAGAATTTATCTTGGAGGTTGATCACAAACCCCTGATCTATTTGGCAAAGTTCAAAGGCTCCAATAATAGACTTCTTAGGTGGGCCCTCAGCTTGCAGCCCTACAGGTATAGGTTAGTACACGTTGCTGGGTCTATTAATATAGGTGCAGATTTCCTTAGCAGGTCTATTAAGTAATGCTTGTTGTATCTACCCTCCGGGTAGATACTTGTTAGGGGAGCTATGTAAGGGAATAGGCAAATGGGCAATAAGTAAGTAATTACTTGTATGGGTTCGAACGAATGGATGGATATTATAAGGCGTTTTCAAGTTCATTTCGAGCTACATCCGAGTTATCTTGGAGTTTCTTGTGCATCCCATTCCTCACTAGACTCGCAACCTCCAAACACGACGGTAAGACCATCCCGTGATCTTATATTGGTATTGTGAAGTGAAACTTATTTACTGTGTTTCTCCAGAATAACTTTAGTTTTCTGAGTGCTTTTTGTTTAAGTTTGCTTGTCATCCGTGACTCATTGATTAATAGTGGGACTGTGCTAATTATTATTACTGTGATTTTTAACATTGGAGGCGGGATCCTACCCTCGTCAAGGGCCAGGCAAGAGAGGCATCCTGTACCTGATTTCCTGTACTCCTGTATGTTTTGTGGAAAGTGACCCCCTCAACCTTGTGGAGCGATATCCCCTGCCAGTGGAGTCCGTGGTGGAGAGTGTGAGGCCCAGACCCGGTGAGGTGATAGCAGACGCGAGCTGGTGTGGCCAGTAGAGCACCTCCAAACAGTCTCCGTGACCGTGTGGCTGGTGTTAGTGCCGTACGCCTGTACGTTTAATGACAGGGAAGTGCTCCGGCAGGGAGTTGATTTAATGTATATTCGAAGATTAATGTTGTGGGGGACACCTCTGATATGTATGTTATCCAATATATATATTGTAAATAAATGTATATAGTTTTCTCCTCGTTTCCCTCAGCCTCAGATTGGTGAGAACTCAATAAGATAAAAGATCCTGGTTATTACTTTACAGACTGTAAGGATCAACAATCATTTATGGGGTTGTGGGTCTCATTACAGTGCTTGGACTGTAAATATCAACCATCATTTATGGGGTGGTGGGTGTCATTACAGTGCTTTGACTGTAAATATCAACAGTCATTCATGGGTTGGTGGGTGTTTGTGTCAGTATTTTGCTTGGACTGTAAATATCAACAGTCATTCATGGGGTGGTGGGTGTGTGTGTGTTATTACAGTACTTGGACCATAAATATTAACAGTCATTCATGGAGTGGTGGACTGTAAATATCAACCATCATTAATGGGGTGGTGGGTGTCATTACAGTGCCTTGACTGTAAATATCAACAGTCATTCATGGGGTGGTAGATGTGTGGGTGTCATTACAGTGCTTGGACTGTAAATATTAAGAGACATTTATGGGTTGGTGTGTGTGTGTCATTACAATGCTTGGACTGTAAATATCAACTGTCATTGATGGGGTGGTGTGTGTGTGAGTTTCATTACAGTGCTTGGACTGTATATATCAACGGTCATTAATGGGGTGGTAGGTGTGAGGGAGTCATTACAGTGCTAGGACAACAAATATCAATAGTCATTCATAGGGTGGTGGGTGTGAGGGTGTCATTACAATGCTTGGACTGTAAATATCAACAGTCATTCATAGGATGGTGGGTGTCATTATTGTGCTTGGACTGTAAATATCAAAAGTCATTCATTGGGTGGTGGGTTTGTGGTTGTTCATACAGTGCTTGGACTGTAAACATCAACAGTCATTCATGGGGTGGTGGGGGTTTTGGTGTCAATACAGTGCTTTGACTGTAAATATCTACAGTCATTCATGGGGTGGTGGGTTGTGGGTGTCATTACAGTGCTTGGACTGTAAATATCAACAGTCATTCATGGAGTGGTCAGTGTGTTAATGTCATTACAGTGCTTGGACTGTAAATATCAACAGTCTTTCATGGGGTTGTGATTGTGTGTGTGTCATTACAGTGCTTTGACTGTTAATATATATCAACAGTCATTCATTTGCTGGTGGGTGTGTAGGTGTCATTACAGTGCTAGGACTGTAAATATCAACCATAATTCATGGGGTGGTGGGTGTCATTACAGTGCTTTGACTGTAAATATCAACAGTCATTCATGGGGTGGTAGGTGTGAGGGAGTCATTACAGTGCTTGGACAACAAATATCAATAGTCATTCATAGGGTGGTGGGTGTGAGGGTGTCATTACAATGCTTGGACTGTAAATATCAACAGTCATTCATAGGATGGTGGGTGTCATTATTGTGCTTGGACTGTAAATATCAAAAGTCATTCATTGGGTGGTGGGTGTGTGGTTGTTCTTACAGTGCTTGGACTGTAAACATCAACAGTCATTCATGGGGTGGTGGGGGTTTTGGTGTCATTACAGTGCCTAGACTGTAAATATCAACAGTCATTCATGGGGTGGTGGTTGGCATTACAGTGCTTGGACTGTAAATATCAACAGTCTTTCATGGGGTTGTGATTGTGTGTGTGTCATTACAGTGCTTTGACTGTTAATATATATCAACAGTCATTCATTTGCTGGTGGGTGTGTAGGTGTCATTACAGTGCTAGGACTGTAAATATCAACCATCATTCATGGGGTGGTGGGTGTCATTACAGTGCTTTGACTGTAAATATCAACAGTCATTCATGGGGTGGTGGGTGTCATTACAGTGCTTTGACTGTATATATCAACAGTTTTTAATGGGGTGGTGGGTGTGTGGGTGTCATTACAGTGCTTTGACTGTAACTATCAACATTCATTGAAAGGGTGGTGGGTGTGTGGGTATCATTACAGTGCTTGGACTATAAATATCAACATCCATTTATGGGGTGGTAGATGTCATTACAATGCTTGGACTGTAAATATCAACAGTCATTCATGGGGTGGTGGATATGTGGGTGTCATTACAGTGATTGGACAGCAAATATCAACAGTCATTCATCGGGTGGTGGGTGTGTGGGTGTCATTACAGTGCTTGGACCGTAAATATCATCAGTCAGTCATGGGGTGGTTGGTGTGTGTGTGTCATTACAGTGCTAGGACTGTAGGTATCAACATACATTCCAGGGGTGTTGGGAGTGTGGGTGTCCTTACAGTGCTTGGACTGTAAATATCAACAGTCATTCATGGGGTGGTTGGTGTGTGGGTGTCATTACAGTGCCTAGACTGTAAATATCAACAGTCATTCATGGGGTGGTGGTTGGCATTACAGTGCTTGGATTGTAAATATTAACAGTCATTCATTGGGTGGTGGGTGTGTGGGTGCCATTACAGTGCTTGGACTATAAATAACAACTGTCATTAATGGGGTTTGTGGGTGCCATTACAGTGCTTGGACTGTGAATATCAACAGTCATTCATGTGTTGGTGGGTGTGGGTGTCATTTCAGTGTTTGGACTATAAATATCAATAGTCATTCATGGGGTGGTAAGTGTGTGTGTGTTATTACAGTGCATGGACCGTCAATATCAACAGTCATTCATTGGGTGGTGGACTGTAAATATCAACCATCATTAATGGGGTTGTGGGTGTCAATACATTGTTTTGACTGTAAATATTAAAAGTCATTCATTGGGTGGTGGATGTTTGGCTGTCATTACAGTGCTTGGACTGCTAATATCAACAGTCATTGATGTGGTTGAGGGTGTGTGGGTGTCATTACAGAGCTTGTACTGTATATATCAATAGTCATTTATGGGGTGGTGGGTGTGAGGGTGTTATTACAATGCTTGGACTACAAATATCAATATTCATACATAGGGTGGTGGGTGTGAGGGTGTCATTACAATGCTTGGACTGTAAATATCAACAGTCATTCATGGGGTTATTTGTTTCATTACAGGTCTTAGAAAGCAAATATCAAATGTCATTGATGGGGTACTGGATGTGTGGGTGTCATTACAGTGCTTGGACTGTAAATATCAACAGTCATTCATGGGGTAGTGGATGTATGGGTGTCAGTACTGTGCTTGGACTGTTAATATCAACAGTCATCAATGAAGTGGTAGGTGTGTAGGTGTCATTACAGTGCTTGGACTGGGAATATCAACCATTATTAATGGGTTTGTGAGTGTGTGGGTGTTATTACAGTGCTTGGACTGTAAATATCAACAGTCATTTATGGGAGTGTTGGTGTGTGGGTTTCATTACAGTGCTTGGAATATAAATATTAACAGTCATTAATGGGATAGTGGGTGTTACTACAGTGCTTGGACTGTAAATATTAATAGTCATTCAAAGGGTGGTTGGTGTGTGGGTGTCATTACAATGTTTGGACTGTAAATATCGACAGTCATTTGTGTGATGGTAAGTGTGTGGGTGTCATTACAGTGCTTGGACTGTAAATATCAACAGTCATTTATTGGGTGGTTGGTGTGTGGGGGTCATTACAGTGCTTGGACTATAAATATCAATAGTCATTAATGGGGTGTTGTTGTATGTGTCTCATTACTGTGCTTGGAATGTTAATATCAACAGTCATTCATGGGATGGCGGGTGTGTTGGTGTCATTATAGTGCTTAGACTGTAAATATAACCAGTAATTTATGGGGTGGACAGTTTGTGGGTGTCATTACAGTGCTAGGACTGTATATATCTACAGTCATTCATGTGGTGGTGGGTGTCATTAAAGTGCCTTGACTGTAAATATCAACAGTCATTCATGGGGTGGTAGATGTTTGGGTGTCATTACAGTGCTTGGACTGTAAATATTAACAGACATTAATGGGTTGGTGGGTGTATGTGTCATTACAATGCTTGGACTGTAAATATCAACGGTCATTGATGGTGTGGTGTGTGTGTGGGTGTCATTACAGTGTTTGGACTGTATATATCAACAGTCATTCATGGGGTGGTAGGTGTGAAGGAGTCATTACAGTGCTTGGACAACAAATATCAATAGTCATTCAAAGGGTGGTGGGTGTGAGGGTGTCATTACAATGCTTGGACTGTAAATGTCAACAGTTATTCATTGGATGGAGAGTGTCATTATTGTGCTTGGACTGTAAATATCAAAAGTCATTCATTGGGTGGTGGGTGTGTGGGTGTCATTACAGTGCTTTGACTGTAAATATCTACAGTCATTCATGGGGTGGTGGGTTGTGGGTGTCGATACAGTGCTTGGACTGTAAATATATATCAACAATCATTCATTTGGTGGTGGGTGTGTAGGTATCATTACAGTGCTAGGACTGTAAATATCAACCATCATTCATGGGGTGGTGGGTGTCATTACAGTGCTTTGACTGTAAATATCAACAGTCATTTATGGGGTGGTGAGTGTCATTACAGTGCTTTGACTGTATATATCAATAATCATTCATGGGGTGGTGGGTGTGAGGGTGTTATTACAGTGCTTGGACTACAAATATCAATAGTCATTCATAGGGTGGTGGGTGTGAGGGTGTCATTACAATGCTTGGACTGTAAATATCAACAGTCATTCATGGGGTCATTTGTGTCATTACAGTGCTTTGAAAGCAAATATCAAATGTCATTGATGGGGTAGTAGATGTGTGGGTGTCATTACAGTGCTTGGACTGTAAATATCAACAGTCATTCATGGGGTAGTGGATGTATGGGTGTCAGTACTGTGCTTGGACTGTTAATATCAACAGTCATTAATGGGGTGGTAGGTGTGTAGGTGTCATTACAGTGCTTGGACTGTAAATATCAACAGTCATTCATGGGGTGGTTGGTGTATGGGTGTCATTACTCTGCTTAGACTGTTAATATCAACAGTCATTCATGAGGTGGTGGGTGTGTGGGTGTCATTACAGTGCTTGGAGTGTAAATATCAACAGTCATTCATGGGGTGGTGGTTGTGGGTGTGTCATTACAGTGCTTGGACAGGGAATATTACCATCATTCATGGGGTGGTGGGTGTGTGGGTGTCATTACAGTGTTTGGACTGTAAATATCAACAGTCATTTATGGGATAGTGGGTGTGTGGGTGTCATTACAGTGCTTGGACTGTAAATATCAACAGTCATTAATGGGGTGGTCAGTGTTATTACAGTGCTTGGACTGTAAATACCAACAGTCATTCTTGGAGTGATGGGTGTGTAGGTGTCATTACAGTGCTTGGACTTTAAATATCAACAGTCATTAATTGGGTGGTGGGTGTGTGGGTGTTATTACAGTGCTTGGACTTTAAATATCAACAGTCATTCATGGGGTGGTGGGTGTATGGGTGTCATTACTGTGCTTGGACTGTTAATATCAACATACATTCATGGGCTGGTGGGTGTGTGGGTGTCATTACAGTGCTTGGAGTGTAAATATCAACAGTCCTTCATGGGGTGGTGGGTGTGGGGGTGTCATTACAGTGTTTGGACTGGGAATATCAACCATCATTCATGGGGTGGTGGGTGTGTTGGTGTCATTACAGTGCTTGGACTGTAAATATCAACAGTTATTTATGGGACGGGGGGGGGTGTCATTACAGTGCTTGTAATGTAAATATCAATAGTCATTTTTGAAATAGTGGGTGTTATTACAGTGCTTGGACTGTAAATATCAATAGTCATTCAAAGGGTGGTTGGTGTTTGGGTGTCATTACAGTGCTTGGACTGTAAATATCGACAGTCATTCTTGTGATGGTAAGTGTGTGGGTGTCATTACAGTGCTTGGACTGTAAATATCAACAGTCATTCATTGGGGGGTGGGTATGTGGATGTCATTACAGTGCTTGGACTATAAATATAAATGGTCATTAATGGGGTGTTGTGTGTGTGGGTGTCATTACATTGCTTGGACTCTAAATATCAAAGGTCATTTGTTGGGTGGATGGTGTGTGAGTGTCATTACAGTGCTTAAACTGTAAATATCAACAGTCATTCAGGGGGTGGTGTGTTGTGGGTGTCATTACAGTGCTTGGACTGTAAATATTAACGGTCATTTATGGGGTGGTCAGTTTGTGGATGTCATTACAGTGCTTGGACTGTAAATATCAACAGTCAATCATGGGGTGGTGGGTTTGGGGGTGTCATTACAGTGCTTGGAATGTAAATATCAACAGTCATTAATGTGATAGTGGGTGTTATTACAGTGCTTGGACTGTAAATATCAATAGTCATTCAAAGGGTGGTTGGTGTGTGGGTGTCATTACAGTGCCTGGACTGTAAATATCAACAGTCATTAGTTGGGTGGATGGTGTGTGAGTGTTATTACAGTGCTTAAACTGTTAATATCAACTGTCATTCATGGGGTGGTTGTTGTAAGGGTCTCTTTACAGTGTTTGGAATGTAAATATCAACAGTCATTCATTAGATGGTGGGTGTGTTTGTGTCATTACAGTGCTTAGACTTTAAATATAACCAGTAATTTATGGGGTGGTCAGTGTGTGGGTGTCATTACATTGATTTGATTTATTGTTGCTTTTATGTTTTACTGTTTTTGCTTCTATGTATTACTGTTTTCTAACTTTACTTTAGTTTTACTGTTTCATTATTTTAGTTTGATTTGATTTATTGTTGCTTTTATGTATTACTGTTTTCTAACTTTAATTTAGTTTTACTGTTTCATATTAATTTCAGTTTGATTTGATTTATTGTTTGCTTTTATGATTTACTGTTTTCTAATTTTACTTTTAGTTTTACTATTTCATTTTAATTTTAGTTTGATTTTGATGTATTGTTTGCTTTTATGTTTGACTGTTTTCTAACTTTACTTTAGTTTTACTGTTTCAATTTAATTTCAGTTTGATTTTGATTTATTGTTTGCTTTTATTTTTTACTGTTTACTAACTTTACTGAGAGTTTTATTGTTTCATTTTAATTTTACTGTTTGTTTGTATTTTTTACTGTTTTCTAACTTTGCAGAGGGTTTTACTATGTCATTCCATTTTCAGTTTGATTTTTATTTACTGTTTTCTTTTATTTTTTACTGTTTTTTTTTTTTACTTTGCTGGGAGTTTTACTGTTCATTTAATTTCAATTTGATTTTGGTTTACTGTTTCCTTTGGTTTGGTTTACTGATTAATTTTGGTTTTTACTTTTTATTCTGTTTTACTGTATGCTTTTGTGTGTACTATTTTTTTTTTTTTTTTTTTTTTTTTTTTTTTTGCAGCTTGAATTCAGTTCTTACTGTTTGCTTTTGTTTGCTGTTTGATTCCATTTGATACAATTGTATGATTATAATGAATCTTTGCTCTAGGTCATGATGAATTTACACATTTATTTTTATCTGTCTGTCATGGAGCTCCTGCTCGACAGACTGTATTGCTAAAATATAATTCTTATGTACAGTTCATTGTATTTACTATAATAAACAATAAACATTACTTACTTACTTACTTACTTGGTCTGTAAATATCAACAGTCATTCATTTAGTGGTGGGTTTGGGGGTGTCATTATAGTGCTTGGACTGTGAATATCAACCATCATTTATGTGGTGGTGGGTGTGTGTGTGTCATTACTGTGCTTGGACTGTAAATATCAACAGTCGTTTATGGGATGGTGGGTGTGTGGGTGTCATTACAGTGCTTAGAATGTAAATATCAACAGTCATTCATGGGATAGTTGGTGGTATTACAGTGCTTGGACTGTAAATATCAATAGTCATTCAAAGGGTCGTTGGTGTGTGGGTGTCATTACAGTGCCTGGACTGTAAATATCAACAGTCATTAGTTGGGTGGATGGTGTGTGAGTGTTATTACAGTGCTTAAACTGTTAATATCAACTGTCATTCATGGGGTGGTTGTTGTAAGGGTCTCATTACAGTGTTTGGAATGTAAATATCAACAGTTATTCATTAGATGGTGGGTGTGTTGGTGTCATTACAGTGCTTAGACTGTAAATATAACCAGTAATTTATGGGGTGGTCAGTGTGTGGGTGTCATTACAGTGCTTGGTCTGTAAATATCAACAGTCATTCATTTAGTGGTGGGTTTGGGGGTGTCATTATAGTGCTTGGACTGTAAATATCAACAGTCTTTTATGGGATGGTGGGTGTGTGAGTGTCATTACAGTGCGTGGAATGTAAATATCAACAGTCATTAATGGGATAGTGGGTGTTATTACAGTGCTTGGACTGTAAATATCAATAGTCATTCAAAGGGTGGTTGGTGTGTGGGTGTCATTACAGTGCCTGGACTGTAACTATCAACAGTCATTCATATGGTGGTGGGTGTGTGGGTGTCATTACAGTGTTTGGACTGTAAATATTAACAGTCATTCATGGGGTGGTGGGTGAGTGGGTAATATTACAGTGCTTGGACTGTAAATATTAACAGTCAGTCATGGAGTGGTGGGTGTGTTGGTGTCATTACAGTGCTTGGACTGTAAGTATCAACAGTCATTCATGGGGTGGTGGGTGTGTTGGTGTCATTACAGTGCTAGGACTGTAAATATCAACAGTCATTAATGGGGTGGTGGGTGTGTTGGTGTCATTATAGTGCCTAGACTGTAAATATCAACAGTCATTCACGGGGTGGTGGGTGTCATTACCGTGCTTTTATTGTAAATATTAACAGTCATTCATTGGGTGGTGGGTGTGTGGGTGTCATTACGCCGCTTGGACTGTATATATCAACTGTCATTTATTGGGTGTGTGGGTGCTATTACAGTGCTTGTACTGTAAATATCAACAGTCATTCATGGGGTGGGGGTGTGGGGGTGTTATTACAGTGCTTGGACCGTAAATATCAACAGTCATTCATGGGGTGGTGGGCTGTAAATATGAACCATCATTAACCCCTTAGGACCGACTTCTTTTTTTCTTTTCTTTTTCATCCCTAGCCGACTTCTTGGGGTCAATTTTCAACATTCATGTAGGCAATTTTTGTTTTTACAGAATGAAAGAGTTTGAATTTACACACCAGGAACTGAAAACGGGAGCCTCCTAGGTGTACGCGTTTGCGTATGACAGTGCGTCAAAATCCGAATATAAATAAATAGTATCACCTGAAACGCATGAAAGAAAACCTCATACGCTCTGCGTACCTGTAAATATGTATATAAACACCTAAATAATGCGTTTAAGTGGTTTTCAGTTATAATAAACGTATTTCAGTGTAATTTTGTCTGTCTAGACTCTCCTGGAGTAAAGTAGACAGCAGACAGATACGAGAAGCATAAGAAAACACCATGTAGTGGTGAGATATTTGCTTGTTGGCATACGCAGCTGCCAGACACCACTACCACAGTCAATCCTTTCCTCAAGGACGTTAGCTTTCCATCGTTACCAACGCCAGCTCGCTAGCTACTCGCTACAGTTTTTTATAGGTACGTCGACATGTCGGTGATTCGGAGCGAACCATTAATTTTTTTATCACCGATGTGTCGGTCAATCGGTCCTAAGGGGTTAATGGGGTGGTGGGTGTCATTACAGTGCTTTGACTGTAAATATCAACAGTCATTTATGGTGTAGTGGATGTGTGGGTGTCAATACAGTGCTTGGACTGCAAATATCAACAATCATTCATGGGATGGTAGGTGTCATTACAGTATTTGGACTGTAAATATCAACAGTCATTCATGGGGTGGTGGATGTGTGGGTGTCATTTCCTTGCTTGGACTGTGAATATTAACAGACATTCATGGGGTGGTGGGTGTGTAGGTGTTATTACAATGCTTGGACTGTAAATATCAACGGTCATTGATGGGGTGGTGGGTGTGTGGGTATCAATACAGTGCTTGGACTGTATATATCAACAGTCATTCATGGGGTCGTGGGTGTGAGGGCGTCATTACAGTGCTTGGACTACAAATATTAATAGTCATTCATGGGGTGGTGGGTGTGTGTGTGTTATTACAGTGCTTGGACCGTAAATATCAACAGTCATTTATGGAGTGGTGGACTGTAAATATCAACCATCATTAATGGGGTGGTGGGTGTCATTACAGTGCCTTGACTGTAAATATCAACAGTAATTCATGGGGTGGTGGATGTGTATGTGTCATTACAGTGCTTGGGCTGTAAGTATCAACAGTCATTGATGGGGTTTTGGGTGACATTACAGTGCTTGGACTGTAAATATCAAACATCATTTATTCGGTGGTGGGTGTCATTACAGAGCTTTAACTGTAAATATCAACAGTCATTCATGAGGTGGTGGGTGTGTGTGTGTTATTACAGTGCTTGGACCGTAAATATCAACAGTCATTCATGAAGTGGTGGACTGTAAATATCAACCATCATTAATGGGGTGGTGGGTGTCATTACAGTGCCTTGACTGTAAATATCAATAGTTATTTATAGGGTGGTGGGTGTGAGGATATCATTACTGTGCTTGGTCTGTAAATATCAACTGTCATTCATGGGGTGTGTCGGTAACATTACAGTGCTTGTACTGTATATATCAACAGTCATTCATGGGTTGGTGGGTGTGGGTGTCATTACAGTGCTTGGACTGTAAATATCAACAGTCATTTATGGGGTGGTGGGTGTCATTACAGTGCTTAGACTGTAAATATCAACAGTCATACATGGGGTGGTGGGTGTGTATGTGTCATTACAGTGCTTGGACTGTAAGTATCAACAATCATTTATGGGGTTGTGGGTGTCATTACAGTGCTTGGACTGTAAATATCAACCGTCATTTATCGGGTGGTGTGTGTCATTACAGTGCTTTGACTGTAAATATAAACAGTCATTCATGGGTTGGTGGGTGCTTGTGTCATTACAGTGCTTGGACTGTATATATTAATAGTCATTCATGGGGTGGTGGGTGTGTGTGTGTTATTACAGTGCTTGGACCGTAAATATCAACAGTCATTTATGGAGTGGTGGACTGTAAATATCAACCATCATTAATGGGGTGGTGGGTGTCATTACAGTGCCTTGACTGTAAATATCAACAGTAATTCATGGGGTGGTGGATGTGTATGTGTCATTACAGTGCTTGGGCTGTAAGTATCAACAGTCATTGATGGGGTTTTGGGTGACATTACAGTGCTTGGACTGTAAATATCAAACATCATTTATTCGGTGGTGGGTGTCATTACAGAGCTTTAACTGTAAATATCAACAGTCATTCATGAGGTGGTGGGTGTGTGTGTGTTATTACAGTGCTTGGACCGTAAATATCAACAGTCATTCATGAAGTGGTGGACTGTAAATATCAACCATCATTAATGGGGTGGTGGGTGTCATTACAGTGCCTTGACTGTAAATATCAATAGTTATTTACAGGGTGGTGGGTGTGAGGATATCATTACTGTGCTTGGTCTGTAAATATCAACTGTCATTCATGGGGTGTGTCGGTAACATTACAGTGCTTGTACTGTATATATCAACAGTCATTCATGGGTTGGTGGGTGTGGGTGTCATTACAGTGCTTGGACTGTAAATATCAACAGTCATTTATGGGGTGGTGGGTGTCATTACAGTGCTTAGACTGTAAATATCAACAGTTATACATGGGGTTGTGGGTGTGTATGTGTCATTACAGTGCTTGGACTGTAAGTATCAACAATCATTTATGGGGTTGTGGGTGTCATTACAGTGCTTGGACTGTAAATATCAACCGTCATTTATCGGGTGGTGTGTGTCATTACAGTGCTTTGACTGTAAATATAAACAGTCATTCATGGGTTGGTGGGTGCTTGTGTCATTACAGTGCTTGGACTGTAATTATCAACAGTCATTATTGGGGTGGTGGGTGTGTGTGTGTTATTACAGTGCTTGGACCGTAAATATCAACAGTCATTCATGGATGGGTGGACAGTAAATATCAACCATCATTAATGGGGTGGTGGGTGTCATTACAGTGCCTTGACTGTAAATATCAACAGTCATTCATGGGGTGGTTGATGTGTGGGTGTCATTACAGTGCTTGGACTGCATATATCAACAGTCATTCATGGGGTGGTGGGTGTCATTACAGTGCCTTGACTGTAAATATCAACAGTCATTCATGGGGTGGTAGATGTGTGGGTGTCATTACAGTGCTTGGACTGTAAATATTAACAGACATTTATAGGCTAGTGTGTGTTTGTGTCATTACAATGCTTGGACTGTAAATATCAATGGTCATTGATAGGGTGGTGTGTGTGTGGGTTTCATTACAGTGCTTAGACTGTATATATCAACAGTCATTCATGGGGTTGTAGGTGTGAGGGAGTCATTACAGTGCTTGGACAACAAATATCAATAGTCATTCATAGGGTGGTGGGTGTGAGGGTGTCATTACAATGCTTGGACTGTTAATATCAACAGTCATTTATGGGATGGTTGGTGTCATTATTGTGCTTGGACTGTAAATATCAAAAGTCATTCATTGGGTGGTGGGTGTGTGGGTGTTCTTACAGTGCTTGGACTGTAAACATCAACAGTCATTTATGGGGTGGTGGGGGTGTTGGTGTCATTACAGTGCTTTGATTGTAAATATCAACAGTCATACATGGGGTGGTGGGTGTGTATGTGTCATTACAGTGCTTGGACTGTAAGTATCAACAGTCATTTATGGGGTTGTGGGTGTCATTACAGTGCTTGGACTGTAAATATCAACAGTCATTCATGGGTTGGTGGGTGTGTGTGTTATTACAGTGCTTGGACCGTAAATATCAACAGTCATTCATGGAGTGGTGGACTGTAAATATCAACCATCATTAATGGGGTGGTGGGTGTCATTACAGAGCCTTGACTGTAAATATCAACAGTCATTCATGGGGTGGTGGATGTGTAGGTGTCATTACAGTGCTTGGACTACAAACATCAATAGTCATTTATAGTGTGGTGGGTGTGAGGATGTCATTACAGTGCTTGGTCTGTAAATATCAACTGTCATTCATTGAGTGTGTCGGTAACATTACAGTGCTTGTTCTGTATATATCAACAGTCATTAATGGGTTGGTGGGTGTGGGTGTCATTACAGTGCTTGGACTGTAAATATCAACAGTCATTCATGGGGTGGTGCGTGTGAGGGTGTCATTACAGTGCTTGGATTATAAATATCAATAGTAATTCATAGGGTGTTGGGTGTGAGGGTGTCATTACAGTGCTTAGACTGTAAATATCAACAGTCATACATGGGGTGGTGGGTGTGTATGTGTCATTACAGTGCTTGGACTGTGTAAGGGAATAGGCAAACGGGCAATAAGTAAGTAATTACTTGTATGGGTTCGAACTAATGGATGGCGTTTTCAAGTTCATTTCGAGCTACATCCGAGTTATCTTGGAGTTTCTTGTGCATCCCATTCCTCACTAGACTCGCAACCTCCAAACACGACGGTAAGACCATTCCGTGATGTTATATTGGTATTGTGAAGTGAAACTTATTTACTGTGTTTCTCCAAAATAACTTTAGTTTTCTGAGTGCTTTTTGTTTAAGTTTGCGTGTCATCCGTGACTCATTGATTAATAGTGGGACTGTGCTAATTATTATTACTGTGATTTTTAACATTGGAGGCGGGATCCTACCCTCGTCAAGGGCCAGGCGAGAGAGGCATCCTGTACCTGATTTCCTGTACTCCTGTATGTTTTGTGGAAAGTGACCCCCTCAACCTTGTGGAGTGATATCCCCTGCCAGTGGAGTCCGTGGTGGAGAGTGTGAGGCCCAGAGCCGGTGAGGTGATAGCAGACGCGAGCTGGTGTGGCCAGTAGAGCACCTCCAAACAGTCTCCGTGACCGTGTGGCTGGTGTTAGTGCCGTACTCCTGTACGTTTAATGACAGGGAAGTGCTCTGGCAGGGAGTTGATTTAATGTATATTCGAAGATTAATGTTGTGGGGGACACCTCTGATATGTATGTTATCCAATATATATATTGTAAATAAATGTATATAGTTTTCTCCTCGTTTCCCTCAGCCTCAGATTGGTGAGAACTCAATAAGATAAAAGATCCTGGTTATTACTTTACACTGGCGACCTCGCCAGGATGAGTGCTTACCTCTCTGTTGCGGAGGATATAGGGCTGATTTATACATTTGTTTACGGTAAGGGCCATTTTGTTGTATGTATAACGTGTGGCTTGTTTTCCCGCCATGGGTAGTTTGTTGTCCTTGGGGCCCGGAGACAAACTTTGTGTACTCCGTGTATACATTTGTGTGCTTGTATATTCAGTGTATACTTATTTTCCATATCATTGATTAAGCCTAGTCTCCTGTAGGTAGTTCCTTGTGCTGTCTTCCGGCCGGGAAGAGAGGACTATCAGTTAGTAGGGTTACTAGGAATCATGATCGTTTGCTATCGTCACAAATAGCCAGTTTTCTAATCTGTATGTGAGTATAGTACACCAGTACTTCTCGCTTAGCCATCCAAGGCTATTTGAGTCTAGTCAAGTTATTATTTACCCTTGTTGTCTTTTATTGTTTGTAATGGATCTCTCTATTGATGGCCTTAAGGCTCAAGCTGAGTCCCTAGGTCTCACAGGTGCAGATGTTGCGAAATTTGTTATGCAGCAGCAGGCTATAGCTAGAGAGGAAAGAGCGTTAGAAAGAGAGGAAAGAGAGAAAGAAAGAGCTCGTGAAGAGCGATTAGAGAAATTAAGATTAGAAAACTCTCTTGAGTTAGCTAAATTAAATAACCCCCAGGCTAATACCTTAACCCCAGCTCTCCCCGAACCTAGTAAACCTACACTACCCTTCTATAAAGACGGGGAAGATATTTCATCCTACCTTATAAGGTTTGAAAGGATTGCCAGCCTTTTAGCTATTAAGAAGGATACTTACGCAGTTCGCCTTGGTAGTCTTCTTACCGGGAAGTGTGTAGACATTTATACTAGCCTGTCACCAGAGATAACAGAAGACTACGACCTCCTGAAAGCAGCTCTTTTAAGAGGTTTCTGTAAAACCCCTGATAGTTATCGTCAGGAATTTAAATTTGTTAAGATAAAGTTCGGGGAAACCTATGATACATTTTCAATACAACTTGGGCGTTTATTAGACCAGTGGATGGCCTCTTGTAATGTTCAGAGTGAGTACGAGTCCTTAAGAAATTTTCTCCTTCTAGACCAGTTTTTATCATCGCTTTCCCCGGACTTGAGGATCTTCATCAAGGAGCACAGTGTGACTAGTCTGAAGGAAGCTGTGACCCTGGCTGATAACTGGGCATCGGCTCATGGTGCATACCCAAAGAATAAGTTTGATGGCAATAAAGGTAAGAAATTCGCTTCATCCTTTAGTACAACCCAAACTGCTCAGTCTGAACCTAATAAACCATTATCACAGCCTCAGACTAGCCTCACAGCTTCCTTTAGGAGGGATTATACTAACGTAACATGTCATGGATGTGGGGAGAAGGGGCATATCAAACCACGGTGTCCTAAGAACCCCACTGCTTTTAAACAAAATCCCTCAATGATTACTGAAGTACAGAGAATTGGATATTGTTTTAAAGATAGTCAACCTCCTGAGTATACTACTTGTGGAACGGTGAATGGTGTTTGGGTATCTACTATAATCAGAGATTCAGGTTGTTCTTGTATACTAGTGTCGGAAGATGTTCTCCCCGATATGGATGTGACGGGATGTAGACTTGTAGAAGTGTCTGATTACCTAGGTCGTCGAGACTATTTTCCTGAAGTACGGTGTTATATCAAATGTCCCTACTACACTGGGTGGGCCAATGTACTTCGAGCCCCTATATCGTTCTGTTGTGTTCTGATTGGGAATGTGCCCGGTGCTCGTAAACTTTGTGAAGAGGAAAGTGAAAGTGCAGAGGCCAGTGAAGTCGTTAACGCTGTTCAGACTAGGTCAGCACGTGATAAAAAGATACATCCTTTAGTTTTACCCAAAGTAGCTCCACTGGATATAACCCCACAACAGTTTGCTAAACTTCAGGAATCTTGCCCTACACTTTCGTCTATCAGAGCCAAGGTACTATCAGGTGAAACGAAAGTTGCACGGAATGGAAGTGCTTTCATGTACAGCTCCGGACAGATCAAGGGACCCCACCTCTTCCACTAGCTACTTGGTGTGAGCCTCAGTGGATCTGGTATCACTGGCAGGTGGAGGGGGGGAGGGGAGAAATGTGGGCGGAGTTATATAGGGGGTAATGTGGAGGCGTTACCAATGTTGAGCCATCCAGAAATTTGAATCCCGAACCACTTGTGATCATGGATGTGAACCACTCACTGGAAGGTGGTAGGAGGGGTTGGGTTGAGGAGAGGGTGTAAAGCTTCACAAGTGATCGAGTAGTAGTATTATAGATGGAGAGAATTATTGGATCAAGTAGCTAAAGATTATAAACGAACAAAGCCGACTGTCGCCTTTATTATGTTTTCTTCTGTAATCTAAATCCAACTCTGATGCTACATTCTATAGGATATTATTTATTATTGGAAATAAATCCAGATTTTACGTAATACAATTCACACGACACCATTATTTTATGACTAATATATCAAGCCAGGCACCACCTACACAGTGTTGAAATAAATTTCAAGTAAATCCTTTATCGTTACCCTGTATTATTCACGACATTTTCTAAGAAACTTTTAGTGTGTAACTGGTTACCAAAGGATAATAGTTATATAGTGTAAGTTAATCTTTACCCAATAACCACTCCATCTGTTCTCCCCCACCCCATCCTCCCTTATTCCATTCGCTGTTTCCTCTCCCTCCTTCCCAGCAATCCTTTACTCTCCATCTTACCACCATCACCAACATTCTGTGTGTTGCTGCATAATCTGTTAATGCGCAAACAAGACCAGAATAGAAATAAAAGTGATATTTGGTATGGAAATACAATCCGTTATATATGACGAATATATTTATTACCCTTATTTATTTATCTGAGGTCAACATTCAGACGCCGGTGTTAGTGAACCAATCACAAGATTTAGAGGATATTGTGTCAGCACTAATGTTATTACTAATTAAAACAGGGAAAAATTGAAATAAGACATTTATTGGTTATTGTTTACATGACTTGTCAGTTTAGGTGAAAACTCCACAAGTCCTCGTTACGAAGCCTTCCACACCCATAACCCAACTGTGACTGTAGGCACCACACTGTAAATGATGAACACGTTATATGTATAGTTGTTGTTATTAATTGGTGTCATACAATTATAATACCTGTTAACTTAATATAACCTCAAGGTCGAAGTAAAAACTTCGACCTCACGTTTGCATTAAGCATGCGTAATGTTTTTTTTTTATTATTATTATAATCACCTGGATATGTATTGCTTTAGACTCTTAGCCACGATGAGATACAGTGTATACACTATTTATATACGGTACACTTCTATGAACACATTAAGGCTTGAAATACTGTAGATTACATATTTCATGTTCTTACTCATCAATTTGTTACTAGTATCGTGTCCAGCCACCCTCCTTCTCAATGACAGCCTGCAGTCGCTCGGGCATTGAGGCACCATGTCTTCTCACTATATCGGGTTTTCCCCGAAAAATCTCCCACTGTTCTCTGGTGTGCCGTAACAACTCTGCTGTGGTTCTCTCTCGTTCCGGCTCCCACGTGTTAACAATAAAACCCCATAGATTTTCTATGGGGTTCATATCACAGTTCTAACTAGACCAATCTATCACTTGCAAATTATCTTGAGCAGCAAACCATTCTTGAACTATCCTGGCCATATGGATAGGGCATTGGTCGTGTTTAGGACAGATGAGGGTGAGTAGTTGAAAAGAAATTAAAAACAATCAGTATATCTGCTTCATTATATTGCATTTGATCTATTAAATAAAGACACTGTCTATTGTTCACCCCTGTAGAGAGATACTGATTATTATCATTTGGATATTAAGCAACAAATAACGGAGCCGAGACAATCCCTTTTCTATCTTCAGCTCTCCCTGTATTCTTTTCGCCCCTCATGCTGGCAGTCCCCCTCTTTATCTCCTTTTCTCGCTGTAAAATAAATAAACTTATGCCTATATCTTTCAAGTAACTGGCAACCTCACACAACCTCCTCTCACTTGTCTTCTCTCTCTCACACTCCCCCTTCCTTCCTTGCCTTCTGTAGTATTCTTTATCTTTTCTTTATCATATTTTTAACCTTCTCATTCGTTCTTTCAAAGTTTTAATCACATAGGCCTTTCTCCCTTATCACCTATAGTGCTTCAAATTTATGCAAGCGAAATGCTGCGGCTGGGATAATATGGTTAATACCGTTTTGGTTCTTTGTATTCTGTGGATTTACAAAACAACTAGAAATTCATAGCGAAGGATATGATAATAGTTATGTAGAACAAGTGTTGGCAGATACACATTCTTGACGGGATAATCCCAGCCACAGCATTTCGCCTTCTTAAAACAGAAGGACTATAGGTTTCATGCATTGCCATTTGCCAGTCTGTTGCTAGTCAGAATATTAACTTGTTAAACCATTTTGCAGGAAAGAGAAATATATATATATATATTTTTTAAGTTACTTATGGGCAATATTTAGATATATTAACTTACTTTTACTTACGTCCAGCATTACTGTGCAGAACATGTGACACAATAAGGACCACAAGGACAGTAATGGTGGTCAACGTGATTCTCATTAATCTCTCTATATGCTACTGAAAACAATGTTTTATGCTCAACTACAGAATTATGTTCTCAGCATGATAATGATAGCCAAAGATAATGAAAACAATATAAACAAATTAACATTTATTGCACAACAAATATGCTTATGCCTCGGTGCTACTGTTTCAAGGGAGTAACCAGCCCACACTGAATCACATGGAACCTGAAAAGTTTGAATACAAGATCAATTATATATATATAAATACAATACCATATTATATCTGTTTGTCTATCTACGTCTTTGTGTATATGGCACTTTTATTAATATTCATGATCAGCACTGTGAAATATAAATTTAAATTTATTTGGCAAAGCAGAGGACACTGACTAGTATGGCAACCTACCATACGGAAGACCTCCACGTTGCACTACACACCGCAGAAGCCGATGCACAGACCTTGCTGTCAGCGAGAGGACCATTAGGAGAGTGTTGCACGAAGCGGGGGTGCATCACCGGACTCCAGCAAACAAGGAATTTTTGACTGACCAACATCGCGAGGGAAGGCTACGGTTTGCCCAACAATATGTTGACAAGCCAGAGGAGTTTTGGAAGAGAGTGATCTGGACGGATGAGAAAACCTTCTCATCTTCGTGTCACGGAAGGCGCCACTGCTGGAGGAGAAATGATACTCGGTGAGTATAATTTTTGAGGTTGTCGTTTCTATAATCTATTCAGTCATAAGTAACCATAAGAATATACTCGAATAAAAAATTACTGCCGGGTGACAACCAGTATCGTTACAACGTCAGCAACATTAATAAAACAGATACTGCTGTAAGTCCATTCAGAGTAAATTACTTTTGGTATATAGGGTTGCGCAGTATTAAATTTTTTGACAGTGTGTGTGTGGGTTATATGCACCGCTAACATAATATATATTACATAGAATAACAAGAACTATGAGACTAAAAATTACTCCTCAGTATTCTGTCCATCCACCACCCTTCTCGATAACAGCCTGCAGTCTTCGATGAATGTTACCAGTGTGGCGCCTAACGAGGTCAGGTTTACCCCGGAATATTTCCCATACTCGACGGGTGTGGTCCAACAGCTCCTGGTGTGTGCGTTCCCGTTCAGGCTCCCACGATGTTACCATTGAGCCCCATATATTTTCTATGGGGTTGCAGTCTGCACCCTTACTAGGCCAGGGCAGGAGCTGAAATTGAGGGTGCTGTTGGAACCACTCCTGGACCACGCGAGCCTGATGAACTGGGCATCTGTCCTGGACAAAATAAACTGGACCAGGAGGAAAGGGGTGGTTGCTGGCAGCAAATGAGGGCAGAAAGAAGTTGTTTAAAATATCAATATATTTTTCGGCATTGAACCGACCCTCTATTTGGTGCATGTCACCCATTCCATGCCAGCTTACCCACCCCTAAATATTGACGGTCACGTGTCCACTCCTGGCCACATGAAAAACATTTTCCGGGCTGTATCTGTTGAAAGAAATAGACTAGCATTAATAAATTTAAATTAATTTTCTTTTGTGATAACAAGATATTCTTAACAGTATTGGAAAATGTTAATGACAAATGCCAGGAATGGCAGAGTCTTACTTCAGTGTAACTGAGGAATAGCCTACACAAAACAATAACCATGTGAAATGCATGGTTGCCTTATAGAAGCTCATTTAAGGGGGTTACTAACTGAACAATGGTAAATACTGATTACGTAGGAGGACGCTACGTTGATGCTGTGAAATATGCAAAGATGCTATCTATATGTAGGAGTAATATAGCATTAAATAACCTGTTCACTAGGGATAATATTTGGTAAGTTGTCTTTGTTGGTCTGTGTGCCATAGTTCAGGTATTTTGGTAGCAGTGACACATACTAAGTGAATGTGCATTTTGAATGTAAAAACTTAGTTACAATTTCCTCTTTTAGGATTCAATACTGGTGTTCCTGATACTTAGTACATTATGTATGTTTTCAAGACTTGAAATAATACCAGTTTGGGAATAAAAATCAACGTCAGTCAAGCGTGGGTATTTTTTAAAGTAGTTGACTTCCTGCCAGCGTGATTATTCCAGCCCATTTGTTTTTAAAGTAGTTATTTATTTTAGCCAAAATACTTTACACTGTAAAAAAAAATAATATTGCGCAACCCTATATGCCAAAAGTAATTTACTCTGAATGGACTTACAGCAGTATCTGTTTTATTAATGTTGCTGACGTTGTAACGATACTGGTTGTCACCCGGCAGTAATTTTTTATTCGAGTATATTCTTATGGTTACTTATGACTGAATAGATTATAGAAACGACAACCTCAAAAATTATACTCACCGAGTATCATTTCTCCTCCAGCAGTGGCGCCTTCCGTGACACGAAGAT
This sequence comes from Petrolisthes cinctipes, assembly GCA_033782935.1. NCBI lineage: Eukaryota > Metazoa > Arthropoda > Malacostraca > Decapoda > Porcellanidae > Petrolisthes > Petrolisthes cinctipes. Next base: position 188,756 of record JAWQEG010000079.1, read on the forward strand.
GAGAAGGTTTTCTCATCCGTCCAGATCACTCTCTTCCAAAACTCCTCTGGCTTGTCAACATATTGTTGGGCAAACCGTAGCCTTCCCTCGCGATGTTGGTCAGTCAAAAATTCCTTGTTTGCTGGAGTCCGGTGATGCACCCCCGCTTCGTGCAACACTCTCCTAATGGTCCTCTCGCTGACAGCAAGGTCTGTGCATCGGCTTCTGCGGTGTGTAGTGCAACGTGGAGGTCTTCCGTATGGTAGGTTGCCATACTAGTCAGTGTCCTCTGCTTTGCCAAATAAATTTAAATTTATATTTCACAGTGCTGATCATGAATATTAATAAAAGTGCCATATACACAAAGACGTAGATAGACAAACAGATATAATATGGTATTGTATTTATATATATATAATTGATCTTGTATTCAAACTTTTCAGGTTCCATGTGATTCAGTGTGGGCTGGTTACTCCCTTGAAACAGTAGCACCGAGGCATAAGCATATTTGTTGTGCAATAAATGTTAATTTGTTTATATTGTTTTCATTATCTTTGGCTATCATTATCATGCTGAGAACATAATTCTGTAGTTGAGCATAAAACATTGTTTTCAGTAGCATATAGAGAGATTAATGAGAATCACGTTGACCACCATTACTGTCCTTGTGGTCCTTATTGTGTCACATGTTCTGCACAGTAATGCTGGACGTAAGTAAAAGTAAGTTAATATATCTAAATATTGCCCATAAGTAACTTAAAAAATATATATATATATATTTCTCTTTCCTGCAAAATGGTTTAACAAGTTAATATTCTGACTAGCAACAGACTGGCAAATGGCAATGCATGAAACCTATAGTCCTTCTGTTTTAAGAAGGCGAAATGCTGTGGCTGGGATTATCCCGTCAAGAATGTGTATCTGCCAACACTTGTTCTACATAACTATTATCATATCCTTCGCTATGAATTTCTAGTTGTTTTGTAAATCCACAGAATACAAAGAACCAAAACGGTATTAACCATATTATCCCAGCCGCAGCATTTCGCTTGCATAAATTTGAAGCACTATAGGTGATAAGGGAGAAAGGCCTATGTGATTAAAACTTTGAAAGAACGAATGAGAAGGTTAAAAATATGATAAAGAAAAGATAAAGAATACTACAGAAGGCAAGGAAGGAAGGGGGAGTGTGAGAGAGAGAAGACAAGTGAGAGGAGGTTGTGTGAGGTTGCCAGTTACTTGAAAGATATAGGCATAAGTTTATTTATTTTACAGCGAGAAAAGGAGATAAAGAGGGGGACTGCCAGCATGAGGGGCGAAAAGAATACAGGGAGAGCTGAAGATAGAAAAGGGATTGTCTCGGCTCCGTTATTTGTTGCTTAATATCCAAATGATAATAATCAGTATCTCTCTACAGGGGTGAACAATAGACAGTGTCTTTATTTAATAGATCAAATGCAATATAATGAAGCAGATATACTGATTGTTTTTAATTTCTTTTCAACTACTCACCCTCATCTGTCCTAAACACGACCAATGCCCTATCCATATGGCCAGGATAGTTCAAGAATGGTTTGCTGCTCAAGATAATTTGCAAGTGATAGATTGGTCTAGTTAGAACTGTGATATGAACCCCATAGAAAATCTATGGGGTTTTATTGTTAACACGTGGGAGCCGGAACGAGAGAGAACCACAGCAGAGTTGTTACGGCACACCAGAGAACAGTGGGAGATTTTTCGGGGAAAACCCGATATAGTGAGAAGACATGGTGCCTCAATGCCCGAGCGACTGCAGGCTGTCATTGAGAAGGAGGGTGGCTGGACACGATACTAGTAACAAATTGATGAGTAAGAACATGAAATATGTAATCTACAGTATTTCAAGCCTTAATGTGTTCATAGAAGTGTACCGTATATAAATAGTGTATACACTGTATCTCATCGTGGCTAAGAGTCTAAAGCAATACATATCCAGGTGATTATAATAATAATAAAAAAAAAACATTACGCATGCTTAATGCAAACGTGAGGTCGAAGTTTTTACTTCGACCTTGAGGTTATATTAAGTTAACAGGTATTATAATTGTATGACACCAATTAATAACAACAACTATACATATAACGTGTTCATCATTTACAGTGTGGTGCCTACAGTCACAGTTGGGTTATGGGTGTGGAAGGCTTCGTAACGAGGACTTGTGGAGTTTTCACCTAAACTGACAAGTCATGTAAACAATAACCAATAAATGTCTTATTTCAATTTTTCCCTGTTTTAATTAGTAATAACATTAGTGCTGACACAATATCCTCTAAATCTTGTGATTGGTTCACTAACACCGGCGTCTGAATGTTGACCTCAGATAAATAAATAAGGGTAATAAATATATTCGTCATATATAACGGATTGTATTTCCATACCAAATATCACTTTTATTTCTATTCTGGTCTTGTTTGCGCATTAACAGATTATGCAGCAACACACAGAATGTTGGTGATGGTGGTAAGATGGAGAGTAAAGGATTGCTGGGAAGGAGGGAGAGGAAACAGCGAATGGAATAAGGGAGGATGGGGTGGGGGAGAACAGATGGAGTGGTTATTGGGTAAAGATTAACTTACACTATATAACTATTATCCTTTGGTAACCAGTTACACACTAAAAGTTTCTTAGAAAATGTCGTGAATAATACAGGGTAACGATAAAGGATTTACTTGAAATTTATTTCAACACTGTGTAGGTGGTGCCTGGCTTGATATATTAGTCATAAAATAATGGTGTCGTGTGAATTGTATTACGTAAAATCTGGATTTATTTCCAATAATAAATAATATCCTATAGAATGTAGCATCAGAGTTGGATTTAGATTACAGAAGAAAACATAATAAAGGCGACAGTCGGCTTTGTTCGTTTATAATCTTTAGCTACTTGATCCAATAATTCTCTCCATCTATAATACTACTACTCGATCACTTGTGAAGCTTTACACCCTCTCCTCAACCCAACCCCTCCTACCACCTTCCAGTGAGTGGTTCACATCCATGATCACAAGTGGTTCGGGATTCAAATTTCTGGATGGCTCAACATTGGTAACGCCTCCACATTACCCCCTATATAACTCCGCCCACATTTCTCCCCTCCCCCCCTCCACCTGCCAGTGATACCAGATCCACTGAGGCTCACACCAAGTAGCTAGTGGAAGAGGTGGGGTCCCTTGATCTGTCCGGAGCTGTACAAAGTCACTGATGGATTAATATATCGTGTATGTTCTTCCTCTAAGTTCAAAGAGAAAGTTGGTAAGAAAGTTTTAGTTATACCTAGTGATTGTAGGAAGTTTATTCTTTCAGTAGCTCATGAAAGTCCTTTTTCTGGCCATTTCTCACATAGGAAGACGGAGATGAAGGTTAAAGAGATATTTTTCTGGCCAGGGATGACTGTGGACATCAGGGATTTTTGTAGGTCTTGTGAAAAGTGTCAACGGATGTCACCTAGGGGTAGAGTGAAGCTGGTACCTCTCCAGACATTACCGATAATCACTGAACCATTTTCCCGGGTGGCCATTGATCTGGTTGGTCCTTTATCCCCTCCATCTTCAGAAGGTCACAGGTACATTTTGACATTGATTGACTTTGCCACTGGGTTTCCTGAAGCCTTACCCCTCAAATCAATCGACACCATATCTGTCGCTGAAGCATTAATAACCATCTTTTCCTGGGTGGGCATACCTCGCGAAATACTGTCGGATCAAGGGACCCAGTTCACGCCTCAGCTAATGCAGGAGATCCATAAACTCTTAGGGGTTAAGCCTATGTTTACCACACCCTATCACCCTAGAAGTAATGGTCGGATTGAGAGGCTTCATTCTACCCTTAAAGCTGGTTTGAGAAAACTTTGTTCAGATAAACCTACCGAATGGCACAGATACCTGATCCCTACTATGTTTGCTTTGCGTGAAATCGCTAGTGACTGAACAGGTTTCTCAGCCTTCGAGATGTTGTATGGGAGAAAGGTGAGGGGGCCCTTAGCAGTCTTGAGAGACCTATGGGAAGATCGAGAGGCTGATGAGGATGCCCGCACCTCTTTCCAATATGTTATTGAATTGAGAAGTAAGTTAGAAGAATGTGCCAGAATTGCTGCTCAGAATGCAGACATTTCATGTGCAAGGTACAAGTCTTATTTTGATTTAAAATCTCAAGACCGTAAATTTAAACCTGGTGATGAAGCTCTGGTCTTGTTGCCAGATACTCATAACAAATTACTGATGTCTTGGAAAGGACCTTTTCCTGTACTTGAGTGTAAGAATAAGGTTACATATGTAATAGAAGAGAAAGGGAAGAGGAAGCTTTATCATATAAATCTCTTAAAGAAGTACCATCGAAGAGCTCATGTAGGACTGGCGCATGTGGTGGATGAGCCTAACCCTGATCATGATTTCAGACCTTTGTTGACTGTACAAGCTTGTGTGATGTCCGAGGAGGATGAGGATGGTGATGATTCGAAGTTTCCTACTGTACCAACTACCTCAGTAGAATATGATCTCTCCTCCTAGGTAAATGATCGACCCCTAATTTGTCCTGATCTGTCCCAGAGTGAAGCAGAGGAAATATTACATCTCAAAGCCCAGTACAGTGATGTGTTCTCAGATGTCCCAGGACTTACTACAGCACTTGATCATGACATTGTCCTGTCATCTTCAGAGCGCCTAAAATCTAACTCTTACCCCATCCCCATCCACCTTCGGCCGCATTTTGAAAAGGAAGTAGACAATCTGCTTGAACAGGGACTAATTAGACCTTCCTCTTCCCCTCACTCCTCACCTGTAGTTCTTGTCAAAAAGCCGGATGGCAGCTATCGCATGACCATAGATTATAGAACACTTAACAGTGTCACTGTATTTCATGCTGAACCTATGTGTACTATGGAAGAAGATTTGCACAAATTTACAGGTGCTAAGTATTTTTCAGAACTTGATCTAACTAAAGCATATTATCAGATCCCACTGTCTGAAAGAAGCAAACCCTTGACAGCATTTCAAACCCATAGGGGTCTGATGGAATTTAATAGACTTCCATTTGGGCTAGTAACTGCTTGTGCAACCTATATACGACTAATGAGGATTGTTCTTGCAGGTTTGAAGAATGTGTCTTTCTATTTTGATAATGTATTCATATATTCAGCTACTTGGGAGGAACACATTCAAGCTCTTACTTCCGTTCTAGACAGATTAAAAGCTTTCAGTTTGACAGCCAAACTTAGTAAATGTAGATTTGGATTTCCCTCCATTCAGTACTTGGGATATATTGTAGATGGAAAGCATATACAAGCTCAGATAGATAAGATTAGGGCTATATTGGGAACTACCCCTCCATCCACCAAGAAAACTTTAAGATCATTCTTGGGAATTATTTCATTTTATAGGAGGTTCATTCCCAATGCAGCAACTCTGTCCACCCCACTATCTGATTTACTACGCAAAGGTGTTCGGGAACCATTACCCTGGACCGATGAAGTAAGAGGTAATTTTGAGAAATTAAAAGCTTCTTTAGCTACATACCCTATTCTCCGATTACCAAATCCTAATCTCCCTTTTGTTCTTCGGACAGATTCCTCGGCTTTTGGCCTCGGAGCAGTACTACTCCAGTACATTGATGGGGTGTCTTTTCCCATTGCCAATGCAAGCAGAAAACTGCTAGATAGGGAAACCAGGTATTCTACCATAGAAAGAGAATGTTTGGCGATTATTTTTGGGATTCAGAGGTTTACATATTATCTGACGGGTTCAGAATTTATCTTGGAGGTTGATCACAAACCCCTGATCTATTTGGCAAAGTTCAAAGGCTCCAATAATAGACTTCTTAGGTGGGCCCTCAGCTTGCAGCCCTACAGGTATAGGTTAGTACACGTTGCTGGGTCTATTAATATAGGTGCAGATTTCCTTAGCAGGTCTATTAAGTAATGCTTGTTGTATCTACCCTCCGGGTAGATACTTGTTAGGGGAGCTATGTAAGGGAATAGGCAAATGGGCAATAAGTAAGTAATTACTTGTATGGGTTCGAACGAATGGATGGATATTATAAGGCGTTTTCAAGTTCATTTCGAGCTACATCCGAGTTATCTTGGAGTTTCTTGTGCATCCCATTCCTCACTAGACTCGCAACCTCCAAACACGACGGTAAGACCATCCCGTGATCTTATATTGGTATTGTGAAGTGAAACTTATTTACTGTGTTTCTCCAGAATAACTTTAGTTTTCTGAGTGCTTTTTGTTTAAGTTTGCTTGTCATCCGTGACTCATTGATTAATAGTGGGACTGTGCTAATTATTATTACTGTGATTTTTAACATTGGAGGCGGGATCCTACCCTCGTCAAGGGCCAGGCAAGAGAGGCATCCTGTACCTGATTTCCTGTACTCCTGTATGTTTTGTGGAAAGTGACCCCCTCAACCTTGTGGAGCGATATCCCCTGCCAGTGGAGTCCGTGGTGGAGAGTGTGAGGCCCAGACCCGGTGAGGTGATAGCAGACGCGAGCTGGTGTGGTCAGTAGAGCACCTCCAAACAGTCTCCGTGACCGTGTGGCTGGTGTTAGTGCCGTACGCCTGTACGTTTAATGACAGGGAAGTGCTCCGGCAGGGAGTTGATTTAATGTATATTCGAAGATTAATGTTGTGGGGGACACCTCTGATATGTATGTTATCCAATATATATATTGTAAATAAATGTATATAGTTTTCTCCTCGTTTCCCTCAGCCTCAGATTGGTGAGAACTCAATAAGATAAAAGATCCTGGTTATTACTTTACAGACTGTAAGGATCAACAATCATTTATGGGGTTGTGGGTCTCATTACAGTGCTTGGACTGTAAATATCAACCATCATTTATGGGGTGGTGGGTGTCATTACAGTGCTTTGACTGTAAATATCAACAGTCATTCATTGGTTGGTGGGTGTTTGTGTCAGTATTTTGCTTGGACTGTAAATATCAACAGTCATTCATGGGGTGGTGGGTGTGTGTGTGTTATTACAGTACTTGGACCATAAATATTAACAGTCATTCATGGAGTGGTGGACTGTAAATATCAACCATCATTAATGGGGTGGTGGGTGTCATTACAGTGCCTTGACTGTAAATATCAACAGTCATTCATGGGGTGGTAGATGTGTGGGTGTCATTACAGTGCTTGGACTGTAAATATTAAGAGACATTTATGGGTTGGTGTGTGTGTGTCATTACAATGCTTGGACTGTAAATATCAACTGTCATTGATGGGGTGGTGTGTGTGTGAGTTTCATTACAGTGCTTGGACTGTATATATCAACGGTCATTAATGGGGTGGTAGGTGTGAGGGAGTCATTACAGTGCTAGGACAACAAATATCAATAGTCATTCATAGGGTGGTGGGTGTGAGGGTGTCATTACAATGCTTGGACTGTAAATATCAACAGTCATTCATAGGATGGTGGGTGTCATTATTGTGCTTGGACTGTAAATATCAAAAGTCATTCATTGGGTGGTGGGTGTGTGGTTGTTCATACAGTGCTTGGACTGTAAACATCAACAGTCATTCATGGGGTGGTGGGGGTTTTGGTGACAATACAGTGCTTTGACTGTAAATATCTACAGTCATTCATGGGGTGGTGGGTTGCGGGTGTCATTACAGTGCTTGGACTGTAAATATCAACAGTCATTCATGGAGTGGTCAGTGTGTTAATGTCATTACAGTGCTTGGACTGTAAATATCAACAGTCTTTCATGGGGTTGTGATTGTGTGTGTGTCATTACAGTGCTTTGACTGTTAATATATATCAACAGTCATTCATTTGCTGGTGGGTGTGTAGGTGTCATTACAGTGCTAGGACTGTAAATATCAACCATAATTCATGGGGTGGTGGGTGTCATTACAGTGCTTTGACTGTAAATATCAACAGTCATTCATGGGGTGGTAGGTGTGAGGGAGTCATTACAGTGCTTGGACAACAAATATCAATAGTCATTCATAGGGTGGTGGGTGTGAGGGTGTCATTACAATGCTTGGACTGTAAATATCAACAGTCATTCATAGGATGGTGGGTGTCATTATTGTGCTTGGACTGTAAATATGAAAAGTCATTCATTGGGTGGTGGGTGTGTGGTTGTTCTTACAGTGCTTGGACTGTAAACATCAACAGTCATTCATGGGGTGGTGGGGGTTTTGGTGTCATTACAGTGCCTAGACTGTAAATATCAACAGTCATTCATGGGGTGGTGGTTGGCATTACAGTGCTTGGACTGTAAATATCAACAGTCATTCATTGAGTGGTCAGTGTGTTAATGTCATTACAGTGCTTGGACTGTAAATATCAACAGTCTTTCATGGGGTTGTGATTGTGTGTGTGTCATTACAGTGCTTTGACTGTTAATATATATCAACAGTCATTCATTTGCTGGTGGGTGTGTAGGTGTCATTACAGTGCTAGGACTGTAAATATCAACCATCATTCATGGGGTGGTGGGTGTCATTACAGTGCTTTGACTGTAAATATCAACAGTCATTCATGGGGTGGTGGGTGTCATTACAGTGGTTTGACTGTATATATCAACAGTTTTTAATGGGGTGGTGGGTGTGTGGGTGTCATTACAGTGCTTTGACTGTAACTATCAACATTCATTGAAAGGGTGGTGGGTGTGTGGGTATCATTACAGTGCTTGGACTATAAATATCAACATCCATTTATGGGGTGGTAGATGTCATTACAATGCTTGGACTGTAAATATCAACAGTCATTCATGGGGTGGTGGATATGTGGGTGTCATTACAGTGATTGGACAGCAAATATCAACAGTCATTCATCGGGTGGTGGGTGTGTGGGTGTCATTACAGTGCTTGGACCGTAAATATCATCAGTCAGTCATGGGGTGGTTGGTGTGTGTGTGTCATTACAGTGTTTGGACTGTAAATATCAACAGTCATTCATGGGATGGTAAGTGTCATTACAGAGCTTGGACTGTAAATACCAACAGTCATTCTTGGAGTAATGGGTGTGTGGGTGTGATTACAGTGCTTGGACTATAAATATCAACAGTCATTTATGGGGTGGTTGCCCTATGGGTGTCATTACTGTGCTTGGACTGTTAATATCAACAGACATTCATGGGGTGGTGGGTGTGTGGGTGTCAGGACATTGCTTGGACAGTAAATATTAACAGTTATTTTTGGGGTGGTGGGTGTCTGGTTTTCATTACAGTGCTAGGACTGTAAATATCAACAGTCATTCATAGTGTGATTGGTGTGGGTGTCATTACAGTTCTTGGACTGTAAGTATCAACAGTCATTTATGGAGTGGAGGGTGTATGGGTATCATTACATTGCTTGGACTGTATATATCAACAGTCATTCATGGGTTGATGGGTGTATGGGTGTCATTACAGTGCATGGACTGTTAATATCAACAGTCATTCACAGGGTGGTGAGTGTGTGGGTGTCATTACAGTGCTTGGACTGCAGATATCAACAGTCATTCATTTAGTGGTGGTTTTGGGGGTGTCATTACAGTGCTTCGACTGTAAATATGAACAGTCTTTAATGGGGTGGTGGTTGTTTGGGTGTCATTACATTGCTGGGACTGTAAATATCAACAGTAATTTACGGGGTGGTGGGTGTGTGGGTGTCATTACAGTGCTTAGAATGTAAATATCAACAGTCATTAATGGGATAGTGGGTGTTATTACAGTGCTTGGACTGTAAATATCAACAGTCATTCTAAGGGTGGTTGGTGTGTGGGTGTCATTACAGTGTTTGGACTGAAAATATCAACAGTCATTCATGGGATGGTAAGTGTCATTACAGAGCTTGGACTGTAAATACCAACAGTCATTCTTGGAGTAATGGGTGTGTGGGTGTGATTACAGTGCTTGGACTTTAAATATCAACAGTCATTCATGAGGTGGTGGGTGTGTGGGTGTCATTACAGTGCTTGGACTATAAATATCAACAGTAATTTATGGGGTGGTGGCCCTATGGGTGTCATTACTGTGCTTGGACTGTTAATATCAACAGACATTCATGGGGTGGTGGGTGTGTGGGTGTCAGGACATTGCTTGGACAGTAAATATTAACAGTTATTTTTGGGGTGGTGGGTGTCTGGTTTTCATTACAGTGTTAGGACTGTAAATATCAACAGTCATTCATAGTGTGATTGGTGTGGGTGTCATTACAGTGCTTGGACTGTAAGTATCAACAGTCATTTATGGAGTGGAGGGTGTATGGGTATCATTACATTGCTTGTACTGTATATATCAACAGTCATTCATAGGTTGGTGGGTGTATGGGTGTCATTACAGTGCATGGACTGTTAATATCAACAGTCATTCACAGGGTGGTGAGTGTGTGGGTGTCATTACAGTGCTTGGACTGCAGATATCAACAGTCATTCATTTAGTGGTGGTTTTGGGGGTGTCATTACAGTGCTTCGACTGTAAATATGAACAGTCTTTAATGGGGTGGTGGGTGTTTGGGTGTCATTACATTGCTGGGACTGTAAATATCAACAGTAATTTACGGGGTGGTGGGTGTGTGGGTGTCATTAAAGTGAATGGACTGTAAATATCAACAGTCATTATCGGGGTTGTGTGTGTGGGTGTCATTACAGTGCTTGGACTGTAAATATTAACCATCATTCATATGGTGGTGGGTGTGTGGGTATCATTACAGTGCTTGGACTGAAATATCAACAGTCATTTATGGGATGCTTGGTGTGTGGGTGTGATTACAGTGCTTGGAATGTAAATATCAACAGTCATTCATGGGATAGTGGATGTTATTACAGTGCTTGGACTGTAAATATCAACAGTCATTCAAAGGGTGGTTGGTAAGTGGGTGTTATTACAATGCTTGGACTGTAAATATCAATAGTTATTCTTGGGATGGTAAGTGTGTGGGTGTCTTTAATGTGCTTGGACTGTAAATATCAACAGACATTCATGAGGTGGTGGGTGTGTGGGTGTCATTACAATGCTTTGACTGTAAATATCAACAGTCATTTATTGGGTGCTGGGTGGGTGGGTGTCATTACAGTTCTTGGATTATAAATATCAGTGGTCATTAATAGGGTGTTGTGTGTGTAGGTGTTATTACAGTGCTTAGACTGTAAATATCAACAGTCATTCATGGGGTGTATGGTGTGTGAGAGTCATTACAGTGCTTGAACTATAAATATCAATGGTCATTAATAGGGTGTTGTGTGTGTGGGTGTCATTACAATGCTTGGACTGTAAATATCAACAGTCATTCATGGGGTGGATGGTGTGTGAGTGTCATTACAGTGCTTGGACTGTAAATGGAGTGGTGGGTGTGGGGGTCTCATTACAGTGCTTGGACTGCAAATATCAACCGTCTTTTATGGGGTGGAGGGTTTTTGGGTGTCATTAGAGTGCTTGGATTGTAAATATCAACTGCTATTCCTGGGGTGGTGGTGTGTGGTTGTCATTACAGTGATTGGACTGTAAATATCAACAGTCATTCATGGTCTGTTGGGTGTATGGGTGTCATTACAGTACTTGGTCTGTAAATATCAACAGTCATTCATTTAGTGGTGGGTGTGGGAGTGTCATTACAACGCTTGGACTGTGAATATCAATCATCATTCATGGGGTGGTGGGTGTGTGGGTATCATTACAGAGCTTCGACTGTAAATATCAACAGTAATTTTGGGATGGTGGGTGTGTGGGTGTCATTACAGGGCTTGGAATGTAAATATCAACAATCATTCATGGGGTGGTGGGTGTATGGGTGTCATTACTGTGCATGGACTGTTAATATCAACAGTCATTCAAGGGGTGGTGAGTGTGTGGGTGTCATTACAGGGCTTGGACTGTAGATATCAACAAACATTTATTTAGTGGTGGGTGTGTAGGTGTCATTACCGTGCTTGGACTGTAAATATCAACAGTCTTTCATGGGGGGGTCGGTGTTTTGGTGTTATAACAGTGCTTGGACTGTAAATATCAACAGCCATTCATGGGGTGGGGCATATGTGGGGGTCATTACAGTGAATGGACTGTAAATATCAACAGTCATTTATGGGGTTGTGTGAGTGGGTGTCATTACAGTGCTTGGACTGTAAAAATCAACCATCATTCATGGGGTGGTGGGTGTGTAGTTGTCAAAACAGTGCTTGGACTGTAAATATCAACAGTCATTTATGGGATGATGGGTGTGTTGGTGTAATTACAGTGCTTGGTTTGTAAATATCAACAGTCATTCATGGGGTGGTGGGTGTATGGGTGTCATTAATGTGCATGGACTGTTAATATCAACAGTCATTCAAGGGGTGGTGAGTGTGTGGGTGTCAATACAGTGTTTGGACTGTAGATATAAACAAACATTAATTTAGTGGTGGGTGTGTAGGTGTCATTACAGTGCTTAGACTGTAAATATAACCAGTAATTTATGGGGTTGTCAGTGTGTGGGTGTCATTACAGTGCTTGGACTGTAAATATCAACAGTCATTCAAGGGGTGGTGGGTTGTTGGTGTCATTACAGTGGTTGGACTGTAATTATCAATGGTCATTCCAGGGGTGGTCAGTGTGTGGATGTCGTTACAGTGCTTGGACTGTAAATTTTAACAGTCAATCATGGGGTGGAGGGTGTGTGTGTGTCATTTCAGTGTTTGGACTGTTAATATCTATCAACAGTCATTCATTGAGTAGTGGATGTGTGGGTGTCAATACAGTGCTTTGACTGCAAATATCAACAGTTATTTATTGGGTGGTTGGTGGCATTACAGTGCTTGGACTGTAAATATCAAGAGTCATTCATGTGCTGGTCGATGTGTGGGTGTCATTACAGTGCTTAGACTGTAAATATTACCAGAAATTCATGGGGTGTTGGGTGTGTGGGTGTCATTACTGTGCTTGGACTTAAAATATAAACAGTCATTTATGGGATGGTGGGTGTGTGGGTGTCATTACAGTGCTTAGAATGTAAATATCAACAGTCATTCATGGGATAATGGATGTTATTACAGTGCTTGGACTGTAAATATCAACAGTCATTCTAAGGGTGGTTGGTGTGTGGGTGTCATTACAGTGTTTGGACTGTAAATATCAACAGTCATTCATGGGATGGTAAGTGTCATTACAGTGCTTGGACTGTAAATACCAACAGTCATTCTTGGAGTGATGGGTGTGTGGGTGTCATTACAGTGCTTGGGATTTAAATATCAACAGTCATTCATGATGTGGTGGGTGTGTGGGTGTCATTACAGTGTTTGGACTATAAATATCAACAGTCATTCATGGGGTGGTGGCTATATGGGTGTCATTACTGTGCTTGGACTGTTAATATCAACAGACATTCATTGGGTGGTGGGTGTGTGGGTGTCAGGACATTGCTTGGACAGTAAATATCAACAGTTATTCATGGGGTGGTGGGTGTCTGGTTTTCATTACAGTGCTAGGACTGTAAATATCAACAGTCATTCATAGTGTGATTGGTGTGGGTGTCATTACAGTGCTTGGACTGTAAGTATCAACAGTCATTTATGGAGTGGAGGGTGTATGGGTATCATTACATTGCTTGGACTGTATATATCAACAGTCATTCATGGGTTGGTGGGTGTATGGGTGTCATTACAGTGCTTGGACTGCAGATATCAACAGCCATTCATTTAGTGGTGGTTGTGGGGGTGTCATTACAGGGCTTCGACTGTAAATATGAACAGTCTTTAATGGGGTGGTGGGTGTTTGGGTGTCATTACATTGCTGGGACTGTAAATATCAACAGTCATTTACGGGGTGGTGGGTGTGTGGGTGTCATTACAGTGAATGGACTGTAAATATCAACAGTCATTATCGGGGTTGTGTGTGTGGGTGTCTTTGCAGTGCTTGGACTGTAAATATTAACCATCATTCATATGGTGGTGGGCGTTTGGGTATCATTACAGTGCTTGTACTGAAATATCAACAGTCATTTATGGGATGCTTGGTGTGTGGGTATGATTACAGTGCTTGGAATGTAAATATCAACAGTCATTCATGGGATAGTGGATGTTATTACAGTGCTTGGACTGTAAATATCAACAGTCATTCAAAGGGTGGTTGGTAAGTGGGTGTTATTACAATGCTTGGACTGTAAATATCAATAGTTATTCTTGGGATGGTAAGTGTGTGGGTTTCATTAATGTGCTTGGACTGTAGATATCAACAAACATTCATTTAGTGGTGGGTGTGGGGGTGTCATTCCAGTGCTTGGACTGTAAATATCAACAGTCTTTTTTATAAGGGGGTGGGTTTTTGGGTGTCATAACAGTGCTTGGACTCTAAATATCAACAGCCATTTATGGGGTGGTGGGTGTGTGGGTGTCATTACAGTGAATGGACTGATAATATGAATAGTCATTCATGGGGTTGTGTGTGTGGGTGTCATTATAGTGCTTGGACTGTAAATATCAACCATCATTTATGGGGTGGTGGGTGTGTGGGTGTCATAACAGTGCTTGGACTGTAAATATCAACAGACATTCTTTGAGTGCTGGGTGGGTGGGTGTCATTACATTGCTAGGACTGTAAATAACAACAGTCATTCATGGGGTGGATGGTGTGTGAGTGTCATTATAGTGCTTGTACTGTAAATGGAGTGGTGGGTGTGGGGGTCTCATTACAGTGCTTGGACTGCAAATATCAACCGTCTTTTATTGGGTGGTGGGTGTTTGGGTGTCATTAGAGTGCTTGGACTGTAAATATCAACAGCTATTCATGGGGTGGTGGTGTGTGGGTGTCATTACAGTGATTGGACTGTAAATATCAACTGTCATTCATTTAGTGGTGGGTGTGGGAGTGTCATTACAATGCATGGACTGTGAATATCAACTATCATTCATGGATTGGTGGGTGTGTGGGTGTCATTACTGTGCATCGACTGTAAATATCAACAGTAATTTTGGGATGGTGGGTTGTGTGGGTGTCAATACAGGGCTTGGAATGTAAATATCAACAATCATTCATGGGGTGGTGGGTGTATGGGTGTCATTAATGTGCATGGACTGTTAATATCAACAGTCATTCAAGGGGTGGTGAGTGTGTGGGTGTCAATACAGTGCTTGGAATGTAGATATCAACAAACATTAATATAGTGGTGGGTGTGTAGGTGTCATTACCGTGCTTGGACTGTAAATATCAACAGTCTTTCATGGGGGGGTCGGTGTTTGGGTGTCATAACAGTGCTTGGACTGTAAATATCAACAGCCATTCATGGGGTGGTGGGTGTGTAGGTGTCAAAACAGTGCTTGGACTGTAAATATCAACAGTCATTAATGGGATGATGGGTGTGTTGGTGTAATTACAGTGCTTGGAATGTAAATATCAACAGTCATTTATGGGATAGTGGGTGTTATTACAGTGCTTGGACTGTATATATCAATGGTCATTAATAGGGTGTTGTGTGTGTGGGTGTCATTACAGTGCTTGGACTGTAATTATCAACAGTCATTAATGGGGTGGATGGTGTGTGAGTGTCATTACAGTGTTTGGACTGTAAATGTAGTGGTGTGTGTGGGGGTCTCATTAGAGTGCTTGGACTGCAAATATCAACCGTCTTTTATGGGGTGGTTGGTGTTTGGGTGCCATTAGAGTGCTTGGACTGTAAATATCAACAGCCATTCATAGGGTGGTGGTGTGTGGGTGTCATTACAGTGATTGGACTGTAAATATCAACAGTCATTAATGGGGTGTTGGGTGTGTGGGTGTCATTAGAGTGCTTTGTCTGTAAATATCAACATTCATTTATTTAGTGGTGGGTGTGGGGGTTTCATTACAATGCTTGGACTGTGAATATCAACCATCATTCATGGGGTGGTGGGTTTGTGGGTGTCATTACAGTGCTTAGACTGTAAATATCAACAGTAATTTTGGGATGGTGTGCGTGTGGGTGTCATTAAAGGGCTTGGAATGTAAATATCTACAGTCATTCATGGGATAGTGGGTGTTATTACAGTGCTTGGACTGTAAATATCAACAGTCATTTAAAGGATTGTGGTGTGTGGGTATCATTACAGTGCTTGGACTGTAAATATCAACAGACATTTATATGTTGGTGGGTGTGTGGGTGTCATTACAATGCTTGGACTGTAAATTTCAACAGTCATTTATATGGTGGGGTGTGTGTGGGTGTCATTACAGTGCTTGGACAGTAAATATCAACAGTCATTCTTTGGGTAGTGGGTGTGTGGGTGTCATTACAGTGCTTGGATTATAAATATTCATGGTCATTAGTAGGGTGTTGTGTGTGTAGGTGTCATTACATTGCCTGGACTGTAAATATCAACAGTCATTTATGGGGTGGATGGTGTGTGAGAGTCATTACAGTGCTTGGACTATAAATATCAATGGTCATTAATAGGGTGTTGTGTGTTTGGGTGTCATTACAATGCTTGGACTGTAAATATCAACAGTCATTCATGGGGTGGATAGTGTGTGAGTGTCATTACAGTGCTTGGACTGTAAATGTAGTGGTGGGTGTGGGGGTCTCATTAGAGTGCTTGGACTGGAAATATCAACCGTCTTTTATGGGGTGGATGGTGTGTGAGAGTCATTACAGTGCTTGGACTATAAATATCAATGGTCATTAATAGGGTGTTGTTTGTTTGGGTGCCATAAGAGTGCTTGGACTGTGAATATCAACAGCTATTCATGGGGTGGTGGTGTGTGGGTGTCATTACAGTGATTGGACTGTAAATATCAACAGACATTCATGGGGTTGTGTGTGTGGGTGTCATTACAGTGCTTGGACTGTAAATATCAACAGTCAATAATAAGTTGGTGGCTGTTTGGGTGTCATTACAGTGCTTGGACTGTAAACATCAACAGTCATTCATATGGTGGGGTGTGTGTGGGTGTCATTTCAGTACTTAGACTGTAAATATCAACAGTCATTCATGGGGTGGTGGGTGTATAGGTGTCATTACTGTGCTCGGACTGTTAAAATCAACAGTCATTCACGGGGTTGTGGGTGTATGGGTGTTATTACAGTGAATGGGCTGTAAATATCAACAGTCATTCATGGGGTTGTGTGTGTGGGTGTCATTACAGTGCTTGGACTGTAAATATCAACAGTCATTAATAAGTTGGTGGCTGTTTGGGTGTCATTACAGTACTTGGACTGTAAACATCAACAGTCATTCATGGGTTGGTAGATGGGTGGGTGTCATTACAGTTCTTGGACTGTGAATATCAACGGTCATTCATGGGGTGGTGGGAGTGTGGGTGTCATTTTAGTGCTTGGACTGTAAATATCAACAGTCATTCATGGGGTGGTGGGTGTGTGGAGGTCATTACAGTGCTTGGACTGTAAATATCAAAAGTCATTAATGTGGTGCTGGGTGTCATTACAGTGCTTGGACTGTAAATATCAACAGTCATATATGGGGTGGTGGGTTTTTGGGTGATATTACAGTGCTTGGACTGTAAATATCAACCGTCATTCATAGGGTTGTGGGTGTCTGGGTGTCATTCCAGTGATTGGACTGTAAATATCAACAGTCGTTCATGGGGTGGTGTGTGTGTGGGTGTCATAACAATGCTTGGACTGTAAATATCAAAAGTTATTAATGGGGTGGTGGGTTGTAGGTGTCATTACAGTACTTGGACTGTAAATATCAACAGTCATTCATGGGGTGGTGTGTGTGAGGGTGTCATTGCAGTGCTTTGACTGTAAGAATCAACATTTATTTATGGAGTGGATGGTGCGTGGGTATCATTACAGTGCTTGGACTGTAAATATCAACCATCATTCATAGGGTTGTGGGTGTCTTGGTGTCATTCCAGTGATTGGACTGTAAATATCAACAGTTATTTGTGGGGTGGTGGGTGTATAGGTGGCATTACAGTTAATGGACTGTAAATATCAACAGTCATTAATGGGGTTGTGTGTTTGGGTGTCATTACAGTGCTTGGACTGTAAATATCAACAGTCATTAATGGGTTGTGTGTGTGGGTGTCATTACAGTGCTTGGACTGTAAATATCAACAGTCATTAATAAGTTGGTTGCTTTTTGGGTGTCATTACAGTGCTTGGACTGTAAACATCAACAGTCATTCATGGGTTGGTAGATGTGTGGGTGTCATTACAATTCTTGGACTATGAATATCAACCGTCATTCATGGGGTGGTGGGAGTGTTGGTGTCATTTTATTGCTTGGACTGTAAATATCAACAGTCATTCATAGGGTGGTTGGTGTGTGGGTGTCATTACAGTGTTTGGATTGTAAATATCAACAGTCATTAATGGGGTGGTGGGTGTTATTACAGTGCTTGGACTGTAAATATCAACAGTCATTCATAGGGTGATGGGTTTTTGGGTGACATTGCAGTGCATTGACTGTAAATATCAAACGTCATTCATAGGGTTGTCTGTAACTGGGTGTCATTCCAGTGATTGGACTGTAAATATCAACAGCCGTTCATGGGGTGGTGGGTGTGTGGGTGTCATTACAATGCTTGGACTGTAAACATCAACAGTTATTCATGGAGTGTTGGGTTGTGGGTGTCATTACAGTAGTTGGACTGTAAATATCAAAAGTCATTCATTTAGTGGTTGGTGTGGGGGTGTCATTACAATGCTTGGACTGTGAATATCAACCATCATTCATGGGATAGTGGGTGCGTGGGTGTCATTACAGTGCTTGGACTGTAAATATCTACAGTAATTAAAGGATGGTGGGTGTGTGGGTGTCATTGCAGGGCTTGGAATGTAAATATCAAGAGTCATTCATGGGATACTGGGTGTTATTACAGTGCTTGGACTGTAAATATTAACAGTCATTTAAAGGGTGGTTGGTGTGTGGGTGTCATTACAGTGCTTGGACTGCAAATATCAACAGTCATTCTTGGGATGGTATGTGTGTGGGTGTCATTACATTGCTTGGACTGTAAATATCAACAGTCTTTTATGGGGTGGTGTGTGTTTGGGTGTCATTACAGTGCTTGGACTGTGAATATCAAACGTCAGTCATAGGGTGGTGGGAGTGTGGGTGTTATTTTAGTGCTTGGACTGTAAATATTAACAGTCATTCATCGGGTGGTGGGTGTGTGGGTGTCATTACAGTGCTTGGACTGTAAATATCAATAGTCATTCATGGGGTGGTCAGTGTCATTACAGTGCTTGGACTGTAAATACCAACAGTCATTCTTGGGGTGATGGGTGTGTGGGTGTCATTACAGTGCTTGGACTGTAAATATCAACAGTCATTTATTGAGTGTTGGGTGTATAGGTGTCATTACAGTGCTAGGACTTTAAATATCAAGAGTCAATCATGGGGTGTTGGGTGTGTGGGTGTCACTAGAGGGCTTGGACTGTAAATATTAACAGTCATTCATGGGGCGGTAGGTGTATGGTTGTCATTACTGTTCTTGGACTGTTAATATCAACAGACATTATTGGGGTGGTGGGAGTGTGGGTGTCAGGACATTGCTTGGACAGTAAATATCAACAGACATTCATGAGGCGGTGGGTGTGTGGGTTTCATTACAGTTCTAGGACTGTAAATATCAACAGTCATTCATGGCGTGATTGGTGTGTGGGTGTCATTACAGCGCTTGGACTGTAAGAATCAACAGTCATTTATGGAGTGAAGGGTGTGTGGGTCATTCATGGGTTGGTAGATGTGTGGGTGTCATTACCATTCTTGGACTGTGAATATCAACCGTCATTCATAGGGTTGTGGGAGTGTGGGTGTCATTTTACTGCTTGGCTTGTAAATATTAACAATCATTCATGGGGTGGTGGGTGTGTGGGTGTCATTACAGAGTTTCGACTGTAAATATCAACTATCATTCATTGGGTTGTGGGTGTCTGGTTGTCATTACACTGATTTGAATTTAAATAGCAACAGTCGTTCATGCGGTGGTGGGTGTGTTGGTGTCATTACAATGCTTGGACTGTAAACATTAACAGTCATTCATGGGGTGGTTGGTTGTGGGTGTCATTACAGTTCTTGGACTGTAAATATCAACAGTCATTCATGGGGTGGTGGGTGTGTGGTTGTCATTAGAGTGCTTGGACTGTAAATATCAACAGTCATTCTCGAGGTGGTGGGTGTATGGGTATCATTACTGTGCTTGGACTGTTAATATCAACAGACAATCATGGGGTGGTGGGTGTGTGGGTGTCAAGACATTGCTTGGACAGTAAATATCAACAGTCATTAAAGGGGTGGTAGGTGTGTGGGTTTCATTACAGTACTAGGACAGTAAATATCAAAAGTCATTCATGGCGTGATTGGTGTGTGGGTGTCATTACAGTGCTTGGACTGTAAGATTCAACAGTCATTTATGGAGTGGAGGGTGTGTGGGTATCATTCCAGTGCTTGGACTGTAAATATCAACAGTCATTCATGGGGTTATGAGTGTATAGGTGTCATTACTGTGCTCGGACTGTTAATATCAACAGTCATTCACGGGGTGGTGGGTGTTTGGCGGTCATTACAGTGAATGGACTGTAAATATTAACAGTCATTCATGGAGTTGTGTGTGTGGGTGTCATTACAGTGATTGGACTGTAAATATCAACAGTCATTAATAAGTTGGTGGCTGTTTGGGTGTCATTACAGTGCTTGGACAGTAAATATCAACAGTCATTCATGGGTTGGTAGATGTGTGGGTGTCATTGCAGTTCTTGGACTGTGAATATCAACGGTCATTCATGGGGTGTTGGGAGTGTGGGAGTCATTTTAGTGCTTGGACTGTAAATATCAACAATACTTCATGGGGTGCTGGTTGTGTGGGTGGCATTACAGTGCTTGGACTGTATATATCAACAGTCATTAATGGGGTGGTGGGTTTTTGGATGACATTACAGTGCTTGGACTGTAAATATCAACCGTCATTCATAGGGTTGTGGGTGTCTGGGTGTCATTCCAGTGATTGGACTGTAAATATCAACAGTCATTTATGGGGTGGTGGGTGTATAGGTGGCATTACTGTGCTCGGACCGTTAAAATCAACAGTCATTAACGGGGTGGTGGGTGTGTGGGTGTCATTACAGTGAATGGACTGTAAATATCAACAGTCATTAATGGGGTTGTGTGTTTGGGTGTCATTACAGTGCTTGGACTGTAAATATCAACAGTCATTCATGTGGTTGTGTGTGTGGGTGTCATTACAGTGCTTGGACTGTAAATATCAACAGTCATTAATAAGTTGGTTGCTTTTTGGGTGTCATTACAGTGCTTGGACTGTAAACATCAACAGTCATTCATGGGTTGGTAGATGTGTGGGTGTCATTACAATTCTTGGACTATGAATATCAACCGTCATTCATGGGGTGGTGGGAGTGTGGGTGTCATTTTAGTGCTTGGACTGTAAATATCAACAGTCATTCATAGGGTGGTTGGTGTGTGGGTGTCATTACAGTGTTTGGACTGTAAATATCAACAGTCATTAATGGGGTGGTGGGTGTCATTACAGTGCTTGGACTGTAAATATCAACAGTCATTCATAGGGTGATGGGTTTTTGGGTGACATTGCAGTGCTTTGACTGTAAATATCAACCGTCATTCATAGGGTTGTCGGTGTCTGGGTGTCATTCCAGTGATTGGACTGTAAATATCAACAGCCGTTCATGGGGTGGTGGGTGTGTGGGTGTCATTACAATGCTTGGACTGTAAACATCAACAGTTATTCATGGAGTGTTGGGTTGTGGGTGTCATTACAGTAGTTGGACTGTAAATATCAACAGTCATTCATTTAGTGGTTGGTGTGGGGGTGTCATTACAATGCTTGGACTGTGAATATCAACCATCATTCATGGGATAGTGGGTGCGTGGGTGTCATTACAGTGCTTGGACTGTAAATATCTACAGTAATTAAAGGATGGTGGGTGTGTGGGTGTCATTGCAGGGCTTGGAATGTAAATATCAAGAGTCATTCATGGGATACTGGGTGTTATTACAGTGCTTGGACTGTAAATATTAACAGTCATTTAAAGGGTGGTTGGTGTGTGGGTGTCATTACAGTGCTTGGACTGCAAATATCAACAGTCATTCTTGGGATGGTAAGTGTGTGGGTGTCATTACATTGCTTGGACTGTAAATATCAACAGTCTTTTATGGGGTGGTGTGTGTTTGGGTGTCATTACAGTGCTTGGACTGTGAATATCAAACGTCAGTCATAGGGTGGTGGGAGTGTGGGTGTTATTTTAGTGCTTGGACTGTAAATATTAACAGTCATTCATGGGGTGGTGGGTGTGTGGGTGTCATTACAGTGCTTGGACTGTAAATATCAATAGTCATTCATGGGGTGGTCAGTGTCATTACAGTGCTTGGACTGTAAATACCAACAGTCATTCTTGGGGTGATGGGTGTGTGGGTGTCATTACAGTGCTTGGACTGTAAATATCAACAGTCATTTATTGAGTGTTGGGTGTATAGGTGTCATTACAGTGCTAGGACTTTAAATATCAACAGTCAATCATGGGGTGTTGGGTGTGTGGGTGTCACTAGAGGGCTTTGACTGTAAATATTAACAGTCATTCATGGGGTGGTAGGTGTATGGTTGTCATTACTGTTCTTGGACTGTTAATATCAACCGACATTAATGGGGTGGTGGGAGTGTGGGTGTCAGGACATTGCTTGGACAGTAAATATCAACAGACATACATGAGGCGGTGGGTGTGTGGGTTTATTACAGTTCTAGGACTGTAAATATCAACAGTCATTCATGGCGTGATTGGTGTGTGGGTGTCATTACAGCGCTTGGACTGTAAGAATCAACAGTCATTTATGGAGTGAAGGGTGTGTGGGTATCATTACAGTACTTGGACTTAAAATATCAGCAGTTATTCATGGGGTGGTGGGTGTATAGGTGTCATTACTGTGCTCGGACTGTTAATATCAAGAGTCATTCACGGGGTGGTGGGTGTGTGGGTGTCATTACAGTGAATTGACTGTAAATATCAACAGTCATTCATGGGCGTGTGTGTGAGTTTCATTACAGTGCTTGGACTGTAAATTTTAACAGTCATTAATAAGTTGGTGGGTATGTGGGTGTCATTACAGTGCTTGGACTGTAAACATCAACAGTCATTCATCGGTTGGTAGATGTGTGGGTGTCATTACCGTTCTTGGACTGTGAATATCAACCGTCATTTATAGGGTTGTGGGAGTGTGGGTGTCATTTTACTGCTTGGCTTGTAAATATTAACAATCATTCATGGGGTAGTGGGTGTGTGGGTGTCATTACAGAGCTTCGACTGTAAATATCAACTATCATTCATTGGGTTGTGGGTGTCTGGTTGTCATTACACTGATTTGACTGTAAATAGCAACAGTCGTTCATGCGGTGGTGGGTGTGTTGGTGTCATTACAATGCTTGGACTGTAAACATTAACAGTCATTCATGGGGTGGTTGGTTGTGGGTGTCATTACAGTTCTTGGACTGTAAATATCGACAGTCATTCTCGAAGTGGTGGGTGTATGGGTATCATTACTGTGCTTGGACTGTTAATATCAACAGACAATCATGGGGTGGTGGGTGTGTGGGTTTCAAGACATTGCTTGGACAGTAAATATCAACAGTCATTAAAGGGGTGGTAGGTGTGTGGGTTTCATTACAGTACTAGGACTGTAAATATCAAAAGTCATTCATGGCGTGATTGGTGTGTGGGTGTCATTACAGTGCTTGGACTGTAAGATTCAACAGTCATTTATGGAGTGGAGGGTGTGTGGGTATCATTCCAGTGCTTGGACTGTAAATATCAACAGTCATTCATGGGGTTATGAGTGTATAGGTGTCATTACTGTGCTCGGACTGTTAATATCAACAGTCATTCACGGGGTGGTGGGTGTGTGGCGGTCATTACAGTGAATGGACTGTAAATATTAAAAGTCATTCATGGAGTTGTGTGTGTGGGTGTCATTACAGTGATTGGACTGTAAATATCAATAGTCATTCATGGGGTGGTCAGTGTCATTACAGTGCTTGGACTGTAAATACCAACAGTCATTCTTGGGGTGATGGGTGTGTGGGTGTCATTACAGTGCTTGGACTGTAAATATCAACAGTCATTTATTGAGTGTTGGGTGTATAGGTGTCATTACAGTGCTAGGACTTTAAATATCAACAGTCAATCATGGGGTGTTGGGTG
This sequence comes from Petrolisthes cinctipes, assembly GCA_033782935.1. Taxonomy (NCBI): domain Eukaryota; kingdom Metazoa; phylum Arthropoda; class Malacostraca; order Decapoda; family Porcellanidae; genus Petrolisthes; species Petrolisthes cinctipes. The sequence goes on from JAWQEG010000079.1 coordinate 212,843, forward strand.
TGTGGGTGTCACTAGAGGGCTTTGACTGTAAATATTAACAGTCATTCATGGGGTGGTAGGTGTATGGTTGTCATTACTGTTCTTGGACTGTTAATATCAACCGACATTAATGGGGTGGTGGGAGTGTGGGTGTCAGGACATTGCTTGGACAGTAAATATCAACAGACATACATGAGGCGGTGGGTGTGTGGGTTTATTACAGTTCTAGGACTGTAAATATCAACAGTCATTCATGGCGTGATTGGTGTGTGGGTGTCATTACAGCGCTTGGACTGTAAGAATCAACAGTCATTTATGGAGTGAAGGGTGTGTGGGTATCATTACAGTACTTGGACTTAAAATATCAGCAGTTATTCATGGGGTGGTGGGTGTATAGGTGTCATTACTGTGCTCGGACTGTTAATATCAAGAGTCATTCACGGGGTGGTGGGTGTGTGGGTGTCATTACAGTGAATTGACTGTAAATATCAACAGTCATTCATGGGCGTGTGTGTGAGTTTCATTACAGTGCTTGGACTGTAAATTTTAACAGTCATTAATAAGTTGGTGGGTATGTGGGTGTCATTACAGTGCTTGGACTGTAAACATCAACAGTCATTCATCGGTTGGTAGATGTGTGGGTGTCATTACCGTTCTTGGACTGTGAATATCAACCGTCATTTATAGGGTTGTGGGAGTGTGGGTGTCATTTTACTGCTTGGCTTGTAAATATTAACAATCATTCATGGGGTAGTGGGTGTGTGGGTGTCATTACAGAGCTTCGACTGTAAATATCAACTATCATTCATTGGGTTGTGGGTGTCTGGTTGTCATTACACTGATTTGACTGTAAATAGCAACAGTCGTTCATGCGGTGGTGGGTGTGTTGGTGTCATTACAATGCTTGGACTGTAAACATTAACAGTCATTCATGGGGTGGTTGGTTGTGGGTGTCATTACAGTTCTTGGACTGTAAATATCAACAGTCATTCATGGGGTGGTGGGTGTGTGGTTGTCATTAGAGTGCTTGGACTGTAAATATCGACAGTCATTCTCGAAGTGGTGGGTGTATGGGTATCATTACTGTGCTTGGACTGTTAATATCAACAGACAATCATGGGGTGGTGGGTTTGTGGGTTTCAAGACATTGCTTGGACAGTAAATATCAACAGTCATTAAAGGGGTGGTAGGTGTGTGGGTTTCATTACAGTACTAGGACTGTAAATATCAAAAGTCATTCATGGCGTGATTGGTGTGTGGGTGTCATTACAGTGCTTGGACTGTAAGATTCAACAGTCATTTATGGAGTGGAGGGTGTGTGGGTATCATTCCAGTGCTTGGACTGTAAATATCAACAGTCATTCATGGGGTTATGAGTGTATAGGTGTCATTACTGTGCTCGGACTGTTAATATCAACAGTCATTCACGGGGTGGTGGGTGTGTGGCGGTCATTACAGTGAATGGACTGTAAATATTAACAGTCATTCATGGAGTTGTGTGTGTGGGTGTCATTACAGTGATTGGACTGTAAATATCAATAGTCATTCATGGGGTGGTCAGTGTCATTACAGTGCTTGGACTGTAAATACCAACAGTCATTCTTGGGGTGATGTGTGTGTGGGTGTCATTACAGTGCTTGGACTGTAAATATCAACAGTCATTTATTGAGTGTTGGGTGTATAGGTGTCATTACAGTGCTAGGACTTTAAATATCAACAGTCAATCATGGGGTGTTGGGTGTGTGGGTGTCACTAGAGGGCTTTGACTGTAAATATTAACAGTCATTCATGGGGTGGTAGGTGTATGGTTGTCATTACTGTTCTTGGACTGTTAATATCAACCGACATTAATGGGGTGGTGGGAGTGTGGGTGTCAGGACATTGCTTGGACAGTAAATATCAACAGACATACATGAGGCGGTGGGTGTGTGGGTTTATTACAGTTCTAGGACTGTAAATATCAACAGTCATTCATGGCGTGATTGGTGTGTGGGTGTCATTACAGCGCTTAGACTGTAAGAATCAACAGTCATTTATGGAGTGAAGGGTGTGTGGGTATCATTACAGTACTTGGACTTAAAATATCAGCAGTTATTCATGGGGTGGTGGGTGTATAGGTGTCATTACTGTGCTCGGACTGTTAATATCAAGAGTCATTCACGGGGTGGTGGGTGTGTGGGTGTCATTACAGTGAATTGACTGTAAATATCAACAGTCATTCATGGGCGTGTGTGTGAGTTTCATTACAGTGCTTGGACTGTAAATTTTAACAGTCATTAATAAGTTGGTGGGTATGTGGGTGTCATTACAGTGCTTGGACTGTAAACATCAACAGTCATTCATCGGTTGGTAGATGTGTGGGTGTCATTACCGTTCTTGGACTGTGAATATCAACCGTCATTTATAGGGTTGTGGGAGTGTGGGTGTCATTTTACTGCTTGGCTTGTAAATATTAACAATCATTCATGGGGTAGTGGGTGTGTGGGTGTCATTACAGAGCTTCGACTGTAAATATCAACTATCATTCATTGGGTTGTGGGTGTCTGGTTGTCATTACACTGATTTGACTGTAAATAGCAACAGTCGTTCATGCGGTGGTGGGTGTGTTGGTGTCATTACAATGCTTGGACTGTAAACATTAACAGTCATTCATGGGGTGGTTGGTTGTGGGTGTCATTACAGTTCTTGGACTGTAAATATCAACAGTCATTCATGGGGTGGTGGGTGTGTGGTTGTCATTAGAGTGCTTGGACTGTAAATATCGACAGTCATTCTCGAAGTGGTGGGTGTATGGGTATCATTACTGTGCTTGGACTGTTAATATCAACAGACAATCATGGGGTGGTGGGTGTGTGGGTTTCAAGACATTGCTTGGACAGTAAATATCAACAGTCATTAAAGGGGTGGTAGGTGTGTGGGTTTCATTACAGTACTAGGACTGTAAATATCAAAAGTCATTCATGGCGTGATTGGTGTGTGGGTGTCATTACAGTGCTTGGACTGTAAGATTCAACAGTCATTTATGGAGTGGAGGGTGTGTGGGTATCATTCCAGTGCTTGGACTGTAAATATCAACAGTCATTCATGGGGTTATGAGTGTATAGGTGTCATTACTGTGCTCGGACTGTTAATATCAACAGTCATTCACGGGGTGGTGGGTGTGTGGCGGTCATTACAGTGAATGGACTGTAAATATTAACAGTCATTCATGGAGTTGTGTGTGTGGGTGTCATTACAGTGATTGGACTGTAAATATCAACAGTCATTAATAAGTTGGTGGCTGTTTGGGTGTCATTACAGTGCTTGAACAGTAAATATCAACAGTCATTCATGGGTTGGTAGATGTGTGGGTGTCATTGCAGTTCTTGGACTGTGAATATCAACCGTCATTCATGGGGTGGTGGGAGTGTGTGAGTCATTTTAGTGCTTGGACTGTAAATATCAACAATACTTCATGTGGTGCTGGTTGTGTGGGTGTCATTACAGTGGTTGGACTGTATATATCAACAGTCATTAATGGGGTGGTGGGTTTTTGGATGACATTACAGTGCTTGGACTGTAAATATCAACCGTCATTCATAGGGTTGTGGGTGTCTGGGTGTCATTCCAGTGATTGGACTGTACATATCAACAGTCGTTTATGGGGTAGTGGGTGTGTGGGTGTCATTACAATGCTTGGACTGTAAACATCAACAGCCATTCAAGGGGTGGTGGAGTGTGGGTGTCATTACAGTACTTGGACTGTAAATATCAAACGTCATTCATAAGGTGGTGTGTGTGAGGGTGTCATTACAGTGATGTGACTGTAAATATCAACAGTCATTTATGGGATGGCTGGTGTCATTACATTGCTTGGACAGCAAATATCAACAGTCATTCATGGGGTGGTGTGTGTGTGGGTGTCATTACAGTGCTTGAACTGTAAATATCAACAGTCATTTATGGGGTGGTGGGTGTATAGGTGTCATTACTGTACTTCGACTGTTAATATTAACAGTCATTTATGGGGTGGTGGGTGTGCGGGTGTCATGACATTGCTTGGACATTAAATATCAACAGTTATTCATGGGGTGGTGAGTGTGTAGGTTTCATTACAGTGCTAGGACTGTAAATATCAATAGTCATTCATGGTGTGATTGGCGTGGGTGTTATTACAGTGCTTGGACTGTAAGTATCAACAGTCATCTATGGAGTGGAAGGTGTGTGGGTGTCATTACAGTGCTTAGACTGTAAATATCAACAGTTATTCATGTGGTTGTTGGTTTATGGGTGTCATTACTGTGCTTGGACTGTTTATATCAAGAGTCATTCACAGGGTGGTGAGTGTGTGGGTGTCATTACAGTGCTTGGACTGTAGATATCAAAAGTCATTCATATAGTAATGAGTGCGGGAGTGTCATTACAGTGATTGGACTGTAAATAATAACAGTCTTTCATGGGGTGGAGGGTGTTTAGGTGTCATTACAGTGTTTGGACAGTAAACAGCTATTTATGGGGTGGTGGGTGTGTGGGTGTCATTACAGTGAATATACTGTAAATATCAACAGCCATTTATGGTGTAGTTTGTGTGTGGGTGTCATTACAGCGCTTAGACTGTAAACATCAACAGTCATTCATGGGTTGGTAGATGTGTTGGTGTCATTACAGTTCTTGGACTAAGAATATCAACCGACATTTATGGGATTGTGGGAGTGTGGGTGTCATTTTAGTGCTTGGACTGTAAATATCAACAGTCATTCATGGGGTGGTATGTGTGTGGGTGTCATTACAGTGCTTGGACTGTAAATATCAACAGTCATTCATGGGGTGGTCGGTGTCATTACAGTGTTTGGACTGTAAATATCAAGAGCCATTTATTGAGTGTTGGGTGTATAGGTGTCATTACAGTGCTTGGACTGTAAATATCAACAGTCATTCATGGGGTGGTGGGTGTGTGGGTGTCATGGCATTGTTTGGACAGTAAATATCAACAGTCATTCATGGGGTGGTGGGTGTGTGGGATTCAATACAGTGCTAGGGCTGTAAATATCAACTGTCATTAACCCCTTAGGACTGATCAACCGACATGTCGTTGATAAAAAAATTAATGGTTCGCTCCGTATAACCGACATTTCGACGTACCTATAAAAAACTGTAGCGAGTAGCTAGCGAGCTGGAGTTGGTAACGATGGAAAGCTAACATCCTTGAGAAAAGGTTTGACTGTGGCAGTGGTGTCTGGCAGCTGCGTATGCCAACAAGGAAATATCTCACCACTACATGGTGTTTTCTTATGTTTCTCGTATCTCTCTGCTGTCTACTATACTCCAGGAGAGTCTAGACAGACAAAATTACACTGAAATACGTTTACTATCATTGAAAACGATTTAGACGCAATATTTAGGTGTTTATATACATGTTTACAGCGTACGCAGAGCGTATGAGGTTTTCTTTCATGCGTTTCAGGGGATACTATTTATTTATTTTCGGACTTTGATGCTCTGTCATACGCAAGCGCGTACACCTAGGAGGCTCCCGTTTTCAGTTCCTGGTGTGTAAATTTAAGCTCTTTCATTCTGTAAGAGCAAAATTTGCCTACATGAAAGTTGAAAATTGACCCCCAGAAGTCATCTGGGGATGAAAAAAAAAAAACTGAAGTCGGTCCTAAGGGGTTAATGGGGTGGTGGGTGTGTGGATGTCATTACAGTGCTTGAACTGTAAACATCAACAGTCATTCATGGGTTGGTAGATGTGTGGGTGTCATTACATTTCTTGGACAGTGAATATCAACCGTCATTAATGGGGTGGTGGGAGTGTGGGTGTCATTTTAGTGTTTGGACTGTAAATATCAACAGTCATTCATGTGGTGGTGGGTGTGTGGGTGTCATTACAGTGCTTGGACTGTAAATATCAATAGCCATTCATGGGGTGGTCTGTGTCATTACAGTGCTTGGACTGTAAATACCAACAGTCATTCTTGGGCTGATGGGTGTGTGTGTGTCATTACAGTGCTTGGACTGTAAATATCAACAGTCATTCATTAAGTGTTGGGTGTATAGGTGTCATTACAGTGCTTGGACTTTAAATATCAACAGTCATTCATAGGGTGGTGGGTGTGTGGGTGTCATTACAGTGCTTGGACTGTAAATATCAACAGTCATTTATGGGGTGGTGGGTGTGTGGTTGTCATGACATTGCTTGGACAGTAAATATCAACAGTCATTCATGGGGTGTTGAGTGTGGGTGTTATTACAGTGCTAGGACTGTAAATATCAACAGTCATTCATGTTGTGACTGGTGTGTGGGTTTCATTACAGTGTTTGGTCTGTAAGTATCAACAGTTATTTATGGAGTGGAGGGTGTGTGGGTGTCATTACAGTGCTTGGACTGTAAATATCAACAGTTATTCATGGAGTGGTGGGTGTATGGGTTTCATTACTGTGCTTGGACGGTAAATATCAACAGTCATTTATGGCGTGATTGATGTGTGGGTGTCATTACAGTGCTTGGACTGTAAGTATCAACAGTCATTTATGGATTGGAAGATGTGTGGGTATCAGTACATTGCTTGGACTGTAAATATCAACAGTCATTCATTGGGTGGTGGTTGTATAGGTGTCAATACTGTGCTCGGATTGTTAATATCAACAGTCATTAATGGAGTGGTGGGTGTGTGGGTGTCATTACAGTGAATGGACTGTAAATATCAACAGTCATTCATGGGGTTGTGTGTGTGGGTGTCATTACAGTGCTTGGACTGTAAATATCAACGGTCAATAATAGGGTAGTGGGTGTTTGAGTGTCATTACAGTGCTTGGACTGTAAACATCAACAGTCATTTATGGGGTGGTAGTTGTGTGGGTGTCATTACAATTCTTGTACTGTGAATATCAACCGTCATTCATGGGGTGGTTTGAGTGTGGGTGTGATTTTCGTGCTTGGACTGTAAATATCAACAGTTATTCATAGGGCAGTGGGTGTGTTGGTGTCATTACAGTGCTTGGACTGTAAACATCAATAGTCATTAATGGTGTAGTGGGGGTTCATTACAGTGATTTTACTGTAAATATCAACCGTCATATATAGTGTTTTGGGTGTCTGGGTGTCATTACAGTGATTGGACTGTATATATCAACAGTCGTTCATCGGGTGGTGGGTGTGTGGGTGTCATTACAATGCTTGAACTGTAAACATCAACAGTCATTCATGGGGTGGTGGGTTGTGGGTGTCATTACAGTACTTGGTCTGTAAATATCAACAGTCATTCATGGGGTTGTGTGTGTGAGGGTGTCATTACGGTGCTTGGACAGCAAATATCAATAGTCATTCATGGGGTGGTGGGTGTGAGGGTGTCATTACAATTCTTGGACTGTAAACATAAACAGTCATTTATTGGGTGTTGGGTGTGTAGGTGTCATTACAGTGCTTGGACTGTAAATATCAACAGTCATTCATGGGAAGGTGGATGTCATTACATTGTTTGGACTGTAAATTTCAACAGTCATTCATTGGGTGGCGGATGTGTGAGTGTCATTACAGTGCTTGGACTGTAAGTATCAACAGTCATTTATGGAGTGGAGGGTGTGTGGGTATCATTACAGTGCTTGGACTGTATATATCAACAGTCATTCATGGGGTGGTGGGTGTATAGGTGTCATTACTCTGCTCGGACTGTAAATATCAACAGTCATTTACGGGGTGGTGGGTGTGTGGGTGTCATTACAGTGATTGGTCTGTAAATATCAACAGTCATTCATTTAGTGGTGGGTGTTGGGGTGTTATTACAGTGCTTGGACTATGAATATCAACCATTTTTCATGGAGTGGTGGGTGTGTGGGTGTCATTACAGTGCTTGGACTGTAAATATCAACAGTAATTTTGGGATGGTGGGTGTGTGGGTGTCATTACAGGGCTTGGAATGTAAATATCAACAGTCATTCATGGGATAGTGGATGTTATTGAAGTGCTTGGACTGTAAATATCAACAGTCATTTAAAGGGTTGTTGGTGTGTTCGTGTCATTACAGTGCTTTGACTGTAAATATCAACAGTCATTCTTAGGATGGTAAGTGTGTGGGTGTCATTACAGTGCTTGGACTGTAAATATCAACAGTAACTAATGTTGTGATATGTGTGTGGGTATCATTACAGTGCTTGGACTATAAGTATCAACAGTGATTCACGGGGTGGTGTGTGTGTGTCATTACAGTACTTGGACTGTAAATATCAATAGTCATACAAGAAATGGTGGGTGTCATTACAGTGCTTGGACTGTAAACATCAACAGTCATTCATAAGGTGGTGTGTGTGTGGGTGTCATTATAGTGCTTAGACTGTAAATATCAAAATTCATTCATGAGTGGTGGATGTATAGGTGTCATTTCTGTGCTTGGACTGTAAATATCAACAGTCATTCATGGGGTGTTGGATCTCTGGGTGTCATTACAGTGCTTGGACTGTAATTATCAACACACATTAATGGGGTTGTGGTTGTGTGGGTGTCATTACAGTACTTGGACTGTAAATACCAACAGTCATTAATGGCGTGATGGGTGTGTGGGTGTCATTACAGTTCTTGGACTGTAAGTATCAACAGTCATCTATGGAGTGGAAGGTGTGTATGTGTCATTTCCGTGCTTGGACTGTAAATATCAATAGTCATTCATGGGGTTGTCTGTGTCATTACTGTGCTTGGACTGTAAATACCAACAGTCATTCTTGGGGTGATGGGTGTGTGGGTGTCATTACAGTGCTTGGACTGTAAATATCAACAGTCATTCATTGAGTGTTGGGTGTATAGGTGTCATTACAGTTCTTGGAATATTAATATCAACAGTCATTCATGGGGTGGTGGGTGTGTGGGTCTCATGACATTGCTTGGACAGTAAATATTAACAGTTATTCATAGGGTAATGTGTGTGGGTTTCATTACAGTGCTAGGACTGTAAATATCAACAGTCATTCATAGCGTTATTGGTTTGTGGGTGTCATTACAGAGCTTTGTCTGTAAGTATCAACAGTTATTTATTAAATGGAGGGTGTGTGGGTGTCATTACAGTGCTTGGACTGTAAATATCAACAGTCATTCATGGGGTGGTGGATGTATGGGTGTCATTACTGTGCTAGGACTGTTAAATTCAACAGTCATTCAAAGGGGGGTGAGTGAGTGGGTGTCATTACAGTGCTTGGACTGTAGATATCAACAGTCATTTATTTAGTAGTGGGTGTTGGGTTGTCATTACAGTGCTTGGACTTTAAATATCAATAGTCTTTAATGGGGCTGTCGGTGTTTGGATGTCATTACAGTGCTTGGACTGTAAATATCAACAGTCATTCATGGGGTAGTGTCTGTGGGTGTCATTACAGTTCTTGGACTGTGAATATCAACTGTCATTCATGGGGTGGTTGAAATGTGGATGTCATTTTAGTGCTTGGATTGTAAATATCAACAGTCATTTATTGGGTGGTAGGTGTGTGGGTGTCATTACAGTGCTTGGACTGTAAATATCAACAGTCATTCCTGGGGTGGTGGATGTATGGGTGTCATTACTGTGCTAGGACTGTTAATATCAACAGTCATTCACAGAGTGGTGGGTGTGTGGGTGTCATTACAGTGCTTTGACTGTAGATATCAACAGTCATTCATTTAGTGGTGGGTGTTGGGTTGTTATTACAGTGCTTTGACTTTAAATATCAATAGTTTTTAATGGAGTGGTGTGTGTTTGGATGTCATTAGAGGGTTTGGACTGTAAAAATCAATAGCCATTCATGGGGTGGTGGGTGTGTTGGTGTCATTACAGTGAAGAGACTGTAAATATCAACAGTCATTCATGGGGTAGTGTGTGTGGGTGTCATTACAGTTCTTAGACTGGGAATATCAACCGTCATTCATGGGGTGGTGGGAGTGTGGGTGTCATTTAGTACTTGGACTGTAAATATCAACAGTCATTAATTGGGTGGTGGGTATGTGGGTATCATTACAGTGCTTGGACTGTAAATATCAACAGTCATCCATGGGGTAGTCGGTGTCATTACAGTGCTTGGACTGTAAATACCAACAGTCATTCTTGGGGTGATGGGTGTGTGGGTGTCATTACATTGCTTGGACTGTAAATTTTAATTGTCATTTATTGAGTGTTGGGTGTATAGGTGTCATTACAATGCTTGGACTTTAAATAACAACAGTCATTCATGGGGTGGTGGGTGTGTGGGTGTTATTACAGTGCTTGGACTGTAAATATCAACAGTCATTAATAGGGTGGTGGGTGTATGGGTGTCATTACTGTGCTTGGACTGTTAATATCAACAGTCATTCATGGGGTGGTGGGTGTGTCGGTGTCATGACATTGCTTGGACAGTAATTATTAACATTCATTAATGGGGTGGTGGGTGTGTTGGTTTCATCAACAGTCATTCATGGGGTTGCGGTTGTGTGGGTGTCATTCCTGTGCTTGGACTTTGAATATCAACAATCATTCATGGGGTGGTTGGTGTGTGGGTTTCATTACAGTGCTTGGACTGTAAAAATCAACAATCATTCATCGGGTGGTGGGTGTGTAGGAGACATAACAGTGCTTGGACTGTAAATATCAACAGTCATTAAGGGATTGATGGGTGTGTGGGTGTCATTACAGTGCTTGGACTGTAAGTATCAACAGTGATTCATGGGGTGGTGTGTGTGTGTTATTACAGAGCTTGGACTGTAAATATCAACAGTCATTCATGAGGTGGAGGGTGTGTGGGTGTCATTACAGTGCTTAAACTGTAAACATCAACATTCACTCATAAGGTGGTGGGTGTGTGGGTGTCATTAAAGTGCTTGGACTGTAAATATCAAGAGTAATTTATGGGTGGTGGATGTATAGGTGTCATTTCTGTGCTTGGACTGTAATTATCAACAGTCATTCATGAGTGGTGGGTCTCTGGGTGTCATTACTGTGCTTAGACTGTAAATATCAACAGTCAATTATGGGAGGGTCAGTGTGTGGGTGTCAATACAGTGATTGGATTGTAAATATCAACAGTCATTCATGGGGTAATAGATTTGTGGGTGTCATTACAGTGCTTGGATTGTAAATATCAACAGTCATTCAAGGGGTGGTGGGTTTGTAGGTGTAATTACAGTTCTTGGAGTGTAAATATCAAGTCATTCATGGGGTGGTGGGTGTCATTACAATGTTTGGACTGTAAATATCAACAACCATTTATGGGGTGGTGGGTGTGTGGGTATCATTACAGTGATTGGACTGTAAATATCAACAGACATTTATGGGGTGGTGGGTGTGTGGGTGATATTACAGTGCTTTGACTGTAAATATCAATAGTCATTCATGGGAAGGTGGGTGTGTGGGTGTCATTACAGTGCTTGGACTGTAAATATTAACAGTCTTTTATGGGGTGGTGGGTGTGTGGGTTATATTACAGTGATTGGACTGTAAATACTAACCATCATTCATGGGGTTGTGGTTGTGAGGGTGTCATTACAGTGCTTGGGCTGTAAATATCAACAGTCATTCATGGGTTGGTGGGTGTGTGGTTGTCATTACAATGCTTGGACTGTAAATATCAACAGTCATTCAAGGGGTGGTGGGTTGTTGGTGTCATTACAGTGCTTGGATTGTAAATATCAACAGTCATTCATTGGGTGGTGGGTGTGTGGGTGTCATTACAGTGATTGGACTGTAAATATCAACTTTCATTCATGGGGTGTGTCGGTGACATTACAGTGCTTGGACTGTAAATATCAAATGTCATTCATGGGGTGTGTCGGTGACATTACAGTGCTTGTACTGTAAATATTTACAGTCATTCATGGGTTGGTGTGTGTGTGTCATTACAGTGCTTGGACTCTAAATTTCAACTGTCATTCATGGGGTGTGTTGGTGACATTACAGTGCTTGTACTGTAAATATCAACAGCCATTCATGGGGTGGTGGGTGTGTGGGTGTCATTACAGTAATTTGACTGTAAATATCAAGAGACATTAATGGGGTGGTGGGTGTGTGGGTGTCATTACAGTGCTTAATCTGTAAATATCAACAGTTATTCATTTAGTGGTGGGTGTAGGGGTGTCATTACAGAGCTTGGACTGTGAATATCAACCATCATTCATGGGGTGGTGGGTGTGTGGGTGTCATTACAATGCTTGGACTGTAAATATCAACTGTCATTCATGGGGTTGGGGGTGTGTGGGTGTCATTACAGTGCTTGGACTGTAAATATCAACAGTCATTCATTAAGTGGTGGGTGTGTGGGAGTCATTATAATGCTTGTATTATAAATATCAATAGTCATTAATGGGGTGTTGGGTGTGTGGGTGGCATTATAGTGCTTGGACTGTAAATATTAATAGTCATTCATGGGGTGGATGGTGTGTGAGTGTCATTACAGTGTTAGGATTGTAAATATCAACAGTTATTCATGTTGTTGTCAGTGTGTGGGTGTTAATACAATGTTTGGACTGTAAATATCAACTGTCATTCATGGTTTGTGTTGGTGCTATTACATAGCTTGGACTCTAAATATCAACAGTCATTCTTAGGTTGTTGGGGGAGGGGAGTGTCATTACAGTGCCTGGACTGTAAATATCAACAATCATTCATGGGGTGGTGGGTGTGTAGGTGTAAGTACAGATCTTAGTCCGTAAATATCAAGTCATTCATGGGGTAGTGGATGTATGTGTGTCAGTACTGTGCTTGGACAGTATATATAAACAGTCATTCATAGGGTGATGGGTGAGTTGGTGTCATTACAGGGCTTGGAATGTAAATATCAAAAGTCATTCATGGTGTGGTGGGTGTGTGGGTGTCATGACAGTGCTTGGACTGTAAATATCAACAGTCATTCTTGGGGTGGTGGGTGTGTGGGTTTAATTACACTGCTAGGACTGTAAATATCAAAAGTTATTCATGGCATGATTGGTGTGTGGGTGTCATTACAGCGCTTTAACTCTATGTATCAACAGTCATTTATGTTGTGGTGTGTGTATGGGTGTCATTTCAGTGCTTTGACTGTAATTATCAACAGTCATTTATGGGGAGGGGAGTGTCATTGCAATGCTTGGACTGTAAATATCAAGTCATTCATGGGTGGTGGGTGTGTGGATGTCATTACAGTGCTTGGACAGTAAATATCAATAGTCATTCATGGAGTGGTGGGTGTGTGGGTGTCATTACAGTGCTTGGAGAGTAAATATCAACAGTCATTCATTGAGTGTTGGGTGTATAGGTGTCATTACAGTGCTTGGACTTTAAATATCAACAGTAATTTATGGGTTGGTGGGTGTGTGGGTGTCATTACAGTGCTTGGACTGTAAATATCAGCAGTCATTCATATGGCAGGGGTTGTGTGTGTCATTACAGTGTTTGGACTGTAAATATCAAGAGCCATTCATGGGGTGGTGGGTGTTGGGGTGTCATTACAGTGCTTGGTCTGTAAATATCAACTGTCTCTTATGGAGTGGTGGGTGTTTGTGTGTCATTACAGTGGTTGGACTGTAAATATCAACTGTTATTCATGGGGTGGTGGGTGTGTGGGTGTCATTCCTGTGCTTGGACTATGAATATCCCCAGTCATTTATGGGGTAGTGGGTGTATGGGTGTCATTACATTGCTTGGACTGTAAATATCAACAATCATTTATGGGGTGTTTGGTGTGTGGGTGTCATTACAGTGCTTGGACTGTAAATATCAACAGTTAATCATAAGGTAGTGGGTGTGTGGGTCACAGTAGGTGTCATTACAGTGCTTGGACTGTAAATATCAACAGTCATTCATGGGTGGTGGATGTATAGATATCATTTCTGTGCTTGGACTGTAAATATCAACAGTCATTCATAGGGTGGTGGGTTTTGGGGGGACATTACAGTGCTTGGAATGTAAATATCAACAGTCATTCATGGGGTTGTGTTTGTGTGGGTGTCATTTCATTGCTTGGACTGTGAATATCAACAGTCATTTATGGGGTGGTGGGTGTGTGGGAGTCATTACAGTGCTTGGACTATAAATATCAACAGTCATTCATTAAGTGGTGGGTGTGTGGGAGTCATTATAATGCTTGTATTATAAATATCAATAGTCATTAATGGGGTGTTGGGTGTGTGGGTGGCATTATAGTGCTTGGACTGTAAATATTAATAGTCATTCATGGAGTGGATGGTGTGTGAGTGTCATTACAGTGTTAGGATTGTAAATATCAACAGTTATTCATGTTGTTGTCAGTGTGTGGGTGTTAATACAATGTTTGGACTGTAAATATCAACTGTCATTCATGGTGTGTGTTGGTGCTATTACATAGCTTGGACTCTAAATATCAACAGTCATTCTTAGGTTGTTGGGGGAGGGGAGTGTCATTACAGTGCCTGGACTGTAAATATCAACAATCATTCATGGGGTGGTGGGTGTGTAGGTGTAAGTACAGATCTTAGTCCGTAAATATCAAGTCATTCATGGGGTAGTGGATGTATGTGTGTCAGTACTGTGCTTGGACAGTATATATAAACAGTCATTCATAGGGTGATGGGTGAGTTGGTGTCATTACAGGGCTTGGAATGTAAATATCAAAAGTCATTCATGGTGTGGTGGGTGTGTGGGTGTCATGACAGTGCTTGGACTGTAAATATCAACAGTCATTCTTGGGGTGGTGGGTGTGTGGGTTTAATTACACTGCTAGGACTGTAAATATCAAAAGTTATTCATGGCATGATTGGTGTGTGGGTGTCATTACAGCGCTTTAACTGTATGTATCAACAGTCATTTATGTTGTGGTGTGTGTATGGGTGTCATTTCAGTGCTTTGACTGTAATTATCAACAGTCATTTATGGGGAGGGGAGTGTCATTGCAATGCTTGGACTGTAAATATCAAGTCATTCATGGGTGGTGGGTGTGTGGATGTCATTACAGTGCTTGGACAGTAAATATCAATAGTCATTCATGGAGTGGTGGGTGTGTGGGTGTCATTACAGTGCTTGGAGAGTAAATATCAACAGTCATTCATTGAGTGTTGGGTGTATAGGTGTCATTACAGTGCTTGGACTTTAAATATCAACAGTAATTTATGGGTTGGTGGGTGTGTGGGTGTCATTACAGTGCTTGGACTGTAAATATCAGCAGTCATTCATATGGCAGGGGTTGTGTGTGTCATTACAGTGTTTGGACTGTAAATATCAAGAGCCATTCATGGGGTGGTGGGTGTTGGGGTGTCATTACAGTGCTTGGTCTGTAAATATCAACTGTCTCTTATGGAGTGGTGGGTGTTTGTGTGTCATTACAGTGGTTGGACTGTAAATATCAACTGTTATTCATGGGGTGGTGGGTGTGTGGGTGTCATTCCTGTGCTTGGACTATGAATATCCCCAGTCATTTATGGGGTAGTGGGTGTATGGGTGTCATTACATTGCTTGGACTGTAAATATCAACAATCATTTATGGGGTGTTTGGTGTGTGGGTGTCATTACAGTGCTTGGACTGTAAATATCAACAGTTAATCATAAGGTAGTGGGTGTGTGGGTCACAGTAGGTGTCATTACAGTGCTTGGACTGTAAATATCAACAGTCATTCATGGGTGGTGGATGTATAGATATCATTTCTGTGCTTGGACTGTAAATATCAACAGTCATTCATAGGGTGGTGGGTTTTGGGGGGACATTACAGTGCTTGGAATGTAAATATCAACAGTCATTCATGGGGTTGTGTTTGTGTGGGTGTCATTTCATTGCTTGGACTGTGAATATCAACAGTCATTTATGGGGTGGTGGGTGTGTGGGAGTCATTACAGTGCTTGGACTATAAATATCAACCATCATTTATGGGGTGGTGGGTGTGTGGGTGTCATTAGAGTGCTTGGACTGTAAATATCAACAGTCATTCATGGGATGTGTGGGTGTGATTACAGTGCTTAAACTAAATATCAACAGTCATTCATGGGGATGGTGGGTGTCATTTCAGTGCTTGGTGTGTAAATATATCAACAGTCATTCATGGGTGGCAGGTGTCATTACATTGCTTGGACTGTAAATATCAACAGTCATTCATGGGGTGGTGGGTGTGTGGGTGTCATTACAGTGCTTGGCCTGTAAATATCAACAGTCATTCATGAGGTGGATGGTGTGTGAGTGTCAATACAGTGATTGGATTGTAAATATCAACAGTTATTCATGGGGTAATAGATGTGTGGGTGTCATTACAGTGCTTGGATTGTAAATATCAACAGTCATTCAAGGGGTGGTGGGTTTGTAGGTGTAATTACAGTTCTTGGAGTGTAAATATCAAGTCATTCATGGGGTGGTGGGTGTCATTACAGTGCTTGGACTGTAAATATCAACAACCATATATGGGGTGGTGGGTGTGTGGGTGTCATTACAGTGATTGGACTATAAATATCAACAGACATTCATGGGGTGGTGGGTGTGTGGGTGTCATTACAGTGCTTTGACTGTAAATATCAATAGTCATTCAAGGGGTGGTGGGTTGTTGGTGTCATTACAGTGCTTGGATTGTAAATATCAACAGTCATTCATTGGGTGGTGGGTGTGTGGGTGTCATTACAGTGATTGGACTGTAAATATCAACTGTCATTCATGGGGTGTGTCGGTGACATTACAGTGCTTGGACTGTAAATATCAACTGTCATTCATGGGGTGTGTCGGTGACATTACAGTGCTTGAACTGTAAATATTAATAGTCATTCATGGGTTGGTGTGTGTTTGTGTCATTACAGTGCTTGGACTGTAAATTTCAACTGTCATTCATGGGGTGTGTTGGTGACATTACATTGCTTGTACTGTAAATATCAACAGCCATTCATGGGGTGGTGGGTGTGTGGGTGTCATTACAGTAATTTGACTGTAAATATCAAGAGACATTAATGGGGTGGTGGGTGTGTTGGTGTCATTACAGTGCTTAATCTGTAAATATCAAAAGTTATTCATTTAGTGGTGGGTGTAGGGGTGTCATTACTGTGCTTGGACTGTGAATATCAACCATCATTCATGGGGTGGTAGGTGTGTGGGTGTTATTACAATGCTTGGACAGTAAATATCAACTGTCATTCATGGGGTTGGGGGTGTGTGGGTGTCATTACAGTGCTTGGACTGTAAATATCAACAGTCATTCATTAAGTGGTGGGTGTGTGGAAGTCATTATAATGCTTGTACTATAAATATCAATATTCATTAATGGGGTGTTAGGTGTGTGGGTGGCATTACAGTGCTTGGACTGTAAATATTAACAGTCATTCATGGGGTGGATGGTGTGTGAGTGTCATTACAGTGTTGGGATTGTAAATATCAACAGTTATTCATGGGGTTGTCAGTGTGTGGGTGTTATTACAATGTTTGGACTGTAAATATCAACTGTCATTCATGGTGTGTGTTGGTGCTATTACATAGCTTGGACTCTAAATATCAACAGTCATTCTTAGGTTGTTGGGGGAGGGGAGTGTCATTACAGTGCCTGGACTGTAAATATCAACAATCATTCATGGGGTGGTGGGTGTGTAGGTGTAAGTACAGATCTTAGACCGTAAATATCAAGTCATTCATGGGGTAGTGGATGTATGTGTGTCAGTACTGTGCTTGGACAGTATATATAAACAGTCATTCATAGGGTGATGGGTGAGTTGGTGTCATTACAGGGCTTGGAATGTAAATATCAAAAGTCATTCATGGGGTGGTGGGTGTGTGGGTGTCATTACAGTGCTTGGACTGAAAATATCAAAAATCATTCATGGGGTGGTGGGTGTGTGGGTGTCATTACAGTGCTTGGACTATAAATATCAACAGTCATTCATAGGATGGTGGGCGTGTGACTGTCATTACAGTGCTCAGATTGTAAATATTAACAGTCAATAATAGGGTGGTGGGTGTCATTAGAGTACTTGGACTAAAAATATTAACAGTTATTCATAAGGTGGTGGGTGTGTGGATGCCATTACAGTGCTTGGACAAAAAATATTAACAGTCTTTCATGGGGTGGTGGGTGTGTGGGTGTTATTACAGTGCTTGGACTGTAAATATTAAGTCATTTATAGGGTGGTGGGTGTGTGTGTGTCATTAGTGCTTGGACTGTAAATTTCAACAGTCATTTATATGGTTGTGGGTGGCATTACAGTGCTTGGACTGTATATATCAACAGTAAGTCATGGGGAGATGGGTGTGTGGGTGTCATTACAGAGCTTGGACTGTTAATATCAACAGTTATTTATGGGGTGGTTTTTGTTTGGGTGTCATTACATTGCTTGGACATTAAATATCAACAGTCATTCTTGGAGTTGTGGTTGTGTGGGTTTCATTACAGTGCTTAGACGGTAAATATCAACAGTCATTTATGGGGAGGAGGGTGTGAGGGTGTCATTACAGTTCTTGGACTCTAAATATCAACAGTCATTCAGTGGGTGGTGGGTGTGTGGGTTTCATTACTGTTCTTGGACTGTAATTATCAACCATCATTCATTGTGTTGTGGATGTGTGGGTGTCATTACAGTGCTTGGACTGTAAATATCAACAGTCATTCTTAGGGTGGTGGGTGTGTGAGTGTCATTACAGAGCTTGGACTGTAAATATCAACAGTCATTCATAGGGTGGTGGGTGTATGGGTGTTTTTACAGTGCTTAGACAGTAAATATCAACAGTCATTTATGGGGTGGTGGGTGTGTGGGTGCCATTACAGTGCTTGGACTGTAAATATCAACAGTCATTCATGGGGTGGTGGGTGTGTGGGTGTCATTATAGTGCTTGGACTGTAAATATCAAGTCATTCATGGGGTGGTGGGTGTGTGGGTGTCATTACAGTGCTTGTACTGTAAATATCAACAGTCATTCATGGAATGATAGGTGTGTGGTGGTCATTACAGTGTTTTGATTGTAAATATCAACAGTCATTTATAGGGTGGTGGGTGTCATTAGAGTGCTTGGACTGTAAATATCAACAGTTATTCATGGAGTGGTGGGTGTGTGGGTGTCATTACAGTGTTTGGACTGTATATATCAACAGTCATTCATGGGGTGGTGAGTGTGCTAGTGTCATTACACTGTTTGGACTGTGAATATCAACAATCATTCATGGGGTGGTTGGAGTGTGGGTGTTATTACAGTGCTTTGACTGTAAATATCAACAGTCATTCAGAGGGTTGTGGGTGTAATTAGAGTTCTTGGACTGAAAATATTAACAGTCATTCATGGGGTGGTTGGTGTGTGAATGTCATTACAGTGCTTGGACTGAAAATATCAACAGTTATTTATGGGGTGGTGGGTGTGTGGGTGTCATTATAGAGCTTGGACTATAAATATCAACCGTCATTCATGGGGTGGTGGGTGTGTGGATGTTATTACAGTGCTTGGACTGTAAATATCAACAGTCAATCATGGGGTGGTGGGTGTGTGGGTGTCATTACAGTGTTTTGATTGTAAATATCAACAGTCATTTATAGGGTGGTGGATGTCATTACATTGCTTGGACTGTAAATATCAAGAGTCATTTATGGAATGGTGTTTGTGTGGGTGTCATTACAGTGCTTGGACTGTAAATATTAACCATAACTCATGGGGTGGTAGGTGTTGGGGTGTCATTACAGTGCTTTGACTGTAAATATCAACAGTCATTCATGAAATGGTGGGTGTGTGGGTGTCATTATAGTGTTTGGACTGTAAATACCAACAGTCATTCATGGGGTGGTTGGTTTGTGGGTGTCATTACATTGCTTTGACTGTAAATATCAAGAGTCATTCATGGGGTGGTGGGTGTGAGGGTTTCATTACAGTGTTCGGACTGTAAATATCAACAGTCATTTATGGGGTTGTGGGTGTGTGGGTGTCATTACAGTGCTTGGACTGTAAATATCAACCACAACTCATGGGGTGGTGGGTGTGGGGGTGTCATTACAGTGCTTTGACTATAAATATCAACAGTCATTCATAGGGTGGTGGGTGTGAGGGTGTCATTTCAGTGTTTGGACTGTAAATATCAATAGTCATCTATAGAGTGGTGGGTGTTTGGGTGTCATTACATTGCTTGGACTGTAAATATCAACATTCAATCATGAGGTAGTGGGTGTGTGGGTGTCATTAGAGTGCTTAGACTGTAAATATCAACAGTCATTCATAGGATGGTGGGTGTCATTAGAGTGCTTGGACTGTAAATATCAACAGTCATTAATGGGGTGGTGAGTGTATGGGTGTCATTATAGTGCATGGACTGTAAATATCAACAATAATTCATGGAGTGGTCGGTGTGTGGGTGTCATTACAGTGCTTTGACTGCAAGTATCAAGAGTCATTCATGGGGTGGTGGGTGTGAGGGTGTCATTACAGTGTTCGGATTGTAAACATCGACAGTCATTTATGGGGTTGTGAGTTTGTGGGTGTCTTTATAGTGCTTGGACTGTAAATACCAACAGTCATTTATGGGGTGGTTGGTGTGTGGGTGTCATTACAGTGCTTGGACTGTAAATATCAAGACATTAATGGGGTGGTGGGTGTGTGTGTGTCAGTATTGCTTGGACTGTAAATATCAACAGTCATTTATAGGGTGGGGGTTGTGTGGGTGTCATTACAGTGCTTAGACTGTAAATATCAACAGTCATTTATGGAGTGGTGGGTGTGTGGCTGTCATTACAGTGCTTGGATTGTAAATATCAACAGTCAATCATGGGGTGGTGGGTGTGTGGGTGTCATTACAGTGCTTGAACTGTAAATATCAACAGTCATTCATGGGGTGGTGGGTGTGTGGGTGTCATTACAGTGTTTTGATTGTAAATATCAACAGTCATTCATAGGGTGGAGGGTGTCATTAGAGTCCTTGGACTGTAAATATTAACAGTCATTCATTGGGTGGTGGGTGTGTGGGTGTCATTACAGTGCTTGGACTGTAAATATCAAACATAATTCATGGGGTGGTGGGTGTGTTGGTGTCATTACAGTGCTTTGAATGTAAATATCAACAGTCATTCATGGGTTGATGGGTGTGTGGTTGTCATTACAGAGCTTGGACTGTAAATATCAACAGTCATTCATGGGGTGGTATGTGTTTGGGTGTCATTACAGTGCTTGGACTATAAATATCAACAGTCAATCAAGGGGTGGTGGGTGTCAAGGTGTCATTACAGTGCTTGGACTGTAATTATCAACAGTCATTCATGTGGTGGTGGGTGTGTGGGGGTCATTACAGGGTTTTGACTGTAAATATCAACCATAATTTATGGGATGGTCGGTGTGATGGTGTCATTACAGTGCTTTGACTGTTAATATCAACTGTCGTTCATGGGGTGGTGGGTGTGAGGGTGTCATTACAGTGCTTGGACTGTAAATATCAAGTCATTCATGGAGTGGTTGGTGTGTGGGTGTCATTATTGCTTGGACTGTAAATATCAAAAGTCATTCATGGGCAGGTGGGTGTGTTAGTGTTATTACAGTGCTTTGAATGTAAATATCAACAGTCATTCAGAGGGTGGTGGGTGTCATTACAGTGCTTGGACTGTAAAATATCAACAGTTATTTATGGGGTGGTGGGTGTGTTAGTGTCATTACAGTGTTTGGACTGTGAATATCAACAGTCATTCATGGGGTGGTTGGTGTGTGGGTGTTATTACAGTGCTTTGACTGTAAATATCAACAGTCATTGAGAGGGTGGTGGGTGTCATTAGAGTGCTTGGAATGTAAATATTAACAGTCATTCATGGCGTGGTGAGTGTGTGGGTGCCATTACAGTGTTTTGACTGTAAATATCAACAGTCATTCATGGGGTGGTGGGTGTGTGGGTGTCATTATAGTGCTTGGACTGTAAATATCAAGTCATTCATGGGGTGGTGGGTGTGTGGGTGTCATTATTGCTTGGACTGTAAATATCAACAGTCATTCATGGGGTGGTGGGTATGTGGGTGTTATTACAGTGCTTTGACTGTAAATATCAACAGTCATTCAGAGGGTGGTTGGTGTCATTAGAGTGCTTGGACTGTAAATATCAACAGTTATTCATGGAGTGGTGGGTGTGTGGGTGTCATTACAGTGTTTGGACTGTATATATCAACAGTCATTCATGGGGTGGTGAGTATGCTAGTGTCATTACACTGCTTGGACTGTGAATATCAACAATCATTCATGGGGTGGTTGGAGTGTGGGTGTTATTACAGTGCTTTGACTGTAAATATCAACAGTCATTCAGATGGTTGTGGGTGTAATTAGAGTTCTTGGACTGAAAATATTAACAGTCATTCATGGGGTGGTGGGTGTGTAGATGTTATTACAGTGCTTGGACTGTAAATATCAACAGTCAATCATGGGGTGGTGGGTGTGTGGGTGTCATTACAGTGTTTTGATTGTAAATATCAACAGTCATTTATAGGGTGGTGGATGTCATTGCATTGCTTGGACTGTAAATATCAACAGTCATTTATGGAATGGTGTTTGTGTGGGTGTCATTACAGTGCTTGGACTGTAAATATCAACCATAACTCATGGGGTGGTGGGTGTGTGGGTGTAATTACAGTGCTTGAACTGTAAATATCAACAGTCATTCATGGGGTGGTGGGTGTGTGGGTGTCATTACAGTGTTTTGATTGTAAATATCAACAGTCAATCATGGGGTGGTGGGTGTGTGGGTGTCATTACAGTGCTTGAACTGTAAATATCAACAGTCATTCATGGGGTGGTGGGTGTGTGGGTGTCATTACAGTGTTTTGATTGTAAATATCAACAGTCATTCATAGGGTGGAGGGTGTCATTAGAGTCCTTGGACTGTAAATATTAACAGTCATTCATTGGGTGGTGGGTGTGTGGGTGTCATTACAGTGCTTGGACTGTAAATATCAAACATAATTCATGGGGTGGTGGGTGTGTTGGTGTCATTACAGTGCTTTGAATGTAAATATCAACAGTCATTCATGGGTTGATGGGTGTGTGGTTGTCATTACAGAGCTTGGACTGTAAATATCAACAGTCATTCATGGGGTGGTATGTGTTTGGGTGTCATTACAGTGCTTGGACTATAAATATCAACAGTCAATCAAGGGGTGGTGGGTGTCAAGGTGTCATTACAGTGCTTGGACTGTAATTATCAACAGTCATTCATGTGGTGGTGGGTGTGTGGGGGTCATTACAGGGTTTTGACTGTAAATATCAACCATAATTTATGGGATGGTCGGTGTGATGGTGTCATTACAGTGCTTTGACTGTTAATATCAACTGTCGTTCATGGGGTGGTGGGTGTGAGGGTGTCATTACAGTGCTTGGACTGTAAATATCAAGTCATTCATGGAGTGGTTGGTGTGTGGGTGTCATTATTGCTTGGACTGTAAATATCAAAAGTCATTCATGGGCAGGTGGGTGTGTTAGTGTTATTACAGTGCTTTGAATGTAAATATCAACAGTCATTCAGAGGGTGGTGGGTGTCATTACAGTGCTTGGACTGTAAAATATCAACAGTTATTTATGGGGTGGTGGGTGTGTTAGTGTCATTACAGTGTTTGGACTGTGAATATCAACAGTCATTCATGGGGTGGTTGGTGTGTGGGTGTTATTACAGTGCTTTGACTGTAAATATCAACAGTCATTGAGAGGGTGGTGGGTGTCATTAGAGTGCTTGGAATGTAAATATTAACAGTCATTCATGGCGTGGTGAGTGTGTGGGTGCCATTACAGTGTTTTGACTGTAAATATCAACAGTCATTCATGGGGTGGTGGGTGTGTGGGTGTCATTATAGTGCTTGGACTGTAAATATCAAGTCATTCATGGGGTGGTGGGTGTGTGGGTGTCATTATTGCTTGGACTGTAAATATCAACAGTCATTCATGGGGTGGTGGGTATGTGGGTGTTATTACAGTGCTTTGACTGTAAATATCAACAGTCATTCAGAGGGTGGTTGGTGTCATTAGAGTGCTTGGACTGTAAATATCAACAGTTATTCATGGAGTGGTGGGTGTGTGGGTGTCATTACAGTGTTTGGACTGTATATATCAACAGTCATTCATGGGGTGGTGAGTATGCTAGTGTCATTACACTGCTTGGACTGTGAATATCAACAATCATTCATGGGGTGGTTGGAGTGTGGGTGTTATTACAGTGCTTTGACTGTAAATATCAACAGTCATTCAGATGGTTGTGGGTGTAATTAGAGTTCTTGGACTGAAAATATTAACAGTCATTCATGGGGTGGTGGGTGTGTAGATGTTATTACAGTGCTTGGACTGTAAATATCAACAGTCAATCATGGGGTGGTGGGTGTGTGGGTGTCATTACAGTGTTTTGATTGTAAATATCAACAGTCATTTATAGGGTGGTGGATGTCATTGCATTGCTTGGACTGTAAATATCAACAGTCATTTATGGAATGGTGTTTGTGTGGGTGTCATTACAGTGCTTGGACTGTAAATATCAACCATAACTCATGGGGTGGTGGGTGTTGGGGTGTCATTACAATGCTTTGACTAAATATCAACAGTCATTCATGGGGTGGTGAGTGTGTGGGAGTCATTACAATTCTTGGACTGTAAATATTAACAGTCATTTATGGGGTGGTGGATGTGAGGATGTCATTACAGTGCTTGGACTAATAATATCAACTGTCAATCATGGGGTGGTGGGTGTGGGGGTGTCATTACAGTGCTTTGACTATAAATATCAACAGTCATTCATAGGGTGGTGGGTGTGAGGGTGTCATTTCAGTGTTTGGACTGTAAATATTAATAGTCATCTATAGAGTGGTGGGTGTTTGGGTGTCATTACATTGCTTGGACTGTAAATATCAACAGTCAATCATGAGGTACTGGGTGTGTTAGTGTCATTAGAGTGCTTAGACTGTAAATATCAACAGTCATTCATAGGATGGTGGGTGTCATTAGAGTGCTTGGACTGTAAATGTCAGCAGTCAATAATGAGGTGGTGAGTGTATGGGTGTCATTATAGTGCATGGACTTTAAATATCAACAATAATTCATGGAGTGGTCGGTGTGTGGGTGTCATTACAGTGCTTTGACTGTAAGTAACAAGAGTCATTCATGGGGTGGTGGGTGTGAGGGTGTCATTACCTTGTTCGGATTGTAAATATCAACAGTCATTTATGGGGTTGTGGGTGTGTGGGTGTCTTTATAGTGCTTGGACTCTAAATACCAACAGTCATTATTGGGGTGGTTGGTGTGTGGGTGTCATTACAGTGCTTAGACTGTAAATATCAACAGTCATTTATGGAGTGGTGGGTGTGTGGCTGTCATTACAGTGCTTGGACTGTAACTATCAAAAGTCAATCATGGGGTGGGTGGTGTCTGGGTGTCATTACAGTGCTTGAACTGTAAATATCTACAGTCATTCATGGGGTGGTGGGTATGTGGGTGTCATTACAGTGTTTTGATTGTAAATATCAACAGTCATTCATAGAGTGGAGGGTGTCATTATAGTCCTTGGAATGTAAATATCAACAGTCATTCATAGGGTGGTGGGTGTGTGGGTGTCATTACAGTGCTTGTACTGTAAATATCAACCATAATTCATAGGGTAGTGGGTGTGGGGGTGTCATTACAGTGCTTTGAATGTAAATATCAACAGTCATTCATGGGGTGATGGGTGTCTGGTTGTAATTACAGAGCTTGGACTGTAAATATCAACAGTCATTCATGGGGTGGTATATGTTTGGGTGTCATTACAGTGCTTGGACTATAAATATCAACAGTCAATCAAGGGGTGGTGGGTGTCAAGGTGTCATTACAGTGCATGGACTGTAATTATCAACAGTCATTCATGTGGTGGTGGGTGTGTGGGGGTCATTACAGGGTTTTGACTGTAAATATCAACAGTCATTCATGGGGTGGTGAGTGTGTGGGAGTCATTACAGTTCTTGGACTGTAAATATTAACAGTCATTTATGGGGTGGTGGTTGTGTGGATGTCATTATAGTGCTTGGACTAATAATATCAACAGTCAATCATAGGGTGGTGGGTGAGTGGGTGTCATTACAGTGTTTTGATTGTAAATATCAACAGTCATTTATAGGGTGGTGGATGTCATTACATTGCTTGGACTGTAAATATCAACAGTCATTTATGGAATGGTGGTTGTGTGGGTGTCATTACAGTGCTTGGACTGTTAATATCAACCATAACTCATGGGGTGGTTGGTGTGGGGGTGTCATTACAGTGCTTTGACTGTAAATATCAACAGTCATTCATGAAATGGTGGGTGTGTGGGTGTCATTATAGTGCTTGGACTGTAAATATCAACAGTCATTTATGGGGTGGTGGGTGTGTGGCTGTCATTAGTGCTTTGAATGTAAATATCAACAGTCATTCATGGGGTGGTGGGTGGCATTACAGTGCTTGGACTGTAAATATCAACAGTCATTCATAGGGTGATGGGTGTGTGGGTGTCATTATAGTGTTTGGACTGTAAATACCAACTGTCATTCATGGTGTGGTTGATGTGTGGGTGTCATTACAGTGCTTTGACTGTAAATATAAGAGTCATTCATGGGGTGGTGGGTGTGAGGGTGTCATTACAGTGCATGGACTGTAAATATCAACCATAAATCATGGGTTGGTGGGTGTGGGGGTGTCATTACATTGGTGTGACTATAAATATCAACAGTCATTCATAGGGTGGTGGGTGTGAGGGTGTCATGTCCGTGTTTGGACTGTAAATATCAATAGTCATTTATAGAGTGGTGGGTGTTTGGGTGTCATTACATTGCTTGGACTGTAAATATCAACAGTCAATCATGAGGTAGTGTGTGTGTGGGTGTCATTAGAGTGCTTAGACTGTAAATATCAACAGTCATTCATAGGGTGGTGGGTTTCATTAGTGTGCTTGGACTATAAATATCAACAGTCATTAATGGGGTGGTGAGTGTATGGGTGTCATTATAGTGCATGGACTGTAAATATCAACAATAATTCATGGAGTGGTCGGTGTGTTGGTGTCATTACAGAGCTTTAACTGTAAATATCAACAGTCATTCATGAAATGGTGGGTGTGTGGGTGTTATTACAGTGTTCGGATTGTAAATATCAACAGTCATTTATGGGGTTGTGGGTGTGTGGGTGTCATTATGGTGCTTGGACTTTAAATACCAACAGTCATTTATGGGGTGGTTGGTGTGTGGGTGTCATTACAGTGCTTGGACTGTAAATATCAAGTCATTAATTGGGTGGTGGTTGTGTGTGTGTCATTATTGCTTGGACTGTAAATATCAACAGTCATTTATAGGGTGGGGGTTGTGTGGGTGTCATTACAGTGCTTAGACTGTAAATATCAACAGTCATTTAAGGAGTGGTGGGTGTGTGGCTGTCATTACAGTGCTTGGACTGTAAATATAAACAGTCAATCATGTGGTGGTAGGTGTGTGGGTGTCATTACAGTGCTTGAACTGTAAATATCAACATTCATTCATGGGGTGGTAGGTGTGTGGGTGTCATTACAGTCATTCATAGGGTGGAGGGTGTCATTTGAGTGCTTGGATTCTAAATATAAACAGTCATTCATGGGGTGGTGGGTGTGTGGGTGTCATTACAGTGCTTGGACTGTAAATATCAACCATAATTCATAGGGTGGTGGGTGTGGGTGTGTCATTACAGTGCTTTGAATGTAAATATCAACAGTCATTCATGGGGTGATAGGTGTGTGGTTGTCATTACAGAGCTTGGACTGTAAACATCAACAGTCATTCATGGGGTGGTATGTGTTTGGGTGTCATTACAGTGCTTGAACTATAAAAATCAACAGTCAATCAAGGGGTGGTGGGTCTCAAGGTGTCATAACAGTGCTTGGACTGTAAATATCAACAGTCATTATTGGGGTGGTGGGTGTCATGAGAGTGCTTAGACTGTAAATATCAACAGTCATTTATGGGGTGGTGGGTGTGTTGCTGTCATTACAGCGCTTGGACTGTAAATATCAACAGTCATTCATGGGGTGGTGGGTGTGGTGGTGTTATTACAGTTCTTTGATTGTAAATATCAACAGTCATTCATGGGGTGGTGGGTGTGTTGGTGTTATTACAGTTCTTTGATTGTAAATATCAACAGTCATTCATAGGGTGGTGGGTGTAAGGGAAAGTCTACCTTATTGATAGATTATCAATCTCACTGGTTCATACTAGATGCGGAATTATACCCTCTAGTTCATTTTCATATGATTCGAAGTTTATATCGAGGTTTCATATTTTCTAGCTCTTGCTGTATTGCTTGTCAGTCTCGACTCCAAACCAAGCCTACGTCATGGACTGCTTCCTTCAACGAGGGGCAGAGCATACTGAGACACCAGAGCTCTCACACACCACCATCTCTGTCCTCCACCAAGGCTATTCTTTGGGTTGTCACGGTCACTGGGCCGTTTCTGTGTCACGCCTGTATACTATACTGTTCTTTGATCAAGTGTTATTATTGGTGGATTGCCTTGTAACTTCAAATCTATTGTTGTGCTGAGTTCATGTCTTTGTCATTAAAGGTGGGAATTGTTTTAATCTGAACTTCAATTATCCTCGGGACTTACTGGGTGATGTTTTGAGTGGGATATCTGGTGCAAGAAAGAGGAGTACTCTGTCATAACTCCATCTGCACGGCTGAGATACCTTTCCTCTACAAGTGGCGACCTCGCCAGGATTCCTCCATTAACCCAGGCTCGACGAATCAAGAAGTCTGGAATTCTCCACCAATCGCCTTGGGTATCAGATGTTTCTTCCTATCCCCACTTGCTGTCTCGGGGCTCGGAAGTAAGTGTTTGGTGATTGAGTGTTGTGGGATCTCATTGTTTGTATCGACACGCCAGGTGCGTCTTTGCTGGACTCTGGTTTGTGATCCCGATATTGTCAGGTGCAGAGGTAACTCTTCTGGCATTGAACTATTTTTGTTGTTGTTGTTGTTTTGCTGCTGTGTTCGCTGTTGTTGCGTTGTTTTGTTGTTGCCACTCTTCTCTATTTTGTTCCTGTATCCTTTTGGCTATTTTGTATTTCCTTGGGTAACAATCTTGTTTCTTGTTGTATATATTTTATTCTACCGGTTCGATGTCGTCCATTCAGGAGTTGGTTAACCTTGGTCGAGACCTTGGATACCAGGACGAGGAGTTAAAAGAGTTTGTATCTAGTGAACAGGCCCGGCACCGGGAGGAAAGAGAACGAGAACGAGTAGAGAAAAGAGAGGAGCGAGAACGAGTAGAGAAAAGAGAGGAGCGAGAACGAGTAGAAAAAAGAGAGGAACGTCAGCATACTCTCGCTCTGGAACAACTTAAACTAGAAAAACTAAAGGCCCAACCCTCTGAAAATATTGGTGCTTCAATTTCTTCAGACACGGGTTCAACCCCTCGTCCGTCTTTACCACGATACCAAGAAAATGAAGACTTGGCTTCATATTTCACTCGCTTCATTGCTACATATTGAAGAAAGTGGATTTGCTATCCAACTAGGAAGTCTTCTGATGGGTAAATTAGCAGACATTTATACTACATTATCCGATGCAGTCACAGGGGACTATGAGCAGTTGAAAGCGGCTCTTTTGAGGAGTTTTCGCAAGAATTCAGATCATTATAGAAGCAGTTTTAGGTCTGCTAGAATTGGTATTGGTGAAACCTTCCAACAATTTTCCATTCATCTGTGTCGTTTGTTTGAGCATTGGCTCGACTCTTGTGGAGTGGGGCAAACTTTCTCATCTTTAAAATCTTTTATTATTTTGGATCAGTTCCTAGCTTCTCTTACCCCAGAGCTTCGTATGTTCCTGAAGGAGAATGATGTCCAGTCCTTATCCGAAGCTGTCCGACGAGCAGATATCTGGACTTCAGCTCACAACGCTTATCCCAGAAATCGGCAAGCTATGGACCGTCACAAGAAACCCTACAGCCCGACGAAGGATTTTCCGCAACAAACTTCTCCACCTCTGGTCCGGAAAACTCCTATGAAGTGTCACAACTGCGGAGAGGTAGGCCATATTAGACCAAATTGTCCTCAAAATCCCAGTTTGTTTAAATCCAAATTTACATCTGAAGCAAAGACCCCCTATAAAATTGGAGTTTGCTTTTCTAAACCATCACCCCAGCAATATTTTACTTCTGGTACTATTAATGGTTCTAGAGTGTCGACAATCATTCGAGATACTGGCTGTACTTGTGTGGTTGCTTCGGAAGAAGCCTTGCCAGATGTAGACGTGTCTAGTTGTAAGAAGGTCTCTGTTGCAGACTATCTGGGGCGAGTCGACGACTTTCCATTGGTGAGGTGTTACATTCGTTGTCCATATTTGGAAGGTTGGGTCAATGCTGTCCGAGCCCCGATAAAACTTTGTAGTATCCTTATAGGTAATGTTCCAGGAGTACGCCCACCGCAAGATCCTGATCCGGACAAGGCTTATCTCCAGCCGACTCCCGAAGAAAACGTACAAGCAGTTCAGACGCGTGCTGGTCGTACTAGGAAGATTCACCCACTTGTGTTACCCTTGCTTGAACCATTATCTGTAAACCCTGATGAATTCTCTCGCTTACAGGCTTCGTGTCCCTCTCTTTCTACCATAAGAGACAAGGCATCTACTGGTGAAGAAGTGGTGACTAGGACTGGATCTACTTATGGTTATGAGTTGTGCCACGGATTGTATTATCGGATCTGCCGCTCGTCGATCTCGGACACCCAAGAAAAAAAAAGAATACTAGTTGTCCCATCAGAGTGTCGTAGACAAGTGTTAACCCTTGCTCATGAAAGCCCATTAGCTGGTCATCTATCGCACCGTAAAACAGGTATGAAAATTTGTGAACAGTTTTATTGGCCAGGCATGTGGAGTGACATAAGGACTTTCTGTAAATCTTGTGACAAGTGTCAAAGAATGTCTGTAAAAGGGAAAGTTAAACCAGTCCCTCTGAAGCAACTTCCTATTATAACTGAACCCTTCCTGAAAGTGGCTGTGGACATAGTTGGACCTCTCTCACCTCCGTCATCAGAAGGACATCGTTATTTGCTAACATTGATAGACTTTGCTACTGGTTTCCCAGAAGCAGTTCCTTTAAAGGAAATCACTTCCATTTCTGTTGCCGAAGCCTTGCTAACTATTTTCTCTAGGGTAGGCATCCCTACAGAGATTTTGTCGGATAGAGGAGCTCAATTTACATCTAAAATGATGGGAGAACTTCATAGGTTACTCGGTACTAAGCCACTTTTCACTACCCCCTACCATCCTAGTGGTAACGGAAGAGTGGAACGATTCCATGCTACTTTAAAAGCTTCTTTGAGGAAATTATGCTCCGACAAGCCTCGTGAGTGGCACAGATATCTCCCTGCTACTCTATTTGCACTTCGGGAAATGCCAAGTGACCGAACAGGGTTTTCTGCTTTTGAAATGCTGTACGGCAGGAGAGTAAGAGGACCCCTTTCCATTTTAAGAGATTTGTGGGAAGATGCCAAATTAGATGACGATCAACGTTCATGTTTTCAATATGTGATTGAACTCCAGGACAAGCTGGCAGAATGTGCCAAGATTGCTGCTGAGAACGCTGATGTCAGTGCAATGAAGTACAAGTCCTACTTCGATTTGCGATCTCAAGACAGACAATTTAAACAGGGAGAGGAAGTACTTGTCCTCCTTCCCGATTCTAAGAGCAAGTTACTTATGTCTTGGAGTGGGCCATATCCAGTTATTGAACGGAAAAATAAAGTGAATTACGTGATTAATGAAAAGGGAAAGCCGAAGCTATATCACGCCAACCTCTTGAAAAGATATCATCGTCGTACCTCTGTGAATCAAGCAACCCTCCTGGATGAACAGTCTGTTGCTTTCGAAGTCCAGAACTTGTCTATAGTAAAAAGTATAGAGTGTATGGAGGATACAGAGATGCCAGTAACACCGGATGGTCGCTCAGATATCCCAGACTCTAACAAATTTCCAGAAGTAGGAAGTATGGTCACTGCAGAACAACGAGACGATCTCGAATGCATCATGGAATACTTCCATGACACTCTTTCTGAAATACCTGGATGTACTCTGTCCATTAAGCATGATATAGAGGTGTGTACAACTGAGCGTATAAAACCTAAACATTATCCTATTCCTCTTCACTTAAAACCTTTCTTTGAACAGGAAGTGGAGCAACTTCTTGCTCAGGGAATCATCAAACCATCGACCTCACCTCATTGCTCACCTGTTCTGACGGTAAAGAAGTCTGACGGCAGTTACCGCCTCGCTATAGACTTCAGAATGCTGAATTCCATCACTACCTTCGATGCTGAACCAATCGGGTCCATCACAGAAGACCTTCATAAATTCTATGGTAGTAAGTACTTCTCAGAGATAGATATTACCAAAGCATACTATCAAGTGCCTTTAACCGATAGAGCAATGACTTACACTGCATTCCCATCACACCTTGGCCTCATGGAGTTTAACCGCCTTCCTTTTGGGTTGGTCACGGCTTGCGCCACTTACATTAGACTAATGAGGATTGTCCTGGCTGGCCTAGGTGGAGTTACTTTCTATTTTGACAATATCTTTATCTATGGACAGACATGGGAAACTCACCTACTGGCTCTTCGCAACGTACTTCATCGCCTACGACAACATGGATTAACAGCACGTCCGTCCAAGTGTCGCTATGGATTCAATTCGATCCAGTACTTGGGATTTGTTGTCGATGGATATACTCTACATTCTCAGGAGAGTAAAGTAGAGGCGATAATGAGAGTGCCTCCTCCCAAGACAAAGAAATTGCTACGCTCATTCCTGGGTATGGTATCTTTTTATAGGGCATTCATTCCTAATGCCGCATCTTATACTTGCAGCCTCTCGGATCTACTTCGGAAAGGTGCTCCTGAATCTTTGGTGTGGACAGAAGAATTGTTGACTTGCTTCGAACACCTGAAGACCTCTCTACACTCTCATCCCATCCTACAGCTACCCGATGCCAGTCGTCCCTTCGTGCTTCGAACAGACGCGTCCAACCATGGTCTGGGTGCCGTTCTACTACAGTATGCAGAGGATACTCCCCATCCCGTGGCGTATGCTAGTCGTAAGCTCCTTGACAGAGAAAGTAGGTACAGTACTATTGAAAAGGAATGTCTAGCGATAGTATTCGGTATCAGGCATTTCGATTATTATTTAAGAGGTAAAGAGTTTATTTTAGAAGTTGATCATAAACCCCTAGTGTACCTAACTCAATTTAAGGGAGGCAATGACAGACTATTACGTTGGGCTCTTTGTTTGCAAAGCTACAGGTTTAGGATAGTATATATCTCTGGCAAGGATAACATAGGTGCAGATTTGTTAAGCAGAGTTTAAACATTTTATTGGTAAACCTATCAATATTTGTCAAATAATTGTATATATTTTAATGCTCGATACTTCATATCGAGTCTTGGTGGGGAGGAGTGTAAGGGAAAGTCTACCTTATTGATAGATTATCAATCTCACTGGTTCATACTAGATGCGGAATTATACCCTCTAGTTCATTTTCATATGATTCGAAGTTTATATCGAGGTTTCATATTTTCTAGCTCTTGCTGTATTGCTTGTCAGTCTCGACTCCAAACCAAGCCTACGTCATGGACTGCTTCCTTCAACGAGGGGCAGAGCATACTGAGACACCAGAGCTCTCACACACCACCATCTCTGTCCTCCACCAAGGCTATTCTTTGGGTTGTCACGGTCACTGGGCCGTTTCCGTGTCACGCCTGTATACTATACTGTTCTTTGATCAAGTGTTATTATTGGTGGATTGCCTTGTAACTTCAAATCTATTGTTGTGCTGAGTTCATGTCTTTGTCATTAAAGGTGGGAATTGTTTTAATCTGAACTTCAATTATCCTCGGGACTTACTGGGTGATGTTTTGAGTGGGATATCTGGTGCAAGAAAGAGGAGTACTCTGTCATAACTCCATCTGCACGGCTGAGATACCTTTCCTCTACAGTGGGAGTCATTAGAGTGCTTGGACTGTAAATATCAACAGTCATTAATAGGGTCGTGAGTGTGTGTTTGTGTCATTACAGTGTTTGGACTGTGAATATCAACAGTCATTCATGGGGTGGTTGGTGTGGGGGTGTCATTACAGTGCTGTGACTGTAAATATCAACAGTCATTCATGAAATGGTGGGTGTGTGGGTGTCATTAGAGTCCTTGGACTGTAAATATCAACCATAATTCATGGGGTGGTGGGTGTGTGAGTGTCATTACAGAGCTTGGACTGTAAATATCAACAGTCATTCATGGGGTGGTGGGTGTGTGGGTGTCATTACAGTGCATGGACTTTAAATATCAACAGTCATTATTGGGGTGGTGGTTGTCATGTGAGTGCTTGGACTGTAAATATCAACAGTCATTCATGGGGTGGTGGGTGTGTTGGTGTTATAACAGTTCTTTGATTGTAAATATCATCAGTCATTCATAGGGTGGTGGGTGTCCTTAGAGTGCTTGGACTGTAAATATCAAGAGTCATTAATGGGGTCGTGAGTGTGTGTTGGTGTCATTGCAGTGCTTGGACTGTAAATATCAACAGTCGTTCATTGGGTGGTGGGTGTGAAGGTGTCATTACAGTGCATGGACTGTAAATATCAACAGTCATTCATGGGGTGGTGGGTGTGTGGGTGTCATTATAGTGCTTGGACTGTAAATATCAACAGTCATTCATGGTGTGGTGGGTGTGTGGGTGTCATTACAGTGTTTGGACTGTAAATATCAAGTCATTTATAGGGTGGTGAGTGTGTAGGTGACATTATTGCTTGGACTGTAAATATCAACAGTCATTCATGGGTGGTGGGTGTGTGGGTGTTATTATAGTGCTTTGACTGTAAATATCAACAGTTATTCAGAGGGTGGTGGGTGTCATTAGAGTGCTTGGACTGTAAATATCAACAGTTATTCATGGGGTGGTGGGTGTGTGGGTGTCATTACAGTGTTTGGACTGTAAATATCAACAGTCATTCATGGGGTGGTGAGTGTGTGGGTGTCATTACAGTGCTTGGACTGTGAATATCAACAGTCATTCATGGGGTGGTTGGTGTGTGGGTGTTATTACAGTGCTTTGACTGTAAATATCAACAGTCATTCAGAGGGTGGTGGGTGTCATTACAGTGCATGGACTATAAATATTAACAGTCATTTATGGGGTGGTCGGTGTGTGAATGTCATTACAGTGTTTGGACTGTAAATATCAACAGTCATTCATGGGGTGGTGCATGTGTGGGTGTCATTACAGTGCTTGGACTGTGAATATCAACAGTCATTTATGGGGTGGTTGGTGTGTGGGTGTTATTACAGCGTTTTGATTGTAAATATGAACAGTCATTTATATGGTGGTGGATGTCATTACATTGCTTGGACTGTAAATATCAACAGTCATTAAAGGGGTGGTAGGTGTTTGGGTGTCAGTACAGTGCTTGGACTATAAATATCAACAGTTAATCAAGGGGTGGTTTGTGTCGGGGTGTCATTACAATGCTTGGACTGTAATTATCAACAGTCATTCATTTGGTGGTGGGTGTGTGGGGGTCATTACAGTGTTTCGACTGTAAATATCAACAGTCATTTATGGGGTGGTGAGTGTGAGGGAGTCATTACAGTTCTTGGACTGTAAATATTACCAGTCATTCATGGGGTGGTGGATGTGTGGATGTCATTACAGTGCTTGGACTGTAAATATTAACAGTCATTTATGGGGTGGTGGGTGTGTGGATGTCATTACAGTGCTTGGACTGAAAATATCAACACTCATTAATGGGGTGGTGGGTTTGTGGGTGTCATTACAGTTCTTGGTCTGTAAATTTCAACCATCATTCATTGGGTGGTGGGTGTGTGGGTGTCATTACAGTGTTTGGACTGCAAATATTAACAGTCATCCATGGTGTGGTGGGTGTCATTAGAGTGCTTGGACTGTAAATATTAATAGTCATTCATAGGGTGGTGGGTGTGTGGGTGTCATTAAAGAGCTTGGACTGTAAATATCAACAGTCATTCATGGGGTGGTGGGTGTGTGGTTGTCATTACAGTGCTTGGACTGTAAATATCAACAGTCATTATTGGGGTGGTGGGTGTCATGAGAGTGCTTAGACTGTAAATATCAACACTCATTTATGGGGTGGTGGGTGTGTGGCTGTCATTACAGCGCTTGGACTGCAAATATCAACAGTCATTCATGAGGTGGTGGGTGTGTTGGTGTTATTACAGTTCTTTGATTGTAAATATCAAGAGTCATTCATGGGGTGGTGGGTGTGTTGGTGTTATTACAGTTCTTTGATTGTAAATATCAACAGTCATTCATAGGGTGGTGGGTGTCATTAGAGTGCTTGGACTGTAAATATCAACAGTCATTAATAGGGTCGTGAGTTTGTGTTTGTGTCATTACAGTGCTTGGACTGTAAATATCAACAGTCATTTATGGGGTGGTGGGTGTGTGGGTGTCATTACAGTGCTTGGACAGTAAATATCAAGTCATTCATGGGGTGGTGGGTGTGTGGGTGTCATTATTGCTTGGACTGTAAATATCAACAGTCATTCATGGGGTGGTGGGTGTGAGGGTGTTATTACAGTGCTTCGACTGTAAATATCAGCAGTCATTCAGAGGGTGGTGGGTGTCATTATAGTGCTTGGACTGTAAATATCAACAGTTATTCATGGGGTGGTGGGTGTGTGGGTGTCATTACAGTGTTTCGACTGTAAATATCAAGTCATTTATGGAGTGGTGAGTGTGTGGGTGTTATTACAGTGCTTGGACTGTGAATATCAACAGTCATTCATGGGGTGGTTGGTGTGTGGGTGTTATTACAGTGCTTTGACTGTAAATATCAACAGTCATTCAGAGGGTGGTGGGTGTCATTAGAGTGCATGGACTGTAAATATTAACAGTCATTCATGGGGTTGTGGGTGTGTGAATGTCATTATAGTGCTTGGACTGTAAATATCAAGTTATTCATGGGGTGGTGGGTATGTGGGTGTCATTATTGCTTGGACTGTATATATCAACAGTCATTCATTGGGTGGTGGGTGTGTGGGTGTAATTACCGTGCTTGGACTGTAAATATCAAGTAATTCATGGGGTGGTGGGTGTGTGGGTGTCATTATTGCTTGGACTGTAAATATCAACAGTCATTCATGGGGTGGTGTGAGTGTGGGTGTTATTACAGTGCTCTGACTGTAAATATCAACAGTTATTCAGAGGGTGGTGGGTGTCATTAGAGTGCTTGGACTGTAAATATCAACAGTTATTCATGGGGTGGTGGGTGTGTGGGTGTCATTACAGTTTTTCGACTGTAAATATCAACAGTCATTCATGGGGTGGTGAGAGTGTCGGTGTCATTACAGTGCTTGGACTGTAAATATCAACAGTCATTCAGAGGGTGGTGGGTGTCATTAGAGAGCATGGACTGTAAATATCAACAGTCATTTCTAGGGTGGTGGGTGTGTGGGTGTCATTACAGTGCTTGGCTTGTAAATATCAACAGTCATTCATAGGGTGGTGGGTGTGTGAGTGTCATTACAGAGCTTGGACTGTAAATATCAACAGTCATTTAATGGGTGGTGGGTGTGTTGATGTCATTACAGTTCTTGGACTGTAAATATCAACAGTCAATCATGGGGTGGTGGGTGTGTGGGTGTCATTAAAGTGCTTGGACTGTAAATATCAACAGTCATTTATAGAGTGGTGAGTGTTTGGGTGTCATTACATTGCTTGGACTTAAATATCAACAGTCAATCATGAGGTAGTGGGTGTGTGGGTGTCATTAGAGTGCTTAGACAGTAAATATCAACAGTCATTCATAGGGTGGTTGGTGTCATTAGAGTGCTTGGACTGTAAATATCAACCATAATTCATGGGGTGGTCAGTGTGTGGGTGTCATTACAGTGCTTTGACTGTAAATATCAAGAGTCTTTCATGGCGTGGTGGGTGTGAGGGTGTCATTACAGTGTTCGGACTGTAAATATCAACAGTCATTCATGGGTTGTGTTTGTGTGGGAGTCATTATAGTGATTGGACTGTAAATATCAACAGTCATTCTTGGGGTGGTTGGTGTGTGGGTGTCATTATAGTGATTGGACTGTAAATACCAACTGTCATTCTTGGGGTGGTTGGTGTGTGGGTATCATTACAGTGCTTGAACTGTAAATATCAAGTCATTAAAGGGGTGGTGTGTGTGTGTGTCATTATTGCTTGGACTGTAAATATTAACAGTCATTCATGAGGTGGTGGTTGTGTGGGTGTCATTACAGTGCTTAGACTGTAAATATCAACAGTCATTTATTAAGTGGATGGTGTGTGGCTATCATTTCAGTGCTTGGACTGTAAATATCAACAGTCAATCATGGGGTGGTGGGTGTGTGGGTTTCATTACAGTGTTTGGACTGAAAAATATCAACAGTCATTCATGTGGTGGTGGGTGTGTGGTTGTCATTACAGTGTTTTGATTGTAAATATCAACAGTCAATCATAGGGTGGAGGGTATCATTAGAGTGCTTGGACTGTAAATATTAACAGTCATTCATGAGGTTGTGGTTGTGTGGGTGTCATTACAGTGCTTAGACTGTAAATATCAACAGTCATTTAATAAGTGGATGGTGTGTGGCTATCATTTCAGTGCTTGGACTGTAAATATCAACAGTCATGCATGGTGTGGTGGGTGTGTGGGTGTCATTACAGTGCTTGAAATGTATATATCAACCATAATTCATGGGGTGGTGGGTGTGGGGGTGTCATTACAGTGCTTTGAATATAAATATCAACAGTCATTCATGGGGTGATGGGTGTGTGGTTGTCATTACAGAGCATGGACTGTAAATATCAACAGTTATTCATGGGGTGGTAGGTGTTTGGGTGTCATTACACTGCTTGGACTATAAATATCAACAGTCAATCAAGGTGTGGTGGTTGTCGGGGTGTCAATACAGTGCTTGGACTGTAATTATCAAAAGTCATTCATGGGGTGGTGGGTGTGTGGTGGTCATTACAGTGTTTTAACTGTAAATATCAACAGTCATTCATGGGGTGGTGAGTGTGTGGGAGTCATTACAGTTCTTGGACTGTAAATATTAACAGTCATATATGGGGTGGTGGATGTGTGGATGTCATTACATGACTTGAACTAATAATATCAACAGTCATTCATCGGGTGGTGGGTGTATAGTTGTCATTACAGTGCTTGGACTGAAAATATCAACAGTCATTCATGGGGTGGTTGGTGTGTGGGTGTCATTACAGTGCTTGGACTAGGAATATCAACATTCATTCATGGGGTGGTGAGTGTGTCTGTGTCATTACAGTTCTTGGTATGTAAATTTCAATCATCATTCAA
Source organism: Petrolisthes cinctipes (assembly GCA_033782935.1). Classification (NCBI taxonomy): domain Eukaryota; kingdom Metazoa; phylum Arthropoda; class Malacostraca; order Decapoda; family Porcellanidae; genus Petrolisthes; species Petrolisthes cinctipes. The sequence continues at coordinate 252,017 of JAWQEG010000079.1, forward strand.
TGGGTTGTGGGTGTGTGGGTGTCATTACAGTGTTTGGACTGCAAATATTTACAGTCATCCATGGGGTGGTGGGTGTCATTAGAGTGCTTGGACTGTAAATATTAACAGTCATTCATGGGGTGGTTGGTGTGTGGGTGTCATTACAGAGCTTGGAATGTAAATATCAACAGTCATTCATGGGGTGGTGGGTGTGTGGGTGTCATTACAGTTCTTGGACTGTAAATATCAACAGTCATTTATGGTGTGGTGGGTGTGTGGCTGTCATTACAGCACTTGGACTGTAAATATCAACAGTCATTCATGGAGTGGTGGGTGTGTTTGTGTAAATACAGTTCTTTGATTGTAAATATCAACAGTCATTTATAGGGTGGTGGGTGTCATTAGAGTGCTTGGACTGTAAATATCAACAGTCATTAATGGGGTCGTGAGTGTGTGGGTGTCATTATAGTCCTTGGACTGTAAATATCAACAGTTATTTATGGGGTGGTGGGTGTGTGGGTGTCATTACAGTGCTTGGACTGTAAATATCAAGTCATTCATAGGGTGGTGGGTGTGTGGGTGACATTAGAGTGCTTGGACTGTAAATATAAACAGTCATTACCTGGGTCGTGAGTGTGTGTATGTCATTACAATGCTTGGACTGTAAATATCAACAGTCATTTATAGGGTGATGAGTTTGTGGGTGTCATTACAGTGCTTGGACTGTAAATAACAACAGTCATTTATAGGGTGGTAGGTGTTTGGTGTCATTACATTGCTTGGACTTTAAATATCAACAGTCAATCATGGGGTGGTGGGTGTGTGGGTATCATTACAGTGCTTAGACTGTAAATATCAACAGTCATTCATAGGGTGGTAGGTGTGTGAGTGTTATTACAGAGCTTGGACTGTAAATATCAACAGTCATTCATGGAGTGGTGGGTGTGCGGGTGTCATTACAGTGCATGGACTGTAAATATCAACAGTCATTCTTGGGGTGATGGTTGTGTGGGTGTTATTACAGTGCTTTGACTGTAAATATCAACAGATATTCAGAGGGTTGTGGGTGTCATTAGAGTGCTTGGACTGTTAATATTAACAGTCATTTAAGGGGTGGTGGGTGTGTGGGTGTAATTACAGTGCTTGGACTTTAAATATCAACCATAATTTATGGGGTTGTTGGTGTGTGGGTGTCATGACAGTGCTTGGACTGTAAATATCAACAGTCATTCATATGGTGGCGGGTGTGTGGATGTCATTATAATGCTTGGACTGTAAATATCAACATTCAATCATAGGGTGGTGGGTGTGTGGATGTCATTACAGTGCTTGGACTATAAATATCAACAGTCATTTATGGGGTGGTAGTTGTGTGGGTGTCTTTAAAGTGCTTGGACTGTAAATATCAACAGTCATTCATGGGATCGTGGGTGTATGGGTGTCATTTCAGTGTTTTGATTGTAAATATCAACAGTCATTCATAGGGTGGTGGGAATCATTAGAGTGCTTGGACTGTAAATATCAACAGTCATTCATTGGGTTGTAGGTGTGTGGGTGTCATTACAGTGCTTGGACTGTAAATATCAACAGTCAATCATGAGGTAGTGGGTGTGTGGGTGTCAATAGAGTGCTTAGACTGTAAATATCAACAGTCAATCATAAGGTGGTGGGTGGCATTACAGTGATTGGACTGTAAATATCAACAGTCATTCATAGGGTGATGGGTGTGTGTGTGTCATTACTGTGTTTGGACTGTAAATATCAACAGTCATTTATAGTGTGGTGGGTGTTTGAGTGTCATTACATTGCTTGGACTGAAAACATTAACAGTCAATCATGGGGTGGTGGGTGTCGTAACAGTGCTTGGACTGTAAATATCAACTATCATTCATTGGGTGGTGTGTGTGTGGGTGTCATTACAGTGCTTAAACTGTGAATATCAACAGTCATTCATGGGTTGGTGAGTGTGTGGGTATTATTACAGTGCTTTGACTGTAAATATCAACAGTCATTCCGAGGGTGGTGGGTGTTATTAGAGTACTTGGACTGTAAATATCAACAGTTATTTCTGGGGTGGTGGGTGTGTGGGTGTTATTTTAGTGCATGGACTGTAAATATCAAGAGTTATTCATGGGGTGGTGGGTGGCATTACAGTGCTTGTACTGTAAATATCAACAGTCATTCATGAGGTGATGGGTGTGTGGGTGTCATTACAGTGCTTGGACTGTAAATATCAACAGTCATTTATGGGATGGTGGGTGTTTGGGTGTCATTACATTGCTTGGACTGTAAATATCAATTGTCAATCATGGGGTTGTGGGTGTCATTAGAGTGCTTGGACTGTAAATATCAACAGTTATTCATGGGGTGGTGGGTGTGTGGGTATCATTAAAGTGCTTGGACTGTAAATTTCAACAGTCATTCATGGGGTGGTGAGTGTGTGGGTGTCATTACAGTGCTTGGACTGTAAATATCAACCATAATTCATGAGGTGATGGGTGTGTGGGTGTGATTACAGTGCTTGGACTGTAAATATCAACAGTAAATCATGGGGTGGTGGGTGTCGTAACAGTGCTTGGACTGTAAATATCAACTATCATTCATTGGGTGTCATTACAGTGCTTAAACTGTGAATATCAACAGTCATTCATGGGTTGGTGAGTGTGTGGGTATTATTACAGTGCTTTGACTGTAAATATCAACAGTCATTTAGAGGGTGGTGGGTGTTATTAGAGTACTTGGACTGTAAATATCAACAGTTATTTATGGGGTGGTGGGTGTGTGGGTATCATGAAAGTGCTTGGACTGTAAATATTAAAAGACATTCATGGGATGGTGAGTGTGTGGGTGTCATTGCAGTTCTTGGACTGTAAATATCAACCACCATTCATTGGGTGGTGTTTGTCTGGGTTTCATTACAGTGCTTGGACTCTGAATATCAACAATCATTCATAGGGTGGTGAGTGTGTGGGTATTATTACAGTGCTTGGACTGTAAATATCAAGTGTCATTCATGGGGTGGTGGGTGTGTGGATGTCATTACAGTGCTTGGACTGAAAACATTAACAGTCATTTTTGGGGTGGTTTGTGTTTGGGTGTCATTACAGTGCTTGGACTTAAAATATAAACCATAATTTAAGGGGTGTTGGATGAGTGGGTGTCATTACAGTGCTTGGACTGTAAATATCAACAGTCATTCATAGGGTGGTCAGTGTGTGGATGTCATTATAGTGCTTGGACTGTAAATATCAACAGTCAATCATAGGGTGGTGGGTGTATGGGTGTCATTACAGTGGTTTGATTGTAATTATCAACAGTCATTCATAGGGTGGTGGGTGTCATTACAGTGCTTGGACTGTAAATATCAACAGTCATTAATGGGGTGGTGGGTGTGTGGATGTCATTACAGTGCTTGGACTGAAAACATCAACAGTCATTTATGGGGTGGTGGGTGTGTGGGTGTCATTACAGTGCTTGGACTATAAATATCAACCATCATTTACGGGGTGGTGGGTGAGTGGGTGTCATTACAGTGCTTGGACTGTAAATATTAACAGTCATTCATTAGGTGGTGGTTGTGTGGGTGTCATTACAGTGCTTGGACTGTAAATATCAACTATAATTCATGGGGTGGTGGGTGTGGGGGTGTCATTACAGTGCTTGGACTGTAAATATCAACAGTCAATCATGGGGTTGTGGGTGTGTTGGTGTCATTACAGTGCTTGGACTGTATATATCAACAGTCATTCATAGGGTGGTGGGTATCATTAGAGTGCTTGGACTGTAAATATCAACAGTCATTCATGGGTTTGTGGGTGTGTGGGTGTCATTACAGTGTTTGGACTGTAAATATCAACTATAATTTATGGGGTTGTGGGTGTTGGGGTGTCATTACAGTGCTTTGACTGTAAATTTTAACAGTCATTCATGGGGTGGTGGGTGGTATTACAGTGCTTGGACAGTAAATATCAACAGTCATTCATAGGGTGATGAGTGTGTGGGTGTCATTACAGTGCTTGGACTGTAAATATCAACAGTCATTTATAGGGTGGTGGGTGTTTGGTGTCATTACATTGCTTGGACTGTAAATATCAACAGTTAATCATGGAGTTGTGGGTGTGTAGGTGTCATTACAGTGCTTGGACTGTAAATATCAACAGTCATTCATAGGTTGGTAGGTGTGTGAGTGTTATTAGAGAGCTTGGACTTAAAATATCAACAGTCATTCATGGGGTGGTGGGTGAGTGGGTGTCATTAGAGTGCTTGGACTGTAAATATCAACAGTCATTAATGGGGTCGTGAGTGTGTGGGTGTCATTACAGTGCTTGGACTGTAAATAACAACAGTCATTTATAGGGTGGTGGGTGTTTGGTGTCATTACATTGCTTGGACTGTAAATATCAACAGTCAGTCATGGGGTGGTGGTTGTGTGGGTATCATTACAGTGCTTAGACTGTAAATATCAACAGTCATTCATAGGGTGGTAGGTGTGTGAGTGTTATTACAGAGCTTGGACTGTAAATATCAAAAGTCATTCATGGAGTGGTGGGTGTGTGGGTGTCATTACAGTGCTTGGACTGTAAATATCAACAGTCATTCTTGGGGTGATGGTTGTGTGGGTGTTATTACAGTTCTTTGACTGTAAATATCAACAGTCATTCAGAGGGTGGTGGGTGTCATTAGAGTGCTTGGACTGTAAATATTAACAGTCATTCATGGGGTGGTGGGTGTTTGGATGTCATTGCAGTGCTTGGACTGAAAATATCAACAGTCATTTATGGGGTGGTGGGTGTGTGGGTGTCATTACAGTGCTTTGACTGTAAATTTTAACAGTCATTCATGGGGTGGTGGGTGGTATTACAGTGCTTGGACAGTAAATATCAACAGTCATTCATAGGGTGATGAGTGTGTGGGTGTCATTACAGTGCTTGGACTGTCAATATCAACAGTCATTTATAGGGTGGTGGGTGTTTGGTGTCATTACATTGCTTGGACTGTAAATATCAACAGTCAATCATGGAGTTGTGGGTGTGTGGGTGTCATTACAGTGCTTGGACTGTAAATATCAACAGTCATTCATAGGTTGGTAGGTGTGTGAGTGTTATCACAGAGCTTGGACTGTAAATATCAATAGGCATTTATGGAGTGGTGGGTGTGTGGGTGTCATTACAGTGCTTGGATTGTAAATATCAACAATCATTCTTGGGGTGATGGTTGTGTGGGTGTTATTACAGTGCTTTGACTGTAAATATCAACAGTCATTCAGAGGGAGGTGGGTGTCATTAGAGTGCTTGGACTGTAAATATCAACAGTCATTCATGGGGTGGTGGGTGTGTGGATGTCATTACAGTGCTTGGACTGAAAACATCAACAGTCATTTATGGAATTGTGGGTGTGTGGGTGTCATAACAGTGCTTGGACTATAAATATCAACCATCATTTAAGGGGTGGTGGGTGAGTGGGTGTCATTACAGTGTTTGGACTGTAAATATCAACAGTCATTCATAGGGTGGTCGGTGTGTGGATGTCATTGCAGTGCTTGGACTGTAAATATCAACAGTCAATCATGGGGTTGTTGGTGTGTTGGTGTCATTACAGTGCTTGGACTGTATATATCAACAGTCATTCATAGGGTGGTGGGTATCATTAGAGTGCTTGGACTGTAAATATCAACAGTCATTCATGGGTTTGTGGGTGTGTGGGTGTCATTACAGTGTTTGGACTGTAAATATCAACTATAATTCATGGGGTCGTGGGTGTTGGGGTGTCATTACAGTGCTTTGACTGTAAATTTTAACAGTTATTTATTGGGTGGTGGGTGGCATTACAGTGCTTGGACTGTAAATATCAACAGTCATTCATAGGGTGATGAGTGTGTGGGTGTCATTACAGTGCTTGGACTGTAAATATCAACAGTCATTTATAGGGTGGTGGGTGTTTGGTGTCATTACATTGCTTGGACTGTAAATATCAACAGTCAATCATGGAGTTGTGGGTGTGTAGGTGTCATTACAGTGCTTGGACTGTAAATATCAACAGTCATTCATAGGTTGGTAGGTGTGTGAGAGTTATTACAGAGCTTGGACTTAAAATATCAACAGTCATTCATGGGGTGGTGGGTGTGTGGGTGTCATTAGAGTGCTTGGACTGTAAATATCAACAGTCATTAATGGGGTCGTGAGTGTGTGGGTGTCATTACAGTGCTTGGACTGTAAATATCAACAGTCATTTATAGGGTGATGAGTGTGTGGGTGTCATTACAGTGCTTGGACTGTAAATAACAACAGTCATTTATAGGGTGGTGGGTGTTTGGTGTCATTACATTGCTTGGACTGTAAATATCAACAGTCAGTCATGGGGTGGTGGGTGTGTGGGTATCATTACAGTGCTTAGACTGTAAATATCAACAGTCATTCATAGGGTGGTAGGTGTGTGAGTGTTATTACAGAGCTTGGACTGTAAATATCAAAAGTCATTCATGGAGTGGTGGGTGTGTGGGTGTCATTACAGTGCTTGGACTGTAAATATCAACAGTCATTCTTGGGGTGATGGTTGTGTGGGTGTTATTACAGTTCTTTGACTGTAAATATCAACAGTCATTCAGAGGGTGGTGGGTGTCATTAGAGTGCTTGGACTGTAAATATTAATAGTCATTCATGAGGTGGTGGGTGTTTGGATGTCATTGCAGTGCTTGGACTGAAAATATCAACAGTCATTTATGGGGTGGTGGGTGTGTGGGTGTCATTACAGTGCTTTGACTGTAAATTTTAACAGTCATTCATTGGGTGGTGGGTGGTATTACAGTGCTTGGACAGTAAATATCAACAGTCATTCATAGGGTGATGAGTGTGTGGGTGTCATTAAGTGCTTGGACTGTAAATATCAACAGTCATTTATAGGGTGGTAGGTGTTTGGTGTCATTACATTGCTTGGACATTAAATATCAACAGTCAATCATGGGGTGGTGGGTGTGTGGGTATCATTACAGTGCTTGGACTGTAAATATCAACAGTCATTCATAGGGTGGTAGGTGTTTGAGTGTTATTACAGAGCTTGGACTGTAAATATCAACAGTCATTCATGGAGTGGTGGGTGTGTGGGTGTCATTAAAGTGCTTGGACTGTAAATATCAACAGTTATTCTTGGGGTGATGGTTGTGTGGGTGTTATTACAGTGCTTTGACTGTAAATATCAACAGTTATTCAGAGGGTGGTGGGTGTCATTAGAGTGCTTGGACTGTAAATATTAACAGTCATTCATGGGGTGGTGGGTGTTTGGATGTCATTACAGTGCTTGGACTGAAAATATCAACAGTCATTTATGGGGTGGTGGGTGTGTGGGTGTCATTACAGTTCTGGGACTTTAATTATCAACAGTCATTTATGGGGTGGTGGGTGTTTGGTGTCATTACATTGCTTGGACTGTAAATATCAACAGTCAATCATGGAGTTGTGGGTGTGTGGGTGTCATTACAGTGCTTGGACTGTAAATATCAACAGTCATTCATAGGTTGGTAGGTGTGTGAGTGTTATTACAGAGCTTGGACTGTAAATATCAATAGGCATTTATGGAGTGGTGGGTGTGTGGGTGTCATTACAGTGCTTGGATTGTAAATATCAACAGTCATTCTTGGGGTGATGGTTGTGTGGGTGTTATTACAGTGCTTTGACTGTAAATATCAACAGTCATTTAGAGGGTGGTGGGTGTCATTAGAGTGCTTGGACTGTAAATATCAACAGTCATTCATGGGGTGGTGGGTGTGTGGATGTCATTACAGTGCTTGGACTGAAAACATCAACAGTCATTTATGGGATTGTGGGTGTGTGGGTGTCATAACAGTGCTTGGACTATAAATATCAACCATCATTTAAGGGGTGGTGGGTGAGTGGGTGTCATTACAGTGTTTGGACTGTAAATATCAACAGTCATTCATAGGGTGGTCGGTGTGTGGATGTCATTACAGTGCTTGGACTGTAAATATCAACAGTCAATCATAGGGTGGTGGGTGTGTGGGTGTCATTACAGTGTTTTGATTGTAATTATCAACAGTCATTCATAGGGTGGTAGGTGTCCTTACAGTGCTTGGACTGTAAATATCAACAGTCATTCATTGGGTGGGGGTTGTGTGGGTGTCATTAGAGTGCTTGGACTGTAAATATCAACCATAAATCATGGGGTGGTGGGTATGGGGGTGTCATTACAGTGCGTGGACTGTAAATATCAACAGTCAATCATGGGGTAGTGGGTGTGTTGGTGTCATTACAGTGCTTGGACTGTAAATATCAACAGTCATTCATGGGGTGGTGGGTGTATGGGTGTCATTACAGTGATTTGATTGTAAATATCAACAGTCATTCATAGGGTGGTGGGTATCATTAGAGTGCTTGGACTGTAAATATCAACAGTCATTCATGGGTTTGTGGGTGTGTGGGTGTCATTACAGTGCTTGGACTGTAAATATCAACTATAATTCATGGGGTCGTGGGTGTTGGGGTGTCATTACAGTGCTTTGACTGTAAATATCAACAGTCTTTAATGGGGTGGTGGGTGGCATTACAGTGCTTGGACTGTAAATATCAACAGTCATTCATAGGGTGATGAGTGTGTGGGTGTCATTACCGTGCCTTGACTGTAAATATCAACAGTCATTTATAGGGTGGTGGGTGTTTGGTGTCATTACATTGCTTGGACATTAAATATCAACAGTCAATCATGGGGTGGTGGGTGTGTGGGTATCATTACAGTGCTTGGACTGTAAATATCAACAGTCATTCATAGGGTGGTAGGTGTTTGAGTGTTATTACAGAGCTTGGACTGTAAATATCAAGAGTCATTCATGGAGTGGTGGGTGTGTGGGTGTCATTAAAGTGCTTGGACTGTAAATATCAACAGTTATTCTTGGGGTGATGGTTGTGTGGGTGTTATTACAGTGCTTTGACTGTAAATATCAACAGTTATTCAGAGGGTGGTGTGTGTCATTAAAGTGCTTGGACTGTAAATATTAACAGTCATTCATGGGGTGGTGGGTGTTTGGATGTCATTACAGTGCTTGGACTGAAAATATCAACAGTCATTTATGGGGTGGTGGGTGTGTGGGTGTCATTACAGTTCTTGGACTTTAATTATCAACCATCATTATGGGGTTGTGGGTGTGTGGGTGTCATGACAGTGCTTGGACTGTAAATATGAACAGTCATTATAGGGTGGTGGGTGTGTGAGTGTCATTACAGAGTTTGGACTGTAAATATCAACAGTCATTCATCGGGTAGTGGGTGTGTGGATGTCATTATCATGCTTGGACTGTAAATATCAACAGTTAATCATGGGTAGGTGTGTGTGTGGGTGTCATTACATTGCTTGGACTGTAAATATCAACAGTCTTTCATGGGTTTGGTGGGTGTGTGGGTGTCATTACAATGTTTTGATTGTAATTATCAACAGTCAATCATAGGGTGGTGGGTGTCATTACAGTGCTTGGACTGTAAATATCAGCAGTCATTTATGGGGTGGTGGTTGTGTGGGTGTCTTTACAGTGCTTGGACTGTAAATATCAAACATATTTCATGGAATGGTAGGTGTGGGGGTGTCATTACAGTGCTTGGACTGTAAATATCAACAGTCAATTATGGGGTGGTGGGTGTTTGGGTGTCATTACAGTCCTTGGACTGTAAATATCAACAGTCATTCATGGGATCGTGGGTGTATGGGTGTCATTACAGTGTTTTGATTGTAAATATCAACAGTCATTCATAGGGTGGTGGGTATCATAAGAGTGCTTGGACTGTAAATATCAACAGTCATTCATTGGGTTGTAGGTGTGTGGGTGTCATTACAGTGCTTGAACTGTAAATATCAACAGTCAATCATGAGGTAGTGGGTGTGTGGGTGTCAATAGAGTGCTTAGACAGTAAATATGAACAGTCAATCATAAGGTGGTGGGTGGCATTACAGTGATTGGACTGTAAATATCAACAGTCATTCATAGGGTGATGGGTGTGTGGGTGTCATTACTGTGTTTGGACTGTAAATCTCAACAGTCATTTATAGAGTGGTGGGTGTTTGAGTGTCATTACATTGCTTAGACTGTAAATATCAACAGTCATTTATGGGGTGGTGGGTGTGTGGGTGTCATTATTGTGCTTAGACTGTAAATACCAACAGTCATTAATAGGGTGGTTGGTGTGTGGGTGTCATTACAGTGCTTGGACTGTAAATATCAAGTCATTAATGGGGTGGTGGGTGTATGTGTTTTATTATTGCTTGATCTGTAAATATCAACTGTCATTCATGGAGTGGTGGGTGGCATTACAGTGCTTGGACTGTAAATATCAACAGTCATTCATGAGGTGATGGGTGTGAGGGTGTCATTACAGTGCTTGGACTGTAAATATCAACAGTCATTTATGGGATGGTGGGTGTTTGGGTGTCATTACATTGCTTGGACTGTAAATATCAACAGTCATTTATGGGGTGGTGGGTGTGTGGGTGTCATTACAGTGCTTGGATTGTAAATATCAACAGTCATTCTTGGGGTGATGGTTGTGTGGGTGTTATTACAGTGCTTTGACTGTAAATATCAACAGTCATTCAGAGGGTGGTGGGTGTCATTAGAGTGCTTGGACTGTAAATATCAACAGTCATTCAAGGGGTGGTGGGTGTGTGGATGTCATTACAGTGCTTGGACTGAAAACATCAACAGTCATTTATGGGATTGTGGGTGTGTGGGTGTCATAACAGTGCTTTTACTATAAATATCAACCATCATTTAAAGGGTGGTGGGTGAGTGGGTGTCATTACAGTGTTTGGACTGTAAATATCAACAGTCATTCATAGGGTGGTCGGTGTGTGGATGTCATTACAGTGCTTGGACTGTAAATATCAATAGTCAATCATGGGGTTGTGGGTGTGTTGGTGTCATTACAGTGCTTGGACTGTATATATCAACAGTCATTCATAGGGTGGTGGGTATCATTAGAGTGCTTGGACTGTAAATATCAACAGTCATTCATAGGGTTGTGGTTGTGTGAGTGTCATTACATTGCTTGGACTGTAAATATCAATAGTCAATCATGGGGTGGTGGGTTTCGTAACAGTGCTTGGACTGTAAATATTAACAGTCATTCATAGGGTGGTGGGTGTGTGGGTGTTATTACAGTGTTTTGACTGTAAATATCAACAGTCATTCAGAGGGTGGTGGGTGTCATTAGAGTGCTTGGACTGTAAATATCAACAGTTATTCATGGGGTGGTGGGTGTGTGGGTATCATGAAAGTGCTTGGACTAAAAATATCAACAGTCATTCATGGGGTGGTGAGTGTGTGGGTGTCATTACAGTGCTTGGACTGTAAATATCAACCATAATTCATGAGGTGATGGGTGTGTGAGTGTCATTACAGTGCTTGGACTGTAAATATCAACAGTCATTTATGGGATTGTGGGTTTTTGGTTGTCATTACATTGCTTGGACTGTAAATATCAACAGTCAATCACGGGGTGGTGGGTGTTGTAACAGTGCTTGGACTGTAAATATCAACTATCATTCATTGGGTGGTGGGTGTGTGGATGTCATTACAGTGCTTGGACTGAAAATATCAACAGTCATTTATGGGGTGGTGGGTGTGTGGGTGTCATTACAGTGCTTAAACTGTAAATATATAAACAGTCATTCATGGGTTGGTGAGTGTGTGGGTATTATTACAGTGCTTTGACTGTAAATATCAACCGTCATTCAGAGGGTGGTGGGTATCATTAGAGTGCTTGGACTGTAAATATCAACAGTTATTTATGGGTTGGTGGGTGTGTGGGTATCATGAAAGTGCTTGGACTGTAAATATTAAAAGTCATTCATGGGGTGGTGAGTGTGTGGGTATCATTGCAGTTCTTGGACTGTAAATATCAACCACAATTCATGGGGTGGTGTGTGTCTGGGTGTCATTACAGTGCTTTGACTGTAAATATCAACAGTCATTCAGAGGGTGGTGGGTGTCATTAGAGTGCTTGGACTGTAAATATCGACAGTGATTCATGGGGTGGTGGGTGTGTGGATGTCATTACAGTGCTTGGACTGAAAACATCAACAGTCATTTATGGGGTGGTGGGTGTTTGGGTGTCATTACAGTGCTTGGACTATAAATATCAACCATCATTTAAGGGGTGGTGGGTGAGTGGGTGTCATTACAGTGCTTGGACTGTAAATATCAACAGTCATTTATAGGGTGGTCTGTGTGTGGATGTCATTATAGTACTTGGACTGTATATATTAACAGTCAATCATAGGGTGGTGGGTGTGTGGGTGTCATTACAGTGTTTTGATTGTAATTATCAACAGTTATTCATAGGGTGGTGGGTGTCATTACAGTGCTTGGACTGTAAATATCAACAGTCATTCATGGGGTGGTGGGTGTGTGGATGTCATTACAGTGCTTGGACTGAAAACATCAACAGTCATTTATGGGGTGGTGGGTGTGTGGGTATCATTACAGTGCTTGGACTATAAATATCAACCATCGTTTAAAGGGTGGTGGGTGAGTGGGTGTCATTACAGTGCTTGGACTGTAAAGATTAACAGTCATTCTTTGGGAGGTGGTTGTGTGGGTGTCATTACAGTGCTTGGACTGTAAATATCAACCATAATTCATGGGGTGGTGGGTGTTGGGGTGTCATTACAGTGCTTGGACCTTAAATATCAACAGTCAATCATGGGGTGGTGGGTGTGTTGGTGTGATTACAGTGCTTGGACTGTAAATATCAACAGTCATTCATAGGGTGGTGGGTATCATTAGAGTGCTTGGACTGTAAATATCAACAGTCATTCATGGTTTTGTGGGTGTGTGGGTGTCATTACAGTGCTTGGACTGTAAATATCAACTATAATTCATGGGGTCATGAGTGTTGGGGTGTCATTACAGTGCTTTGACTGTAAATTTTAACAGTCATTCATGGGGTAGTGGGTGGCATTACAGTGCTTGGACTGTAAATATCAACAGTCATTCATAGGGTGATTAATGTGTGGGTGTCATTACAGTGCTTGGACTGTAAATATCAACAGTTATTTAAAGGGTGGTTGGTGTTTGGTTTCATTACATTGCTTGGACTGTAAATATCAATAGTCAATCATGGAGTTGTGGGTGTGTGGGTGTCATTACATTGCTTGGACTGTAAATATCAACTGTCATTGATAGGTTGGTAGGTGTGTGAGTGTTATTACAGAGCTTGGACTGTAAATATCAACAGTCATTCATGGAGTGGTGGGTGTGTGGGTGTTATTACAGTGCTTGGATTGTAAATATCAACAGTCATTCTTGGGGTGATGGTTGTGTGGGTGTTATTACAGTGCTTTGACTGTAAATATCAACAGTCATTCAGAGTGTGGTAGGTGTCATTAGAGTGCTTGGACTGTAAATATCAACAGTCATTCATGGGGTGGTGGGTGTGTGAATGTCATTACAGTGCTTGGACTGAAAACATCAACAGTCATTTATGGGGTGGTGGGTGTGTGGGTGTCATTACAGTGCTTGGACTATAAATATCAAACATCATTATGGGGTTGTGGGTGTGTGGGTGTCATGACAGTGCTTGGACTGTAAATATCAACAGTCATTATTTGGTGGTGGGTGTGTGAGTGTCATTACAGAGTTTGGACTGTAAATATCAACAGTCATTCATGGGGTAGTGGGTGTGTGGATGTCATTATAATGCTCGGACTGTAAATATCAACAGTTAATCATGGAGTGGTGGGTGTCTGGGTGTCATTACAGTGCTTGGATTGTAAATATCAACAGTCATTCTTGGGGTGATGGTTGTGTGGGTGTTATTACAGTGCTTTGACTGTAAATATCAACAGTCATTCAGAGTGTGGTAGGTGTCATTAGAGTGCTTGGACTGTAAATATCAACAGTCATTCATGGGGTGGTGGGTGTGTGGATGTCATTACAGAGCTTGGACTGTAAATATCAACAGTCATTCATGGGTTTGTGGGTGTGTGGGTGTCATTACAGTGCTTGGACTGTAAATATCAACTATAATTAATGGGGTCGTGGGTGTTGGGGTGTCATTCCAGTGCTATGACTGTAAATATCAACAATCATTCATGGGTGTGGTGGGTGGCATTACAGAGCTTGGACTGTAAATATCAACAGTCATTCATAGGGTGATGAGTGTGTGGGTGTCATTACAGTGCTTGGACTGTAAGTATCAACAGTCATTTATAGGGTAGTGGGTGTTTGGTGTCATTACATTGCTTGGACAGTAAATATCAACAGTCAATCATGGGGTGGTGGGTGTGTGGGTATCATTACAGTGCTTGGACTGTAAATATCAACAGTCATTCATAGGGTGGTAGTTGTGTGAGTGTTATTACAGAGCTTGGACTGTAAATATCAACAGTCATTCATGGAGTGGTGGGTGTGTGGGTGTCATTACAGTGCTTGGACTGTAAATATCAACAGTCATTCTTGGGGTGATGGTTGTGTGGGTGTTATTACAGTGCTTTGACTGTAAATATCAACAGTTATTCAGAGGGTGGTGGGTGTCATTAGAGTGCTTGGACTGTAAATATTAACAGTCATTTATTGGGTGGTGGGTGTTTCGATGTCATTCCAGTGCTTGGGCTGAAAATATCAACAGTCTTTCATGGGGTGGTGGGTGTGTGGGTGTCATTACAGTGTTTTGATTGTAATTATCATCAGTCAATCATAGAGTGGTGGGTGTCATTACAGTGCTTGGACTGTAAATATCAACAGTCATTTATGGGGTGGTGGTTGTGTGGGTGTCTTTACAGTGCTTAGACTTTAAATATCAAACATAATTCATGGGATGGTAGGTGTGGGGGTGTCATTACATTGCTTGGACTGTAAATATCAACAGTCAATTATTGGGTGGTTGGTGTTTGGGTGTCATTACAGTGCTTGGACTGTAAATATCAACTGTCATTCATGGGATCGTGGGTGTATGGGTGTCATTACAGTGTTTTGATTGTAAATATCAACAGTCATTCATAGGGTGGTGGGTATCATTAGAGTGCTTGGACTGTAAATATCAACAGTCATTCATTGGGTTGTAGTTGTGTGGGTGTCATTACAGTGCTTGGACTGTAAATATCAACAGTCAATCATGAGGTAGTGGGTGTGTGGGTGTCAATATAGTGCATAGACTGTAAATATCAACAGTCAATCATAAGGTGGTGGGTGGCATTACAGTGATTGGACTGTAAATATCAACATTTATTCATAGGGTGATGGGTGTGTGGGTGTCATTACTGTGTTTGGACTGTAAATATCAACAGTCATTTATAGAGTGGTGGGTGTTTGAGTGTCATTACATTGCTTGGACTGTAAATATCAAAAGTCAATCATGAGGTAGTGGGTGTGTGGGTGTCATTAGAGTGCTTGGACTGTAAATATCAACAGTCATTCATAGATTGGTGGGTGTCATTACAGTGTTCAGACTGTAAATATCAACAGTCATTTATGGGGTGGTGGGTGTGTGGATGTCATTACAGTGCTTGGACTGAAAACATCAACAGTTATTCATGGGGTGGTTAGTGTGTGGGTGTCATTGCAGTTCTTGGACTGTAAATATCAACCATCATTCATTGGGTGGTGTGTGTGTGGGTGTCATTACAGTGCTTAAACTGTGAATATCAACAGTCATTAATGGGGTGGTGAGTGTGTGGGTATTATTACAGTGCTTTGACTGTAAATATCAACAGTCATTCAGAGGGTGGTGGGTGTCATTAGAGTGCTTGGACTGTAAATATCAACAGTCATTCATGGGGTGGTGGGTGTGTGGATGTCATTACAGTGCTTGGACTGAAAACATCAACAGTCATTTATGGGGTAGAGGGTGTTTGGGTGTCATTACAGTGCTTGGACTATAAATATCAACCATCATTTAAGGGGTGGTGGGTGAGTGGGTGTCATTACAGTGCTTGGACTGTAAATATCAACAGTCATTCATAGGGTTGTCGGTGTGTGGATGTCATTACAGTGCTTGGACTGTAAATATCAACAGTCAATCATAGGGTGGTGGGTGTGTTGGTGTCATTAAAGTGGTTTGATTGTAATTATCAACAGTCATTCATAGGGTGGTAGGTGCCCTTACAGTGCTTGGACTGTAAATATCAACAGTCATTCATTGGGTGGTGGTTGTGTGGGTGTCATTAGAGTGCTTGGACTGTAAATATCAACCATAATTCATGGGGTGGTGCATGTGGGGGTGTCATTACAGTGCTTGGACTGTAAATATCAATAGTCAATCATGGGGTGGTGGGTGTGTTGGTGTCATTACAGTGCTTGGACTGTAAATATCAACAGTCATTCATGGGGTGGTGGGTGTATGGGTGTCATTACAGTGATTTGATTGGAAATATCAACAGTCATTCATAGTGTGGTCGGTATCATTAGAGTGCTTGGACTGTAAATATCAACAGTCATTCATGGGTTTGTGGGTGTGTGGGTGTCATTACAGTGCTTGGACTGTAAATATCAACTATAATTCATGGGGTTGTGGGTGTTCGGGTGTCATTACAGTGCTTTGACTGTAAATATTAACAGTTATTCATGGGGTGGTGGGTGGCATTACAGTGCTTGGACTGTAAATATCAACAGTTATTCATAGGGTGATGAGGGTGTGGGTGTCATTACAGTGCTTGGACTGTAAATATCAACAGTCAATCATGAGCTGGTGGGTGTGTTGGTGTCATTACAGTGCTTGGACTGTAAATATCAACAGTCATTCATGGGGTGTTGGGTGTATGGGTGTCATTACAGTGATTTGATTGTAAATATCAACAGTCATTCATAGGGTGGTGGGTATCATTAGAGTGCTTGGACAGTAAATATCAACAGCTATTCATGGGTTTGTGGGTGTGTGGGTGTCATTACAGTGCTTGGACTGTAAATATCAACTATAATTCATGGGGTCGTGGGTGTTGGGGTGTCATTACAGTGCTTTGACTGTAAATATCAACAATCATTCATGGGGTGGTGGGTGGCATTACAGTGCTTGGACTGTAAATATCAACAGTCATTCATAGGGTGATGAGTGTGTGGGTGTCATTACAGTGCTTGGACTGTAAATATCAACAGTCATTTATAGGGTGGTGGGTGTTTGGTGTCATTACATTGCTTGGACAGTAAATATCAACAGTCAATCATGGGGTGGTGGGTGTGTGGGTATCATTACAGTGCTTGGACTGTAAATATCAACAGTCATTCATAGGGTGGTAGATGTGTAAATGTTATTACAGAGCTTGGACTGTAAATATCAACAGTCATTCATGGAGTGGTGGGTGTGTGGGTGTCATTACAGTGCTTGGACTGTAAATATCAACAGTCATTCTTGGGGTGATGGTTGTGTGGGTGTTATTACAGTGCTTTGACTGTAAATATTAACAGTCATTCATGGGGTGGTGGGTGTTTGGATGTCATTACAGTACTTGGACTGAAAATATCAACAGTCATTTATGGGGTGGTGGGTGTGTGGGTGTCATGACAGTGCTTGGACTGTAAAAATCAACAGTCATTATAGGGTGGTGGGTGTGTGAGTGTCATTACAGAGTTTGGAGTGTAAATATCAACAATCATTCATGGGGTGGTGGGTGGCATTAGAGTGCTTGGATTGTAAATATTAACAGTCATTCATGGGGTGGTGGGTGTTTGGATGTCATTACAGTGCTTGGAATGAAAATATCAACAGTCATTTATGGGGTGGTGGGTGTGTGGGTGTCATGACAGTGCTTGGACTGTAAATATCAACAGTCATTATAGGGTGGTGGGTGTGTGAGTGTCATTACAGAGTTTGGAGTGTAAATATCAACAATCATTCATGGGGTGGTGGGTGGCATTACAATGCTTGGACTGTAAATATCAACAGTCATTCATAGGGTGATGAGTGTGTGGGTGTCATTACAGTGCATGGACTGTAAATATCAACAGTCAATCATGGGGTGGTGGGTGTGTGGGTATCATTACATTGCGTGGACTGTAAATATCAACAGTCATTCATAGGGTGGTAGATGTGTAAATGTTATTACAGAGCTTGGACTGTAAATGTCAACAGTCATTCATGGAGTGGTGGGTGTGTGGGTGTCATTACAGTGCTTGGACTGTAAATATCAACAGTCATTCTTGGGGTGATGGTTGTGTGGGTGTTATTACAGTGCTTTGACTGTAAATATCAACAGTTATTCAGAGGGTGGTGGGTGTCATTAGAGTGCTTGGACTGTAAATATTAACAGTCATTCATGGAGTGGTGGGTGTTTGGATGTCATTACAGTGCTTGGACTGAAAATATCAACAGTCATTTATGGGGTGGTGGGTGTGTGGGTGTCATGACAGTGCTTGGACTGTAAATATCAACAGTCATTATAGGGTGGTGGGTGTGTGAGTGTCATTACAGAGTTTGGACTGTAAATATCAACAGTCATTCATGGGGTGGTGGGTGTGTCGATGTCATTATAATGCTTGGACTGTAAATATCAACAGTTAATCATGGGGTGGTGGGTGTGTGTGTGTCATTACAGTGCTTCGACTGTAAATATCAACAGTCTTTCATGGGGTAGTGGGTGTGTGGGTGTCATTACAGTGTTTTGATTGTAATTATCAACAGTCACTCATAGTTTGGTGGGTGTCATTACAGTGCTTGGACTGTAATTATCAACAGTCATTTATGGGGTGGTGGTTGTGTGGGTGTCTTTACAGTGCTTGGACTGTAAATATCAAACATAATTCATGGGATAGTGGGTGTTGGGGTGTCATTACAGTGCTTGGACTGTAAATATCAACAGTCATTTATAGGGTGGTGAGTGTTTGGTGTCATTACATTGCTTGGACTGTAAATATCAACAGTCAATCATGGGGTGGTGGGTGTGTGGGTATCATTACAGTGCTTGGACTGTAAATATCAACAGTCATTCATAGGGTGGTAGGTGTGTGAGTGTTATTACAGAGCTTGGACTGTAAATATCAATAGTCATTCATGGAGTGGTTGGTGTGTGGGTGACATTACAGTGCTTGGACTGTAAATATCAACAGTCATTCTTGCGGTGAAGGTTGTGTGGGTGTTATTACAGTGCTTTGACTGTAAATATCAACAGTTATTCAGAGGGTGGTGGGTGTCATTAGAGTGCTTGGACTGTAAATATTAACAGTCATTTTTAGGGTGGTGGGTGTTTGGATGTCATTACAGTGCTTGGACTGAAAATATCAACAGTCATTTATGGGGTTGTGGGTGTGTGGGTGTCATTACAGTGCTTGGACTGTAAATATCAATAGTCATTCATAGGGTGGTGGGTCTGTGAGTGTCATTACAGAGCTTGGACTGTATATATCATCAGTCCTTCATGGGGTGGTGGATGTATGGATGTCATTATAGTGCTTGGACTGTAAATATCAACAGTCAATCATGGGGTGGTGGGTGTGTGGGTGTCATTACAGTGCTTGGACTGTAAATATCAACAGTCTTTCATGGGGTGGTGGGTGTGTGGGTGTCATTACAGTGTTTTGATTGTAAATATCAAAAGTCAATCATAGGGTGGTGGGTGTCATTACAGTGTTTGGACTGTAAATATCAACAGTCATTTATAGGGTGGTGGTTGTGTGGGTGTCTTTACAGTGCTTGGACTGTAAATATCAAACAAAATTCATGGGATGGTGGGTTTGGGGGTGTCATTACAGTGCTTTAACAGTAAATATCAACAGTCAATCATGGGGTGGTGGGTGTGTGGGTGTCATTACAGTGTTTTGATTGTAAATATCAACAGTCATTCATAGGGTGGTGGGTATCATTAGAGTGCTTGGACTGTAAATATCAACAGTCATTCATGGGGTTGTGGGTGTGTTGGTGTCATTACAGTGCTTGGACTGTAAATATCAACAGTCAATCATGAGGTAGTGAGTGTGTGGGTGTCATTAGAGTGCTTAGACTGTAAATATCAACAGTCAATCATAGTGTTATGGGTGGCATTACAGTGATTGGACTGTAAATATCAACAGTCATTCATAGGGTGATGGGTGTGTGGGTGTCATTACAGTGTTTGGACTGTAAATATCAACAGTCATTTATAGAGTGGTGGGTGTTTGAGTGTCATTACATTGATTGGATGGTAAATATTAACAGTCAATCATGAGGTAGTGGGTGTGTGGGTGTCATTAGAGTGCTTAGACTGTATATATCAACAGTCATTCATAGATTGGTGGGTGTCATTTGAGTGCTTGGACTGTAAATATCAACAGTCATTAATAAGTTGGTGAGTGTATGGGTGTCATTATAGTGCATGGACTGTAAATATAAACCATATTTCATGGGGTTGTCGGTGTGTGGGTGTCATTACAGTGCTTTGTCTGTAAATATCAAGAGTCATTCATGGGGTGGTGGGTGTGAGGGTGTCATTACAGTGTTCGGACTGTAAATATCAACAGTCATTCATAAGGTGGTGGGTGTGGAGGTGTCATTATATTGCTTGGACTGTAAATACCAACAGTCATTCATGGGGTGGTTGGTGTGTGGGTGTCATTACAATGCTTGGACTGTAAATATCAAGTCATTAATGGGGTGGTGGGTGTGTGTGTGTCATTATTGCTTGGACTGTAAATATCAACAGTCATTCATGGAGGGGGGTGGCATTACAGTGCTTGGACTGTAAATATCAACAGTCATTCATGAGGTGATGGGTGTGTGGGTGTCATTACAGTGCTTGGACTGTATGTATTAACAGTCATTTATGGGGTGGTGGGTGTTTGGGTGTCATTACATTGCTTGGATTGTAAATATCAACATTTAATCATGGGGTGGTTGGTGTCATTACAGTGCATGGACTGTAAATATCAACAGTCATTCATACGGTGGTGGGTGTGTGGGTGTTATTACAGTGCTTTGACTGTAAATATCAACAGTCATTCAGAAGGTGGTGGGTGTTATCAGAGTGCTTGGACAGTAAATATCAACAGCTATTCATGGAGTGATGGGTATGTGGGTATCATGAAAGTGCTTAAACCTTAAATATCAACAGTCATTCATGGGGTGGTGATGTGTGGGAGTCATTGCAGTTCTTGGACTGTAAATATCAACCATCATTTATTTAGTGGTGTGTGTGTGGGAGTCATTACAGTGCTTGGACTGTGAATATCAACAGTCATTCATGGGGTGGTGAGTGTGTGGGTATTATTACAGTGCTTCTACTGTAAATATCAACAGTCATTCAGAGGGTGGTGGGTGTCATTAGAGTGCTTGGACTGTAAATATTAACAGTCATTCATGGGGTGTTGGGTGTGTGGATGTCATTACAGTGCTTGAACTAACAATATCAACAGTCATTTATGGGGTGGTGGGTGTGTGGGTGTCATTACAGTGCTTGGACTATAAATATCAACCATCATTTATGGGGTTTTGGGTGAGTAGGTTTTCATTACAGTGCTTGGACTATAAATATCAACAGTCATTCATAGGGTGGTGGGTGTGTGAGTGTCATTACAGAGCTTCGCCTGTAAATATTAACAGTCATTCATTGGGTGGTGGGTTTGTGGATGTCATTACAGTGCTTGGACTGTAAATATCAACAGTCAATCATAGGGTGGTGGGTGTGTGGGCGTCATTACAGTGCTTGGACTGTAAATATCAACAGTCATTCATGGGGTGGTAGGTGTGTGGGTGTCATTACAGTGTTTTGATTGTAATTATCAACAGTCATTTATAGGGTGGTGGGTGTCATTACAGTGCTTGGACTGTAAATATCAACAGTCATTCATGGGGTGGTGGGTGTGTGGGTGGATGTCATTACCGTGCTTGGACTGTAAATATCAACCATAATTCATGGGGTGGTGGTTGTGGGGGTGTCATTACATTGCTTGGACTGTAAATTTCAACAGTCAATCATGGGGTGGTGGGTATGTTGGTGTCATTACAGTGCTTAGACTGTAAATATTAACAGTCATTCATAGGGTGGTGGGTGTGTGAGTATTATTACAGAGCTTGGACTGTAAATATCAAGTCATGTATATGGTGGTGGGTGTATAGGTGTCATTACAGTGATTTGATTGTAAATATCAACAGTCATTCATAGGGTGGTGGGTATCATTAGAGTGCTTGGACTGTAAATATCAACAGTCATTTATGGGGTTGTGGGTGTGTGGGTGTCATTACAGTGCTTGGACTGTAAATATCAACTATAGTTCATGGGGTCGTAGGTGTTGGAGTGTCATTACAGTGCTTTTACTGTAAATATCAACAGTCATTCATAGGGTGGTGGGTGGCATTACAGTGCTTGGACTGTATATATCAAGAGTCATTCATAGGGTGATGGGTGTGTGGGTGTCATTACAGTGCTTGGACTGTAAATATCAACAGTCATTTATAGGGTGGTGGGTGTTTTGGTTTCATTACATTGCATGGACTGTAAATATTAACAGTCAATCATGGGGTGGTGGGTGTGTGGGTGTCACTACAGTGCTTGGACTGTAAATATCAACAGTCATTCATAGGGTGGTGGGTGTGTGTGTTATTACAGAGCTTGGACTGTAATTATCAACAGTCATTTATGGAGTGGTAGATGCGTGGGTGTCATTACAGTGCATGGACTGTAAATATGAACCATATTTCATGGGGTTGTCGGTGTGTGGGTGTCATTACAGTGCTTTGTCTGTAAATATCAAGATTCATTCATGGGGTGGTGGGTGTGAGGGTGTCATTACAGTGTTCGGACTGTAAATATCAACAGTCATTCATGGGGTGGTGGGTGTGGAGGTGTCATTATATTGCTTGGACTGTAAATACCAACAGTCATTCATGGGGTGGTTGGTGTGTGGGTGTCATTACAATGCTTGGACTGTAAATATCAAGTCATTAATGGGGTGGTGGGTGTGTGTGTGTCATTATTGCTTGGACAGTAAATATCAACAGTCATTCATGGGGGGGGGGGTGGCATTACAGTGCTTGTACTTTAAATATCAACAGTCATTCATGGGGTGGTGGGTGTTTGGGTGTCATTACATTGCTTGGATTGTAAATATCAACATTTAATCATGGGGTGGTTGGTGTCATTACAGTGCTTGGACTGTAAATATCAACAGTCATTCATATGGTGGTGGGTGTGTGGGTGTTATTACAGTGCTTTGACTGTAAATATCAACAGTCATTAAGAGGGTGGTGGGTGTTATCAGAGTGTTTGGACTGTAAATATCAACAGCTATTCATGGAGTGATGGGTATGTGGGTATCATGAAAGTGCTTGAACCATAAATATCAACAGTCATTAATGGGGTGGTGATGTGTGGGAATCATTGCAGTTCTTGGACTGTAAATATCAACCATCATTCATTGGGTGGTGTGTGTGTGGGAGTCAATACAGTGCTTGGACTGTGAATATCAACAGTCATTCATAGGGTGGTGAGTATGTGGGTATTATTACAGTTCTTTGACTGTAAATATCAACAGTCATTCAAAGGGTGGTGGGTGTCATTAGAGTGCTTGGACTATAAATATTAACAGTCATTTATGGGGTGTTGGGTGTGTGGATGTCATTACAGTGCTTGAACTAATAATATCAACAGTCATTTATGGGGTGGTGGGTGTGTGGGTGTCATTACAGTGCTTGGACTATAAATATCAACCATCATTTAGGGGGTTTTGGGTGAGTGGGTTTTCATTACAGTGCTTGGACTATAAATATCAACAGTCATTCATGGGGTGGTGGGTGTCATTACAGTGCTTGGACTGTAAATATCAACAGTCATTCATGGGGTGGTGGGTGTGTGGATGTCATTACAGTGCTTGGACTGTAAATATCAACCATAATTCATAGGGTGGTGGGTGTGGGGGTGTCATTACATTGTTTGGACTGTAAATTTCAACAGTCAATCATGGGGTGGTGGGTATGTGGGGTGCTTCGACTGTAAATATTAACAGTCATTCATAGGGTGGTGGGTGTGTGAGTGTTATTACAGAGCTTGGACTGTAAATATCAAGTCATGTATATGGTGGTGGGTGTATGGGTGTCATTACAGTTATTTGATTGTAAATATCAACAGTCATTCATAGGGTGGTGGGTATCATTAGAGTTCTTGGACTGTAAATATCAACAGTCATTTATGGGGTTGTGGGTGTGTGGGTGTCATTACAGTGCTTGGACTGTAAATATCAACTATAATTCATGGGGTCGTAGGTGTTGGAGTGTCATTACAGTGCTTTTACTGTAAATATCAACAGTCATTCATAGGGTGGTGGGTGGCATTACAGTGCTTGGACTGTATATATCAAGAGTCATTCATAGGGTGATGGGTGTGTGGGTGTCATTACAGTGCTTGGACTGTAAATATCAACAGTCATTTATAGGGTGGTGGGTGTTTGGGTGTCATTACATTGCATGGACTGTAAATATCAACAATCAATCATGGGGTGGTGGGTGTGTGGGTGTCATTACAGTGCTTGGACTGTAAATATCAACAGTCATTCATAGGGTGGTGGGTGTGTGTGTTATTACAGAGCTTGGACTGTAATTGTCAACAGTCATTCATTGAGTGGTATGTGTGAGGGTGTCATTATAGTGCATGGACTGTAAATATGAACCATATTTCATGGGGTTGTCGGTGTGTGGGTGTCATTACAGTGCTTTGTCTGTAAATATCAAGAGTCATTCATGGGGTGGTGGGTGTGAGGGTGTCATTACAGTGTTCGGACTGAAAATATCAACAGTCATTCATGGGGTGGTGGGTGTGGAGGTGTCATTATATTGCTTGGACTGTAAATACCAACAGTCATTCATGGGGTTGTTGGTGTGTGGGTGTCATTACAATGCTTGGACTGTAAATATCAAGTCATTATTGGGGTGGTGGGTGTGTGTGTGTCATTATTGCTTGGACTGTAAATATCAACAGTCATTCATGGGGGGGGGGGGTGGCATTACAGTGCTTGGACTGTAAATATCAACAGTCATTCATGAGGTGATGGGTGTGTGGGTGTCATTACAGTGCTTGGACTGTAAATATTAACAGTCATTTATGGGTTGGGGGGTGTTTGGGTGTCATTACATTGCTTGGATTGTAAATATCAACATTTAATCATGGGGTTGTTGGTGTCATTACAGTGCTTGGACTGTAAATATCAACAGTCATTTATACGGTCGTGGGTGTGTGGGTGTTATTACAGTGCTTTGACTGTAAATATCAACAGTCATTCAGATGGTGGTGGGTGTTATCAGAGTGCTTGGACTGTAAATATCAACAGCTATTCATGGAGTGATGGGTATGTGGGTATCATGAAAGAGCTTGAACCGTAAATATCAACAGTCATTCATGGGGTGGTGATGTGTGGGAGTCATTGCAGTTCTTGGACTGTAAATATCAACCATCATTCATTGGGTGGTGTGTGTGTGGGAGTCATTACAGTGCTTGGACTGTGAATATCAACAGTCATTCATGGGGTGGTGAGTGTGTGGGTATTATTACAGTGCTTTGACGGTAAATATCAACAGTCATTCAGAGGGTGGTGGGTGTCATTAGAGTGCTTGGACTGTAAATATTAACAGTCATTCATGGGGTGTTGGGTGTGTGGATGTCATTACAGTGCTTGAACTAATAATATCAATAGTCATTTATGGGGTGGTGGGTGTGTGGGTGTCATTACAGTGCTTGGACTATAAATATCAACCATCATTTATGGGGTTTTGGGTGAGTGGGTTTTCATTACAGTGCTTGGACTATAAATATCAACAGTCATTCATAGGGTGGTGGGTGTGTGAGTGTCATTACAGAGCTTGGACTGTAAATATTAACAGTCATTCATTGGGTGGTGGGTGTGTGGATGTCATTACAGTGCTTGGACTGTAAATATCAACAGTCAATCATAGGGTGGTGGGTGTGTGGGCATCATTACAGTGCTTGGACTGTAAATATCAACAGTCATTCATGGGGTGGTGGGTGTGTGGGTGTCATTACAGTGTTTTGATTGTAATTATCAACAGTCATTCATGGGGTGGTGGGTGTCATTACAGTGCTTGGACTGTAAATATCAACAGTCATTAATGGGGTGGTGGGTGTGTGGATGTCATTACAGTGCTTGGACTTTAAATATCAACCATAATTCATGGGGTGGTGGGTGTGGGGGTGTCATTACATTGCTTGGACTGTAAATTTCAACAGTCAATCATGGGGTGGTGGGTATGTGGGTGTCATTACAGTTCTTAGACTGTAAATATTAACAGTTATTTATAGGGTGGTGGGTGTGTGAGTGTTATTACAGAGCTTGGACTGTAAATATCAAGTCATGTATATGGTGGTGGGTGTATGGGTGTCATTACAGTGATTTGATTGTAAATATCAACAGTCATTCATAGGGTGAAGGGTATCATTAGAGTGCTTGGACTGTAAATATCAATAGTCATTTATGGGGTTGTGGGTGTGTGGGTGTCATTACAGTGCTTGGACTATAAATATCAACTTTAATTCATGGGGTCGTTAGTGTTGGTGTGTCATTACAGTGCTTGGACTGTAAATATCAACTGTCATTTATGGGTTAGTGGGTGTGAGGGTGTCATTACGGTGATTGGAATATAAATATCAGCAGTCATTCGTGAGATGATGGGTGTGTGGGTGTCATTACAGTGCTTGGACTGTAAATATCAACAGTCATTCATGGGTGTGTGGGTTTGTGGGTGTCATTACAGTGCTTGGACTGTAAATATCAAGTCATTCATGTGGTGGTGGGTGTCATTAGTGCTTTGACTTTAAATATTAACAGTCATTCATTTGGTGGTGGGTGGCATTACAGTGCTTGGACTGTAAATATCAACAGTCATTCATAGGGTGATGGGTTTGTGGGTGTCATTACATTGCTTGGACTGTAAATATCAACAGTCATTTATAGGTTGGTGGGTGTTTGGGTGTCATTACGTTGCTTGGACTGTAAATATTAACAGTCAATCATGGGGTGGTTGTTGTGTGGGTATCATTACAGTGCTTGGACTGTAAATATCAACAGTCATTCATAGGGTGGTGGGTGTGTGAGTGTCATTACAGAGCTTGGACTGTAAATATCAACAGTCATTCATGGGGTGGTGGGTGTGTGGATGTCATTAGAGTGATTGGACTGTAAATATCAACAGTCATTAATGGGATGGTGGTTGTGTGAGTGTTATTACAGTGCTTGGACTGTAAATATCAACAGTCATTCATGGGGTGGTGGGTGTAGGGTTGTCATTACAGTGCTTAGAATGTAGATATCAACAGTCAATCATGGGGTGGTGGGTGTGTGGGTGTCATTACAGTGCTTGGACTATAAATATCAACAGTCTCTCATAGGGTGGTGGGTGTATGGGTGTCATTACAGTGTTTTAACTTTAAATATCAACAGTCATTCATAGGGTGGCGGGTATCATTAGAGTGCTTGGACTGTAAATATCAATAGTCATTCATGGGGTTGTGGGTGTGTGGGTGTCATTACAGTGCTTGGACTGTAAATATCAACTATAATTCATGGGATCGTGGGTGTTGGGGTTTCATTACAGTGCTTTGACTGTAAATATCCAAAGTCATTTATGTGGTGGTGTGTGTTAGGGTGTCATTACAGTGCTTGGACAGTAAATTTCAACAGTCAATCATGGGGTGGTGGGTGTGTGGGTGTCATTACAGTGCTTATACTGTAAATATTAACAGTCATTCATAGGGTGGTGGGTGTGTGAGTGTTATTACAGAACTTGGACTGTAAATATCAAGTCATGTATATGGTGGTGGGTGTATGGGTGTCATTACAGTGATTTGATTGTAAATATCAACAGTCATTCATAGGGTGGTGGGTATCATTAGAGTGCTTGGACTGTAAAAATCAACAGTCATTTATAGGGTGGTGGGTGTTTGGGTGTCATTACATTGCTTGGACTGTAAATATCAACAGTCAATCATGGGGTGGTGGGTGTGTGGGTGTCATTACAGTGCTTGGACTGTAAATATCAACAGTCATTCATAGGGTGGTGGGTGTGTGTGTTATTACAGAGCTTGGACTGTAATTATCAACAGTCATTCATGGAGTGGTAGGTGTGTGGGTGTCATTACAGTGCTTGGACTGTAAATATCAACAGTCATTCTTGAGGTGATGGTTGTGTGAGTGTTATTACAGTGCTATGACTGTAAATAACAACAGTCATATAGAGGGTGGTGGGTGTCATTA
The DNA here is from genome assembly GCA_033782935.1 of Petrolisthes cinctipes. NCBI lineage: Eukaryota > Metazoa > Arthropoda > Malacostraca > Decapoda > Porcellanidae > Petrolisthes > Petrolisthes cinctipes. The sequence continues at coordinate 280,149 of JAWQEG010000079.1, forward strand.
GAGTGCTTGGACTGTAAATATTAACAGTCATTCATTGGGTTGTGAGTGTGTGGATGTCATTACAGTGCTTGGACTGAAAATATCAACAGTCATTTATGGGGTGGTGGGTGTGTGGGTGTCATTACAGTGCTTGGACTATAATTATCAAACGTCATTTATGGGGTGGTGGGTGTGTGGGTGTCATTACAGTGCTTGGACTGTAAATATCAATAGTCATTCATGGGGTGGTTGGTGTGTGGGTGTCATTCCCGTGTTTTGATTGTAATTATCAACAGTCATTCATAGGGTGGTGGGTATCATTAGAGTGCTTGGACTGTAAATATCAACAGTCATTCATGGGGTTGTGGGTGTGTGGGTGTCATTACAGTGCTTGGACTGTAAATATCAACTATAATTCATGGAGTCATGGGTGTTGGAGTGTCATTACAGTGCTTGGACTGTATATATCAAGAGTCATTCATAGGGTGATGGGTGTGTGGGTGTCATTACAGTGTTTGGACTGTAAATATCAACAGTCATTTAAAGGGTGGTGGGTGTTTGGGTGTCATTACATTGCTTGAACAGTAAATATCAACAGTCAATCATGGGGTGGTGGGTGTGTGGGTGTCATTACAGAGCTTGGACTGTAAATATCAACAGTCATTCATAGGGTGGTGGGTGTGTGTGTTATTACAGAGCTTGGACTGTAATTATCAACAGTCATTCATGGAGTGGTAGGTGTGTGGGTGTCATTACAGTGCTTGGACTGTAAATATCAACAGTCATTCTTGAGGTGATGGTTGTGTGAGTGTTATTACAGTGCTTTGACTGTAAATATCAACAGTCATATAGAGGGTGGTGGGTGTCATTAGAGTGCTTGGACTGTAAATATTAACAGTCATTCATTGGGTTGTGGGTGTGTGGATGTCATTACAGTGCTTGGAGTGAAAATATCAACAGTCATTTATGGGGTTATGGGTGTGTGGGTGTCATTACAGTGCTTGGACTATAATTATTAACCGTCATTTATGGGGTGGTGGGTGTATGGGTGTCATTACAATGCTTGGACTGTAAATATCAATAGTCATTCAAGGGGTGGTTGGTGTGTGGGTGTCATTACCGTGTTTTGATTGTAATTATCAACAGTCATTCATAGGGTGGTGGGTGTCATTACAGTTCTTGGACTGTAAATATCAACCATAATTCATGGAGTGGTGGGTGTGGGGGTGTCATTACAGTGCTTTTAATGTAAATATCAACAGTCATTCATGGGGTGGTGGGGGTGTGTGTGTCATTATGGTGCTTGAACTGTAAATATCCACCGTCATTCATGGGGTGGTGGGTTTGTGGGTGTCATTACAGTGCTTGGACTGTAAATATCAAGTCATTCATGGGGTGGTGTGTGTGTGTTATTAGTGCATGGACTATATATATCAACATTCATTTATGGGTTGATGGGTGTGTAGGTGTCATTACAGTGCTTGGACTATAAATATCAACAGTTAATCATGGGATGGTGGGGGTCGGGGTGTCATTACAGTTCTTGGACTGTAAATATCAATAGTCATTCATGTGGTGGTGGGTGTGTGGGTGTCATTACCGTGTTTTGATTGTAATTATCAACAGTCATTCATAGGGTGGTGGGTTTCATTACAGTGCTTGGACTGTAATTATCAACAGTCATTCATGGGGTAGTGGTTGTGTGGGTGTCTTTACATTGCTTGGTCTGTAAATATCAAACATAATTCATGGGATGGTGGGTGTGGGGGTTTTATTACAGTGCTTGGACTGTAAATATCAACAGTCACTCATAAGGTGGTGGGTGTGTGGGTGTCATTACAGTGCTTGGACTGTAAATATCAACAGTCATTCATGGGGTTGTGGGTGTATGGATGTCATTACAGTGTTTTGATTGTAAATATCAATAGTCATTCATAGGGTTGTGGGTATCATTAGAGTGCTTGGACTGTAAATATCTACAGTCATTCATGGGGTTGTGGGTGTTTGGGTGTCATTACAGTGCTTGGACCATAAATATCAACTTTAATTCATGGGGTCGTTAGTGTTGGGGTGTCATTACATTGCTTGGACTGTAAATATCAACTGTCATTGATGGGGTGGTGGGTGTAAGGGTGTCATTACAGTGATTGGACTATAAATATCAACAGTCATTCGTGAGGTGATGGGTGTGTGGGTGTCATTATAGTGCTTGGACTGTAAATATCAACAGTCATTCATGGGTTGGTGGGTTTGTGGGTGTCATTACAGTGCTTGGACTGTAAATATCAAGTCATTCATGTGGTGGTGGGTGTCATTAGTGCTTTGAATGTAAATATCAACAGTCATTAATTTGGTGGTGGGTGGCATTACAGTGCTTGGACTGTAAATATCAACAGTCATTCATAGGGTGATGGGTTTGTGGGTGTCATTACATTGTTTGGACTGTAAATATCAACAGTCATTTATAGGGTGGTGGGTGTTTGGGTGTCATTACATTGCTCGGACAGTAAATATCAACAGTCAATCATGGGGTAGTTGTTGTATGGGTATCATTACAGTGCTTGGACTGTAAATATAAACAGTCATTCATAGGGTGGTGGGAGTGTGAGTGTCATTACAGAGCTTGGACTGTAAATATCAATAGTCATTCATGGGGTGGTGTGTGTGTGGATGTCATTAGAGTGCTTGGACTGTAAATATCAACAGTCATTCTTGAGGTGATGGTTGTGTGAGTGTTATTACAGTGCTTTGACTGTAAATATCAACAGTCATATAGAGGGTGGTGGGTGTCATTAGAGTGCTTGGACTGTAAATATTAACAGTCATTCATTGGGTTGTGGGTGTGTGGATGTCATTACCGTGCTTGGAGTGAAAATATCAACAGTCATTTATGGGGTTATGGGTGTGTGGGTGTCATTACAGTGCTTGGACTATAATTATTAACCGTCATTTATGGGGTGGTGGGTGTATGGGTGTCATTACAATGCTTGGACTGTAAATATCAATAGTCATTCATGGGGTGGTTGGTGTGTGAGTGTCATTACCGTGTTTTGATTGTAATTATCAACAGTCATTCATAGGGTGGTGGGTGTCATTACAGTTCTTGGACTGTAAATATCAAGCATAATTCATGGAGTGGTGGGTGTGGGGGTGTCATTACAGTGATTTTAATGTAAATATCAACAGTCATTCATGGGGTGGTGTGGGTGTGTGTGTCATTATGGTGCTTGAACTGTAAATAACCACCGTCATTCATGGGGTGGTGGGTTTGTGGGTGTCATTACAGTGCTTGGACTGTAAATATCAAGTCATTCATGGGGTGGTGTGTGTGTGTTATTAGTGCATGGACTATAAATATCAACATTCATTTATGGGTTGATGGGTGTGTAGGTGTCATTACAGTGCTTGGACTATAAATATCAACAGTTAATCATGGGATGGTGGGAGTGTGAGTGTCATTACAGAGCTTGGACTGTAAATATCAATAGTCATTTATGGAGTGGTGTGTGTGTGGATGTCATTAGAGTGCTTGGACTGTAAATATCAAGTGTCAATCATGGGGTGGTGGGTGTGTGGGTGTCATTACAGTGTTTGGACTGTAAATATCAACAGTCATTCAAGGGGTGGTGGCTATGTGAGTGTAATTACAGTGTTTTGATTGTAATTATCAACAGTCATTCATAGGGTGGTGGGTGTCATTACAGTGTTTGGACTGTAAATATCAACAGTCATTCATGGGATGGTGGTTGTGTGAGTGTTATTACAGTGCTTGGACTGTAAATATCAAATATAATTCATGGGGTGGTGGGTGTAGGGTTGTCATTACAGTGCTTGGAATGTAGATATCAACAGTCAATCATGGGGTGGTGGGTGTGTGGGTGTCATTACAGAGCTTGGACTATAAATATCAACAGTCTTTCATGGGGTGGTGGGTGTATGGGTGTCATTACAGTGTTTTAATTGTAAATATCAACAGTCATGCATAGGGTGGTGGGTATCATTATAGTGCTTGGACTGTAAATATCAATAGTCATTCATGGGGTTGTGGGTGTGTGGGTGTCATTACAGTGCTTGGACTGTAAATATCAACTGTAATTCATGGGATCGTGGGAGTTGGGGTTTCATTACAATGCTTTGACTGTAAATATCCACAGTCATTTATGTGGTGGTGGGTGTGAGGGTGTCATTACAGTGCTTGGACTGTAAATATCAAGTCATTTATGGGGTGGTGGGTGTGTGTGGGTCATTATTGCTTTGACTGTAAATATCAACAGTCATTCATGGGGTGGTGGGTGTCATTACAGTGCTGGGAATTAAATATCAACAGTCATTCATAGGGTGATGGGTGTGTGGGTGTCATTACAGTGCTTGGACTGTAAATATCAACAGTCATTTATAAAGTGGTTGGTGTTTGGATGTCATTACATTCCTTGGACTGTAAATTTCAACAGTTCATCATTGGGTGGTGGGTGTGTGGGTGTCATTACAGTGTTTAGACTGTAAATATTAACAGTCATTCATAGGGTGGTGGGTGTGTGAGTGTTATTACAGAGCTTGGACTGTAAATATCAAGAGTCATTTATGTGGTGGTTGGTGTGTGGGTGTCATTACATTACTTGGACTATAAATATCAACCGTCATTTATTGGGTGGTGGGTGTGTGGGTGTCATTACAGTGCTTGGACTGTAAATATCAACAGTCATTCATAGGGTGGTGGGTGTGTGAGTGTTATTACAGAGTTTGGACTGAAAAATATCTACAGTCACTCATATGGTGGTGGGTGTCATTAGAGTGCTTGGACAGTAAATTTCAACAGTTATTCATGGGGTGGTGGGTGTGTGGGTGTCATAACAGTTCTTGGACTGTAAATATCAACCATAGTTCATGGAGTGGTGGGTGTGGGGGTGTCATTACAGTGTTTTAAATGTAAATATCAACAGTCATTCATGGGGTGGTGGGGGTGTGTGTGTCATTATGGTGCTTGAACTGTAAATATCCACCGTCATTCATGGGGTGGTGGGTTTGTGGGTGTCATTACCGTGCTTGGACTGTAAATATCAAGTCATTCATGGGGTGGTGGGTGTGTGTGTTATTAGTGCATGGACTATAAATATCAACAGTCATTCATGGGTTGATGGGTGTGTAGGTGTCATTACAGTGCTTGGACTATAAATATCAACAGTCAATCATGGGATGGTGGGGGTCGGGGTGTCATTACAGAGCTTGGACTGTAAATATCAACAGTTATTCATGGGGTGGTGGGTGTGTGGGTATCATGAAAGTGTTTGGACTGTAAATATCAACAGTCATTCATGGGGTGGTGAGTGTGTTGGTGTCATTGCAGTTCTTAAACTGTAAATATCAACCATCATTCATTGGGTGGTGGGTGTGTGGGTGTCATTACAGTGCTTGGACTGTGAATATCAACAGTCATTTATGGTTTGGTGAGTGTGTGGGTGTTATTATGGTGCTTTGACTGTAAATATCAACAGTCATTCAGAAGGTGTTGGGTGTCATTAGAGTGCTTGGACTGTAAATATTAACAGTCATTCATGGGATGGTTGGTGTGTTGATGTCATTACAATGCTTGGTCTGAAAATATCAGCAGTCATTTATGAGTTGGTGGGTGTGTCAGTGTCATTACAGTGCTTGGACTATAAATATCAACCATCATTTATGGGGTCGTGGGTGTGTAAGTGTCATTACAGTTCTTGGACTATAAATATCAATAGTCAATTATAGGGTAGTGGGTGTGTGAGTGTCATTACAGAGCTTGGACTGTAAATATCAACAGTCCTTAAGTGGGTGGTGGGTGTGTGGATGTCATTACAGTGCTTGGACTGTAAATATCAACCAAAATTCATGGGGTGGTGGGTGTGGGTGCCATTACAGTGTTTTGACTGTAAATATCAACAGTCATTCATAGGGTGGTGGGTTTCATTAGAGTTCTTGGACTGTAAATATCAACAGTTATTCTTTTGGTGGTGGGTGTGTGGGTGTCATTACAGTGCTTAAACTGTAAATATCAACAGTCATTTATGGGGCGGTTGGTGTGAGTGTGTCATTACAGTGCTTAGACTGTAAATATCAACAGTCATTAATGGAATGGTAAGTGTGTGTGTGTCATTACAGTTCTTGGACTCTAAATATCAACCATCATTTATTGTGTGTTGGGTGAGTGGGTGTCATTACAGTGCTTGGACTGTGAATATCAACAGTCATTCATGGGGTGGTGAGTGTGTGGGTGTTATTACAGTGCTTTGACTGTAAATATCAACAGTCATTCAGAGGGTGGTGGGTGTCATTAGAATGCTTGGACTGTATATATTAACAGTTATTCATGGGGTGGTGGGTGTGTGGGTGTCATTACATTGCTTGGACTATAGATATCAACCATCATTTATGGGGAGGTGGGTGTGTTGGTGTCATTACAGTGCTTGGACTCTAAATATCAACAGTCATTCTTTGGGTGGTGGGTGTATGGGTGTCATTACAGTGGTTGGATTGTAAATATCAACAGTCATTTAAGGGGTGGTGGTTGTGTGGGTATCATTACAGTGCTTGGACTGTATATATCAACCATAATTCATGGGGTGGTTGGTGTGGGGGTGTCATTACAATGCTTGGACTGTAAATATCAGCAGTTAATCATGGGGTGGTGGGTGTCTGGGTGTCATTACAGTGCTTGGACTGTAAATATCAACAGTCATTTATGGGGTGGTGGGTGTATGGGTGTCATTACAGTGTTTTGATTGTAAATATCAACAGTCATTCATAGGGTGGTGGGTATCATTAGAGTGCTTGGACTGTAAATATCAACAATAATTCATAGGTTCGGGGGTGTGTGGGTGTCATTACAGTGCTTGGACTGTAAATATCAACTATAATTCATGGGGTCGTGGGTGTTGGGGTGTTATTACAGTGTTTTGACTGTAAATATCAACAGTCATTTTTGGGGTGGTGTGTGTGAGGTAGTCATTACATAGCTTGGACTGTAAATATCAACAGTCATTCATGGGATGGTTGGTGGGTGGGTGTCATTAGAGTGCTTAGACTATAAATATCAACAGTTATTTATGAGGTGGTGGGTGTGTGGCTGTCATTACAGTGCTTGGACTGTAAATTTCAACAGTCATTCATGGGGTTGTTGATGTGTTGGTGTCAATACATTGCTTGGACTGTAAATATCAAAACATTCATGGTGTGGTGGGTGTGTGTTTGTTATTATTGCTTGAACTGTAAATATCAACAGTCATTCATGGGGTGGTGGGTTGCATTACAGTGCTGGGACTGTAAATATCAACAGTCATTCATTGGGTGATAAGTGTGTGGGTATCATTACAGTGCTTGGACTGTCAATATCAACAGTCATTAATGGGGTGGTGGGTGTGTGGGTGTCATTACATTGCTTGGACTGTAAATCTCAACAGTCAATCATGGGGAGGTTGGTGTCATTACAGTGCTTGGACTGTAAATATCAACAGTCATTCATAAGGTGGTGGGTGTGTGGGTGTTATTACAGTGCTTTGATTGTAAATATCAACAGCCATTCAGAGGGTGGTGGGTGTCATTAGAGTGCTTGGACTGTAAATATCAACAGTCATTTATAGGGTGGTGGGTCTGTGGGTGTCATGAAAGTGCTTGAACTGTAAATATCAACAGTCATTTATAAGGTGGTGAGTGTGTGGTTGTCATTACAGTTCTTGGACTGTAAATATTAACCATCATTCATTGGGTGGTGGATGTGTGGGTGTCATTACATTGCTTGGACTGTAAATATCAACAGTCATTTATAGGGTGGTGGGTGTGTGAGTGTCATTACAGAGCTTGGACTGTAAATATCAACAGTCATTCATGGGGTGGCGGGTGTGTGGATGTCATTACAGTGCTTGGACTGTAAATATCAACAGTTATTCAAATGGTGCTTGGACTGTAAATATCAACATTCATTCATGGGGTGGTGGGTGTGTGGGTGTCATTACAGTGTTTTTATTGTAAATATCAACAGTCATTCATAGGGTGGTGGGTGTCATTACAGTACTTGGACTGCAAATATCAACAGTCATTCATCGGGTGGTGGGTGTGTGGGTGCCATTACAGTGCTTTGACTGTAAATATCAAGAGTCATTCATGAGGTGGTGGGTGTGAGGGTGTCATTACTGTGTTCGGACTGTAAATATCAACAGTCATTCATGGGGTTGTGGGTGTGTGGGTGTCATTATAGTGATTGGACTGTAAATACCAACAGTCATTCTTGGGGTGGTTGGTGTGTGGGTGTTATTACAGTGCTTGGACTGTAAATATCAACAGTCATTCATGTGGTTAGTGGATGTCATTATACTGCTTGGACTGTAAATATCAACAGTCATTCTTGGGGTGGTGGGTGTGTGGGTGCCATTACATTGCTTGGATTGTAAATATCAACAGTCAATTATGGGGTGGTGGGAGTGTGGGTGTCATTACAGTGCTTAGACAGTATATATCAACAGTCATTAATGGGGTGGTTAGTGTGTGGGTGTCATTACAGCGTTTTGATTGTAAATATCAAGTCATTACAGTTATTGGACTGTAAATATCAACCATCATTCATAGGGTGGTGGGTGTGTCGGTGTCATTACAGTGCTTGTACTGTAAATATTAACAGTCATTCATGGGGTAGTGGGTGTGTGGGTGTCATTATTGTGATTGGACTGAAAATATCAACAGTCATTCATGGGGTGGTGGGTGTGTGGGTGTCATTACAGTGCTTGGACTGTAAATATCAACAGTTATTCATGGGTGGGTGGGTGTGTGGGTGTCGTTAAAGTGTTTTAATTGCAAATATCAACAGTCATCCATGGGGTGGAGGGGGTGAGGGTGTCATTACAGTGCTTGGACTGTAAATATCAACATTCATTCATGGGGTGGTTGGTGTGTAGGTGTCATTACAGTTCTTGGACTGTAAATATCAACCATAATTCATTGGGTGGTGGGTGTGGGGGTGTCATTACAGTGTTTTTACTGTAAATATCAACAGTCATCCATGGGGTGGTGGGGGTGAGGGTGTCATTACAGTGCTTGGACTGTAAATATCAACAGTCATTCATGGGGTGGTTGGTGTGTGGATGTCATTATAGTGCTTGAACTGTAATATGACAGTGCTTGGACTATAAATATCAACAGTCATTTATAGGGTGGTGGGTGTGTGGATGTCATTACAGTGCTTGGACTGAAAATATCAACAGTCATTAATGGGATGGTGGATGTGTGGGTGTCATTACAGTTCTTGGACTGTAAATATTAACAGTCATTCATAGGTTTGTAGGTGTGTGGATGTCATTACAGTGCTTTGACTGAAAATGTAAACAGTCATTCATGGGGTGGTAGGTGTGTGGGTGTCATTACAGTGCTTGGACTATAAAAATCAAATGTCATTTATGGGGTAGAAGGTGTGTGGATGTCATTACAGTTCTTGGACTGTAAATATCAACAGTCATTCACAGGGTGGTGGGTGTGTGAGTGTCATTACAGAGCTTGGACTATAAATATATAGAGTCATTCATGAGGTGGTGTGTATGTGTTTGTAATTACAGTGCTTAGACTGTAAATATAAACAGTAATTTATTGGGTGGTGGGTGTGTAGGTGTCATTACAGTGCTTGGACTGTAAATATCAACAGTCAATTATGGGGTGGTGGGCCTGTGGGTGTCATTACAGTGCTTGGACTGTAAATAACAGCTGTCATTTATGGGGTGGTTTGTGTGTGGGTGTCATTACAGTGGTTTGACTATAAATATCAACAGTTATTTATTGGGTGGTGGGTGTCATTAGAGTGCTTGGACTGTAAATATCAACACTCATTCATGGGGTGGTGGGTGTCATGACAGTGCTTGGACTGTAAATATCAACAGTCATTATGGGGATGGTATGTGTGTGGGTTTCATTACAGTTCTTGGACTGTAAATATCAATCATTATTTATTTGGTGGTGGGTGTGTGGGTGTTATTACAGTGCACATACTGTAAATATTAACAGTTATACATAGGGTGGTGGGTGTGTGTATGTCATTACAGTGCTTGGACTGAAAATATCAAAAGTCATTCATGGGGTGGTGGGTGTGTGGGTGTCATTACAGTGCTTGGACTATAAATATCAACTGTCATTTATAGGGTGGTGGGTGTGTGGGTGTCATTACATTGCTTGGACTGTAATTATCAACAGTCGTTTATAGGGTGGTGGGTGTGTGGGTTTTATTACAGTTCTTGGACTGTAAATATCAACTATTATTCATTGGGTAGTGGGTGTGTGGGTGACATTACAGTGCTTGGACTGTTAATATTAACAGTCATTCATGGGATAGTGGGTGTGTCGATGTCATTACAGTGCTTGGACTGAAAATATCAACAGTCATTCATAGGGTGGTAGGTGTGTGGGTGTCATTACAGTGCTTGGACTATAAATATCAACTGTCATTTATGAGGTGGTGGGTGTGTGGGTGTCATTACAGTGTTTGGACTGTAAATATCAACAGTCATTCATAGGGTGGTGTGTGTGTGAGTGTCATTACAGAGCTTGGACTGTAAATATCAACATTCATTAATGGAGTGGTGGGTGTGTGGGTGTCATTACAGTGCTTGGACCGTAAATATCAACAGTCATTCATGGGGTGGGGGGTGTGTGGGTGTCATTACAGTGTTTTAACTATAAATATTAACATACATTTATTGGATGGTTAGTGTCATTAGAGTGCTTGGACTGTAAATATCAACAGTCATTCATGGGATGGTGGATGTGTGGGTGTCATTACAGTGCTTGGACTGTAAATATCAACAGTAATTCATAGGGTGATGGGTGTGTGGGTGTCATTACAGTGTTTGGACTGTAAATATCAAGTCATTTATTTAGAGGTGGGTGTGTGGGTATCATTACAGTCCTTGGACTGTAAATATCAACCATCATTTATTGGGTGGTGGGTGTGTGGATGACATTACAGTGCTTGGACTTTAAATATTAACAGTCATTCATGGGGTGGTAGGTGTGTAGATGTCATTACAGGGCTTGGACTGAAAATATCAACTGTCATTCATGGGATGGTGGGTGTGTGGGTTTAATTACAGTTCTTGGACTGTAAATATCAACCATCATTCATTGGGTGGTGGGTGTGTGGGTGACATTACAGTGCTTGGACTGTAAATATTAACAGTCATTCATGGGGTGGTGGGTGTGTAGGTGTTATTATAGTGCTTGGACTGTTAATATAATCAACAGTCATTTATGGGGTGGTGGGTGTGTGGGTGTCATTACAGTGCTTGGACTGTAAATATCAACAGTCATTTATTAGGTGGTGGGTGTGTGGGTATCATTACAGTCCTTGGAATGTAAATATGAACTATTATTCATTGGGTGGTGGGTATGTGGGTGACATTACAGTGCTTGGACTGTAAATATTAACAGTCATTCATGGGGTGGGGGGTGTGTGGGTGTCATTACAGTGTTTTAACTATAAATATTAACATACTTTTATTGGGTGGTTAGTGTCATTAGAGTGCTTGGACCGTAAATATCAACAGTCATTCATGGGGTGGTGGATGTGTGGGTGTCATTACAGTGCTTGGACTGTTAATATCAACAGTAATTCATAGGGTGATGGGTGTGTGGGTGTCATTACAGTGTTTGGACTGTAAATATCAACAGTCATTTATTGGGAGGTGGGTGTGTGGGTATCATTACAGTCCTTGGACTGTAAATATCAATCATCATTTATTGGGTGGTGGGTGTGTGGATGACATTACAGTGCTTGGACTGTAAATATTAACACTCATTCATGGGGTGGTAGGTGTGCAGATGTCATTACAGTGCTTGGACTGAAAATATCAACTGTCATTCATGGGATGGTGGGTGTGTGGGTTTAATTACAGTTCTTGGACTGTAAATATCATCCATCATTCATTGGGTGGTGGGTGTGTGGGTGACATTACAGTGCTTGGACTGTAAATATTAACAGTCATTCATGGGGTGGTGGGTGTGTAGGTGTTATTATAGTGCTTGGACTGTAAATATCAACAGTCATTTATGGGGTGGTGGGTGTGTGGGTGTCATTACATTGATTGGACTAAAAATATAAAGTCACTCATTGAGTGGTTGGTGTGGGTGTGTCATTAGTGCTTGGAATATAAATATCAACAGTCATTCATGGGGTGGTGTGTGGCATTACAGTGCTTGGACTCTAAATATCAACAGTAATTCATAGGGTGATGGGTGTGTGGGTGTCATTACAGTGCTTGGACTGTAAATATCAACAGTCATTTCTTGGGTGGTGGGTGTGTGGGTATCATTACAGTCCTTGGAATGTAAATATCAACCATTATTCATTGGGTGGTGGTTATGTGGGTGACATTACAGTGCTTGGACTGTAAATATTAACTGTCATTTATGGGGTGGTAGGTGTGTAGATGTCATTACATTGCTTGGACTGAAAATATCAACTGTCATTCATGGGGTGGTGGGTGTGTGGGTTTCATTACAGTTCTTGGACTGTAAATATCAACCATCATTCATTGGGTCGTGGGTGTGTGGGTGACATTACATTGCTTGGACTGTAAATATAAACAGCCATTCATGGGGTGGTTGGTGTGTAGGTGTCATTATAGTGCTTGGACTGTAAATATCAAGTCATTCATTATGTGGTGGGTGTGTGTGTGTCATTAGTGCTTGGACGTTGAATATAAACATTCATTCATGGGGTGGTGGGTGTCATTACAGTGCTTGGACTCAAAATATCAACAGTAATTTATAGGGTAATTTGTGTGTGGGTGTCATTACAGTGCTTGGACTGTAAATATCAACAGTCATTTATTGGGTAGTGGGTGTGTGGGTATCATTTCAGTGCTTGGACTGAAAATATCAACTGTCATTCATGGGTGGTGGGTGTGTGGGTGACATTACAGTGCTTGGACTCTATATATAAACAGTCATTTATGGAATGGTGGGTGTGTGAATGTCATTAAAGTGCTTGGACTTTAATTATCAACAGTCATTCATATGGTGGTGGGTGTGTGAGTGTCATTACAGTACTTGGACTGTAAATGTCAACAGTTATTAATTGGGTGGTGGGTGTGTGGGTGTCATTACAGTGTTTAGACTGTAAATATCAACAGTCAATCATTAGGTGGTGGGTGTGTGGGGGTCATTAAGTGCTCGGACTGTAAATATTAACAGTCATTAATGGTGTGGTGGGTGTGTGGATGTAATTACAGTGTTTGGACTAAAAATATCAACAGTATTTCATGGGGTGGTGGGTGTGTGGTTGTCATTACAATGCTTGGACTATAAAAATCAACCATCATTTATGGGGTGGTTGGTGTTTGGGTGTCATTACAGTGCTTGGACTGTAAATATCAACAGTCATTCATAGGGTGGTGGGTGTGTGAGTGTCATTACATAGCCTGGACTGTAAATATCAACAGTCATTCATGGGGTGGTGGGTGTGTATGTGTCATTACAGTGCTTGTACTGTAAATATCAAAAGTCATTCTTTTCGGTGGTGGGTGTGTGGGTGTCATTACAGTGCTTAGACTGTAAATATCAACAGTCATTTGTGGGGTAGTGGGTGTCATTAGAGTGCTTGGACTGTAAATTTCAACAGTCATTCATGGATTGGTGTGTGTGTTGGTGTCATTACAGTGCTTGGACTGTAAATATCAACCATAATTAATGGGGTGGTGGGTGTGGGGGTGTCACTACAGTGCTTGGACTGTAAATATCAACATTCATTCATGGGAAGGTGGATGTGTTGGTGTCATTATAGTGCTTGAACTGCTAATATCAACAGTCATTCATGGGGTGGTGGGTGTGTGGGTGTCATTACATTGCTTGGACTGTAAATATCAAGTCATTCATGAGGTGTTGGGTGTGTGTGTGTCATTATAGTTCTTGGACTGTAAATATCAACAGTCAATCATTGGGTGTTGGGTGTGTGGGTGTCATTACATTGCTTGGACTGTAAATATCAAGTCATTCATGGGGTAGTGGGTGGCATTACAGTGATTGGACTCTAAATATCAACAGTAATTCATATGGTGATGGGTGTGTGGGTGTCATTGCAGTGCTTGGACTGTAAATATTAACAGTAATTCATGGAGTTGTGGGTGTTTGGGGGTCTATGCATTGCTTGGACTGTAAATATCAACAGTCAATCATGGGGTGGTGGGAGTGTGGGTGTCATTACAGTGCTTGGACTGTAAATATAAACAGTCATTCATGTGGTGGTGGGTGTGTGGGTGTCATAACAGTGTTTTGACTGTAAATATTTACAGTCATTCATAGGGTGGTGGGTGTCATTAGAGTGCTTGGACTGTAAATATCAACAGTTTTTCATGGGGTGGTGGGTGTGTGGGTGTCATGACAGTGCTTGGACTGTAAATATCAACCATAATTAATGGTGTTGTAGGTGTGGGGGTGTCATTACAGTGCTTGGACTGTAAATATCAACAGTCATTCATGGGATAGTGGATGTGTGGGTGTCAGTATAGTGCTTGAACTGTTAATATCAACAGTCATTCATGGTGTGGTGGGTGTGTGGGTGTCATTACATTGCTTGGACTGTAAATATCAAGTCATTCATCGGGTGTTGGGTGTGTATGTGTGTCATTAGTGCTTGGACTGTAAATATCAACAGTCATTCATGGGGTGGTGGTTGGCATTACAGTGCTTGGACTACAAATATCAACAGTCATTTATGGGGTGGTGGGTGGCATTACAGTGCTTGGACTCCAAATATCAACAGTCATTCATGGGGTGATGGGTGTGTTTGTGTCATTACAGAGCTTGGACTGTAAATATCAACAGTCATTCGTGGGGTTGTGGGTGTCTTGGTGTCTGTGCGGTGCTTGGACTATAAATATCAGCAGTCAATCATGGGGTGGTGGGTGTGTGGGTGTCATTACTGAGCTTGGACTGTAAATATCAACAGTCATTCATGGGGTGGTGGGTTTGTGGGTGTCATTACAGTGTTTTGATTGTAAATATCAACAGTCATTTATAGGGTGGTGGGTGTCATTAGAGAGCTTGGACTGTAAATATCAACAGTCATTCATTGGGTGATTGGTGTGTGGGTGTTATTACAGTGCTTGGACTGTAGATATCAACCATAATTCATGGGGTTGAGGGTGTGAGGGTGTCATTACAGTGCTTTGACTGTAAATATCAACAGTCATTCATGGATTGGTGTGTGTGTTGGTGTTATTACAGTGCTTGGACTGTAAATATCAACCATAATTAATGGGGTGGTGGGTGTGGTGGTGTCACTACAGTGCTTGGACTGTAAATATCAACATTCATTCATGGGAAGGTGGATGTGTTGGTGTCATTATAGAGCTTGAACTGCTAATATCAACAGTCATTCATGGGGTGGTGGGTGTGTGGGTGTCATTACATTGCTTGGACTGTAAATATCAAGTCATTCATGAGGTGTTGGGTGTGTGTGTGTCATTATAGTTCTTGGACTGTAAATATCAACAGTCAATCATTGGGTGTTGGGTGTGTGGGTGTCATTACATTGCTTGGACTGTAAATATCAAGTCATTCATGGGGTAGTGGGTGGCATTACAGTGATTGGACTCTAAATATCAACAGTAATTCATATGGTGATGGGTGTGTGGGTGTCATTGCAGTGCTTGGACTGTAAATATTAACAGTAATTCATGGAGTTGTGGGTGTTTGGGGGTCTATGCATTGCTTGGACTGTAAATATCAACAGTCAATCATGGGGTGGTGGGAGTGTGGGTGTCATTACAGTGCTTGGACTGTAAATATAAACAGTCATTCATGTGGTGGTGGGTGTGTGGGTGTCATAACAGTGTTTTGACTCTAAATATTTACAGTCATTCATAGGGTGGTGGGTGTCATTAGAGTGCTTGGACTGTAAATATCAACAGTTTTTCATGGGGTGGTGGGTGTGTGGGTGTCATGACAGTGCTTGGACTGTAAATATCAACCATAATTAATGGTGTTGTAGGTGTGGGGGTGTCATTACAGTGCTTGGACTGTAAATATCAACAGTCATTCATGGGATAGTGGATGTGTGGGTGTCAGTATAGTGCTTGAACTGTTAATATCAACAGTCATTCATGGTGTGGTGGGTGTGTGGGTGTCATTACATTGCTTGGACTGTAAATATCAAGTCATTCATCGGGTGTTGGGTGTGTATGTGTGTCATTAGTGCTTGGACTGTAAATATCAACAGTCATTCATGGGGTGGTGGTTGGCATTACAGTGCTTGGACTCCAAATATCAACAGTCATTTATGGGGTGGTGGGTGGCATTACAGTGCTTGGACTCCAAATATCAACAGTCATTCATGGGGTGATGGGTGTGTTTGTGTCATTACAGAGCTTGGACTGTAAATATCAACAGTCATTCATGGGGTTGTGGGTGTCTTGGTGTCTGTGCGGTGCTTGGACTGTAAATATCAGCAGTCAATCATGGGGTGGTGGGTGTGTGGGTGTCATTACTGAGCTTGGACTGTAAATATCAACAGTCATTCATGGGGTGGTGGGTTTGTGGGTGTCATTACAGTGTTTTGATTGTAAATATCAACAGTCATTTATAGGGTGGTGGGTGTCATTAGAGAGCTTGGACTGTAAATATCAACAGTCATTCATTGGGTGATTGGTGTGTGGGTGTTATTACAGTGCTTGGACTGTAGATATCAACCATAATTCATGGGGTTGAGGGTGTGAGGGTGTCATTACAGTGCTTTGACTGTAAATATCAACAGTCATTCATGGATTGGTGTGTGTGTTGGTGTTATTACAGTGCTTGGACTGTAAATATCAACCATAATTAATGGGGTGGTGGGTGTGGGGGTGTCACTACAGTGCTTGGACTGTAAATATCAAAATTCATTCATGGGAAGGTGGATGTGTTGGTGTCATTATAGTGCTTGAACTGCTAATATCAACAGTCATTCATGGGGTGGTGGGTGTGTGGGTGTCATTACATTGCTTGGACTGTAAATATCAAGTCATTCATGGGGTAGTGGGTGGCATTACAGTGATTGGACTCTAAATATCAACAGTAATTCATATGGTGATGGGTGTGTGGGTGTCATTGCAGTGCTTGGACTGTAAATATTAACAGTAATTCATGGAGTTGTGGGTGTTTGGGGGTCTATGCATTGCTTGGACTGTAAATATCAACAGTCAATCATGGGGTGGTGGGAGTGTGGGTGTCATTACAGTGCTTGGACTGTAAATATAAACAGTCATTCATGTGGTGGTGGGTGTGTGGGTGTCATAACAGTGTTTTGACTGTAAATATTTACAGTCATTCATAGGGTGGTGGGTGTCATTAGAGTTCTTGGACTGTAAATATCAACAGTTTTTCATGGGGTGGTGGGTGTGTGGGTGTCATGACAGTGCTTGGACTGTAAATATCAACCATAATTAATGGTGTTGTAGGTGTGGGGGTGTCATTACAGTGCTTGGACTGTAAATATCAACAGTCATTCATGGGATAGTGGATGTGTGGGTGTCAGTATAGTGCTTGAACTGTTAATATCAACAGTCATTCATGGTGTGGTGGGTGTGTGGGTGTCATTACATTGCTTGGACTGTAAATATCAAGTCATTCATCGGGTGTTGGGTGTGTATGTGTGTCATTAGTGCTTGGACTGTAAATATCAACAGTCATTCATGGGGTGGTGGTTGGCATTACAGTGCTTGGACTCCAAATATCAACAGTCATTTATGGGGTGGTGGGTGGCATTACAGTGCTTGGACTCCAAATATCAACAGTCATTCATGGGGTGATGGGTGTGTTTGTGTCATTACAGAGCTTGGACTGTAAATATCAACAGTCATTCATGGGGTTGTGGGTGTCTTGGTGTCTGTGCGGTGCTTGGACTGTAAATATCAGCAGTCAATCATGGGGTGGTGGGTGTGTGGGTGTCATTACTGAGCTTGGACTGTAAATATCAACAGTCATTCATGGGGTGGTGGGTTTGTGGGTGTCATTACAGTGTTTTGATTGTAAATATCAACAGTCATTTATAGGGTGGTGGGTGTCATTAGAGAGCTTGGACTGTAAATATCAACAGTCATTCATTGGGTGATTGGTGTGTGGGTGTTATTACAGTGCTTGGACTGTAAATATCAACCATAATTCATGGGGTTGAGGGTGTGAGGGTGTCATTACAGTGCTTTGACTGTAAATATCAACAGTCATTTATGGGGTGGTGTGTGTGAGGGTGTCATTACAGTGCTTAGACTGTAAATATCAACAGTCATTTATGGGGTGGCGGGTGTGTGGGTGTCATTATAGTGCTTGGACTGTAAATATCAACAGTCAATCATGGGGTGGGGGGTGTGTGGGTGTCATTACATTGCTTGGACTGTAAATATCAAGTCATTCATTGGGTGGTGGATGTGTGTGTGTCATTTGTGCTTGGTTTGTAAATATCAACAGTCATTCATGGGGTAGTGGGTGGCATTACAGTGATTGGACTCTAAATATCAACAGTAATTCATATGGTGATGGGTGTGTGGGTGTCATTACAGAGCTTGGACTGTAAATATTAACAGTAATTCATGGGGTAGTGGGTGTGGGGGTGTCATTACAGTGCTTTGACTGTAAATATCAACAGTCATTTATGGGGTGGTGGGTGTGTGGATGTCATTACAGTGCGTGGACTGAAAATATCAATTGTCATTCATGGGGGTAATGTGTGTGTGGGGGTCATTACATTGCTTGGACTGTAAATATCAACCGTGATTTATGGGGTGGTAAGTGTGTGGGTGTCATTACAGTCCTTGGACTGTAATTATCAACCATAATTAATAGGGGGGTTAGTGTGAGTGTGTTATTATAGTGTTTGGACTTTAAATATTAACAGTCATTAATTTGGTGGTGGATGTGTGGGTGTCATTATAGTGCTTGAACTGTAAATATCAACAGTCATTCATGGGGTTGTGGGTGTGTGGGTGTCATTACATTGCTTCAACTGTAAATATCAAGTCATTCATGGGGTGGTGGGTGTGTGTGTGTCATTTGTGCTTGGACTGTAAATATCAACAGTCATTCATTGGGTGGTGGGTGGCATTACAGTGCTTGGACTCTAAATATCAACAGTCATTCATGGGGTGATGGGTGTGTGGGTGTCATTACAGAGCTTGGATTGTAAATATCAACAGTCATTCATGGGGTTGTGGGTGTCTGGGTGTCTGTGCAATGCTTGGACTGTAAATATCAACAGTCATTAATGGGGAGGTGGGTGTGTGGGTGTCATTACATTGCTTGTACTGTAAATATCAAGTCATTTATTGGGTGGAGGGTGTGTGTGTGTCATTATTGCTTGGACTGTAAATATCAACAGTCATTCACGGGGTTATGGGTGGCATTACAATGATTGGACTCTAAATATAAAAAGTAATTCATAGGGTGATGGGTGTTAGGGAGTCATTACAGTGCTTGGACTGTAATTATTAACAGTCATTCATGGGGTTGTGGGTGTTTGGGTGTCTATGCATTCTTTGGACTGTAAATATCAACAGTTAATTATGGGGTGGTGGGTGTGTTGTGTCATTACATTGCTTGGACTGTAAATATTAACAGATATTCATGGGGTGGTGGGTGTGTGGGTGTCATTACAGTGTTTTGACTGTATATATTAACAGTCATTCAAAGGGTGGTGGGTGTCATTAGAGTGCTTGGACTCTAAATATCAACAGTTTTTTATGGGATGGTGGGTGTGAGGGTGTCATTACAGTGCTTAGACTGTAAATATCAACAGTCATTTATGGGGTGGCGGGTGTGTGGGTGTCATTATAGTGCTTGGACTGTAAATATCAACAGTCAATCATGGGGTGGTGAGTGTGTGGGTGTCATTACATTGCTTGGACTGTAAATATCAAGTCATTCATTGGGTGGTGGATGTGTGTGTGTCATTTGTGCTTGGATTGTAAATATCAACAGTCATTCATGGGGTAGTGGGTGGCATTACAGTGATTGGACTCTAAATATCAACAGTAATTCATATGGTGATGGGTGTGTGGGTGTCATTACAGTGCTTGGACTGTAAATATTAACAGTAATTCATGGGGTAGTGGGTGTGGGGGTGTCATTACAGTGCTTTGACTGTAAATATCAACCATAATTAATAGGGGGGTTAGTGTGAGTGTGTTATTACAGTGTTTGGACTTTAAATATTAACAGTCATTTATGGGGTGGTGGGTGTGTGGATGTCATTACAGTGCATGGACTGTAAATATCAACTGTCATTTAAGGGGTGGTGGGTGTGTGGGTGTCATTACAATGCTCAGACTGTAAATATTAACAGTTATTCATGGGGTGGTGGGTGTGTGGATGTCATTACAGTGCATGGACTGTAAATATCAACTGTCATTTAAGGGGTGGTGGGTGTGTGGGTGTCATTACAATGCTCAGACTGTAAATATTAAGTGTAATTTATGGGATAGTGGGTGTGTCGATGTCATTACATTGCTTGGACTGAAAATATCAACAGTCATTCTTAGGGTGGTAGGTGTGTGGGTGTTATTACAGTGCTTGGACTATAAATATCAACAGTCATTTATTGGGTGGTGGGTGTGTGGGTGTCATTACAGTGCTTGGACTGTAAATATAAACAGTCATTCATGTGGTGGTGGGTGTGTGTGTGTCATTATATTGCTTGGACTGTAAATATCAAGTCATTCATGGGGTGTTGGGTGTGTGTGTGTGTCATTAGTGCTTGGACTGTAAATATCAACAGTCATTCATGGGGTGGTGGGTGGCATTACAGTGCTTGGACTCCAAATATCAACAGTCATTCATGGGGTGGTGGGTGGCATTACAGTGCTTGGACTCCAAATATCAACAGTCATTCATGGGGTGATGGGTGTGTTTGTGTCATTACAGAGCTTGGACTGTAAATATCAACAGTCATTCATGGGGTTGTGGGTGTCTGGGTGTCTGTGCAGTGCTTGGACTGTAATTATCAGCAGTCAATCATGGGGTGGTGGGTGTGTGGGTGTCATTACAGAGCTTGGACTGTAAATATCAACAGTCATTCATGGGGTGGTTGGTGTGTGGGTGTCATTACAATGTTTTGATTGTAAATATCAACAGTCATTCATTGGGTGGTTGGTGTGTGGGTGTCATCACAGTGCTTGGGCTGTAAATATAAACAGTCATTCATGTGGTGATGGGTGTGTGGGTGTCATAACAGTGTTTTGACTGTAAATATTTACAGTCATTCATAGGTTGGTGGGTGTCATTAGAGTGCTTGGACTGTAAATATCAACAGTTTTTCATGGGGTGGTGGGTGTGTGGGTGTCATGACAGTGCTTGGACTGTAAATATCAACCATAATTAATGGGGTGGTGGGTGTTTGGGTGTCTATGCATTGCTTGGACTGTAAATATCAACAGTCAATCATGGGGTGGTGTGTGTGTGGGTGTCATTACAGTGCTTGGGCTGTAAATATAAACAGTCATTCAAGTGGTGGTGGGTGTGTGGGTGTCTTAACAGTGTTTTGACTGTAAATATTTACAGTCATATATAGGTTAGTGGGTGTCATTAGAGTGCTTGGACTGTAAATATCAACATTCATTCATGGGATGGTGGATGTGTGGGTGTCATTACAGAGCTTGGATTGTAAATATCAACAGTCATTTATGGGGTGGTGGGTGTTTGGGTGTCTATGCATTGCTTGGACTGTAAATATCAACAGTCAATCATGGGGTGGTGGGTGTGTGGGTGTCATTACAGTGCTTGGGCTGTAAATATAAACAGTCATTCAAGTGGTGGTGGGTGTGTGGGTGTCTTAACAGTGTTTTGACTGTAAATATTTACAGTCATATATAGGTTAGTGGGTGTCATTAGAGTGCTTGGACTGTAAATATCAACAGTTTTTCATGGGGTGGTGGGTGTGTGGGTGTCATGACAGTGCTTAGACTGTAAATATCAACCATAATTAATGGGGTGGTGGGTGTGGTGGTGTTATTACTGTGCTTGGCCTGTAAATATCAACAGTCATTCATGGGATGGTGGATGTGTGGGTGTCATTATAGTGCTTGAACTGTGAATATCAACAGTCATTCATGGTGTGGTGGGTGTGTGAGTGTCATTACATTGCTTGAACTGTAAATATCAAGTCATTCATCGGGTGTTGGGTGTGTGAGTGTGTCATTAGTGCTTGGACTGTAAATATCAACAGTCATTCATGGGGTGGTGGGTGGCATTACAGTGCTTGGACTCCAAATATCAACAGTCATTCATGGGGTGGTGGGTGGCATTACAGTGCTTGGACTCCAAATATCAACAGTCATTCATGGGGTGATGGGTGTGTTTGTGTCATTACAGAGCTTGGACTGTAAATATCAACAGTCATTAATGGGGTTTTGGGTGTCTGGGTGTCTGTGCAGTGCTTGGACTGTAAATATCAGCAGTCAATCATTGGGTGGTGGCTGTGTGGGTGTCATTACTGAGCTTGGACTGTAAATATCAACAGTCATTCATGGGGTGGTGGGTGTGTGGGTGTCATTACAGTGTTTTGATTGTAAATATCAACAATCATTAATAGGGTGGTGGGTGTCATTAGAGTGCTTGGACTGTAAATATCAACAGTCATTCATGGGGTGGTTGGTGTGTGGGTGTAATTACAGTGCTTGGACTGTAAATATCAACCATAATTCATGGGGTAGAGGGTGTGAGGGTGTCATTACAGTTCTTTGACTGTAAATATCAACAGTCATTTATGCGGTGGTGGGTGTGTGGGCGTCATTATAGTGCTTGGTCTGTAAATATCAACAGTCAATCATTGGGTGTGGGGTGTGTGGGTGTCATTACATTGCTTGGACTGTAAATATCAAGTCATTTATTGGGTGGTGGCTGTGTGTGTGTCATTAGTGCTTGGATTGTAAATATCAACAGTCATTCATGGGGTAGTGGGTGGCATTACAGTGATTGGACTCTAAATATCAACAAAATTCATAGTGTGATGGGTGTGTGGGTGTCATTACAGTGCTTGGACTGTAAATATTAACAGTAATTCATGGGGTAGTGGGTGTGGGGGTATCATTACAGTGCTTTGACTGTAAATATCAACAGTCATTCATGGGGTGGTGGGTGTGTGGATGTCATTACAGTGCATGGACTGAAAATATCAATTGTCATTAATGGGTTGGTGGGTGTGTGGGTGTCATTACATTGCTTGGACTGTATATATCAACCATCATTCATTAGGTGGTGGGTGTGTGGGTGTCATAACAGTGTGTTGACTGTAAATATTAACAGTCATTCATATGGTGGTGGGTGTCATTAGAGTGCTTGGACTGTAAATATTAACAGTCATTAATTTGGTGATGGGTGTGTTGATGTCATTACAGTGCATGGACTGAAAATATCAACTGTCCTTAATGGGGTGGTGAGTGTGTGGGTGTTATTACAATTCTTGGACTGTATATATCAACCATCATTAATTAGGTGGTGGGTGTGTGGGTGTCATTACAGAGCTTGGACTGTAAATATCAACAGTCATTCATGGGGTTGTGGGTGTCTGGGTGTCTGTGCAGTGCTTGGACTGTAAATATCAGCAGTCAATCATGGGGTGGTGGGTGTGTGGGTGTCATTACAGAGCTTGGACTGTAAATATTAACAGTAATTTATGGGGTGGTGGGTGTGTGGGTGTCATTACAGTGTTTTGATTGTAAATATCAACAATCATTAATAGGGTGGTGGGTGTCATTAGAGTGCTTGGACTGTAAATATCAATAGTTATTCATGGGGTGGTTGGTGTGTGGGTGTAATTACAGTGCTTGGACTGTAAATATCAATCATAATTCATGGGGTAGAGGGTGTGAGGGTGTCATTACAGTGCTTTGACTGTAAATATCAACAGTCATTTATGGGGTGGTTGGTGTGAGAGTGTCATTACAGTGCTTAGACTGTAAATATCAACAGTCATTTATGGGGTGGTGGGTGTGTGGGTGTCATTATAGTGCTTGGACTGTAAATATCAACAGTCAATCATGGGGTGTGGGGTGTGTGGGTGTCATTACATTGCTTGGACTGTAAATATCAAGTCATTCATTGGGTGGTGGCTGTGTGTGTGTCATTAGTGCTTGGATTGTAAATATCAACAGTCATTCATTAGGGTAGTGGGTGGCATTATAGTGATTGGACTCTAAATATCAACAGTATTTCATAGTGTGATGGGTGTGTGGGTGTCATTACAGTGCTTGGACTGTAAATATTAACAGTAATTCATGGGGTAGTGGGTGTGGGGGTGTCATTACAGTGCTTTGACTGTAAATATCAACAGTCATTCATGGGGTGGTGGGTGTGTGGATGTCATTACAGTGCATGGACTGAAAATATCAATTGTCATTCATGGGTTGGTGGGTGTGTGGGTGTCATTACATTGCTTGGACTGTAAATATCAACCGTGATTTATGGGGTGGTAAGTGTGTGGGTGTCATTACAGTCCTTGGACTGTAAATATCAACCATAATTAATAGGGGGGTTGGTGTGGGTGTGTTATTACAGTGTTTGGAGTGTAAATATTAACAGTCATTAATTTGGTGGTGGATGTGTGGGTTTCATTATAGTGCTTGAACTGTAAAAATCAACAGTCATTCATGGGGTGGTGGGTGTGTGGGAGTCATTACATTGCTTGGACTGTAAATATCAAGTCATTCATGGGGTGGTGGGTTTGTGTGTGTCATTTGTGCTTGGACTGTAAATAACAACAGTCATTCATTGGTAGGTGGGTGGCATTACAGTGCTTGGACTCTAAATACCAACAGTCATTCATGGGGTGATGGGTGTGTGGGTGTCATTTCAGAGCTTGGATTGTAAATATCAACTGTCATTCGTGGGGTTGTGGGTTTCTGGGTGTCTGTGCAATGCTTGTACTGTAAATATCAACAGTCATTCATGGGGTGGTGGGTGTGTGGGTGTCATTACACTGTTTTGACTGTATATATTTACAGTCATTCATATGGTGGTGGCTGTCATTAGAGTGCTTGGACTGTAAATATCAACAGTTTTTCATGGGGTGTCATTACAGTGCTCAGACTGTAAATACTAACAGTCATTCATGGTGTGGTTGGTGTGTGGATGTAATTACAGTAATTAGACAGAAAATATTAACAGTTATTCATGGGGTGGTGGGTGTGTGGGTGTCATTACAGTGCTTGGACTATAAAAATCAACCGTTATTTATGGGGTGGTGGGTGTGGGGGTTTCATTACAGTGCTTGGACTGTAAATATCAACAGTCATTCATGGGATGGTGGATGTGTAGGTGTCATTATAGTGATTGAACTGTTAATATCAACATTCATTTATGGTGTGGTGGGTGTGTGGGTGTCATTACATTGCTTGGACTGTAAATATTAAGTCATTCATTAGGTGTTGGGTGTGTGTTTGTGTCATTAGAGATTGGACTGTAAATATCAACTGTCATTCATGGGGGTGTGGGTGTCTGGGTGTCTGTGCAGTGCTTGGACTGTAAATATCAGCAGTCAATCATGGGTTGGTGGGTGTGTGGGTGTCATTAGAGAGCTTGGACTGTAAATATCAACAGTCATTTATTGGGTGGTGGGTGTGTGGGTGTAATTACAGTGCTTTGATTGTAAATATCAACAGTCATTCATAGGGTGGTGGGTGTCATTAGATTGCTTGGACTGTAAATATCAACAGTCATTCATAGGGTAGTGGGTGGCATTACAGTGATTGGACTCTAAATATCAAAAGTAATTCATAGGGTGATGGGTGTGTGGGTGTAATTATAGTGCTTGGAGTGAAAATATCAACTGTCATTCATGGGGTGGTGAGTGTGTGTGTGTTATTACAATTCTTGGACTGTAAATATCAATCATCATTCAATGGGTGGTGGGTGTGTGGGTGTCATTACAGTGCTCAGACTGTAAATATTAAGTGTCATTCATGGGATAGTGGGTGTGTCGATGTCATTACAGTGCTTGGACTGAAAATATCAACTGTCATTCATGGGGTGGTGGGTGTGTGGGTGTCATTACATTGCTTGGACTGTAAATATCAACCGTGATTTATCGGGTGGTAAGTGTGTGGGTGTCATTACAGTCCTTGGACTGTAAATATCAACCATAATTAATAGGGGGCTGGTGTTAGGGTGTCATTATAGTGCTTGAACTGTAAGTATCAACAGTCATTCATGGGGTGGTGGGTGTGTGGGTGTCATTACATTGCTTGGACTGTAAATATTAAGTCATTCATGGGGTGATGGGTGTGTAGGTGTCATTACAGAGCTTGGATTGTAAATATCAACAGTCATTCATGGGGTTGTGGGTGTCTGGGTGTCTGTGCAATGCTTGGACTGTAAATATCAACAGTCATTAATGGGGTGGTGGGTGTGTGGGTGTCATTACATCGCTTGGACTGTAAATATCAAGTCATTTATTAGGTGGTGGGTGTTTGGGTTTCTATGCATTGTTTGGACTGTAAATATCAACAGTTAATCATGGGGTGGTGGGTGTGTGGTGTCATTACAGTGCTTGGACTGTAAATATCAACAGTTATTCATGGGGTGGTGGGTGTGTGGGTGTCATTACACTGTTTTGACTGTATATATTAACAGTCATTCATAGGGTGGTGGGTGTCATTAGAGTGTTTGGACTGTATATATCAACAGTTTTTCATGGGGTTGTGTGTGTGTGGATATCATTACTGTTCATGAACTGAAAATATCAACTCTCATTCATGGGGTGGTGAGTGTGTGTGTGTTATTACAATTCTTGGACTGTAAATATCAATCATCATCCAATGGGTGGTGGGTGTGTGGGTGTCATTACAGTGCTCAGACTGTAAATATTAAGTGTCATTCATGGGATAGTGGGTGTGTCGATGTCATTACAGTGCTTGGAATGAAAATATCAACAGTCATTCAAAGGGTGGTAGATGTGTGGGTGTCATTACAGTGCTTGGACTATAAATATCAACCATCATTTATGGGGTGGTGGGTGTGTGGGTGTCATTACAGTGTTTGGACTGTAAATATCAACAGTCATTCATAGGGTGGTGGGTGTGTGAGTGTCATTACAGAGCTTGGACTGTAAATATCAACATTCATTAATGGAGTGGTGGGTGTGTGGGTGTCATTACAGTGCTTGGACTGTAAATATTAACTGTCAATCATAGGGTAGTCAGTGTGTGGGTGTCATTACAGTGCTTGGACTGTAAATATCAACTGTCATTCATGGGGTGGGGAGTGTGTGGGTGTCATTACAGTGCTTTAACTATAAATATTAACATACATTTATTGGGTGGTTGTGTCATTAGAGTGCTTGGACTGTAAATATCAACCATCATTCATTGGGTGGTGGGTGTGTGGATGACATTACAGTGATTGAACTGAAAATATCAACTGTCATTCATTGGATGGTGGGTGTGTGGGTGTAATTACAGTTCTTGGACTCTAAATATCAACCATCATTTATTGGGTGGTGGGTGTGTGGGTGACATTACAGTGCTTGGACTGTAAATATTAACAGTCATTCATGGGGTGGTGGGTGTGTAGGTGTCATTATAGTGCTTGGACTGAAAATATCAACAGTCATTTATGGGGTGGTGGGTGTGTGGGTGTCATTAAATTGCTTGGACTGAAAATATCAAGTCACTCATTGGGTGGTGGGTGTGGGTGTGTCATTAGTGCTTGGAATATACATATCAACAGTCATTCATGGGGTGGTGGGTGGCATTACAGTGTTTGGACTCTAAATATCAACAGTAATTCATAGGGTGATGGGTGTGTGGGTGTCATTACAGTGTTAGGACTGTAAATATCAACAGTCATTTATTGGGTGGTTTGTGTGTGAGTATCATTACAGTCCTTGGAATGTAAATATCAACCATTATTTATTGGGTGGTGGGTGTGTGGGTGACATTACAGTGCTTGGACTGTAAATATTAACAGTCATTCATGGGGTGGTAGATGTATAGATGTCATTACAGTGCTTGGACTGAGAATATCAACTGCCATTTATGGGGTGGTGGGTGTGTGGGTTTCATTACAGTTCTTGGACTGTAAATATCAATCATCATTCATTTGGTCGTGGGTGTGTGGGTGACATTACAGTGCTTGGACTGTAAATATTAACAGCCATTCATGGGGTGGTGGGTGTGTGGGTGTCATTACATTGCTTGGACTGTAAATATAAAGTCATTCATTATGTTGTGGATGTGTGTGTGTCATTAGTGCTTGGACTGTAAATATATACATTTATTCATGGGGTGGTGGGTGTCATTACAGTGCTTGGACTCTAAATATCAACAGTAATTCATAGGGTGAGGGGTGTGTGGGTTGTCATTACAGTGCTTGGACTGAAAATATCAACAGTCATTTATTGGGTGGAGGGTGTGTGGGTATCATTACAGTCCTTGGACTGTAAATATCAACCATCATTCATTAGGTGGTGGGTGTATGGGTGACATTACAGTGCTTGGACTGTAAATATTAAAAGTCATTCATGGGGTGGTAGGTGTGTAGATGTCATTAAAGTGCTTGGACTGAAAACATATACTATCAATCATGGGTGGTGGGTGTGTTGGTGACATTACAGTGCTTGGACTGTAAATATAATTATTTATTTATGGGGGGGTGGGTGTCATTACAGTGCTTGGACTCTAAATATCAACAGTAATTCATAGGGTGAGAGGTGTGTGGATGTCATTAAAGTGCTTGGACTGAAAATAACAACAGATATTCATGGGGTTTTAGGGGTGTGGTTGTCATTACAGAGCTTGGACTTTAAATATCAACCATCATTTATAGGGTGGTGGGTGTGTTGGTGTCATTACAGTGCTTGGACTGTAATTATCAACAGTCATTCATATGGTGGTGGGTGTGTGAGTGTCATTACAGTAGTTGGACTGTTAATGTCAACAGTTATTAATTGGGTGGTGGGTGTGTGGGTGTCATTACAGTGCTTGGACTGTAAATATCAACAGTCATTTCTGGGGTGGTGGGTGTATGGGTGTCTTTACAGTGTTTTAACTATAAATATCAACATTCATTTATTGGGTAGTGGGTGTCATTACAGTGCTTGGACTGTAAATATCAACAGTCATTCATAGGGTGGTGCGTGTGTGGGTGTCATGACAATGTTTGGACTGTAAATATCAACAGTCATTCATAGGGTGGTGAGTGTGTGGGTGTCATTACAGTTCTTGGACTGTAAATATCAACCATCATTCATTAGGTGGTGGGTGTGTGGGTGTCATTAAATTGCTCGGACTGTAAATATTAACAGTCATTAATGGTGTGGTGGGTGTGTGGATGTAATAACAGTGCTTGGACTAAAAATATCAACAGTCATTCATGGGGTGGTGGGTGTATGAGTGTCATTACAGTGTTTTAACTATAAATATCAACATTCATTTATTGGGTGGTGGGTGTCATGACAGTGCTTGGACTGTAAATATCAACAGTCATTCATAGGGTTGTGCATGTGTGGGTGTCATGACAGTGCTTGGACTGTAAATATTAACAGTCATTCATTTGGTGGTGAGTGTGTGGGTGTCATTACAGTGCTGAGACTGTAAATACTAACAGACATTTATGGTGTGGTGGGTGTGTGGATGTAATTACAGTGTTTGGACTAAAAATATCAACAGTCTTTCATGGGGTGGTTTGTGTGTGGGTGTCATTACAGTGCTTGGACTATAAAAATCAACCGTCATTTCTGGGGTGGTGGGTGTGTGGGTGTCATTACAGTACTTGGACAGTAAATATCAACAGTCATTCATAGGGCGGTGGGTGTGTGAGTGTCATTACAGAACCTGGACTGTAAATATCAACAGTCATTCATGGGGTGGTGGGTGTGTATGTGTCATTACAGTGCTTGGACTGTAAATATCAAAAGTCATTTTTTCGGTGGTGGGTGAGTGGGTGTCATTACAGTGCTAGGACTGTAAATATCAATAGTCATTTGTGGGGTAGTTGTTGTCATTAGAGTGCTTGGACTGTAAATTTCAACAGTCATTCATGGATTGGTGTGTGTGTTGGTGTCATTACAGTGCTTGGACTGTAAATATCAACCATAATTAATGGGGTGGTGGGTGTGGGGGTGTCACTACAGTGCTTGGACTGTAAATATCAACAGTCATTCATGGGAAAGTGGATGTGTGGGTGTCATTATAGTGCTTGAACTGTTAATATCAACAGTCATTAATGGGGTGGTGGGTGTGTGGGTGTCATTACATTGCTTGGACTGTAAATATCAACAGTCATTTATTGGGTGGTGGGTGTGTGGGTATCATTACAGTCCTTGGAATGTAAATATCAACCATTATTCATTGGGTGGTGGGTGTGTGGGTGACATTAGAGTGCTTGGACTGTAAATATTAACAGTCATTCATGGGGTGGTAGGGGTATAGATGTCATTACAGTGCTTGGACTGAGAATATCAACTGCCATTTATGGGGTGGTGGGTGTGTGGGTTTCATTACAGTTCTTGGACTGTAAATATCAACCATCATTCATTGGGTCGTGGGTGTGTGGGTGACATTACAGTGCTTGGACTGTAAATATTAACAGCCATTCATGGGGTGGTGAGTGTGTAGGTGTCATTATAGTGCTTGGACTGTAAATATCAACAGTCACTCATGGGGTGGTGGGTGTGTGAGTGTCATTACAGTAGTTGGACTGTTAATGTCAACAGTTATTAATTGGGTGGTGGGTGTGTGGGTGTCATTACAGTGCTTGGACTGTAAATATCAACAGTCATTTCTGGGGTGGTGGGTGTATGGGTGTCTTTACAGTGTTTTAACTATAAATATCAACATTCATTTATTGGGTAGTGGGTGTCATTACAGTGCTTGGACTGTAAATATCAACAGTCATTCATAGGGTGGTGCGTGTGTGGGTGTCATGACAATGTTTGGACTGTAAATATCAACAGTCATTCATAGGGTGGTGAGTGTGTGGGTGTCATTACAGTTCTTGGACTGTAAATATCAACCATCATTCATTAGGTGGTGGGTGTGTGGGTGTCATTAAATTGCTCGGACTGTAAATATTAACAGTCATTAATGGTGTGGTGGGTGTGTGGATGTAATAACAGTGCTTGGACTAAAAATATCAACAGTCATTCATGGGGTGGTGGGTGTATGAGTGTCATTACAGTGTTTTAACTATAAATATCAACATTCATTTATTGGGTGGTGGGTGTCATGACAGTGCTTGGACTGTAAATATCAACAGTCATTCATAGGGTTGTGCATGTGTGGGTGTCATGACAGTGCTTGGACTGTAAATATTAACAGTCATTCATTTGGTGGTGAGTGTGTGGGTGTCATTACAGTGCTGAGACTGTAAATACTAACAGACATTTATGGTGTGGTGGGTGTGTGGATGTAATTACAGTGTTTGGACTAAAAATATCAACAGTCTTTCATGGGGTGGTTTGTGTGTGGGTGTCATTACAGTGCTTGGACTATAAAAATCAACCGTCATTTCTGGGGTGGTGGGTGTGTGGGTGTCATTACAGTACTTGGACAGTAAATATCAACAGTCATTCATAGGGCGGTGGGTGTGTGAGTGTCATTACAGAACCTGGACTGTAAATATCAACAGTCATTCATGGGGTGGTGGGTGTGTATGTGTCATTACAGTGCTTGGACTGTAAATATCAAAAGTCATTCTTTTCGGTGGTGGGTGAGTGGGTGTCATTACAGTGCTTAGACTGTAAATATCAATAGTCATTTGTGGGGTAGTTGTTGTCATTAGAGTGCTTGGACTGTAAATTTCATCAGTCATTCATGGATTGGTGTGTGTGTTGGTGTCATTACAGTGCTTGGACTGTAAATATCAACCATAATTAATGGGGTGGTGGGTGTGGGGGTGTCACTACAGTGCTTGGACTGTAAATATCAACAGTCATTCATGGGAAAGTGGATGTGTGGGTGTCATTATAGTGCTTGAACTGTTAATATCAACAGTCATTAATGGGGTGGTGGGTGTGTGGGTGTCATTACATTGCTTGGACTGTAAATATCAACAGTCATTTATTGGGTGGTGGGTGTGTGGGTATCATTACAGTCCTTGGAATGTAAATATCAACCATTATTCATTAGGTGGTGGGTGTGTGGGTGACATTAGAGTGCTTGGAATGTAAATATTAACAGTCATTCATGGGGTGGTAGGGGTATAGATGTCATTACAGTGCTTGGACTGAGAATATCAACTGCCATTTATGGGGTGGTGGGTGTGTGGGTTTCATTACAGTTCTTGGACTGTAAATATAAACCATCATTCATTGGGTCGTGGGTGTGTGGGTGACATTACAGTGCTTGGACTGTAAATATTAACAGCCATTCATGGGGTGGTGAGTGTGTAGGTGTCATTATAGTGCTTGGACTGTAAATATCAACAGTCACTCATGGGGTGGTGGGTGTGTGGGTGTCATTACATTGCTTGGACTGTAAATATCAAGTCATTCATTATGTGGTGGGTGTGTGTGTATCATTAGTGCTTGGACTGTAAATATAAACATTTATTCATGTGTTATTAATGATACACACACACCCACCACATAATGAATGACTTGATATTTACAGTCCAAGCAATGTAATGACACCCACACACCCACCACCCCATGAGTGACTGTTGATATTTACAGTCCAAGCACTATAATGACACCTACACACATTCCAAGGTGTCATTACAGTGCTTGTACTCTAAATATCAACAGTAATTCATATGGTTAGGGGTGTGTGGGTGTCATTACAGTGCTTGGAATGAAAAAATCAACAGTCATTTTTTGGGTGGAGGGTGTGTAGGTATCATTACAGTCTTTGGACTGTAAATATCAACCATCATTCATTGGGTGGTGGGTGTATGGGTGACATTACAATGCATGAACTGTAAATATTAACAGTCATTCATGGGGTGGTAGGTGTGTAGATGTCATTACAGTGCTTGGACTGAAAATATCAACTGTCATTCATGGGTGGTGGGTGTGTGGGTGACATTACAGTGCTTGGACTGTAAATATAAACAGTCATTCATGGGGTGGTGGGTGTGTGGATGTCATTAAAGTGCTTGGACTGAAAATAACAACAGTTATTCATGGGGTGGTGGGTGTGTGGGTGTCATTACAGAGCTTGGACTTTAAATATCAGCCATCATTTATAGGGTGGTGGGTGTGTGGGTGTCATTACAGTGCTTAGACTGTAAATATCAACAGTCAATCATGGGGTGGTCGGTGTGTGGGTGTCATTACAGTGCTTGAACTGTAAATATCAATAGTCATTTCTGGGGTGGTGAGTGTAAGGGTGTCATTACAGTGTTTTAACTATAAATATCAACATTCATTTATTGGGTAGTGGGTGTCATGACAGTGCTTGGACTGTAAATATCAACAGTCATTCATAGGGTGGTGCGTGTGTGGGTGTCATGACAGTGCTTGGACTGTAAATATCAACAGTCATTCATAGGGTGGTGAGTGTGTGGGTGTCATTACAGTTCTTTGACTGTAAATATCAACCATCATTCATTAGGTGGTGTTTGTGTGGGTGTCATTAAAGTGCTTGGACTGTAATTATTAACAGTCATTAATGGTGTGGTGGGTGTGTGGATGTAATTACAGTGCTTGGACTAAAAATATCAACAGTCATTCATGGGGTGGTGGGTGTATGAGTGTCATTACAGTGTTTTAACTATAAATATCAACATTCATTTATTGGGTGGTGGGTGTCATGACAGTGCTTGGATTGTAAATAACAACAGTCATTCATAGGGTTGTGCATGTGTGGGTGTCATGACAGTGCTTGGACTGTAAATATCAACAGTCATTCATTTGGTGGTGAGTGTGTATGTGTCTTTACAGATCTTGGACTGTAAATATCAACATTCATTCATTAGGTGGTGGGTGTGTGGGTGTCATTACAGTGCTGAGACTGTAAATGCTAACTGTCATTCATGGTATGGTGGGTGTGTGAAAGTAATTACAGTGTTTGGACTAAAAATATCAACAGTCTTTCATGGGGTGGTGGGTGTGTGGGTGTCATTACAGTGCTTGGACTATAAAAATCAACCATCATTTCTGGGGTGGTGGGTGTGTGGGTGTCATTACAGTGCTTGGACTGTTAATATCAACACTCATTCATAGGGTGGTGGGTGTGTGAGTGTCATTACAGTGCTTGGACTGTAAATATCAAAAGTAATTCTTTTCGGTGGTGGGTGTGTGGGTGTCATTACAGTGCTTAGACTGTAAATATCAATAGTCATTTGTGGGGTAGTTGGTGTCATTAGAGTGATTGGACTGTAAATTTCAACAGTCATTCATGGATTGGTGTTTGTGTTGGTGTCATTACAGTGCTTGGACTGTAAATATCAACCATAATTAATGTGGTGGTGGGTGTGGGGGTGTCACTACAGTGCTTGGACTGTAAATATCAACAGTCATTCATGGGAAGGTGGATGTGTGGGTGTCATTATAGTGCTTGAACTGTTAATATCAACAGTCATTCATGGGGTGGTGGGTGTGTGGGTGTCATAACATTGCATGGACTGTAAATATCAAGTCATTCATGGGGTGTTGGGTGTGTGTGTGTCATTAGTGCTTGGACTGTAAATATCAACAGTCATTCATGGGGTGGTGGGTTTCATTACAGTGCTTGGACTCCAAATATCAACAGTCATTCATGGGGTGATGGGTGTATTTGTGCCATTACAGAGCTTGGACGGTAAATATTAACAGTTATTCATGGGGTTGTGGGTGTGTGGGTGTCTGTGCAGTGCTTGGACTGTAAATATCAGCAGTCAATCATGGGGTGGTAGGTGTGTGGGTGTCATTACAGAGCTTGGACTGTAAATATCAACAGTCATTCATGGGGTGGTGGGTGTGTGGGTGTCATTACAGTGTTTTGATTGTAAATATCAACAGTCATTCATAGGGTAGTGGGTGTCATTAGAGTGCTTGGACTGTAATTATCAACAGTCATTCATGGGGTGGTTGGTGTGTGGGTTTCATTACAGTGCTTGGACTGTAAATATCAACCATAATTCATGGGGTGGTGGGTGTGGGGGTGTCATTACAGTGCTTTAACAGTGAATATCAACAGTCATTCATGGGATGGGGGGTGTGAGGGTGTCATTACAGTGCTTAGACTGTAAATATCAACAGTCATTCATGGGGTGGTGGGTGTGTGGGTGTCATTACAGTGTTTTGATTGTAAATATTAACAGTCATTCATAGGGTAGTGGGTGTCATTAGAGTGCTTGGACTGTAATTATCAACAGTCATTCATGGGGTGGTTGGTGTGTGGGTGTCATTACAGTTCTTGGACTGTAAATATCAACCATAATTCATGGGGTGGTGGGTGTGGGGGTGACATTACAGTGCTTGGACTGTAAATATTAACAGTCATTCATGGGGTGGTAGGTGTATAGATGTCATTACAGTGCTTGGACTGAGAATATCAACTGCCATTTATGGGGTGGTGGGTGTGTGGGTTTCATTACAGTTCTTGGACTGTAAATATCAACCATCATTCATTGGGTCGTTGGTGTGTGGGTGACATTACAGTGCTTGGACTGTAAATATTAACAGCCATTTATGGGGTGGTGAGTGTGTAGGTTTCATTATAGTGCTTGGACTGTAAATATTAACAGTCACTCATGGGGTGGTGGGTGTGTGGGTGCCATTACATTGCTTGGACTGTAAATATCAAGTCATTCATTATGTGGTGTGTGTGTGTGTCATTAGTGCTTGGACTGTAAATATAAACATTTATTCATTGGGTGGTGGGTGTCATTACAGTGCTTGGACTCTAAATATCAACAGTAATTCATAGGGTGAGGGGTGTGTGGGTGTCATTACAGTGCTTGGACTGAAAATATCAACAGTTATTTAATGGGTGGAGGGTGTGTGGGTATCATTACAGTCCTTGGACTGTAAATATCAACCATCATTCATTGGGTGGTAGGTGTATGGGTGACATTACAGTGCTTGAACTGTAAATATTAACAGTCATTCATGGGGTGGTAGGTGTGTAGATGTCATTACAGTGCTTGGAATGAAAATATCAACTGTCATTCATGGGTGGTGGGTGTGTGGGTGACATTACAGTGCTTGGACTGTAAATATAAACAGTCATTCATGGGGTGGTGGGTGTGTGGATGTCATTAAAGTGCTTGGACTGAAAATAACAACAGTTATTCATGGGGTTGTAGGTGTGTGGGTGTCATTACAGAGCTTGGACTTTAAATATCAGCCTTCATTTATAGGGTGGTGGGTGTGTGGGTGTCATTACAGTGCTTAGACTGTGAATATCAACATTCATTCATGGGGTGGTGGGTGAGAGTGTCATTACAGTGCTTAGACTGTAAATATCACCAGTCATTCATGGGGTGGTGGGTGTGTGGGTGTCATTATAGTGCTTGGACTGTAAATATCAAGTCATTCATTGGATGGTGGGTGTGTGTGCGTCATTAGTGCTTGGACTGTAAATATCAACAGTCATTTATGGTGTAATGGGTGGCATTACAGTGATTGGACTCTAAATATCAACAGTAATTCATAGGGTGATAAGTGTGTGGGTGTCATTACAGTGCTTGGACTGTAAATATTAATAGTAATTCATGGGGTTGTGGGTGTTTGGGTGTCTATGCATTGCTTGGACTGTAAATATCAACAGTAAATCATGGGGTGGTGGGTGTGTGGGTGTAATTACAGTGCTTGGACTGTAAATATAAACAGTCATTCAAGGGGTGGTGGGTGTGTGGGTGTCATAACAGTGCTTGGACTGTAAATATCAACAGTCATTCATAGTGTGGTGAGTGTCATTAGAGTGATTGGACTGTAAATATCAACAGTTTTTCATGGGGTGGTGGGTGTGTGGGTGTCATTACAGTGCTTGGACTGTAAATATAAACAGTCATTCATGGAGATGTGGGTGTGTGGATGTCATGAAAGTGCTTTGAATGAAAATAACAACAGTTATTCATGGGGTAGTAGGTGTGTGGGTGTCATTACAGAGCTTGGACTTTAAATATCAACCGTCATTTATAGGATGGTGGGTGAGAGGGTGTCATTACAGTGCTTAGACTGTAAATATCAATAGTCATTTGTGGGGTAGTGGGTGTCATTAGAGTGCTTGGACTGTAAATTTCAACAGTCATTCATGGATTGGTGTGTGTGTGTTGGTGTCATTACAGTGCTTAGACGGTAAATATCAACAGTCATTCATGGGGTTGTGGGTGTTTGGGTGTCTATGCATTGCTTGGACTGTAAATATCAACAGTCAATCATGGGGTGGTGGGTGTGTGGGTGTCATTACAGTGCTTGGACTGTAAATATCAACCGTCATTCATGGGGTGGTGAGTGTGTTGGGGTTATTACAGTTCTTGGACTGTAAATATCAACCATCATTTATTGGGTGGTGGGTTTGTGGGTGTCATTACAGTGCTCAGACTGTAAATATTAACAGACATTAATGGGGTGGTGGGTATGTGGATGTCATTACATTGCTTGGACTGAAAATATCATCTGTCATTCATGGAGTGGTGAGTGTGTGGTTGTTATTACAATTCTTGGACTGTAAATATCAACCATCATTCATTGGGTGGTGGGTGTGTAGATGTCATTACAGTGCTCAGACTGTAAATATTAACAGTCATTCATGGGGTTGTAGGTGTGTGGATGTCATTACAGTGCATGGACTAAAAATTAAATTGCCATTCATGGAGTGGTGGGTGTCATTACATTGCTTGGACTGTAAATATCAAGTCATTCATTGAGTTGTGGGTGTGTGTGTGTCATTATTGCTTGGACTGTAAATATCAACAGTCATTCATGGGGTGGTGGGTGGCATTACAGTGATTGGAATCTAAATATCAAAAGTAATTTATAGGGTTATGGGTGTGTGGGTGTCATTACACTGCTTGTACTTTAATTATTAACAGTCATTCATGGGGTTGTGGGTGTTTGGGTGTCTATGCATTGTTTGGACTGTAAATATCAACAGTTAATCATGGGGTGGTGGGTGTGTGGTGTCATTACAGTGCTTGGACTGTATATATTAACAGTCATTCATAGGGTGGTGGGTGTCATTAGAGTGCTTGGACTGTAAATATTAACAGTCATTCATGGGGTGGTGGGTGTGTGGATGTCATTACAGTGCATGGACTAAAAATATCAATTGTCATTCATGGGGTGGTGGGTGTCATTATCATGGGGTGGGGAGTGTATGGGTGTTATTACAGTTCTTGGACTGTAAATATCAACCATCATTCATTGGGTGGTGGGTGTGTGGCTGTCATTACTGTGCTCAGACTGTAAATATTAACAGTCATTCATGGGGTGGTGGGTGTTTGGATGTCATTACATTGCATGGACTGAAAATATCAACTGTCATTAATGGGGTGGTGAGTGTGTGGGGGTCATTACAGTGCTTGGACTGTAAATATCAACCGTCAGTTATGGGGTGGTGGGTGTGTGGGTTTATTTACAGTGCTTAGACTGTAAATATCAAATGTCATTCTTAGGGTAGTGGGTGCCATTACATTGCTTAGACTGTAAATATCAACAGTCATTTATGGGGTGGTGGGTGTGTGGATGTCATTACAGTGCATGGACGGAAAATATCAACTGTCATTCATGGGGTAGTGAGTGTGTGGGGGTTATTACAGTTCTTGGACTGTAAATATCAACCATCATTCATTGGGTGGTGGGTGTGTGGGTGTCATTACAGTGCTCAGATTGTAAATATTAACAGTCATTCATCGGGTGGTGGGTATGTGGATGTCATTACATTGCTTGGACTGAAAATATCAACTGTCATTCATGGAGTGGTGAGTGTGTGGGTG
This sequence comes from Petrolisthes cinctipes, assembly GCA_033782935.1. Classification (NCBI taxonomy): domain Eukaryota; kingdom Metazoa; phylum Arthropoda; class Malacostraca; order Decapoda; family Porcellanidae; genus Petrolisthes; species Petrolisthes cinctipes. Next base: position 318,954 of record JAWQEG010000079.1, read on the forward strand.
TTATTGCAATTTTTGGACTGTAAATATCAACCATCATTCATTGGGTGGTGGGTGTGTGGGTGTCATTACAGTGCTCGGACTGTAAATATTAACAGTCATTCATGGGGTGGTGGGTGTGTGGATGTCATTACAGTGCATGGACTAAAAATATCAATTGTCATTCATGGGGTGGTGGTTGTCATTACATTGCTTGGACTGTAAATATCAAGTCATTCATTAAGTGGTGGGTGTGTGTGTGTCATTATTGCTTTAACTGTAAATATCAACAGTCATTCATGGGGTGGTGGGTGGCATTACAGTGATTGGAATCTAAATATCAAAAGTAATTTATAGGGTGATGGGTGTGTGGGTGTCATTACAGTGCTTGGACTGTAATTATTAACAGTCATTCATGGGGTTGTAGGTGTTTGAGTGTCTATGCATTGTTTGGACTGTAAATATCAACAGTTAATCATGGGGTGGTGGGTGTGTGGTGTCATTACAGTGCTTGGACTGTATATATCAGCAGTTATTCATGGGGTGGTGGGTGTGTGGGTGTCATTACAGTGTTTTGACTGTATATATTATCAGTCATTCATAGGGTGTTGGGTGTCATTAGAGTGCTTGGACTGTAAATATTAACAGTTTTTCATGGGGTGGGGAGTGTATGGGTGTTATTACAGTTCTTGGACTGTAAATATCAACCATCATTCATTGGGTGGTATATGTGTGGCTGTCATTACAGTGCTCAGACTGTAAATATTAACAGTCATTCATGGGGTGGTGGGTGTGTGGATGTCATTACAGTGCATGGACTGAAAATATCAACTGTCATTCATGAGGTGGAGAGTGTGTGGGTGTTATTACAATTCTTGGACTGTAAATTTCAATCATCATTCAATGGGTGGTGGGTGTGTGGGTGTCATTACAGTGCTCAGACTGTAAATATTAACAGTTATTCATATGGTTGTGGGTGTGTGGATGTCATTACAGTGCATGGACGGAAAATATCAACTGTCATTCAAGGGGTGGTGGGTGTGTGGGTGTCATTACAGTGCTTGGACTGTAAATATCAACCGTGACTTATGGGGTGGTAGGTGTGTGGGTTTAAATACAGTGCTTAGAGTGTAAATATCAAATGTCATTCTTAGGGTAGTGGGTGCCATTACATTGCTTAGACTGTAAATATCAACAGTCATTTATGGGGTGGTGGGTGTGTGGGTGTCATTACAGTGCTTGGACTGTAAATATCAACAGTCATTTATGGAGTGGTGGGTGTGTGGGTGTCATTACAGTGCTTGGACTCTAAATATCAACAGTCATTCATGGGGTGGTGGGTGTGTGGGTGTCATTACAGTGCTTAGACTGTATATATTAACAGTCATTTATTGGGTGGTGGGTATGTGGGTGTCATTACAGAGCTTGGACTGTAAATATCAACAGTCATTCATAGGGTGGTGGGTGTGTGAGTATCATTTCAGAGCTTGGACTGTAAATATCAACAGTCATTCAGGGTGTGGTTGGTGTGTAGGTGTCATTACAGTGCTTGGACTGTAAATATCAAAAGTCATTCGTGGGGTTGTGGGTGTGTGGGTGTCATTACATTGCTTAGACTGTAAATATCAACAAACATTTATTGGGTGGTGGGTGTGTGGCTGTCATTACAGTGCTTGGACTGTAAATATCAACAGTCAATTATGGGGTGGTGGGTGTGTTGGTGTCATTATAGTGCTTGGACTGAAAATATCAACAGTCATTCAAGGGGTGTTGGGTGTGTGGGTGTCATTACAGTGCTTGGACTGTAAATATTAACTGTGATTTATGGGGTGGTGGGTGTGTAGGTGTCATTACAGTGTTTGGACAGTAAATATCAAAAGTCATTCTTGGGGTGGTGAGTGTGTGGGTGTCATTACAATGCTTAGACTCTAAATATCAACAGTCATTTATGGGGTGGTGGGTGTGTGGGTGTCATTACAGTGCTTAGACTGTAAATATGAACAGTTATTTATGGGGTGGTGGGTGTGTGGCTGTTATTACAGTGTTTGGACTGTAAATATCAACAGTCAATCATGGGGTGGTGGGTGTGTGGGTGTCATTACAGTGCTTGGACTGTAAATATCAACAGTCATTCATGGGGTGGTGGGTGTGTGGGTGTCATAACAGTGTTTTGACTGTAAATATTAACAGTCATTCATATGTTGGTGTGTGTCATTAGAGTGCTTGGACTGTAAATATCAACAATTTTTCATGGGGTGGTGGGTGTGTGGGTGTCATGACAGTGCTTGGACTGTAAATATCAACAGTCATTCATGGGGTGGTGAGTGTGAGGGGGTTATTACACTTCTTGGACTGTAAATATCAACCATCATTCATTGGGTGGTGGGTGTGTGGGTGTCATTACAGTGTTTAAAATGTAAATATTAACAGTCATTCATGGAGTGGGGGGTGTGTTGCTGTCATTACAGTGCTTGGACTGTAAATATCAACAGTCAATCATGAGGTGGTGGGTGTGCGGGTGTCATTACAGTGTTTTGACTGTAAATATTAAAAGTCATTCATAGGTGGTGGGTGTGTGGGTGTCATTACAGTGTTTTGATTGTAAATATCAACAGTCAATTATAGGTTGGTTGGTGTCGTTAGAGTGCTTGGATAGTAAATATCAACAGTCATTCATGGGGTGGTGGGTGTGTGGGTGACATTACATTGCGTGGACTGTAAATATCAACCATAATTCATGGGGTGGTGGGTGTGCGGGTCTCATTACAGTGCTTTGACTGTGAATATCAACAGTCATTCATAAGGTGATGGGTGTGAGGGTGTCATTACAGTGCTTAGACTGTAACTATCAACAGTCATTCATGTGGTGGTGGGTGTGTGTGTCATTATAGTGCTTGGACTGTAAATATAAACAGTCACTCATGGGGTGGTGGGTGTCTGTGTGTCATTAGTGCTTGGACTGTAAATATCAACAGTCATTCAAGGGGTTGTGGGTGGCATTACAGTGCTTTGACTGTAAATATCAACAGTCATTCATAGAGTGGTGGGTGTGTGAGTGTCATTACAGAGCTTTGACTATAAATATCAACAGTCATTCATGGGATTGTGGGTTTTTGGGTGTCTATGCAGTGCTTGGAGTATAAATATCAACAGTCAATCATGGGGTGGTGGGTGTGTGGTTGTCATTACAGTGCTTGGACTCTAAATATCAACAGTCATTCATGGGGTGGTGGGTGTGTGGGTGTCATTACAGTGCTTAGACTGTAAATATTAACAGTCATTTATTGGGTGGTGGGTGTGTGGGTGTCATTACAGAGCTTGGACTGTAAATATCAACAATCATTCATAGGGTGGTTGGTGTGTGAGTATCATTACAGAGCTTGGACTGTAAATATCAACAGTCATTCAGGGGGTGGTTGGTGTGTAGGTGTTATTACAGTGCTTGGACTGTAAATATCAAAAGTCATTCTTGGGGTTGTGGGTGTGTGGGTGTCATTACATTGCTTAGACTGTAAATATCAACAAACATTTATTGGGTGATGGGTGTGTGGCTGTCATTACAGTGCTTGAACTGTAAATATCAACAGTCATTCATGGGGTGGTGGGTATGTGGGTGTCATTACAGTGTTTTGATTGTAAATATCAACAGTCATTCATAGAGTGGAGGGTGTCATTAAAGTCCTTGGAATGTAAATATCAACAGTCATACATAGGGTGGTGGGTGTGTGGGTGTCATTACAGTGCTTGTACTTTAAATATCAACCATAATTCATGGGGTGATGGGTGTGTGGTTGTCATTACAGAGCTTGGACTGTAAATATCAACAGTCATTCATGGGGTGGTATGTGTTTGGGTGTCATTACAGTGCTTGGACTATAAATATCAACAGTCAATCAAGGGGTGGTGGGTGTCAAGGTGTCATTACAGTGCATGGACTGTAATTATCAACAGTCATTCATGTGGTGGTGGGTGTGTGGGGGTCATTACAGGGTTTTGACTGTAAATATCAACAGTCATTCATGGGGTGGTGAGTGTGTGGGAGTCATTACAGTTCTTGGACTGTAAATATTAACAGTCATTTATGGGGTGGTGGATGTGTGGATGTCATTATAGTGCTTGGACTAATAATATCAACAGTCAATCATAGGGTGGTGGGTGAGTGGGTGTCATTACAGTGTTTTGATTGTAAATATCAACAGTCATTTATAGGGTTGTGGATGTCATTACATTGCTTGGACTGTTAATATCAACAGTCATTTATGGAATGGTGGTTGTGTGGGTGTCATTACAGTGCTTGGACTGTTAATATCAACCATAACTCATGGGGTGGTTGGTGTGGGGGTGTCATTACAGTGCTTTGACTGTAAATATCAACAGTCATTTATGAAATGGTGGGTGTGTGGGTATCATTATAGTGCTTGGACTGTAAATATCAAGTCATTTTTGGGGTGGTGGGTGTGTGGCTGTCATTAGTGCTTTGAATGTAAATATCAACAGTCATTCATGGGGTGGTGGATGGCATTACAGTGCTTGGACTGTAAATATCAACAGTCATTCATAGGGTGATGGGTGTGTGGGTGTCATTATAGTGTTTGGACTGTAAATACCAACTCTCATTCATGGGGTGGTTGGTGTGTGGGTGTCATTACAGTGCTTTGACTGTAAATATAAGAGTCATTCATGGGGTGGTGGGTGTGAGGGTGTCATTACAGTGCATGGACTGTAAATATCAACCATAACTCATGGGGTGGTGGGTGTGGGGGTGTCATTACATTGGTGTGACTATAAATATCAACAGTCATTCATAGGGTGGTGGGTGTGAGGGTGTCATGTCAGTGTTTGGACTCTAAATATCAATAGTCATTTATAGAGTGGTGGGTGTTTGGGTGTCATTACATTGCTTGGACTGTAAATATCAACAGTCAATCATGAGGTAGTGGGTGTGTGGGTGTCATTAGAGTGCTTAGACTGTAAATATCAACAGTCATTCATAGGGTGGTGGGTTTCATTAGAGTGCTTGGACTATATATATCAACAGTCATTAATGGGGTGGTGAGTGTATGGGTGTCATTATAGTGCATGGACTGTAAATATCAACAATAATTCATGGAGTGGTCGGTGTGTTGGTGTCATTACAGAGCTTTAACTGTAAATATCAACAGTCATTCATGAAATGGTGGGTGTGTGGGTGTTATTACAGTGTTCGGATTGTAAATATCAACAGTCATTTATGGGGTTGTGGGTGTGTGGGTGTCATTATAGTGCTTGGACTTTAAATACCAACAGTCATTTATGGGGTGGTTGGTGTGTGGTTGTCATTACAGTGCTTGGACTGTAAATATCAAGTCATTAATTGGGTGGTGGTTGTGTTTGTGTCATTATTGCTTGGACTGTAAATATCAATAGTCATCTATAGGGTGGGGGTTGTGTGGGTGTCATTACAGTGCTTAGACTGTAAATATCAACAGTCATTTAAGGAGTGGTGGGTGTGTGGCTGTCATTACAGTGCTTGGACTGTAAATATAAACAGTCAATCATGTGGTGGTAGGTGTGTGGGTGTCATTACAGTGCTTGAACTGTAAATATCAACATTCATTCATGGGGTGGTAGGTGTGTGGGTGTCATTGCAGTCATTCATAGGGTGGAGGGTGTCATTTGAGTCCTTGGACTCTAAATATAAACAGTCATTCATGGGGTGGTGGGTGTGTGGGTGTCATTACAGTGCTTGGACTGTAAATATCAACAGTCATTCATGGGGTGATAGGTGTGTGGTTGTCATTACAGAGCTTGGACTGTAAACATCAACAGTCATTCATGGGGTGGTATGTGTTTTGGTGTCATTACAGTGCTTGAACTATAAAAATCAACAGTCAATCAAGGGGTGGTGGGTCTCAAGGTGTCATAACAGTGCTTGGACTGTAAATATCAACAGTCATTATTGGGGTGGTGGGTGTCATGAGAGTGCTTAGACTGTAAATATCAACAGTCATTTATGGGGTGGTGGGTGTGTTGCTGTCATTACAGTGCTTGGACTGTAAATATCAACAGTCATTCATGGGGTGGTGGGTGTGGTGGTGTTATTACAGTTCTTTGATTGTAAATATCAACAGTCATTCATGAAATGTAGGGTGTGTGGGTGTCATTAGAGTCCTTGGACTGTAAATATCAACCATAATTCATGGGGTGGTGGGTGTGTGAGTGTCATTACAGAGCTTGGACTGTAAATATCAACAGTCCTTCATGGGGTGGGTGGTGTGTGGGTGTCATTACAGTGCATGGACTTTAAATATCAACAGTCATTATTGGGGTGGTGGTTGTCATGTGAGTGCTTGGACTGTAAATATCAACAGTCATTCATGGGGTGGTGGGTGTGTTGGTGTTATTACAGTTCTTTGATTGTAAATATCATCAGTCATTCATAGGGTGGTGGGTGTCATTAGAGTGCTTGGACTGTAAATATCAAGAGTCATTAATGGGGTCATGAGTGTGTGTTGGTGTCATTGCAGTGCTTGGACTGTAAATATCAACAGTCGTTCATTGGGTGGTGGGTGTGAGGGTGTCATTACAGTGCATGGACTGTAAATATCAACAGTCATTCATGGGGTGGTGGGTCTGTGGGTGTCATTATAGTGCTTGGACTGTAAATATCAACAGTCATTCATGGTGTGGTGGGTTTGTGGGTGTCATTACAGTGTTTGGACTGTAAATATCAAGTCATTTATAGGGTGGTGAGTGTGTGGGTGACATTATTGCTTGGACTGTAAATATCAACAGTCATTCATGGGTGGTGGGTGTGTGGGTGTTATTATAGTGCTTTGACTGTAAATATCAACAGTTATTCAGAGGGTGGTGAGTGTCATTAGAGTGCTTGGACTGTAAATATCAACAGTTATTCATGGGGTGGTGGGTGTGTGGGTGTCATTACAGTGTTTGGAATGTAAATATCAACAGTCATTCATGGGGTGGTGAGTGTGTGGGTGTCATTACAGTGCTTGGACTGTGAATATCAACAGTCATTCATGGGGTGGTTGGTTTGTGGGTGTTATTACAGTGCTTGGACTGTAAATATCAACAGTCATTTAGAGGGTGGTGGGTGTCATTACAGTGCATGGACTATAAATATTAACAGTCATTTATGGGGTGGTCGGTGTGTGAATGTCATTACAGTGTTTGGACTGTAAATATCAACAGTCATTCATGGGGTGGTGCATGTGTGGGTGTCATTACAGTGCTTGGACTAAGAATATCAACAGTCATTTATGGGGTGGTTGGTGTGTGGGTGTTATTACAGTGTTTTGATTGTAAATATGAACAGTCATTTATATGGTGGTGGATGTCATTACATTGCTTGGACTGTAAATATCAACAGTCATTAATGGGGTGGTAGGTGTTTGGGTGTCAGTACAGTGCTTGGACTATAAATATCAACAGTTAATCAAGGGGTGGTGGGTGTCGGGGTGTCATTACAATGCTTGGACTGTAATTATCAACAGTCATTCATTTGGTGGTGGGTGTGTGGGGTCATTACAGTGTTTCGACTGTAAATATCAACAGTCATTTATGGGGTGGTGAGTGTGAGGGAGTCATTACAGTTCTTGGACTGTAAATATTACCAGTCATTCATGGGGTGGTGGATGTGTGGATGTCATTACAGTGCTTGGACTGTATATATTAACAGTCATTTATGGGGTGGTGGGTGTGTGGATGTCATTACAGTGCTTGGACTGAAAATATCAACACTCATTAATGGGGTGGTGGGTTTGTGGGTGTCATTACAGTTCTTGGTCTGTAAATTTCAACCATCATTCATTGGGTGGTGGGTGTGTGGGTGTCATTACAGTGTTTGGACTGCAAATATTAACAGTCATCCATGGTGTGGTGGGTGTCATTAGAGTGCTTGGACTGTAAATATTCATAGTCATTCATAGGGTGGTGGGTGTGTGGGTGTCATTAAAGAGCTTGGACTGTAAATATCAACAGTCATTCATGGGGTGGTGGGTGTGTGGTTGTCATTACTGTGCTTGGACTGTAAATATCAACAGTCATTATTGGGGTGGTGGGTGTCATGAGAGTGCTTAGACTGTAAATATCAACACTCATTTATGGGGTGGTGGGTGTGTGGCTGTCATTACAGCGCTTGGACTGTAAATATCAACAGTCATTCATGGGGTGGTGGGTGTGTTGGTGTTATTACAGTTCTTTGATTGTAAATATCAAGAGTCATTCATGGGGTGGTGGGTGTGTTGGTGTTATTACAGTTCTTTGATTGTAAATATCAACAGTCATTCATAGGGTGGTGGGTGTCATTAGAGTGCTTGGACTGTAAATATCAACAGTCATTAATAGGGTCGTGAGTTTGTGTTTGTGTCTTTACCGTGCTTGGACTGTAAATATCAACAGTCATTTATGGGGTGGTGGGTGTGTGGGTGTCATTACAGTTCTTGGACAGTAAATATCAAGTCATTCATGGGGTGGTGGGTGTGTGGGTGTCATTATTGCTTGGACTGTAAATATCAACAGTCATTCATGGGGTGGTGGGTGTGAGGGTGTTATTACAGTGCTTCGACTGTAAATATCAGCAGTCATTCAGAGGGTGGTGGGTGTCATTATAGTGCTTGGACTGTAAATATCAACAGTTATTCATGGGGTGGTGGGTGTGTGGGTGTCATTACAGTGTTTCGACTGTAAATATCAAGTCATTTATGGAGTGGTGAGTGTGTGGGTGTTACTACAGTGCTTGGACTGTGAATATCAACAGTCATTCATGGGGTGGTTGGTGTGTGGGTGTTATTACAGTGCTTTGACTGTAAATATCAACAGTCATTCAGAGGGTGGTGGGTGTCATTAGAGTGCATGGACTGTAAATATTAACAGTCATTCATGGGGTTGTGGGTGTGTGAATGTCATTATAGTGCTTGGACTGTAAATATCAAGTCATTCATGGGGTGGTGGGTATGTGGGTGTCATTATTGCTTGGACTGTATATATCAACAGTCATTCATTGGGTGGTGGGTGTGTGGGTGTAATTACCGTGCTTGGACTGTAAATATCAAGTCATTCATGGGGTGGTGGGTGTGTGGGTGTCATTATTGCTTGGACTGTAAATATTAACAGTCATTCATGAGGTGGTGGTTGTGTGGGTGTCATTACAGTGCTTAGACTGTAAATATCAACAGTCATTTATTAAGTGGATGGTGTGTGGCTATCATTTCAGTGCTTGGACTGTAAATATCAACAGTCAATCATGGGGTGGTGGGTGTGTGGGTTTAATTACAGTGTTTGGACTGTAAATATCAACAGTCATTAATGGGGTGGTGGGTGTGTGGTTGTCATTACAGTGTTTTGATTGTAAATATCAACAGTCAATCATAGGGTGGAGGGTATCATTAGAGTGCTTGGACTGTAAATATTAACAGTCATTCATGAGGTGGTGGTTGTGTGGGTGTCATTACAGTGCTTAGACTGTAAATATCAACAGTCATTTAATAAGTGGATGGTGTGTGGCTATCATTTCAGTGCTTGGACTGTAAATATCAACAGTCATTCATGGGGTGGTGGGTGTGTGGGTGTCATTACAGTGCTTGAAATGTATATATCAACCATAATTCATGAGGTGGTGGGTGTGGGGGTGTCATTACAGTGCTTTGAATATAAATATCAACAGTCATTCATAGGGTGATGGGTGTGTGGTTGTCATTACAGAGCATGGACTGTAAATATCAACAGTTATTCATGGGGTGGTAGGTGTTTGGGTGTCATTACACTGCTTGGACTATAAATATCAACAGTCAATCAAGGGGTGGTGGGTGTCGGGGTGTCAATACAGTGCTTGGACTGTAATTATCAAATGTCATTCATGGGGTGGTGGGTGTGTGGTGGTCATTACAGTGTTTTAACTGTAAATATCAACAGTCATTCATGGGGTGGTGAGTGTGTGGGAGTCATTACAGTTCTTGGACTGTAAATATTAACAGTCATATATGGGGTGGTGGATGTGTGGATGTCATTACATGACTTGAACTAATAATATCAACAGTCATTCATCGGGTGGTGGGTGTATAGTTGTCATTACAGTGCTTGGACTGAAAATATCAACAGTCATTCATGGGGTGGTTGGTGTGTGGGTGTCATTACAGTGCTTGGACTAGGAATATCAACATTCATTCATGGGGTGGTGAGTGTGTCTGTGTCATTACAGTTCTTGGTCTGTAAATTTCAACCATCATTCATTGGGTTGTGGGTGTGTGGGTGTCATTACAGTGTTTGGACTGCAAATATTTACAGTCATCCATGGGGTGGTGGGTGTCATTAGAGTGCTTGGACTGTAAATATTAACAGTCATTCATGGGGTGGTTGGTGTGCGGGTGTCATTACAGAGCTTGGAATGTAAATATCAACAGTCATTCATGGGGTGGTGGGTGTGTGGGTGTCATTACAGTTCTTGGACTGTAAATATCAACAGTCATTTATGGTGTGGTGGGTGTGTGGCTGTCATTACAGCACTTGGACTGTAAATATCAACAGTCATTCATGGAGTGGTGGGTGTGTTTGTGTAAATACAGTTCTTTGATTGTAAATATCAACAGTCATTTATAGGGTGGTGGGTGTCATTAGAGTGCTTGGACTGTAAATATCAACAGTCATTAATGGGGTCGTGAGTGTGTGGGTGTCATTATAGTCCTTGGACTGTAAATATCAACAGTTATTTATGGGGTGGTGGGTGTGTGGGTGTCATAACAGTGCTTTAACTGTAAATATCAAGTCATTCATAGGGTGGTGGGTGTGTGGGTGACATTAGAGTGCTTGGACTGTAAATATAAACAGTCATTAACTGGGTCGTGAGTGTGTGGGTGTCATTACAATGCTTGGACTGTAAATATCAACAGTCATTTATAGGGTGATGAGTTTGTGGGTGTCATTACAGTGCTTGGACTGTAAATAACAACAGTCATTTATAGGGTGGTGGGTGTTTGGTGTCATTACATTGCTTGGACTGTAAATATCAACAGTCAATCATGGGGTGGTGGGTGTGTGGGTATCATTACAGTGCTTAGACTGTAAATATCAACAGTCATTCATAGGGTGGTAGGTGTGTGAGTGTTATTACAGAGCTTGGACTGTAAATATCAACAGTCATTCATGGAGTGGTGGGTGTGTGGGTGTCATTACAGTGCTTGGACTGTAAATATCAACAGTCATTCTTGGGGTGATGGTTGTGTGGGTGTTATTACAGTGCTTTGACTGTAAATATCAACAGATATTCAGAGGGTTGTGGGTGTCATTAGAGTGCTTGGACTGTAAATATTAACAGTCATTTAAGGGGTGGTGGGTGTGTGGGTGTAATTACAGTGCTTGGACTTTAAATATCAACCATAATTTATGGGGTTGTTGGTGTGTGGGTGTCATGACAGTGCTTGGACTGTAAATATCAACAGTCATTCATATGGTGGCGGGTGTGTGAGTGTCATTACAGAGTTTGTACTTTAAATATCAACAGTCATTCATAGGGTGGTGGGTGTGTGGATGTCATTATAATGCTTGGACTGTAAATATCAACATTCAATCATAGGGTGGTGGGTGTGTGGGTGTCATTACAGTGCTTGGACTGTAAATATCAAGGGTCTTTCATAGGGTAGTGGGTGTGTGGTGTCATTACAGTGTTTTGATTGTAATTATCAACAGTCAATCATAGGGTGGTGGGTGTCATTACAGTGCTTGGACTATAAATATCAATAGTCATTTATGGGGTGGTGGTTGTGTGGGTGTCTTTACAGTGCTTGGACTGTAAATATCAACAGTCATTCATGGGATCGTGGGTGTATGGGTGTCATTTCAGTGTTTTGATTTTAAATATCAACAGTCATTCATAGGGTGGTGGGTATCATTAGAGTGCTTGGACTGTAAATATCAACAGTCATTCATTGGGTTGTAGGTGTGTGGGTGTCATTACAGTGCTTGGACTGTAAATATCAACAGTCAATCTTGAGGTAGTGGGTGTGTGGGTGTCAATAGAGTGCTTAGACTGTATATATCAACAGTCAATCATAAGGTGGTGGGTGGCATTACAGTGATTGGACTGTAAATATCAACAGTCATTCATAGGGTGATGGGTGTGTGTGTGTCATTACTGTGTTTGGACTGTAAATATCAACAGTCATTTATAGTGTGGTGGGTGTTTGAGTGTCATTACATTGCTTGGACTGAAAACATTAACAGTCAATCATGGGGTGGTGGGTGTCGTAACAGTGCTTGGACTGTAAATATCAACTATCATTCATTGGGTGGTGTGTGTGTGGGTGTCATTACAGTGCTTAAACTGTGAATATCAACAGTCATTCATGGGTTGGTGAGTGTGTGGGTATTATTACAGTGCTTTGACTGTAAATATCAACAGTCATTCAGAGGGTGGTGGGTGTTATTAGAGTACTTGGACTGTAAATATCAACAGTTATTTCTGGGGTGGTGGGTGTGTGGGTGTTATTTTAGTGCATGGACTGTAAATATCAAGAGTTATTCATGGGGTGGTGGGTGGCATTACAGTGCTTGTACTGTAAATATCAACAGTCATTCATGAGGTGATGGGTGTGTGGGTGTCATTACAGTGCTTGGACTGTAAATATCAACAGTCATTTATGGGATGGTGGGTGTTTGGGTGTCATTACATTACTTGGACTGTAAATATCAATTGTCAATCATGGGGTGGTGGGTGTCATTAGAGTGCTTGGACTGTAAATATCAACAGTTATTTATGGGGTGGTGGGTGTGTGGGTATCATTAAAGTGCTTGGACTGTAAATATCAACCATAATTCATGAGGTGATGGGTGTTTGGGTGTCATTACAGTGCTTGGACTGTAAATATCAACAGTCATTTATGGGATGGTGGGTGTTTGGTTGTCATTACATTGCTTGGACTGTAAATATCAACAGTCAATCATGGGGTGGTGGGTGTCGTAACAGTGCTTGGACTGTAAATATCAACTATCATTCATTGGGTGGTGTGTGTGTGGGTGTCATTACAGTGCTTAAACTGTGAATATCAACAGTCATTCATGGGTTGGTGAGTGTGTGGGTATTATTACAGTGCTTTGACTGTAAATATCAACAGTCATTCAGAGGGTGGTGGGTGTTATTAGAGTACTTGGACTGTAAATATCAACAGTTATTTATGGGGTGGTGGGTGTGTGGGTATCATGAAAGTGCTTGGACTGTAAATATTAAAAGACATTCATGGGGTGGTGAGTGTGTGGGTGTCATTGCAGTTCTTGGACTGTAAATATCAACCACCATTCATTGGGTGGTGTTTGTCTGGGTTTCATTACAGTGCTTGGACTCTGAATATCAACAATCATTCATAGGGTGGTGAGTGTGTGGGTATTATTACAGTGCTTTGACTGTAAATAATAACAGTCATTTAGAGGGTGGTGGGTGTCATTAGAGTGCTTGGACTGTAAATATCAACAGTCATTAATGGGGTCGTGAGTGTGTGGGTGTCATTACAGTGCTTGGACTGAAAACATTAACAGTCATTTTTGGGGTGGTTTGTGTTTGGGTGTCATTACAGTGCTTGGACTTAAAATATAAACCATAATTTAAGGGGTGGTGGATGAGTGGGTGTCATTACAGGGCTTGGACTGTAAATATCAACAGTCATTCATAGAGTGGTCAGTGTGTGGATGTCATTATAGTGCTTGGACTGTAAATATCAACAGTCAATCATAGGGTGGTGGGTGTATGGGTGTCATTACAGTGGTTTGATTGTAATTATCAACAGTCATTCATAGGGTGGTGGGTGTCATTACAGTGCTTGGACTGTAAATATCAACAGTCATTAATGGGGTGGTGGGTGTGTGGATGTCATTACAGTGCTTGGACTGAAAATATCAACAGTCATTTATGGGGTGGTGGGTGTGTGGGTGTCATTACAGTGCTTGGACTATAAATATCAACCATCATTTACGGGGTGGTGGGTGAGTGGGTGTCATTACAGTGCTTGGACTGTAAATATTAACAGTCATTCATTAGGTGGTGGTTGTGTGGGTGTCATTACAGTGCTTGGACTGTAAATATCAACTATAATTCATGGGGTGGTGGGTGTGGGGGTGTCATTACAGTGCTTGGACTGTAAATATCAACAGTCAATCATGGGGTTGTGGGTGTGTTGGTGTCATTACAGTGCTTGGACTGTATATATCAACAGTCATTCATAGGGTGGTGGGTATCATTAGAGTGCTTGGACTGTAAATATCAACAGTCATTCATGGGTTTGTGGGTGTGTGGGTGTCATTACAGTGTTTGGACTGTAAATATCAACTATAATTTATGGGGTCGTGGGTGTTGGGGTGTCATTACAGTGCTTTGACTGTAAATTTTAACAGTTATTTATTGGGTGGTGGGTGGCATTACAGTGCTTGGACTGTAAATATCAACAGTCATTCATAGGGTGATGAGTGTGTGGGTGTCATTACAGTGCTTGGACTGTAAATATCAACAGTCATTTATAGGGTGGTGGGTGTTTGGTGTCATTACACTGCTTGGACTGTAAATATCAACAGTCAATCATGGAGTTGTGGGTGTGTAGGTGTCATTACAGTGCTTGGACGGTTAATATCAACAGTCATTCATAGGTTGGTAGGTGTGTGAGTGTTATTAGAGAGCTTGGACTTAAAATATCAACAGTCATTCATGGGGTGGTGGGTGTGTGGGTGTCATTAGAGTGCTTGGACTGTAAATATCAACAGTCATTAATGGGGTCGTGAGTGTGTGGGTGTCATTACAGTGCTTGGACTGTAAATATCAACAGTCATTTATAGGGTGATGAGTGTGTGGGTGTCATTACAGTGCTTGGACTGTAAATAACAACAGTCATTTATAGGGTGGTGGGTGTTTGGTGTCATTATATTGCTTGGACTGTAAATATCAACAGTCAGTCATGGGGTGGTGGTTGTGTGGGTATCATTACAGTGCTTAGACTGTAAATATTAACAGTCATTCATAGGGTTGTAGGTGTGTGTGTTATTACAGAGCTTGGACTGTAAATATCAAAAGTCATTCATGGAGTGGTGGGTGTGTGGGTGTCATTACAGTGCTTGGACTGAAAATATCAACAGTCATTTATGGGGTGGTGGGTGTGTGGGTGTCATTACAGTGCTTTGACTGTAAATTTTAACAGTCATTCATGGGGTGGTGGGTGGTATTACAGTGCTTGGACAGTAAATATCAACAGTCATTCATAGGGTGATGAGTGTGTGGGTGTCATTACAGTGCTTGGACTGTAAATATCAACAGTCATTTATAGGGTGGTTGGTGTTTGGTGTCATTACATTGCTTGGACTGTAAATATCAACAGTCATTCATAGGTTGGTAGGTGTGTGAGTGTTATTACAGAGCTTGGACTGTAAATATCAACAGTAATTTATGGGGTGGTGGGTGTGTGGGTGTCATTACAGTGCTTGGATTGTAAATATCAACAGTCATTGTTGGGGTGATGGTTGTGTGGGTGTTATTACAGTGCTTTGACTGTAAATATCAACAGTCATTCAGAGGGTGGTGGGTGTCATTAGAGTGCTTGGACTGTAAATATCAACAGTCATTCATGGGGTGGTGGGTGTGTGGATGTCATTACAGTGCTTGGACTGAAAACATCAACAGTCATTTATGGGATTGTGGGTGTGTGGGTGTCATAACAGTGCTTGGACTATAAATATCAACCATCATTTAAGGGGTGGTGGGTGAGTGGGTGTCATTACAGTGTTTGGACTGTAAATATACACAGTCATTCATAGGGTGGTCGGTGTGTGGATGTCATTACAGTGCTTGGACTGTAAATATCAACAGTCAATCATGGGGTTGTGGGTGTGTTGGTGTCATTACAGTGCTTGGACTGTATATATCAACAGTCATTCATAGGGTGGTGGGTATCATTAGAGTGCTTGGACTGTAAATATCAACAGTCATTCATAGGGTTGTGGTTGTGTGAGTGTCATTACATTGCTTGGACTGTAAATATCAATAGTCAATCATGGGGTGGTGGGTTTCGTAACAGTGCTTGGACTGTAAATATTAACAGTCATTCATAGGGTGGTGGGTGTGTGGGTGTTATTACATTGTTTTGACTGTAAATATCAACAGTCATTCAGAGGATGGTGGGTGTCATTAGAGTGCTTGGACTGTAAGTATCAAAAGTTATTCATGGGGTGGTGGGTGTGTGGGTATCATGAAAGTGCTTGGACTAAAAATATCAACAGTCATTCATGGGGTGGTGAGTGTGTGGGTGTCATTACAGTGCTTGGACTGTAAATATCAACCATAATTCATGAGGTGATGGGTGTGTGAGTGACATTACAGTGCTTGGACTGTAAATATCAACAGTCATTTATGGGATTGTGGGTTTTTGGTTGTCATTACATTGCTTGGACTGTAAATATCAACAGTCAATCACGGGGTGGTGGGTGTTGTAACAGTGCTTGGACTGTAAATATCAACTATCATTCATTGGGTGGTGGGTGTGTGGATGTCATTACAGTGCTTGGACTGAAAATATCAACAGTCATTTATGGGGTGGTGGGTGTGTGGGTGTCATTACAGTGCTTAAACTGTAAATATATAAACAGTCATTCATGGGTTGGTGAGTGTGTGGGTATTATTACAGTGCTTTGACTGTAAATATCAACCGTCATTCAGAGGGTGGTGGGTATCATTAGAGTGCTTGGACTGTAAATATCAACAGTTATTTATGGGTTGGTGGGTGTGTGGGTATCATGAAAGTGCTTGGACTGTAAATATTAAAAGTCATTCATGGGGTGGTGAGTGTGTGGGTATCATTGCAGTTCTTGGACTGTAAATATCAACCACAATTCATGGGGTGGTGGGTGTGTGGATGTCATTACAGTGCTTGGACTGAAAACATCAACAGTCATTTATGGGGTGGTGGGTGTTTGGGTGTCATTACAGTGCTTGGACTATAAATATCAACCATCATTTAAGGGGTGGTGGGTGAGTGGGTGTCATTACAGTGCTTGGACTGTAAATATCAACAGTCATTTATAGGGTGGTCAGTGTGTGGATGTCATTATAGTACTTGGACTGTAAATATTAACAGTCAATCATAGGGTGGTGGGTGTGTGGGTGTCATTACAGTGGTTTGATTGTAATTATCAACAGTTATTCATAGGGTGATGGGTGTCATTACAGTGCTTGGACTGTAAATATCAACAGTCATTCATGGGGTGGTGGGTGTGTGGATGTCATTACAGTGCTTGGACTGAAAACATCAACAGTCATTTATGGGGTGGTGGGTGTGTGGGTATCATTACAGTGCTTGGACTATAAATATCAACCATCGTTTATGGGGTGGTGGGTGAGTGGGTGTCATTACAGTGCTTGGACTGTAAAGATTAACAGTCATTCTTTGGGAGGTGGTTGTGTGGGTGTCATTACAGTGCTTGGACTGTAAATATCAACCATAATTCATGGGGTGGTGGGTGTTGGGTTGTCATTACAGTGCTTGGACCTTAAATATCAACAGTCAATCATGGGGTGGTGGGTGTGTTGGTGTGATTACAGTGCTTGGACTGTAAATATCAACAGTCATTCATAGGGTGGTGGGTATCATTAGAGTGCTTGGACTGTAAATATCAACAGTCATTCATGGTTTTGTGGGTGTGTGGGTGTCATTACAGTGCTTGGACTGTAAATATCAACTATAATTCATGGGGTGATTAATGTGTGGGTGTCATTACAGTGCTTGGACTGTAAATATCAACAGTCATTCATGGAGTGGTGGGTGTGTGGGTGTTATTACAGTGCTTGGATTGTAAATATCAACAGTCATTCTTGGGGTAATGGTTGTGTGGGTGTTATTACAGTGCTTTGACTGTAAATATCAACAGTCATTCAGAGTGTGGTGGGTGTCATTAGAGTGCTTGGACTGTAAATATCAACAGTCATTCATGGGGTGGTGGGTGTGTGGATGTCATTACCGTGCTTGGACTGAAAACATCAACAGTCATTTATGGGGTGGTGGGTGTGTGGGTGTCATTACAGTGCTTGGACTATAAATATCAACCATCATTATGGGGTTGTGGGTGTGTGGGTATCATGACAGTGCTTGGACTGTAAATATCAACAGTCATTATTTGGTGGTGGGTGTGTGAGTGTCATTACAGAGTTTGGACTGTAAATATCAACAGTCATTCATGGGGTAGTGGGTGTGTGGATGTCATTATAATGCTCGAACTGTAAATATCAACAGTTAATCATGGTGTGGTGGGTGTCTGGGTGTCATTACAGTGCTTGGATTGTAAATATCAACAGTCATTCTTGGGGTGATGGTTGTGTGGGTGTTATTACAGTGCTTTGACTGTAAATATCAACTGTCATTGATAGGTTGGTAGGTGTGTGAGTGTTATTACAGAGCTTGGACTGTAAATATCAACAGTCATTCATGGAGTGGTGGGTGTGTGGGTGTTATTACAGTGCTTGGACTGTAAATATCAACAGTCATTCATGGGTTTGTGGGTGTGTGGGTGTCATTAGAGTGCTTGGACTGTAAATATCAACTATAATTAATGGGGTCGTGGGTGTTGGGGTGTCATTCCAGTGCTTTGACTGTAAATATCAACAGTCATTCATGGTTGTTGTGGGTGGCATTACATTGCTTGGACAGTAAATATCAACAGTCAATCATGGGGTGGTGGGTGTGTGGGTATCATTACAGTGCTTGGACTGTAAATATCAACAGTCATTCATAGGGTGGTAGTTGTGTGAGTGTTATTACAGAGCTTGGACTGTAAATATCAACAGTCATTCATGGAGTGGTGGGTGTGTGGGTGTCATTACAGTGCTTGGACTGTAAATATCAACAGTCATTCTTGGGGTGATGGTTGTGTGGGTGTTATTACAGTGCTATGACTGTAAATATTAACAGTCATTCATGGGGTCGTGGGTGTTTGGATGTCATTACAGTGCTTGGACTGAAAATATCAACAGTCATTTATGGGATGGTGGGTATGTGGGTGTTATGACAGTGCTTGGACTGTAAAAATCAACAGTCATTATAGGGTGGTGGGTGTGTGAGTGTCATTACAGAGTTTGGAGTGTAAATATCAACAATCATTCATGGGGTGGTGGGTGGCATTAGAGTGCTTGGATTGTAAATATTAACAGTCATTCATGGGGTGGTGGGTGTTTGGATGTCATTACAGTGCTTGGACTGAAAATATCAACAGTCATTTATGGGGTGGTGGGTGTGTGGGTGTCATGATAGTGCTTGGACTATAAATATCAACAGTCATTATAGGGTGGTGGGTGTGTGAGTGTCATTACAGAGTTTGGAGTGTAAATATCAACAATCATTCATGGGGTGGTGGGTGGCATTACAATGCTTGGACTGTAAATATCAACAGTCATTCATAGGGTGATGAGTGTGTGGGTGTCATTACAGTGCATGGACTGTAAATATCAACAGTCAATCATGGGGTGGTGGGTGTGTGGGTATCATTACAGTGCTTGGACTGTAAATATCAACAGTCATTCATAGGGTGGTAGATGTGTAAATGTTATTACAGAGCTTGGACTGTAAATGTCAACAGTCATTCATGGAGTGGTGGGTGTGTGGGTGTCATTACAGTGCTTGGACTGTAAATATCAACAGTCATTCTTGGGGTGATGGTTGTGTGGGTGTTATTACAGTGCTTTGACTGTAAATATCAACAGTTATTCAGAGGGTGGTGGGTGTCCTTAGAGTGCTTGGACTCTAAATATTAACAGTCATTCATGGAGTGGTGGGTGTTTGGATGTCATTTCAGTGCTTGGACTGAAAATATCAACAGTCATTTATGGGGTGGTGGGTGTGTGGGTGTCATGACAGTGCTTGGACTGTAAATATCAACAGTCATTATAGGGTGGTGGGTGTGTGAGTGTCATTACAGAGTTTGGACTGTAAATATCAACAGTCATTCATGGGGTGGTGGGTGTGTGGATGTCATTATAATGCTTGGACTGTAAATATCAACAGTTAATCATGGGGTGGTGGGTGTGTGTGTGTCATTACAGTGCTTCGACTGTAAATATCAACAGTCTTTCATGGGGTAGTGGGTGTGTGGGTGTCATTACAGTGTTTTGATTGTAATTATCAACAGTCAATCATAGTTTGGTGGGTGTCATTACAGTGCTTGGACTGTAATTATCAACAGTCATTTATGGGGTGGTGGTTGTGTGGGTGTCTTTACAGTGCTTGGACTGTAAATATCAAACATAATTCATGGGATAGTGGGTGTTGGGGTGTCCTTACAGTGCTTGGACTGTAAATATCAATAGTCAATTATGGGGTGGTGGGTGTTTGGGTGTCATTACAGTGCTTGGACTGTAAATATCAACAGTCATTAATGGGGTCGTGGGTGTATGGGTGTCATTACAGTGTTTTGATTGTAAATATCAACAGTCATTCATAGGGTGGTGGGTATCATTAGAATGCTTGGACTGTAAATATCAACAGTCATTCATTGGGTTGTAGGTGTGTGGGTGTCATTACAGAGCTTGGACTGTAAATATCAGCTATAATTCATGGGGTCGTGGGTGTTGGGGTGTCATTACAGTGCTTTGACTGTAAATATTAACAGTCATTCATGGGGTGGTGGGTGGCATTACCGTGCTTGGACTGTAAATATCAACAGTCATTCATAGGGTGATGAGTGTGTATGTGTCATTACAGTGCTTGGACTGTAAATATCAACAGTCAATCATTAGCTGGAGAGTGTGTTGGTGTCATTACAGTGCTTGGACTGTAAATATCAACAGTCATTCATGGGGTGGTGGGTGTATGGGTGTCATACAGTGATTTGATTGTAAATATCAACAGTCATTCATAGGGTGGTGGGTATCATTAGAGTGCTTGGACAGTAAATATCAATAGTCATTCATGGGTTTGTGGGTGTGTGTGTGTCATTACAGTGCTTTGATTGTAAATATCAACAATTTTTCATGGGGTGGTGGGTGGCATTACAGTGCTTGGACTGTAAATATCAACAGTCATTCCTAGGGTGATGAGTGTGTGGGTGTCATTACAGTGCTTGGACTGTAAATATCAACAGTCATTTATAGAGTGGTGGGTGTTTGGTGTCATTACATTGCTTGGACAGTAAATATCAATAGTCAATCATGGGGTGTTGGGTGTATGGGTATCATTACAGTCCTTGGACTGTAAATATCAACAGTCATTCATAGGGTGGTAGATGTGTAAATGATATTACAGAGCTTGGACTGTAAATATCAACAGTCATTCATGGAGTGGTGGGTGTGTGGGTGTCATTACAGTGCTTGGACTGTAAATATCAACAGTCATTCTTGGGGTGATGGTTGTGTGGGTTTTATTACAGTGCTTTGACTGTAAATATCAACTGTTATTCAGAGGGTGGTGGGTGTCATTAGAGTGCTTGGACTGTAAATATTAACAGTCATTCATGGGGTGGTGGGTGTGTGGATGTGATTACAGTGCTTGGACTGAAAATATCAACAGTCATTTATGGGGTGGTGGGTGTGTGGGTGTCATGACAGTTCTTGGACTGTAAATATCAACAGTCATTATAGGGTGGTGGGTGTGTGAGTGTCATTACTGAGTTTGGACTGTAAATATCAACAGTCATTCATGGGGTGGTGGGTGTGTGGATGTCATTACATTGCTTGGACTGTAAATATCAACAGTCATTTATGGGGTGGTGGGTGTGTGGGTGTCATGACAGTTCTTGGACTGTAAATATCAACAGTCATTATAGGGTGGTGGGTGTGTGAGTGTCATTACTGAGTTTGGACTGTAAATATCAACAGTCATTCATGGGGTGGTAGGTTTTTGGATGTCATTATAATGCTTGGACTGTAAATATCAACAGTTAATCATGGGGTGGTGGGTGTGTGTGTGTCATTACAGTGCTTGGACTGTGAATATCAACAGTCTTTCATGGGGTAGTGGGTGTGTGGGTGTCATTACAGTGTTTTGATTGTAATTATCAACAGTCAAACATAGTTTGGTGGGTGTCATTACAGTGCTTAGACTGTAAATATCAACAATCATTTATGGGGTGGTGGTTGTGTGGGTGTCTTTACAGTGCTTGGACTGCAAATATCAAACATAATTCATGGGATAGTGGGTGTTGGGGTGTCATTACAGTGCTTGAACTGTAAATATCAATAGTCAATTGTGGGGTGGTGGGTGTTTGGGTGTCATTACAGTGCTTGGACTGTAAATATCAACAGTCATTAATGGGGTCGTGGGTGTATGGGTGTCATTACAGTGTTTTGATTGTAAATATCAACAGTCATTCATAGGGTTATGGGTATCATTAGAGTGCTTGGACTGTAAATATCAACAGTCATTCATTGGGTTGTAGGTGTGGGTGTCATTACAGTGCTTGGACTGTAAATATCAAAAGTCAATCATGAGGTAGTGGGTGTGTGGGTGTCAATAGAGTGCTTAGACTGTAAATATCAACAGTCAATCATAAGGTGGTGGGTGGCATTACAGTGATTGGACTGTAAATATCAACAGTCATTTATAGGTTGATGGGTGTGTGGGTGTCATTACTGTGTTTGGACTGTAAATATCAACTGTCATTTATAGAGTGGTGGGTGTTTGAGTGTCATTACAATGCTTGGACTGTAAATATCAACAGTCAATCATGAGGTAATGGGTGTGTGGGTGTCATTAGAGTGCTTAGACTGTAAATATCAACAGTCATTCATAGATTGGTGGGTGTCATTTAAGTGCTTGGACTGTAAATATCAACAGTCATTAATGGGGTGGTGAGTGTATGGGTGTTATTATAGTGCATGGACTGTAAATATCAAGAGTCATTAAAGGGGTGGTGGGTGTGAGGGTGTCATTACAGTGTTCAGACTGTAAATATCAACAGTCATTTATGTGGTGGTGGGTGTGTGGGTGTCATTATTGTGCATAGACTTTAAATACCAACTGTCATTAATGGGGTGGTTGGTGTGTGGGTGTTATTACAGTGCTTGGACTGTAAATATCAAGTCATTAATGGGGTGGTGGGTGTGTTTGTTTTATTATTGTTTGGACTGTAAATATCAACAGTCATTCATGGGGTGGTGGGTGTGTGGGTGTCATTACATTAATTTGACTGTAAACAGTCATTCAGATGGTGGTGGGTGTCATTAGAGTGCTTGGACTGTAAATATCAACAGTCATTCATGGGGTGATGAGTGTGTGGGTGTCATTACAGTGCTTGGACTGTAAATATCAACAGTCATTTATAGAGTGGTGTGTGTTTGGTGTCATTACATTGCTTGGACAGTAAATATCAATAGTCAATCATGGGGTGTTGGGTGTGTGGGTATCATTACAGTCCTTGGACTGTAAATATCAACAGTCATTCATAGGGTGGTAGATGTGTAAATGTTATTACAGAGCTTGGACTGTAAATATCAACAGTCATTCATGGAGTGGTGGGTGTGTGGGTGTCATTACAGTGCTTGGACTGTAAATATCAACAGTCATTCTTGGGGTGATGGTTGTGTGGGTTTTATTACAGTGCTTTGACTGTAAATATCAACAGTTATTCAGAGGGTGGTGGGTGTCATTAGAGTGCTTGGACTGTAAATATTAACAGTCATTCATGGGGTGGTGGGTGTGTGGATGTCATTACAGTGCTTGGACTGAAAATATCAACAGTCATTTATGGGGTGGTGGGTGTGTGGGTGTCATTACAGTGCTTGGACTTTAAATATCAACAGTCATTCATAGGTTGGTATGTGTGTGAGTGTTATTACAGAGCTTGGACTGTAAATATCAACAGTCATTCATGGAGTGGTGGGTGTGTGGGTGTCATTACAGTGCTTGGATTTTAAATATCAACAGTCATTCTTGGGGTGATGGTTGTGTGGGTGTTATTACAGTGCTTTGACTGTAAATATCAAGTCATTCAGTGGGTGGTGGGTGTCATTAGAGTGCTTGTACTGTAAATATCAACAGTCATTTATGGGGTGGTGGGTGTTTGGATGTCATTACAGTGCTTGGAGTGAAAACTTCAACAGTCATTTATGGGGTGATGGGTGTGTGGGTGTCATTACAGTGCTTGGACTATAAATATCAACCATCATTTAAGGGGTGGTGTGTGAGTGGGTGTCATTACATTGCTTGGACTGTAAATATGAACAGTCAATCATGAGGTAGTAGGTGTGTGGGTGTCATTAGAGTGCTTAGACTGTAAATATCAACAGTCATTCATAGATTGGTGGGTGTCATTTGAGTGCTTGGACTGTAAATATCAACAGTCATTAATGGGGTGGTGTGTGTATGGGTGTTATTATAATGCATGGACTGTAAATATCAACCATATTTCATGGGGTTGTCGGTGTGTAGGAGTCATTACAGTGCTTTGTCTGTAAATATCAAGTCATTAATGGGGTAGTGGGTGTGTGTGTGTCATTATTGCATGGACTGTAAATATCAACAGTCATTAATGGGGTGGTTGGTGTGTGGATGTCATTACAGTGCTTGGACTTTAAATATCAACAGTCATTCATAGGGTGATGAGTGAGTGGGTGTCATTACAGTGCTTGGACTGTAAATATCAACAGTCATTTATAGGGTGTTGGGTGTTTGGTGTCATTACATTGCTTGGACTGTAAATATCAACAGTCAATCATGGAGTTGTGGGTGTGTGTGTGTCATTACAGTGCTTGGACTGTAAATATCAACAGTCATTCATAGGTTGGTAGGTGTGTGAGTGTTATTACAGAGCTTGGACTGTAAATATCAACAGTCATTCATGGAGTGGTGGGTGTGTGGGTGTCATTACAGTGCTTGGATTGTAAATATCAACAGTCATTCTTGGGGTGATGGTTGTGTGGGTGTTTTTACAGTGCTTTGACTGTAAATATCAATAGTCATTCAGAGGGTGGTGGGTGTCATTAGAGTGCTTGGACTGTAAATATCAACAGTCATTTATGGGGTGGTGGGTGTGTGGATGTCATTACAGTGCTTGGAGTGAAAACATCAACAGTCATTTATGGGGTGGTGGGTGTGTGGGTGTCATTACAGTGCTTGAACTATAAATATCAACCATCATTTAAGGGGTGGTGGGTAAGTGGGTGTCATTACATTGCTTGGACTGTAAATATCAACAGTCAATCATGAGGTAGTAGGTGTGTGGGTGTCATTAGAGTGCTTAGACTGTAAATATCAACAGTCATTCATAGATTGGTGGGTGTCATTTGAGTGCTTGGACTGTAAATATCAACAGTCATTAATGTGGTGGTAGGTGTATGGGTGTTATTATAGTGCATGGACTGTAAATATCAACCATATTTCATGGGGTTGTCGGTGTGTGGGTGTCATTACAGTGCTTTGTCTGTAAATATCAAGTCATTAATGGGGTAGTGGGTGTGTGTGTGTCATTATTGCTTGGACTGTAAATATCAAGTCATTAATGGGGTAGTGGATATGTGTGTGTCATTATTGCTTGGACTGTAAATATCAACAGTCATTCATAGGGATATGAGTGTGTGGGTGTCATTACAGTGCTTGGACTGTAAATATCAACAGTCATTTATAGGGTGGTGGGTGTTTGGTGTCATTACATTGCTTGGACTGTAAATATCAACAGTCAATCATGGGGTGGTGGGTGTGTGGGTATCATTACAGTGCTTGGACTGTAAATATCAACAGTCAATCATAGGGTGGTAGGTGTGTGAGTGTTATTACAGAGCTTGGACTGTAAATATCAATGGTCATTCATGGAGTGGTGGGTGTGTGGGTGACATTACAGTGCTTGGACTGTAAATATCAACAGTCATTCTTGGGGTGAAGGTTGTGTGGGTGTCATTACAGTGCTTTGACAGTAAATATCAACAGTTATTCAGAGGGTGGTGGGTGTCATTAGAGTGCTTGGACTGTAAATATTAACAGTCATTTTTAGGGTGGTGGGTGTTTGGATGTCATTACAGTGCTTGGACTGAAAATATCAACAGTTATTTATGGGGTTGTGGGTGTGTGGGTGTCATTACAGTGCTTGGACTGTAAATATCAACAGTCATTCATAGGGTGGTGGGTGTGTGAGTGTCATTACAGAGCTTGGACTGTATATATCAACAGTCCTTCATAAGGTGGTGGGTGTGTGGATGTCATTATAGTGCTTGGACTGTAAATATCAAGAGTCAATCATGGGGTGGTGGGAGTGTGGGTGTCATTACAGTGCTTGGACTGTAAATATTAAAAGTCTTTCATGGGGTGGTGGGTGTGTGGGTGTCATTACAGTGTTTTGATTGTAATTATCAAAAGTCAATCATAGGGTGGTGGGTGTCATTACAGTGTTTGGACTGTAAATATCAACAGTCATTTATAGGGTGGTGGTTGTGTGGGTGTCTTTACAGTGCTTGGACTGTAAATATCAAACAAAATTCATGGGATGGTGGGTTTGGGGGTGTCATTACAGTGCTTTAACAGTAAATATCAACAGTCAATCATAGGGTGGTGGGTGTGTGGGTGTCATTACAGTGTTTTGATTGTAAATATCAACAGTCATTCATAGGGTGGTGGGTATCATTAGAGTGCTTGGACTGTAAATATCAACAGTCATTCATGGGGTTGTGGGTGTGTGGGTGTCATTACAGTCCTTGGACTGTAAATATCAACAGTCAATCATGAGGTAGTGAGTGTGTGGGTGTCATTAGAGTGCTTAGACTGTAAATATCAACAGTCAATCATAGTGTTATGGGTGGTATTACAGTGATTGGACTGTAAATATCAACAGTCATTCATAGGGTGATGGGTGTGTGGGTGTCATTACAGTGTTTGGACTGTAAATATCAACAGTCATTTATAGAGTGGTGGGTGTTTGAGTGTCATTACATTGCTTGGGCGGTAAATATTAACAGTCAATCATGAGGTAGTGGGTGTGTGGGTGTCATTAGAGTGCTTAGACTGTATATATCAACACTCATTCATAGATTGGTGGGTGTCATTTGAGTGCTTGGACTGTAAATATCAACAGTCATTAATAAGTTGGTGAGTGTATGGGTGTCATTATAGTGCATGGACTGTAAATATAAACCATATTTCATGGGGTTGTCGGTGTGTGTGTGTCATTACAGTGCTTTGTCTGTAAATATCAAGAGTCATTCATGGGGTGGTGGGTGTGAGGGTGTCATTACAGTGTTCGGACTGTAAATATCAACAGTCATTCATAGGGTGGTGGGTGTGGAGGTGTCATTATATTGCTTGGACTGTAAATACCAACAGTCATTCATGGGGTGGTTGGTGTGTGGGTGTCATTACAATGCTTGGACTGTAAATATCAAGTCATTAATGGGGTGGTGGGTGTGTGTGTGTCATTATTGCTTGGACTGTAAATATCAACAGTCATTCATGGAGGGGGGTGGCATTACAGTGCTTGGACTGTAAATATCAACAGTCATTCATGAGGTGATGGGTGTGTGGGTGTCATTACAGTGCTTGGACTGTAAATATTAACATTCATTTATGGGGTGGTGGGTGTTTGGGTGTCATTACATTGCTTGGATTGTAAATATCAACATTTAATCATGGGGTGGTTGGTGTCATTACAGTGCATGGACTGTAAATATCAACAGTCATTCATACGGTGGTTTGTGTGTGGGTGTTATTACAGTGCTTTGACTGTAAATATCAACAGTCATTCAGAGGGTGGTGGGTGTTATCAGAGTGCTTAGACAGTATATATCAACAGCTATTCATGGAGTGATGGGTATGTGGGTATCATGAAAGTGCTTGAACCGTAAATATCAACAGTCATTCATGGGGTGGTGTTGTGTGGGAGTCATTGCAGTTCTTGGACTGTAAATATCAACCATCATTTATTGGGTGGTGTGTGTGTGGGAGTCATTACAGTGCTTGGACTGTGAATATCAACAGTCATTCATGGGGTGGTGAGTGTGTGGGTATTATTACAGTGCTTTGACTGTAAATATCAACAGTGATTCAGAGGGTGGTGGGTGTCATTAGAGTGCTTGGACTGTAAATATTAACAGTCATCAATGGGGTGTTGGGTGTGTGGATGTCATTACAGTGCTTGAACTAATAATATCAACAGTCATTTATGGGGTGGTGGGTGTGTGGGTGTCATTACAGTGCTTGGACTATAAATATCAACCATCATTTATGGGATTTTGGGTGAGTGGGTTTTCATTACAGTGCTTGGACTATAAATATCAACAGTCATTCATAGGGTGGTGGGTGTGTGAGTGTCATTACAGAGCTTGGACTGTAAATATTAACAGTCATTCATTGGGTGGTGGGTTTGTGGATGTCATTACAGTGCTTGGACTGTAAATATCAACAGTCAATCATAGGGTGGTGGGTGTGTGGGCATCATTACAGTGCTTGGACTGTAAATATCAACAGTCATTCATGGGGTGGTGGGTGTGTGGGTGTCATTACAGTGTTTTGATTGTAATTATCAACAGTCATCCATGGGGTGGTGGGTGTGTGGATGTCATTACAGTGCTTGGACTGTAAATATCAACCATAATTCATTGGGTGGTGGTTGTGGGGGTGTTATTACATTGCTTGGACTGTAAATTTCAACAGTCAATTATGGGGTGGTGGGTATGTTGGTGTCATTACAGTGCTTAGACTGTAAATATTAACAGTCATTCATAGGGTGGTGGGTGTGTGAGTGTTATTACAGAGCTTGGACTGTAAATATCAAGTCATGTATATGGTGGTGGGTGTATGGGTGTCATTACAGTGATTTGATTGTAAATATCAACAGTCATTCATAGGGTGGTGGGTATCATTAGAGTGCTTGGACTGTAAATATCAACAGTCATTTATGGGGTTTTGGGTGTGTGGGTGTCATTACAGTGCTTGGACTGTAAATATCAACTATAATTCATGGGGTCGTAGGTGTTGGAGTGTCATTACAGTGCTTTTACTGTAAATATCAACAGTCATTCATGGGGTGGTGGGTGGCATTACAGTGCTTGGACTGTATATATCAAGAGTCATTTATAGGGTGATGGGTGTGTGGGTGTCATTACAGTGCTTGGACTGTAAATATCAACAGTCATTTATAGGGTGGTGGGTGTTTTGGTGTCATTACATTGCATGGACTGTAAATATTTACAGTCAATCATGGGGTGGTGGGTGTGTGTGTGTCACTACAGTGCTTGGACTGTAAATATCAACAGTCATTCATAGGGTGGTGGGTGTGTGTGTTATTACAGAGCTTGGACTGTAATTATCAACAGTCATTTATAGAGTGGTAGATGCGTGGGTCATTACAGTGCTTGGACTTTAAATATCAACAGTCATTCATGAGGTGATGGTTGTGTGAGTGTTATTACAGTGCTTTGACTGTAAATATCAACAGTCATATAGAGGGTTGTGGGTGTCATTAGAGTGCTTGGACTGTAAATATTAACAGTCATTCATTGGGTTGTGGGTGTGTGGATGTCATTACAGTGCTTGGACTGATAATATCAACAGTCATTTATGGGGTGGTGGGTGTGTGGGTGTCATTACAGTGCTTGGACTATAATTATCAACCGTCATTTATGGGGTGGTGGGTGTGTGGGTGTCATTACAGTGCTTGGACTGTAAATATCAATAGTCATTCATGGGGTGTTGAGTGTGTGGGTGTCATTACCGTGTTTTGATTGTAATTATCAACAGTCATTTATAGGGTAGTGGGTATCATCACAGTGCTTGGACTGTAATTATCAACAGTTATTCATGGGGTAGTGGTTGTGTGGGTGTCTTTACATTGCTTGATCTGTAAATATCAAACATAATTCATAAGATGGTGGGTGTGGGGGTTTTATTACAGTGCTTGGACTGTAAATATCAACAGTCAATCTTAAGGTGGTGGGTGTGTGGGTGTCATTACAGTGCTTGGACTGTAAATATCAACAGTCATTCATAGGGTCGTGGGTGTATGGATGTCATTACAGTGTTTTGATTGTAAATATCAACAGTCATTTATAGGGTGGTGGGTATCATTAGAGTGCTTGGACTGTAAATATCTACAGTCATTTAAGGGGTTGTGGGTATGTGGGTGTCATTACAGTGCTTGGACTATAAATATCAACTTTAATTCATGGGGTCATTAGTGTTGGTGTGTCATTACAGTGCTTGGACTGTAAATATCAACTGTCATTTATGGAGTGGTGGTTGTGAGGGTGTCATTACAGTGATTGGACTATAAATATCAACAGTCATTCATGAGATGATGGGTGTGTGGGTGTCATTATAGTGCTTGGACTGTAAATATCAACAGTCATTCATAGGTTTGTGAGTTTGTGGGTGTCATTACAGTGCTTGAATTGTAAATATCAAGTCATTCATGTGGTGGTGGGTGTCATTAGTGCTTTGACTGTAAATATCAACAGTCATTCATTTGGTGGTGGGTGGCATTACAGTGCTTGGACTGTAAATATCAACAGTCATTCATAGGGTGATGGGTTTGTGGGTGTCATTACATTGCTTGGACTGTAAATATCAACAGTCATTTATAGGGTGGTGGGTGTTTGGGTGTTATTATGTTGATCGGACTGTAAATATCAACAGTCAATCATGGGGTGGTTGTTGTGTGGGTATCATTACAGTGCTTGGACTGTAAATATCAACAGTCATTCATAGGGTGGTGGGTGTGTGAGTGTCATTACAGAGCTTGGACTGTAAATATCAACAGTCATTCATGGGGTGGTGGGTGTGTGGATGTCATTAGAGTGCTTGGACTGTAAATATCAACAGTCAATTATGAGGTGGTGGGTGTGTGGGCATCATTACAGTGCTTGGACTGTAAATATCAAGAGTCATTCATGGGGTGGTGGCTATGTGGGTGTCATTACAGTGTTTTGATTGTAATTATCAACAGTCATTTATAGGGTGGTGGGTGTCATTACAGTCCTTGGACTGTAAATATCAACAGTCATTAATGGGATGGTGGTTGTGTGAGTGTTATTACAGTGCTTGGACTGTAAATATCAAACATAATTCATGGGGTGGTGGGTGTAGGGTTGTCATTACAGTGCTTAGAATGTAGTTATCAACAGTCAATCATGGGGTGGTGGGTGTGTGGGTGTCATTACAGTGCTTGGACTGTAAATATCAACAGTCTTTCATGGGGTGGTGGGTGTATGGGTGTCATTACAGTGTTTTAATTTTAAATATCAACAGTCATTCATAGGGTGGTGGGTATCATTAGAGTGCTTGGACTGTAAATATCAATAGTCATTTATGGGGTTGTGGGTGTGTGGGTGTCATTAAAGTGCTTGGACTGTAAATATCAACTATAATTCATGGGATCGTGGGTGTTGGGATTTCATTACAGTGCTTTGACTGTAAATATCCACAGTCATTTATGTGGTGGTGTGTGTGAGGGTGTCAATACAGTGCTTGGACTGTAAATTTCAACAGTCAATCATGGGGTGGTGGGTGTGTGGGTCTCATTACAGTGCTTAGACTGTAAATATTAACAATCATTCATAGGGTGGTGGGTGTGTGAGTGTTATTACAGAGTTTGGACTGTAAATATCAAGTCATGTATATGGTGGTGGGTGTATGGGTGTCATTACAGTGATTTGATTGTAAATATCAACAGTCATTAATAGGGTGGTGGGTAT
The DNA here is from genome assembly GCA_033782935.1 of Petrolisthes cinctipes. NCBI lineage: Eukaryota > Metazoa > Arthropoda > Malacostraca > Decapoda > Porcellanidae > Petrolisthes > Petrolisthes cinctipes. The sequence goes on from JAWQEG010000079.1 coordinate 350,548, forward strand.
CATTAGAGTGCTTGGACTGTAAATATCAACAGTCATTTATAGGGTTGCGGGTGTGTTGGTGTCATTACATTGCTTGGAATGTAAATATCAACTATAATTTATGGGGTCGTGGGTGTTGGAGTGTCATTACAGTGCTTTTACTGTAAATATCAACAGTCATTCATGGGGTGGTGGGTGGCATTACAGTGCTTGGACTGTATATATCAAGAGTCATTCATAGGGTGATGGGTGTGTGGGTGTCATTACAGTGCTTGGACTGTAAATATCAACAGTCATTTATAGGGTGGTGGGTGTTTGGGTGTCATTACATTGCTCGGACTGTAAATATCAACAGTCAATCATGGGGTGGTGGGTGTGTGGGTGTCATTACAGTGCTTGGACTGTAAATATCAACCATCATTCATTGGGTGGTGTGTGTGTGGGAGTCATTACAGTGCTTGGACTGTGAATATCAACAGTCATTCATGGGGTGGTGAGTGTGTGGGTATTATTACAGTGCTTTGACTGTAAATATCAACAGTCATTCAGAGGGTGGTGGGTGTCATTAGAGTGCTTGGACTCTAAATATTAACAGTCATTCATGGGGTGTTGAATGTGTGGATGTCATTACACTGCTTGAACTAATAATATCAACAGTCATTTATGGGGTGGTGGGTGTGTGGGTGTCATTACAGTGCTTGGACTATAAATATCAACCATCATTTATGGGGTTTTGGGTGAGTGGGTTTTCATTACAGTGCTTGGACATAAATATCAACAGTCATTCATGGGGTAGTGGGTGTCATTACAGTGCTTGGACTGTAAATATCAACAATCATTCATGGGGTGGTGGGTGTGTGGATGTCATTACAGCGCTTGGACTGTAAATATCAACCATAATTCATGGGGTGGTGGGTGTGGGGGTGTCATTACATTGCTTGGACTGTAAATTTCAACAGTCAATCATGGGGTGGTGGGTATGTGGGGTGCTTAGACTGTAAATATAAACAGTCATTCATAGGGTGGTGGGTGTGTGAGTGTTATTACAGAGCTTGGACTGTAAATATCAAGTCATGTATATGGTGGTGGGTGTATGGGTGTCATTACAGTGATTTGATTGTAAATATCAATAGTCATTCATAGGGTGGTGGGTATCATTAGAGTTCTTGGACTTTAAATATCAACAGTCATTAATGGGGTTGTGGGTGTGTGGGTGTCATTACAGTGCTTGGACTGTAAATATCAACTATAATTCATATGGTCGTAGGTGTTGGAGTGTCATTACAGTGCATTTACTGTAAATATCAACAGTCATTCATGGGGTGGTGGGTGGCATTACAGTGCTTGGACTGTATATATCAAGAGTCATTCATAGGGTGATGGGTGTTTGGGTGTCATTACATTGCATGGACTGTAAATATCAACAATCAATCATGGGGTGGAGGGTGTGTGGGTGTCATTACAGTGCTTGGACTGTAAATATCAACAGTCATTCATAGGGTGGTGGGTGTGTGTGTTATTACAGAGCTTGGACTGTAATTATCAACAGTCATTCATGGAGTGGTAGGTGTGAGGGTGTCATTATAGTGCATGGACTGTAAGTATGAACCATATTTCATGGGGTTGTCGGTGTGTGGGTGTCATTACAGTGCTTTGTCTGTAAATATCAAGAGTCATTCAGGGGGTGGTGGGTGTGAGGGTGTCATTACAGTGTTCGGACTGTAAATATCAACAGTCATTCATGGGGTGGTGGGTGTGGAGGTGTCATTATATTGCATGGACCTTAAATACCAACAGTCATTCATGGGGTAGTTGGTGTGTGGGTGTCATTACAATGCTTGGACTGTAAATATCAAGTCATTATTGGGGTGGTGGGTGTGTGTGTGTCATTATTGCTTGGACTGTAAATATCAACAGTCATTCATGGGGGAGGGGTGGCATTACAGTGCTTGGACTGTAAATATCAACAGTCATTCATGAGGTGATGGGTGTGTGGGTGTCATTACAGTGCTTGGACTGTAAATATTAACAGCCATTTATGGGGTGGGGGGTGTTTGGGTGTCATTACATTGCTTGGATTGTAAATATCAACATTTAATCATGGGGTGGTTGGTGTCATTACAGTGCTTGGACTGTAAATATCAACAGTCATTTATACGGTGGTGGGTGTGTGGGTGTTATTACAGTGCTTTGACTGTAAATATCAACAGTCATTCAGAGTGTGGTGGGTGTTATCAGAGTGCTTGGACTGTAAATATCAACAGCTATTAATGGAGTGATGGGTATGTGGGTATCATGAAAGTGCTTGAACCGTAAATATCAACAGTCATTCATGGGGTGGTGATGTGTGGGAGTCATTGCAGTTCTTGGACTGTAATTATCAACCATCATTCATTGGGTGGTGTGTGTGTGGGAGTCATTACAGTGCTTGGACTGTGAATATCAACAGTCATTAATGGGGTGGTGAGTGTGTGGGTATTATTACAGTGCTTTGACTGTAAATATCAACAGTCATTCAGAGGGTGGTGGGTGTCATTAGAGTGCTTGGACTGTAAATATTAACAGTCATTCTTGGGGTGTTTGGTGTGTGGATGTCATTACAGTGCTTGAACTAATAATATCAACAGTCATTTATGGGGTGGTGGGTGTGCGGGTGTAATTACAGTGCTTGGACTATAAATATCAACCATCATTTATGGGTTTTTGGGTGAGTGGGTTTTCATTACAGTGCTTGGACTATAAATATCAACAGTCATTCATAGGGTGGTGGGTGTGTGAGTGTCATTACAGAGCTTGGACTGTAAATATTACCACTCATTCATTGGGTGGTGGGTGTGTGGATGTCATTACAGTGCTTGGACTGTAAATATCAACAGTCAATCATAGGGTGGTGGGTGTGTGGGCGTCATTACAGTGCTTGGACTGTAAATATCAACAGTCATTCATGGGGTGGTGGGTGTGTGGGTGTCATTACAGTGTTTTGATTGTAATTATCAACAGTCATTCATGGGGTGGTGGGTGTCATTACAGTGCTTGGACTGTAAATATCAACAGTCATTAATGGGGTGGTGGGTGTGTGGATGTCATTACAGTGCTTGGACTTTAAATATCAACCATAATTCATGGGGTGGTGGGTGTGGGGGTGTCATTACATTGCTTGGACTGTAAATTTCAACAGTCAATCATGGGGTGGTGGGTATGTGGGGTGCTTAGACTGTAAATATAAACAGTCATTAATAGGGTGGTGGGTGTGTGAGTGTTATTACAGAGCTTGGACTGTAAATATCAAGTCATGTATATGGTGGTGGGTGTATGGGTGTCATTACAGTGATTTGATTGTAAATATCAACAGTCATTCATAGGGTGGTGGGTATCATTAGAGTTCTTGGACTGTAAATATCAACAGTCATTAATGGGGTTGTGGGTGTGTGGGTGTCATTACAGTGCTTGGACTGTAAATATCAACTATAATTCATGGGGTCGTAGGTGTTGGAGTGTCATTACAGTGCTTTTACTGTAAATATCAACAGTCATTCATGGGGTGGTGGGTGGCATTACAGTGCTTGGACTGTATATATCAAGAGTCATTCATAGGGTGATGGGTGTGTGGGTGTCATTACAGTGCTTGGACTGTAAATATCAACAGTCATTTATAGGGTGGTGGGTGTTTGGGTGTCATTACATTGCATGGACTGTAAATATCAACAATCAATCATGGGGTGGAGGGTGTGTGGGTGTCATTACAGTGCTTGGACTGTAAATATTAACAGTCATTCATAGGGTGGTGGGTGTGTGTGTTATTACAGAGCTTGGACTGTAATTATCAACAGTCATTCATGGAGTGGTAGGTGTGAGGGTGTCATTATAGTGCCTGGACTGTAAATATGAACCATATTTCATGGGGTTGTCGGTGTGTGGGTGTCATTACAGTGCTTTGTCTGTAAATATCAAGAGTCATTCAGGGGGTGGTGGGTGTGAGGGTGTCATTACAGTGTTCGGACTGTAAATATCAACAGTCATTCATGGGGTGGTGGGTGTGGAGGTGTCATTATATTGCATGGACTGTAAATACCAACAGTCATTCATGGGGTGGTTGGTGTGTGGGTGTCATTACAATGCTTGGACTGTAAATATTAACAGCCATTTATGGGGTGGGGGGTGTTTGGGTGTCATTACATTGCTTGGATTGTAAATATCAACATTTAATCATGGGGTGGTTGGTGTCATTACAGTGCTTGGACTGTAAATATCAACAGTCATTTATACGGTGGTGGGTGTGTGGGTGTTATTACAGTGCTTTGACTGTAAATATCAACAGTCATTCAGAGGGTGGTGGGTGTTATCAGAGTGCTTGAACTGTAAATATCAACAGCTATTAATGGAGTGATGGGTATGTGGGTATCATGAAAGTGCTTGAACCGTAAATATCAACAGTCATTCATGGGGTGGTGATGTGTGGGAGTCATTGCAGTTCTTGGACTGTAAATATCAACCATCATTCATTGGGTGGTGTGTGTGTGGGAGTCATTACAGTGCTTGGACTGTGAATATCAACAGTCATTAATGGGGTGGTGAGTGTGTGGGTATTATTACAGTGCTTTGACTGTAAATATCAACAGTCATTCAGAGGGTGGTGGGTGTCATTAGAGTGCTTGGACTGTAAATATTAACAGTCATTCTTGGGGTGTTTGGTGTGTGGATGTCATTACAGTGCTTGAACTAATAATATCAACAGTCATTTATGGGGTGGTGGGTGTGCGGGTGTCATTACAGTGCTTGGACTATAAATATCAACCATCATTTATGGGTTTTTGGGTGAGTGGGTTTTCATTACAGTGCTTGGACTATAAATATCAACAGTCATTCATAGGGTGGTGGGTGTGTGAGTGTCATTACAGAGCTTGGACTGTAAATATTACCAGTCATTCATTGGGTTGTGGGTGTGTGGATGTCATTACAGTGCTTGGACTGTAAATATCAACAGTCAATCATAGGGTGGTGGGTGTGTGGGCGTCATTACAGTGCTTGGACTGTAAATATCAACAGTCATTCATGGGGTGGTTGGTGTGTGGGTGTCATTACAGTGTTTTGATTGTAATTATCAACAATCATTCATGGGGTGGTGGGTGTCATTACAGTTCTTGGACTGTAAATATCAACAGTCATTAATGGGGTGGTGGGTGTGTGGATGTCATTACAGTGCTTGGACTTTAAATATCAACCATAATTCATGGGGTGGTGGGTGTGGGGGTGTCATTACATTGCTTGGACTGTAAATTTCAACAGTCAATCATGGGGTGGTGGGTATGTGGGTGTCATTACAGTGCTTGGACTATAAATATCAACTTTAATTCATGGGGTCATTAGTGTTGGTGTGTCATTACAGTGCTTGGACTGTAAATATCAACTGTCATTTATGTGGTGGTGTGTGTCTGGGTGTCTGTGCAGTGCTTGAACTGTAAATTTCAACAGTCAATCATGGGGTGGTGGGTGTGTGGGTGTCATTACAGTGCTTATACTGTAAATATTAACAGTCATTCATAGGGTGGTGGGTGTGTGAGTGTTATTACAGAGCTTGGACTGTAAATATCAAGTCATGTATATGGTGGTGGGTGTATGGGTGTCATTACAGTGATTTGATTGTAAATATCAACAGTCATTCATAGGGTGGTGGGTATCATTAGAGTGCTTGGACTGTAAATATCAATAGTCATTCATGGGGTTGTGGGTGTGTGGGTGTCATTACAGTGCTTGGACTGTAAATATCAACTATAATTCATGGGGTCGTGGGTGTTTGAGTGTCATTACAGTGCTTTTACTGTAAATATCAACAGTCATTCATGGGGTGGAGGGTGGCATTACAGTGCTTGGACTGTATATATCAAGAGTCATTCATAGGGTGATGGGTGTGTGGGTGTCATTACAGTGCTTGGACTGTAAATATCAACAGTCATTTATAGGGTGGTGGGTGTTTGGGTGTCATTACATTGCTTGGACTGTAAATATCAACAGTCAATCATGGGGTGGTTGGTGTGTGGGTGTCATTACAGTGCTTGGACAGTAAATATCAACAGTCATTCATAGGGTGGTGGGTGTGTGTTATTACAGAGCTTGGACTGTAATTATCAACAGTCATTCAAGGAGTGGTAGGTGTGTGGGTGTCATTACAGTGCTTGGACTGTAAATATCAACAGTCATTCTTGAAGTGATGGTTTTGTGAGTGTTATTACAGTGCTATGACTGTAAATAACAACAGTCATATAGAGGGTGGTGGGTGTCATTAGAGTGCTTGGACTGTAAATATTAACAGTCATTCATTGGGTTGTGGGTGTGTGGATGTCATTACAGTGCTTGGACTGAAAATATCAACAGTCATTTATGTGGTGGTGGGTGTGTGGGTGTCATTACAGTGCTTGGACTATAATTATCAACCGTCATTTATGGGGTGGTGGGAGTGTGGGTGTCATTACAGTGATTGGACTGTAAATATCAATAGTCATTCATGGGGTGGTTGGTGTGTTGGTGTCATTACCGTGTTTTGATTGTAATTATCAACAGTCATTCATTGGGTGGTGGGTATCATTAGAGTGCTTGGATTGTAAATATCAACAGTCATTCATGGGGTTGTGGGTATGTGGGTGTCATTACAGTGCTTGGACTGTAAATATCAACTATAATTAATGGAGTCATGGGTGTTGGAGTGTCATTACAGTGCTTTTACTGTAAATATTAACAGTCATTCATGGGGTGGTGGGTGGCATTACAGTGCTTGGACTGTATATATCAAGAGTCATTCATAGGGTGATGGGTGTGTGGGTGTCATAGTGTTTGGACTGTAAATATCAACAGTCATTTATAGGGTGGTGGGTGTTTGGGTGTCATTACATTGCTTGGACAGTAAATATCAACAGTCAATCATGGGGTGGGTGTGTGTGGGTGTCATTACAGTGCTTGGACTGTAAATATCAACAGTCATTCATAGGGTGGTGGGTGTGTGTGGTATTACAGAGCTTGGACTGTAATTATCAACAGTCATTCATGGAGTGGTAGGTGTGTGGGTGTCATTACAGTGCTTGGACTGTAAATATCAACAGTCATTCTTGGAGTGATGGTTGTGTGAGTGTTATTACCGTGCATTGACTGTAAATATCAACAGTCATATAGAGGGTGGTGGGTGTCATTAGAGTGCTTGGACTGTAAATATTAACAGTCATTCATTGGGTTGTAGGTGTGTGGATGTCATTACAGTGCTTGGAGTGAAAATATCAACAGTCATTTATGGGGTGGTGGGTGTGTGGGTGTCATTACAGTGCTTGGACTATAATTATTAACCGTCATTTATGGGGTGGTGGGTGTGTGGGTGTCATTACAATGCTTGGACTGTAAATATCAATAGTCATTCATTGGGTGGTTGGTGTCATTACCGTGTTTTGATTGTAATTATCAACAGTCATTCATAGGGTGGTGGGTGTCATTACAGTTCTTGGACTGTAAATATCAACCATAATTCATGGAGTGGTGGGTGTGGGGGTGTCTTTACAGTGCTTTAAATGTAAATATCAACAGTCATTCATGGGGTGGTGGGTGTGTGTGTGTCATTATGGTGCTTGAACTGTAAATATCCACCGTCATTCATGGGGTGGTGGGTTTGTGGGTGTCATTACAGTGCTTGGACTGTAAATATCAAGTCATTCATGGGGTGGTGTGTGTGTGTTATTAGTGCATGGACTATAAATATCAACATTCATTCATGGGTTGATGGGTGTGTAGGTGTCATTACAGTGCTTGGATTATAAATATCAACAGTTAATCATGGGATGGTGGGGGTCGGGGTGTCATTACAGTTCTTGGACTGTAAATATCAATAGTCATTCATGTGGTGGTGGGTGTGTGGGTGTCATTACCGTGTTTTGATTGTAATTATCAACAGTCATTCATAGGGTGGTGGGTGTCATTACAGTGCTTGGACTGTAATTATCAACAGTCATTCATGGGGTAGTGGTTGTGTGGGTGTCTTTACATTGCTTGGTCTGTAAATATCAAACATATTTCATGGGATGGTGGGTGTGGGGGTTTTATTACAGTGCTTGGACTGTAAATATCAACAGTCACTCATAAGGTGGTGGTTGTGTGGGTGTCATTACAGTGCTTGGACTGTAAATATCAACAGTCATTCATGGGGTCGTGGGTGTATGGATGTCATTACAGTATTTTGATTGTAAATATCAACAGTCATTCATAGGGTTGTGGGTATCATTAGAGTGCTTGGACTGTAAATATCTAATGTCATTCATGGGGTTGTGGGTGTGTGGGTGTCATTACAGTGCTTGGACTATAAATATCAACTTTAATTCATGGGGTCGTTAGTGTTGGGGTGTCATTACATTGCTTGGACTGTAAATATCAACTGTCATTTATGGGGTGGTGGGTGTGAGGGGTCATTACAGTGATTGGACTATAAATATCAACAGTCATTCGTGAGGTGATGGGTGTGTGGGTGTCATTATAGTGCTTGGACTGTAAATATCAACAGTCATTCATGGGTTGGTGGGTTTGTGGGTGTCATTACAGTGCTTGGACTGTAAATATCAAGTCATTCATGTGGTGGTGGGTGTCATTAGTGCTTTGACTGTAAATATCAACAGTCATTCATTTGGTGGTGGGTGGCATTACAGTGCTTGGACTGTAAATATCAACAGTCATTCATAGGGTGATGGGTTTGTGGGTGTCATTACATTGCTTGGACTGTAAATATCAACAGTCATTTATAGGGTGGTGGGTGTTTGGGTGTCATTACATTGCTCGGACAGTAAATATCAACAGTCAATCATGGAGTGGTTGTTGTATCGGTATCATTACAGTGCTTGGACTGTAAATATAAACAGTCATTCATAGTGTGGTGGGAGTGTGAGTGTCATTACAGAGCTTGGACTGTAAATATCAATAGTCATTCATGGGGTGGTGTGTGTGTGGATGTCATTAGAGTGCTTGGACTGTAAATATCAACAGTCAATCATGGGGTGGTGGGTGTGTGGGTGTCATTACAGTGCTTGGACTGTAAATATCAACAGTCATTCAAGGGGTGGTGGCTATGTGGGTGTAATTACAGTGTTTTGATTGTAATTATCAACAGTCATTCATAGGGTGGTGGGTGTCATTACAGTGCTTGGACTGTAAATATCAACAGTCATTCATGGGATGGTGGTTGTGTGAGTGTTATTATGGTGCTTGGACTGTAAATATCAAACATAATTCGTGGGGTGGTGGGTGTAGGGTTGTCATTACAGTGCTTGGAATGTAGATATCAACAGTCAATCATGGGGTGGTGGGTGTGTGGGTGTCATTACAGAGCTTGGACTATAAATATTAACAGTCTTTCATGGGGTGGTGGGTGTATGGGTGTCATTACAGTGTTTTAATTGTAAATATCAACAGTCATGCATAGGGTGGTGGGTATCATTATAGTGCTTGGACTGTAAATATCAATAGTCATTCATGGGGTTGTGGGTGTGTGGGTGTCAATACAGTGCTTGGACTGTAAATATCAACTATAATTCATGGGATCGTGGGTGTTGGGGTTTCATTACAGTGCTTTGACTGTAAATATCCACAGTCATTTATGTGGTGGTGTGTGTGAGGGTGTCATTACAGTGCTTGGACTGTAAATATCAACAGTCATTCCTGAGGTGATGGGTGTGTGGGTGTCATTATAGTGCTTGGACTGTAAATATTTACAGTCATTTATGTGGTAGTGTGTTTGTTGGTGTCATTGCAGTGCTTGGACTGTAAATATCAAGTCATTTATGGGGTGGTGGGTGTGTGTGTGTCATTATTGCTTTGACTGTAAATATCAACAGTCATTCATGGGGTGGTGGGTGTCATTACCGTGCTGGGAATGTAAATATCAACAGTCATTCATAGGGTGATGGGTGTGTGGGTGTCATTACAGTGCTTGGACTGTAAATATCAACAGTCATTTATAGGGTGGTTGGTGTTTGGATGTCATTACATTCCTTGGACTGTAAATTTCAACAGTTAATCATGGGGTGGTGGGTGTGTGGGTGTCATTACAGTGCTTAGACTGTAAATATTAACAGTCATTCATAGGGTGGTGGGTGTGTGAGTGTTATTACAGAGCTTGGACTGTAAATATCAACAGTCATTTATGTGGTGGTTGGTGTGTGGGTGTCATTACATTACTTGGACTATAAATATCAACCGTCATTTATTGGGTGGTGGGTGTGTGGGTGTCATTACAGTGCTTGGACTGTAAATATCAACAGTCATTCATAGGGTGGTGGGTGTGTGAGTGTTATTACAGAGTTTGGACTGAAAAATATCTACAGTCACTCATATGGTGGTGGGTGTCATTAGAGTGCTTGGACAGTAAATTTCAACAGTTATTCATGGGGTGGTGGGTGTGTGGGTGTCATTACAGTTCTTGGACTGTAAATATCAACCATAATTTATGGAGTGGTGGGTGTGGAGGTGTCATTACAGTGCTTTAAATGTAAATATCAACAGTCATTCATGGGGTGGTGGGGGTGTGTGTGTCATTATGGTGCTTGAACTGTAAATATCCACCGTCATTCATGGGGTGGTGGGTTTGTGGGTGTCATTACAGTGCTTGGACTGTAAATATCAAGTCATTCATGGAGTGGTGTGTGTGTGTGTTATTAGTGCATAGACTATAAATATCAACAGTCATTCATGGGTTGATGGGTGTGTATGTGTCATTACAGTGCTTGGACTATAAATATCAACAGTCATTTATGGTTTGGTGAGTGTTTGGGTGTTATTATGGTGCTTTGACTGTAAATATCAACAGTCATTCAGAAGGTGTTGGGTGTCATTAGAGTGCTTGGACTGTAAATATTAACAGTCATTCATGGGATGGTTGGTGTGTTGATGTCATTACAATGCTTGGACTGAAAATATCAACAGTCATTTATGAGTTGGTGGGTGTGTCAGTGTCATTACAGTGCTTGGACTATAAATATCAATCATCATTTATGGGGTCGTGGGTGTGTAAGTGTCATTACAGTTCTTGGACTATAAATATCAATAGTTATTCATAGGGTAGTGGGTGTGTGAGTGTCATTACAGAGCTTGGACTGTAAATATCAACAGTCCTTAATGGGGTGGTGGGTGTGTGGATGTCATTACAGTGCTTGGACTGTAAATATCAACCATAATTCATGGGGTTGTGGGTGTGGGTGTCATTACAGTATTTTGAATGTAAATATCAACAGTCATTCATAGGGTGGTGGGTTTCATTAGAGTGCTTGGACTGTAAATATCAACAGTTATTCTTTTGGTTGTGGGTGTGTGGGTGACATTACAGTGCTTAGACTGTAAATATCAACAGTCATTTATGGGGCGGTTGGTGTGAGTGTGTCATTACAGTGCTTAGACTGTAAATATCAACAGTCATTCATGGAATGGTAAGTGTGTGTGTGTCATTACAGTTCTTGGACTCTAAATATCAACCATCATTTATTGTGTGTTGGGTGAGTGGGTGTCATTACAGTGCTTGGACTGTGAATATCAACAGTCATTCATGGGGTGGTGAGTGTGTGGGTGTTATTACATTGCTTTGACTGTAAATATCAACAGTCATTCAGAGGGTGGTGGTTGTCATTAGAGTGCTTGGACTGTATATATTAACAGTTATTCATGGGGTGGTGGGTGTGTGGGTGTCATTACATTGCTTGGACTATAGATATCAACCATCATTTATGGGGAGGTGGGTGTGTTGGTGTCATTACAGAGCTTGGACTCTAAATATCAACAGTCATTCTTGGGGTGGTGGGTGTATGGGTGTCATTACAGTGGTTGGATTGTAAATATCAACAGTTATTTATGGGGTGGTGGGTGTGTGGGTGTTATTACAGTGTTCTGATTGTAACTATCAACAGTCATTTATAGGGTGGTGAGTGTCGTTACAGTGCTTAGACTGTAAATATCAACAGTCATTTAAGGGGTGGTGGTTGTGTGGGTATCATTACAGTGCTTGGACTGTATATATCAACCATAATTCATGGGGTGGTTGGTGTGGGGGTGTCATTACAATGCTTGGACTGTAAATATCAGCAGTTAATCATGGGGTGGTGGGTGTCTGGGTGTCATTACAGTGCTTGGACTGTAAATATCAACAGTCATTTATGGGGTGGTGGGTGTATGGGTGTCATTACAGTGTTTTGATTGTAAATATCAACAGTCATTTATAGGGTGGTGGGTATCATTAGAGTGCTTGGACTGTAAATATCAACAATAATTCATAGGGTTGTGGGTGTGTGGGTGTCATTACAGCGCTTGGACTGTAAATATCAACTATAATTCATGGGGTCGTGGGTGTTGGGGTGTTATTACAGTGTTTTGACTGTAAATATCAACAGTCATTTTTGGGGTGGTGTGTGTGAGGGTGTCATTACATAGCTTGGACTGTAAATATCAACAGTCATTCATGGGTTGGTTGGTGGGTGTGTGTCATTAGAGTGCTTAGACTATAAATATCAACAGTTATTTATGAGGTGGTGGGTGTGTGGCTGTCATTACAGTGCTTGGACTGTAAATTTCAACAGTCATTCATAGGGTTGTGGATGTGAGGGTGTCAATACAGTGCTTGGACTGTAAATATCAAAACATTCATGGTGTGGTGGGTGTGAGTTTGTTATTATTGCTTGAACTGTAAATATCAACAGTCATTCATGGGGTGGTGGGTTGCATTACAGTGCTGGGACTGTAAATATCAACAGTCATTCATTGGGTGATAAGTGTGTGGGTGTCATTACAGTGCTTGGACTGTCAATATCAACAGTCATTAATGGGGTGGTGGGTGTGTGGGTGTCATTTCATTGCTTGGACTGTAAATATCAACAGTCAATCATGGGGAGGTTGGTGTCATTACAGTGCTTGGACTGTAAATATCAACAGTCATTCATAGGGTGGTGGTTGTGTGGGTGTTATTACAGTGCTTTGATTGTAAATATCAACAGTCATTTAAGGGGTGGTGGTTGTGTGGGTATCATTACAGTGCTTGGACTGTATATATCAACCATAATTCATGGGGTGGTTGGTGTGGGGGTGTCATTACAATGCTTGTACTGTAAATATCAGCAGTTAATCATGGGGTGGTAGGTGTCTGGGTGTCATTACAGTGCTTGGACTGTAAATATCAACAGTCATTTATGGGGTGGTGGGTGTATGGGTGTCATTACAGTGTTTTGATTGTAAATATCAACAGTCATTCATAGGGTGGTGGGTATCATTAGAGTGCTTGGACTGTAAATATCAACAATAATTCATAGGGTTGTGGGTGTGTGGGTGTCATTACACTGTTTGGACTGTAAATATCAACTATAATTCATGGGGTCGTGGGTGTTGGGGTGTTATTACAGTGTTTTGACTGTAAATATCAACAGTCATTTTTTGGGTGGTGTGTGTGAGGGTGTCATTACATAGCTTGGACTGTAAATATCAACAGTCATTCATGGGTTGGTTGGTGGGTGTGTGTCATTAGAGTGCTTAGACTATAAATATCAACAGTTATTTATGAGGTGGTAGGTGTGTGGCTGTCATTACAGTGCTTGGACTGTAAATTTCAACAGTCATTCATGGGGTTGTGGATGTGAGGGTGTCAATACAGTGCTTGGACTGTAAATATCAAAACATTCATGGTGTGGTGGGTGTGTGTTTGTTATTATTGCTTGAACTGTAAATATCAACAGTCATTCATGGGGTGGTGGGTTGCATTACAGTGCTGGGACTGTAAATATCAATAGTCATTCATTGGGTGATAAGTGTGTGGGTGTCATTACAGTGCTTGGACTGTCAATATCAACAGTCATTAATGGGGTGGTGGGTGTGTGGGTGTCATTACATTGCTTGGACTGTAAATATCAACAGTCAATCATGGGGAGGTTGGTGTCATTACAGTGCTTGGACTGTAAATATCAACAGTCATTCATAGGGTGGTGGGTGTGTGGGTGTTATTACAGTGCTTTGATTGTAAATATCAACAGCCATTCAGAGAGTGGTGGGTGTCATTAGAGTGCTTGGACTGTAAATATCAACAGTCATTTATAGGGTGGTGGGTGTGTGGGTGTCATGAAAGTGCTTGAACTGTAAATATCAACAGTCATTTATAAGGTGGTGAGTGTGTGGGTGTCATTACAGTTCTTGGACTGTAAATATCAACCATCATTCATTGGGTGGTGGATGTGTGGGTTTCATTACAGTGCTTGGACTGTAAATATCAACATTCATTTATAGGGTGGTGGGTGTGTGAGTCTCTTTACAGAGATTGGACTGTAAATATCAACAGTCATTCATGGGGTGGTGGGTGTGTGGATGTCATTACACTGCTTGGACTGTAAATATCAACAGTTAATCAAGGGGTGGTGGGTGTGTGGGTGTCATTACTGTGCTTGGACTGTAAATATCAACATTCATTCATGGGGTGGTGGGTGTGTGGGTGTCATTACAGTGTTTTGATTGTAAATATCAACAGTCATTCATAGGGTGGTGGGTGTCATTACAGTACTTGGACTGCAAATATCAACAGTCATTCATGGGGTGGTGGTTGTATGGGTGTCATTACAGTGCTTGGACTGTAAATATCAATCATAATTCATAGGGTGGTGGGTGTGGGTGTGTCATTACAGTGCTTTGACTATTAATATCAACAGTCATTCATGGGGTGGTGGGTGTGAGGGTGTCATTACAGTGCTTGGACTGTAAATATCAACAGCCATTCATGTGGTTAGTGGAGGTCATTATAGTGCTTGGACTGTAAATATTAACGGTCATTTTTGGGGTGGTGGGTGTGTGGGTGCCATTACAGTGCTTTGACTGTAAATATCAAGAGTCATTCATGGGGTGGTGGGTGTGAGGGTGTCATTACTGTGTTCGGACTGTAAATATCAACAGTCATTCATGGGGTTGTGGGTGTGTGGGTGTCATTATAGTGATTGGACTGTAAATACCAACAGTCATTCTTGGGGTGGTTGGTGTGTGGGTGTTATTACAGTGCTTGGACTGTAAATATCAACAGTCATTCATGTGGTTAGTGGATGTCATTATAGTGCTTGGACTGTAAATATCAACAGTCATTCTTGGGGTGGTGGGTGTGTGGGTGCCATTACATTGCTTGGACTGTAAATATCAACAGTCAATTATGGGGTGGTGGGAGTGTGGGTGTCATTTCAGTGCTTGGACAGTATATATCAACAGTCATTCATGGGGTGGTTAGTGTGTGGGTGTCATTACAGTGTTTTGATTGTAAATATGAAGTCATTACAGTTATTGGACGGTAAATATCAACCATCATTCATTGGGTGGTGGGTGTGTCGGTGTCATTACAGTGCTTGTACTGTAAATATTAACAGTCATTCATGGGGTAGTGGGTGTGTGGGTGTCATTACTGTGATTGGACTGAAAATATCAACAGTCATTCATGGGGTGGTGTATGTGTGGGCATCATTACAGTGTTTTGATTGTAAATATCAACAGTATTTCATAGGGTGGTGGGTGTCATTAGAGTGCTTGGACTGTAAATATCAAGAGTCATTTACGGTGTGGTGGGTGTGTTGGTGTCATTACAGTGCTTGGACTGTAAATATCAACTGTCATTTATGGGGTGGTGGGTGTGTGGGTGTTATTACAGTGTTCTGATTGTAACTATCAACAGTCATTTATAGGGTGGTGAGTGTCGTTACAGTGCTTAGACTGTAAATATCAACAGTCATTTAAGGGGTGGTGGTTGTGTGGGTATCATTACAGTGCTTGGACTGTATATATCAACCATAATTCATGGGGTGGTTGGTGTGGGGGTGTCATTACAATGCTTGGACTGTAAATATCAGCAGTTAATCATGGGGTGGTGGGTGTCTGGGTGTCATTACAGTGCTTGGACTGTAAATATCAACAGTCATTTATGGGGTGGTGGGTGTATGGGTGTCATTACAGTGTTTTGATTGTAAATATCAACAGTCATTTATAGGGTGGTGGGTATCATTAGAGTGCTTGGACTGTAAATATCAACAATAATTCATAGGGTTGTGGGTGTGTGGGTGTCATTACAGTGCTTGGACTGTAAATATCAACTATAATTCATGGGGTCGTGGGTGTTGGGGTGTTATTACAGTGTTTTGACTGTAAATATCAACAGTCATTTTTGGGGTGGTGTGTGTGAGGGTGTCATTACATAGCTTGGACTGTAAATATCAACAGTCATTCATGGGTTGGTTGGTGGGTGTGTGTCATTAGAGTGCTTAGACTATAAATATCAACAGTTATTTATGAGGTGGTGGGTGTGTGGCTGTCATTACAGTGCTTGGACTGTAAATTTCAACAGTCATTCATGGGGTTGTGGATGTGAGGGTGTCAATACAGTGCTTGGACTGTAAATATCAAAACATTCATGGTGTGGTGGGTGTGTGTTTGTTATTATTGCTTGAACTGTAAATATCAACAGTCATTCATGGGGTGGTGGGTTGCATTACAGTGCTGGGACTGTAAATATCAACAGTCATTCATTGGGTGATAAGTGTGTGGGTGTCATTACAGTGCTTGGACTGTCAATATCAACAGTCATTAATGGGGTGGTGGGTGTGTGGGTGTCATTTCATTGCTTGGACTGTAAATATCAACAGTCAATCATGGGGAGGTTGGTGTCATTACAGTGCTTGGACTGTAAATATCAACAGTCATTCATAGGGTGGTGGGTGTGTGGGTGTTATTACAGTGCTTTGATTGTAAATATCAACAGTCATTTAAGGGGTGGTGGTTGTGTGGGTATCATTACAGTGCTTGGACTGTATATATCAACCATAATTCATGGGGTGGTTGGTGTGGGGGTGTCATTACAATGCTTGTACTGTAAATATCAGCAGTTAATCATGGGGTGGTAGGTGTCTGGGTGTCATTACAGTGCTTGGACTGTAAATATCAACAGTCATTTATGGGGTGGTGGGTGTATGGGTGTCATTACAGTGTTTTGATTGTAAATATCAACAGTCATTCATAGGGTGGTGGGTATCATTAGAGTGCTTGGACTGTAAATATCAACAATAATTCATAGGGTTGTGGGTGTGTGGGTGTCATTACACTGTTTGGACTGTAAATATCAACTATAATTCATGGGGTCGTGGGTGTTGGGGTGTTATTACAGTGTTTTGACTGTAAATATCAACAGTCATTTTTTGGGTGGTGTGTGTGAGGGTGTCATTACATAGCTTGGACTGTAAATATCAACAGTCATTCATGGGTTGGTTGGTGGGTGTGTGTCATTAGAGTGCTTAGACTATAAATATCAACAGTTATTTATGAGGTGGTGGGTGTGTGGCTGTCATTACAGTGCTTGGACTGTAAATTTCAACAGTCATTCATGGGGTTGTGGATGTGAGGGTGTCAATACAGTGCTTGGACTGTAAATATCAAAACATTCATGGTGTGGTGGGTGTGTGTTTGTTATTATTGCTTGAACTGTAAATATCAACAGTCATTCATTGGGTGATAAGTGTGTGGGTGTCATTACAGTGCTTGGACTGTCAATATCAACAGTCATTAATGGGGTGGTGGGTGTGTGGGTGTCATTACATTGCTTGGACTGTAAATATCAACAGTCAATCATGGGGAGGTTGGTGTCATTACAGTGCTTGGACTGTAAATATCAACAGTCATTCATAGGGTGGTGGGTGTGTGGGTGTTATTACAGTGCTTTGATTGTAAATATCAACAGCCATTCAGAGAGTGGTGGGTGTCATTAGAGTGCTTGGACTGTAAATATCAACAGTCATTTATAGGGTGGTGGGTGTGTGGGTGTCATGAAAGTGCTTGAACTGTAAATATCAACAGTCATTTATAAGGTGGTGAGTGTGTGGGTGTCATTACAGTTCTTGGACTGTAAATATCAACCATCATTCATTGGGTGGTGGATGTGTGGGTTTCATTACAGTGCTTGGACTGTAAATATCAACATTCATTTATAGGGTGGTGGGTGTGTGAGTCTCTTTACAGAGATTGGACTGTAAATATCAACAGTCATTCATGGGGTGGTGGGTGTGTGGATGTCATTACACTGCTTGGACTGTAAATATCAACAGTTAATCAAGGGGTGGTGGGTGTGTGGGTGTCATTACTGTGCTTGGACTGTAAATATCAACATTCATTCATGGGGTGGTGGGTGTGTGGGTGTCATTACAGTGTTTTGATTGTAAATATCAACAGTCATTCATAGGGTGGTGGGTGTCATTACAGTACTTGGACTGCAAATATCAACAGTCATTCATGGGGTGGTGGTTGTATGGGTGTCATTACAGTGCTTGGACTGTAAATATCAATCATAATTCATAGGGTGGTGGGTGTGGGTGTGTCATTACAGTGCTTTGACTATTAATATCAACAGTCATTCATGGGGTGGTGGGTGTGAGGGTGTCATTACAGTGCTTGGACTGTAAATATCAACAGCCATTCATGTGGTTAGTGGAGGTCATTATAGTGCTTGGACTGTAAATATTAACGGTCATTTTTGGGGTGGTGGGTGTGTGGGTGCCATTACAGTGCTTTGACTGTAAATATCAAGAGTCATTCATGGGGTGGTGGGTGTGAGGGTGTCATTACTGTGTTCGGACTGTAAATATCAACAGTCATTCATGGGGTTGTGGGTGTGTGGGTGTCATTATAGTGATTGGACTGTAAATACCAACAGTCATTCTTGGGGTGGTTGGTGTGTGGGTGTTATTACAGTGCTTGGACTGTAAATATCAACAGTCATTCATGTGGTTAGTGGATGTCATTATAGTGCTTGGACTGTAAATATCAACAGTCATTCTTGGAGTGGTGGGTGTGTGGGTGCCATTACATTGCTTGGACTGTAAATATCAACAGTCAATTATGGGGTGGTGGGAGTGTGGGTGTCATTTCAGTGCTTGGACAGTATATATCAACAGTCATTCATGGGGTGGTTAGTGTGTGGGTGTCATTACAGTGTTTTGATTGTAAATATGAAGTCATTACAGTTATTGGACGGTAAATATCAACCATCATTCATTGGGTGGTGGGTGTGTCGGTGTCATTACAGTGCTTGTACTGTAAATATTAACAGTCATTCATGGGGTAGTGGGTGTGTGGGTGTCATTACTGTGATTGGACTGAAAATATCAACAGTCATTCATGGGGTGGTGTATGTGTGGGCATCATTACAGTGTTTTGATTGTAAATATCAACAGTATTTCATAGGGTGGTGGGTGTCATTAGAGTGCTTGGACTGTAAATATCAAGAGTCATTTACGGTGTGGTGGGTGTGTTGGTGTCATTACAGTGCTTGGACTGTAAATATCAACTGTCATTTATGGGGTGGTGGGTGTGTGGGTGTTATTACAGTGTTCTGATTGTAACTATCAACAGTCATTTATAGGGTGGTGAGTGTCGTTACAGTGCTTAGACTGTAAATATCAACAGTCATTTAAGGGGTGGTGGTTGTGTGGGTATCATTACAGTGCTTGGACTGTATATATCAACCATAATTCATGGGGTGGTTGGTGTGGGGGTGTCATTACAATGCTTGGACTGTAAATATCAGCAGTTAATCATGGGGTGGTGGGTGTCTGGGTGTCATTACAGTGCTTGGACTGTAAATATCAACAGTCATTTATGGGGTGGTGGGTGTATGGGTGTCATTACAGTGTTTTGATTGTAAATATCAACAGTCATTTATAGGGTGGTGGGTATCATTAGAGTGCTTGGACTGTAAATATCAACAATAATTCATAGGGTTGTGGGTGTGTGGGTGTCATTACAGTGCTTGGACTGTAAATATCAACTATAATTCATGGGGTCGTGGGTGTTGGGGTGTTATTACAGTGTTTTGACTGTAAATATCAACAGTCATTTTTGGGGTGGTGTGTGTGAGGGTGTCATTACATAGCTTGGACTGTAAATATCAACAGTCATTCATGGGTTGGTTGGTGGGTGTGTGTCATTAGAGTGCTTAGACTATAAATATCAACAGTTATTTATGAGGTGGTGGGTGTGTGGCTGTCATTACAGTGCTTGGACTGTAAATTTCAACAGTCATTCATGGGGTTGTGGATGTGAGGGTGTCAATACAGTGCTTGGACTGTAAATATCAAAACATTCATGGTGTGGTGGGTGTGTGTTTGTTATTATTGCTTGAACTGTAAATATCAACAGTCATTCATGGGGTGGTGGGTTGCATTACAGTGCTGGGACTGTAAATATCAACAGTCATTCATTGGGTGATAAGTGTGTGGGTGTCATTACAGTGCTTGGACTGTCAATATCAACAGTCATTAATGGGGTGGTGGGTGTGTGGGTGTCATTTCATTGCTTGGACTGTAAATATCAACAGTCAATCATGGGGAGGTTGGTGTCATTACAGTGCTTGGACTGTAAATATCAACAGTCATTCATAGGGTGGTGGGTGTGTGGGTGTTATTGCAGTGCTTTGATTGTAAATATCAACAGTCATTTAAGGGGTGGTGGTTGTGTGGGTATCATTACAGTGCTTGGACTGTATATATCAACCATAATTCATGGGGTGGTTGGTGTGGGGGTGTCATTACAATGCTTGTACTGTAAATATCAGCAGTTAATCATGGGGTGGTAGGTGTCTGGGTGTCATTACAGTGCTTGGACTGTAAATATCAACAGTCATTTATGGGGTGGTGGGTGTATGGGTGTCATTACAGTGTTTTGATTGTAAATATCAACAGTCATTCATAGGGTGGTGGGTATCATTAGAGTGCTTGGACTGTAAATATCAACAATAATTCATAGGGTTGTGGGTGTGTGGGTGTCATTACACTGTTTGGACTGTAAATATCAACTATAATTCATGGGGTCGTGGGTGTTGGGGTGTTATTACAGTGTTTTGACTGTAAATATCAACAGTCATTTTTTGGGTGGTGAGTGTGAGGGTGTCATTACATAGCTTGGACTGTAAATATCAACAGTCATTCATGGGTTGGTTGGTGGGTGTGTGTCATTAGAGTGCTTAGACTATAAATATCAACAGTTATTTATGAGGTGGTGGGTGTGTGGCTGTCATTACAGTGCTTGGACTGTAAATTTCAACAGTCATTCATGGGGTTGTGGATGTGAGGGTGTCAATACAGTGCTTGGACTGTAAATATCAAAACATTCATGGTGTGGTGGGTGTGTGTTTGTTATTATTGCTTGAACTGTAAATATCAACAGTCATTCATGGGGTGGTGGGTTGCATTACAGTGCTGGGACTGTAAATATCAACAGTCATTCATTGGGTGATAAGTGTGTGGGTGTCATTACAGTGCTTGGACTGTCAATATCAACAGTCATTAATGGGGTGGTGGGTGTGTGGGTGTCATTACATTGCTTGGACTGTAAATATCAACAGTCAATCATGGGGAGGTTGGTGTCATTACAGTGCTTGGACTGTAAATATCAACAGTCATTCATAGGGTGGTGGGTGTGTGGGTGTTATTACAGTGCTTTGATTGTAAATATCAACAGCCATTCAGAGAGTGGTGGGTGTCATTAGAGTGCTTGGACTGTAAATATCAACAGTCATTTATAGGGTGGTGGGTGTGTGGGTGTCATGAAAGTGCTTGAACTGTAAATATCAACAGTCATTTATAAGGTGGTGAGTGTGTGGGTGTCATTACAGTTCTTGGACTGTAAATATCAACCATCATTCATTGGGTGGTGGATGTGTGGGTTTCATTACAGTGCTTGGACTGTAAGTATCAACATTCATTTATAGGGTGGTGGGTGTGTGAGTCTCATTACAGAGATTGGACTGTAAATATCAACAGTCATTCATGGGGTGGTGGGTGTGTGGATGTCATTACACTGCTTGGACTGTAAATATCAACAGTTAATCAAGGGGTGGTGGGTGTGTGGGTGTCATTACTGTGCTTGGACTGTAAATATCAACATTCATTCATGGGGTGGTGGGTGTGTGGGTGTCATTACAGTGTTTTGATTGTAAATATCAACAGTCATTCATAGGGTGGTGGGTGTCATTACAGTACTTGGACTGCAAATATCAACAGTCATTCATGGGGTGGTGGTTGTATGGGTGTCATTACAGTGCTTGGACTGTAAATATCAATCATAATTCATAGGGTGGTGGGTGTGGGTGTGTCATTACAGTGCTTTGACTATTAATATCAACAGTCATTCATGGGGTGGTGGGTGTGAGGGTGTCATTACAGTGCTTGGACTGTAAATATCAACAGCCATTCATGTTGTTAGTGGAGGTCATTATAGTGCTTGGACTGTAAATTTTAACGGTCATTTTTGGGGTGGTGGGTGTGTGGGTGCCATTACAGTGCTTTGACTGTAAATATCAAGAGTCATTCATGGGGTGGTGGGTGTGAGGGTGTCATTACTGTGTTCGGACTGTAAATATCAACAGTCATTCATGGGGTTGTGGGTGTGTGGGTGTCATTATAGTGATTGGACTGTAAATACCAACAGTCATTCTTGGGGTGGTTGGTGTGTGGGTGTTATTACAGTGCTTGGACTGTAAATATCAACAGTCATTCATGTGGTTAGTGGATGTCATTATAGTGCTTGGACTGTAAATATCAACAGTCATTCTTGGGGTGGTGGGTGTGTGGGTGCCATTACATTGCTTGGACTGTAAATATCAACAGTCAATTATGGGGTGGTGGGAGTGTGGGTGTCATTTCAGTGCTTGGACAGTATATATCAACAGTCATTCATGGGGTGGTTAGTGTGTGGGTGTCATTACAGTGTTTTGATTGTAAATATGAAGTCATTACAGTTATTGGACGGTAAATATCAACCATCATTCATTGGGTGGTGGGTGTGTCGGTGTCATTACAGTGCTTGTACTGTAAATATTAACAGTCATTCATGGGGTAGTGGGTGTGTGGGTGTCATTACTGTGATTGGACTGAAAATATCAACAGTCATTCATGGGGTGGTGTATGTGTGGGCATCATTACAGTGTTTTGATTGTAAATATCAACAGTATTTCATAGGGTGGTGGGTGTCATTAGAGTGCTTGGACTGTAAATATCAAGAGTCATTTACGGTGTGGTGGGTGTGTTGGTGTCATTACAGTGCTTGGACTGTAAATATCAACTGTCATTTATGGGGTGGTGGGTGTGTGGGTGTCTTGACAGTGCTTTGACTGTAAATATCAATAGTCATTTATGGGGTGGTGGGTGTGTGTGTCATTATAGTGCTTGGACTGTAAATATCAACAGTCATTCATGGGGTGATGGGTGTCATTAGAGTGCTTGGAATATAAATATCAACAGTTATTTATAGGGTGGTGGGTTTGTGAGTGTCTTGACATTGCTTGGACTGAAAATAGCAACAGTCATTCATGGGGTGGTGGGTGTGTGGGTGTCATTACACTATTTTGATTGTAAATACCAACAGTCATTTAAGGGGTGGTGGGTGTGGGTGTCATTACAGTGTTTTGACTGTGAATATCAACAGTCATTTATAGGGTGGTGCGTGTCATTAGAGTGCTTTGACTGTAAATATTAACAGTTATTTATTGGGAGGTGGGTTTGTGGGTGTCATGACAGTGCTTGAACTTTAAACATCAACAGACAATCATTGGGTGGTGGGTTTGTGGGTGTCATTACAGTGCTTGGACTGTAAATATCAATAAAAATTTAAAAGGTGCGAGGTGTGTGGGTGTCATTACAGTGTTTTGACTGTAAATATCAACAGTCATTTATGGGGCGGTGAGTGTGGGGGTGTCATTACAGTTTTTGGACTGTAAATATCATCCATCATTCATTGGGTGTTGGGTGTGTGGGTGTCAATACAGTGCTTGTACTGTAAATATTATGGGTTATTCATGGGGTAGTGGGTGTGTGGATGTCATTTCAGTGCTTGGACTGAAAATATCAACAGTCATTCATGGGGTGGTTGGTGTGTGGGTGTTATTACAGTGTTTGGACTGTAAATATCAAATGTCATTAATGGGGTGGTGGGTGTGTGGGTGTCATTACGGGTGCTTTGACTGTAAATATCAACAGTCATTTATGGGGTTGTAGGTGTGTGTGTCATTATAGTGCTTGGACTGTAAATATCAACAGTCATTCATGGAATGGTGAGTGTGTGGGTGTCATTAAAGTGCTTGGACTGAAAATATCAAGTCATTCATAGTGTGGTGGGTGTGTGTGTGTCATTAGTGCTTGGACTGTAAATATCAAAAGTCATTTATAGGGTGGTGGGTGTTTGGGTGTCATCACATTGCTTGGACTGTAAATATAAACAGTCAATCATGGGGTGGTGGTTTTGTGGGTGTCATTACAGTGCTTGGAATGTAAATATAAACAGTCATTCATGGGGTGGTGGGTGTGTAGGTTTTATTACAGTGATTTGACTGTAAATATAAACAGTCATTCAGAGGGTGGTGGGTGTCATTAAAGTGCTTGGACTGTAAATATCAACAGGTATTTATGGGGTGGTGGGTGTGTGGGTGTCATGACTTTGCTTGGACTGTAAATATCAACAGTCATTAATGGGGTGGTGAGTGTGTGGGTGACATTACAGTGCTTGGAGTGTAAATATCAACAGTCATTTATTAGGTGGTGGGTGTGTGGGTGTCATTACTTTGTTTTGATTGTAAATATCAACAGTCATTCATAGGGTGGTGGGTGTCATTACAGTGCTTGGACTGTAAATATCAACAGTCATTCATGGGGTGATAGTTGTGTGGGAGTTATAACAGTGCTTGGACTGTAAATATTGTCCATAATTCATGGGGTGGTGGGTGTTGGGGTGTCATTACAGTGCTTTGACTGTTAATATCAACAGTCATTCATTGGGTGGTGGGTGTGAGGGTGTCATTACAGTGCTTAGACTGTAAATATCAACAGTAATTCATGGGGTGGTGGGTCTGTAGGTGCCATTATAGTCCCTGGACTGTAAATATCAACAGTCATTCTTTTGGTCGTAGGTGTGTGGGTGCCATTACTTTGCTTGAACTGTAAATATCAAGTCATTCATGGAGTGGTGTGTGTGTTATTAGTGCTTAGACTGTAAATATCAACAGTCAACTATGGGGTGGTGTGTGTCATTACAGTGCTTGGACTGTAAATATCAACAGTCATTCATGGGGTGGTGGGTGTGTGGGTGTCATTACTGTTCTTGGACTGTAAATATTATCAGTCATTCATGGGGTGGTGGGTGTGAGGTTGTTATTACAGTGCTTTGACTGTAAATATCAACAGTCATTCAGAGGGTGGTTAGTGTCATTACAGTGCTTGGACTGTAAATATCAACAGTTATTTATGGGGTGGTGGGTGTGTGAATGTCATCACAGTGCTTGGACTGAAAATATCAACAGTCATTTATGGGGTTGTGGGTGTGTGGGTGTCATTACAGTTCTTGGACTGTAAATATCAACAGTCATTCATGGGGTAGTTGGTGTGTGGGTGACATTACAGTGCTTGGAGTGTAAATATCAACAGTCATTCATGAGGTGATGGGTGTGTGGGTGTCATTACAGTGCTTGGAGTGTAAATATCAACAGTCATTCATGAGGTGATGGGTTCGTGAGTGTCATTACTTTGTTTTGATTGTAAATATCAACAGTCATTTATAGGGTGGTGGGTGTCATTACAGTGCTTGGACTGTAAATATCAACAGTCATTCATGGGGTGGTAGTTGTGTGGGTGTCATAACAGTGTTTAGACTGTAAATATCAACCATAATTCATGGGGGGGTGGGTGTGTGGGTGTCATTACTGTGCTCAAACTGTAAATATTAACAGTCATTCATGGGGTGTTGGGTGTGTGGATGTCATTACACTGCTTGGACTGAAAATATCAACAGTCATTCATGGGGTGGTGGGTGTGTGGTTGTCATTACAGTGTTTGGACTATAAATATCAACTATCATTTATGGGGTGGTGAGAATGTGGGTGTCATTACAGTGGTTGGACTGTCAATATCAAAAGTCATTCTTGGAGTGTTGGGTGTGTGGGTGTCATATCAGTGTTTAGACTGTAAATATCAACAGTCATTTATGGGGTGGTGGGTGTTTGGCTGTCATTACAGTGCTTAGCCTGCAAATATCAAAAGTCAATCATGGGGAGGTGGGTTTGTGGGTGTCATTACAGTGCTTGGACTGTAAATATTAAGTCATTCATGGGGTTGTTGGAGGGGGGTATCATTACAGTGCTTGGACTGTAAATATCAATTCATTCATGGGGTGGTGGGTGTGTGTGTGTGTCATTAGTGCTTGGGCTGTAAATATCAACAGTCATTTATGGGGTGGTGGGTGGCATTACAGTGCTTGGGATTTAAATAACAACAGTCATTAATAGGATGGTGGGTGTGTGGGTGTCATTACAGTGCTTTGACTATAAATATCAACCGTCATTTAGGGGGGGGGGTGATTACCGTGCTTTTACTGTAAATATCAAAAGTCATTCATATATTGGTAAGTGTGTGGGTGACATTACATTTCTTGGACTGTAAAAATCAACGAACATTCATTGGGTGATGGGTGTGTAAGTATCATTATAGAGCTTGGACTGTAAATATCAACAGTCATTCATGGTGTGGTAGATGTGTGGATGTCATTACAGTGCTTTAACTGTAAATATCAACAGTCATTCAGAGGGTGGTAGGTGTTATTAGTGTGCTTGGACTGTAAATATTAACCATCATTCAGGGAGTGGTGGGTGTGTGGGTGTTATTACAGTGTTTGTACTGTAAATATCAACCATAATTTAAGGGATGGTGGGTGTGTGGGTGTCATTACATTGCTTTGACTGTAAATATCAACAGTCATTCATGGGGTGGTGGGTATGAGGGTGTCATTACAGTACTTGGACTGAAAATATCAACTGTCATTCATGGGGTGGTGTGTGTTTGGGTGTCTTTATAGTGCTTGGACTGTAAATATCAACAGTCATTCATAGGGTGGTGGGTGTGTGGGTGTCATTACATGGCTTGATCTGTAAATATCAAGTCATTCATGGGGTGGTGGGTATGTGTGAGTCATTAGTGATTGGACTGTAAATATCAACAGTCATTCATTGGGTGGTGGGAGACATTATAGTGCTTGGACTGTAAATATCAACCATCATTCATTGGGTGGTGGGTGTGTGGGTGTCTTACAGTGCTCAGATTGTAAATATTAAGTGTCATTCATGGGGTGGTGAGTGTGTGGGTGTCATTACAGTGCTTGGACTGTAAATATTAACAGTCATTCATGGGGTGGTGGGTTGGTGGGTGTCATTACAGTGCTTGGACTGTAAATATCAAGTCATTCATGGGTTGGTGGGTGTGTGTGTGTCATTAGTGCTTTGAATGTAAATATCAACAGTCATTTATGGGGTGGTGGGTGTGTGGCTGTCATTAGAATGCTTGGACTGTAAATATCAAACATAATTCATTTGGTGGTGGGTACGAGGGTGTCATTACAGTGCTTAAACTGTAAATATCAACAGTCATTCATGGGCTTGTAGGTGTTTGGGTGTCATTATAGTGCTTGGACTCTAAATATCAATAGTCATTCATGGGGTGGTTGATGTGTGGGTGTCATTACATGGCTTGGACTGTAAATAGCAAGTCATTTATGGGGTGGTGGGTATGTGTGTGTAATTAGTGCTTGGACTGTAAATATCAACAGTCATTCATGGGTTGGTGGGTGGCATTACAGTGCTTGGACTGTAAATATCAACAGTCAGTCATGGGGTGGTGGGTGTTTGGTTGTCATTAGAATGCTTGGAATGTAAATATCATTAATAATTTATGGGGTGGTGGGTATGTGTGTGTCATTAGTGCTTGGACTGTAAATATCAACAGTCATTCATGGGATGGTAGGTGTCATTACAGTGCTTTGACTGTAAATATCAACAGTCATTCATGGGGTGTTGAGCTTGTGGGTGTCATTACAGTGCTTGGACTGAAAATATCATCAGTCATTCATGGGGTGGTGGGTTGGTGGGATTCATTACAGTGCTTGGACTGTAAATATCAAGTCATTCATGGGTTGGTGGGTGTGTGTGTGTCATTGATGCTTGGACTGTAAATATAAACAGTAATTTATGGGGTTGTGGGTGGCATTACAGTGTTTGGACTGTAAATATCAACAGTCATTCATAGGGTGGTTGGTGTGTGGGTGTCTTTACAGTGCTCAGACTGTAAATATTAAGTGTCATTCATGTGGTGGTGGGTGTGTGGAGGTCATTACAGTGCTTGGACTGTAAATATCAACAGTCATTTATGAGGTGGGTGGGTGTGTGGCTGTCATTACTGTGCTTGGACTGTAAATATCTACTGTCATTGATATGGGGGTGGGTGTGTGGCTGTCATTACAGTGCTTGGACTGTAAATATCAACATTAAATCATTGGGTGGTGGGTTTGTGGATGTCATTACAGTGCTTGGACTGTAAATATCAACAGTTATTCATGGAGTGGGGGGGGTGTGGGTGTCATTACAGTGCTTGGACTGTAAATATCAAGTCATTCATGGTGTGGTGGGTTTGTGTGTGTCATTAGTGCTTGGACTGTAAATATCAACAGTTATTCATGGTGTGGTGAGTGGCATTACAGTGCTTGGACTGTAAATATCAACAGCTATTTATGGGGTCGTGGGTGTGTGGGTTTCATTACAGTGCTTGGACTATAAATATCAACCATCATTTATGGGGTGGTGGGTGTGTGGGTGTCACTACAGTGCTTGGACTGTAAATATCATCAGTCATTTATAGGGTGGTAGGTGTGTGAGTGTCATTACAGTGATTTTACAGTAAATATCAACTGTCATTTATTGGGTGGTGAGTGTGTGGGTATCATTACAGTGCTTGGACTGTAAATATTAACAGTCATTCATGGGGTGGTGGGTTGGTGGGTGTCATTACAGTGCTTGGACTGTAAATATCAAGTCATTTATGGGTTGGTGGGTGTGTGTGTGTAATTAGTGCTTTGAATGTAAATATCAACAGTCATTTATGGGGTGGTGGGTGTGTGGCTGTCATTAGAATGCTTGGACTGTAAATATCAACCATAATTCATGGGGTGGTGGGTACGAGGGTGTCATTACAGTGCTTAAACTGTAAATATCAACAGTCAGTCATGGGGTGGTGGGTGTGTGGATGTCATTACACTGCTTGGACTGTTAATATCATTAGTCATTTATGGGGTGGTGGGTGATTGGCTGTCATTAGAATGCTTGGACTGTAAATATCATCAAAATTCATGGGGTGGTTGGTGTGGGGGTGTCATTACAGTGCTTTGACTGTAAATATCAACAGTCATTCAAGGGGTGGTGGGTTTGTGGGTGTCATTACAGTGGTTGGACTGTAAATATCAACAGTCATTCATGGGGTGGTGGGTTGGTGGGTGTCATTACAGTTCTTGGACTGTAAATATCAAGTCATTAATGGGTTGGTGGGTGTGTGTGTGTCATTAGTGCTTAGACTGTAAAAATAAACAGTCATTTAAGGGGTTGTGGGTGGCATTACAGTGCTTGGACTGTAAATATCAACAGCCATTCATAGGGTGGTTGGTGTGTGAGTGTCATTACAGAGCTTGGACTGTAAATATGAATATTCATTCATTGGGTAGTGGGTGTGTTGATGTTATTACAGTGCTTGGACTGTAAATATCAACAGTCATTTATGGGGTGGTAGGTGTGTGGCTGTCATTACATTGTTTGGACTGTAAATATCAACAGTCAGTCATGGGGTGGTGGGTGTGTGGATGTAATTACAGTGCTTGGACTGTAAATATCAACAGTCATTTATGGGGTGGTGGGTGTGTGGCTGTCATTAGAATGCTTGGACTGTAAATATCAACCATAATTCATGGAGTGGTGGGTTTGGGGGTGTTATTACAGTGCTTTCACTGTAAATATTAACAGTCATTCA
Source organism: Petrolisthes cinctipes (assembly GCA_033782935.1). Taxonomy (NCBI): domain Eukaryota; kingdom Metazoa; phylum Arthropoda; class Malacostraca; order Decapoda; family Porcellanidae; genus Petrolisthes; species Petrolisthes cinctipes. Next base: position 380,412 of record JAWQEG010000079.1, read on the forward strand.
TGGGGTGGTAGGTGTTTGGGTGTCCTTATAGTGCTTGGACTGTAAATATCAACAGTCATTCATGGGTTGGTTGGTGTGTGGGAGTCATTACATGGCTTGGAGTGTAAATATGAAGTCATTTATGGGGTGGTGGGTATGTGTGTGTCATTAGTGCTTGGACTGTAAATATCAACATTTATTTATGGGATAGTGGGTGGCATTACAGTGCTTGGACTGTAAATATCAACAGTCATTCATGGGGTGATGTGTGTGTGGGTGTTATTACAGTGCTTGGACTGTAAATATCAACAGTCATTTACTGGGTGGTGGGTGTGTGGCTGTCATTACAGTGTTTGGACTGTAAATATCAACAGTCAGTCATGGGGTGGTGGGTTTGTGGGTGTTATTACAGTGCTTGGACTGTAAATATCAACAGTCAATAATTGGGTGGTGGGTGTGTGTGTGTCATTACAGTGCTTGGACTGTAAATATCAACAGTCAATTATCGTGTGGTTGGTGTGTGGATGTCATTACAGTGCTTGGACTGTAAATATTAACAGTCAATCATGAGGTGGTGGGTGTGTGGGTTTCATTACAGTGATTGGACTGTAAATATCAACAGTCATTCATTGGATGGTGGGTGTGTGGGTGTCATTACAGTGTTTTGATTTTAAATATCAACAGTCATGTGGTGGTGGGTGTGTGGGTGTCATTAGAGTGCTTGGACTGTAAATATCAACAGTCATTAATTATGTGGTGGGTGTTTGGGTGTCTATGCAGTGCTTGGACTTTAAATATCAACAGTCAATCATGAGGTGGTGGGTGTGTTGGTGTCATTACATTGCTTGGACTGTAAATATGAACGGTCATTCATGGGGTGGTGGGTGTGTGGGTGTCATTACAGTGCTTGGACTGTAAATATCAAGTCATTTATGGGGTGGTGGGTTTGTGTGTGTCAGTAGTGCTTGGACTGTAAATATCAACAGTTATTCATGGGGTGGTGAGTGGCATTACAGTTCTTGGACTGTAAATATAAACAGTCATTCAAGGGGTGGTGGGTGTGTGGGTGTCATTACAGTGCTTGGACTATAAATATCAACCATCATTTATTGGGTGGTGGGTGTGTGGGTGTCATTACAGTGCTTGGACTGTAAATAACAACAGTCATTCATGGGGAGGTGGGTTTGTGGGTATCATTACAGTGCTTGGACTGTAAATATCAACAGTCATTCATGGGGTGGTGGGTTGGTGGGGGTCATTACAGTGCTTGGACTATAAATATCAAGTCATTCATGGGTTGGTGGGTGTGTGTGTATAATTAGTGCTCGGACTGTAAATATCAACAGTCATTTATGGGTTTGTGGGTGTCATTACAGTGCTTGGACTGTAAATATTAACAGTCATTAATAGGGTGGTTGGTGTGTGAGTGTCATTACAGAGCTTGGACTGTAAAAATCAATAGTCATTTATTGGGTGGTGGGTGTGTGGATGTCATTACAGTGCTTGGACTGTAAATATCAACAGTCATTCATGGGGTGGTGGGTTGGTGGGGTTCATTACAGTGCTTGGACTATAAATATCAAGTCATTCATGGGTTGGTGGGTGTGTGTGTATAATTAGTGCTCGGACTCTAAATATCAACAGTCATTTATGGGTTTGTGGGTGTCATTACAGTGCTTGGACTGTAAATATTAACAGTCATTCATAGATTGTTTGGTGTGTGAGTGTCATTACAGAGCTTGGACTGTAAATATCAATAGTCATTCATTGGGTGGTGGGTGTGTGGATGTCATTACAGTGCTTGGACTGTAAATATCAACAGTCAGTCATGGTGTGGTTGGTGTGTGGATGTCATTATAGAGCTTGGACTGTAAATATCAACAGTCATTTATGGGGTGGTGGGTGTGTGGCTGTCATTAAAATGCTTGGACTGTAAATATCAACCATAATTCATAGGGTGGTGGGTGTGGGGGAGTCATTACAGTGCTTTGACTGTAAATATCAACAGTCATTCATGGGGTGATGGGTATGAAGGTGTCATTACAGTGCTTAAACTGTAAATATCAACAGTCATTTATGGGGTGGTAGTTTTCATTATAGTGCTTGGACTGTTAATATCAACAGTCTTTTATGGGGTGGTTGGTGTGTGGGTGTCATTACATAGCTTGGACTGTAAATATCAAGTCATTTATGGGGTGGTGGGTATGTGTGTGTTATTAGTGCTTGGACTGTAAATATCAACAGTCATTCATGGGATGGTGGGTTGCATTACATTGCTTGGACTGTAAATATCAACAGTCATTCATAGGGTGATGGGTGTGTGGGTGTCATTACAGTGCTTGGACTGTAAATATCAACAGTCAGTCATGGGGTGGTGGGTTTTTGGGTGTTATTACAGTGCTTGGATTGTAAATATCAACAGTCAATAATTCGGTGGTAGGTGTGTGTGTGTCATTACAGTGCTTGAACTATAAATATTAAGTCAATCATGGGGTGGTGGGTGTTTGTGTCATTAGTGCTTGGACTGTAAATATCAACAGTCATTCATGAGGTGGTGGGTGGCATTACAGTGCTTGGACTGTAAATATCAACCATCATTAATTGGGTGGTGGGTGTGTGGGTGTCATCACAGTGATTAGACTGTAAATATTAAGTGTCATTGACAGTGTGGTGGGTGTGTGGATGTCATTACACTGCTTGGACTGTAAATATCAATAGTCATTTATGGGGTGGTGGGTGTGTGGCTCTCATTACAGTGCTTGGACTGTAAATATCTACTGTCATTTATGGGATGGTGGGTGTGTGGGTGTCATTACAGTGCTTGGACTGTAAATATCAACAGTTATTCATGGGGTGGTGGGTGTGTGGGTGTCATTACAGTGCTTGGACTTTAAATATCAACCATCATATATAGGGTGGTGGGTGTGTGAGTGTCATTACAGAGCTTGGACTGTAAATATTAACAGTCAATCATGAGGTGGTGGGTGTGTGGGTTTCATTACAGTGATTGGACTGTAAATATCAACAGTCATTTATTGGATGGTGGGTGTGTGGGTGTCATTACAGTGTTTTGATTGAAAATATCAACAGTCATAGGGTGGTGGGTGTGTGGGTGTCATTAGAGTGCTTGGACTGTAAATATCAACAGTCATTCATTGGGTGATGGGTGTTTGGGTGTCATTAGAGTGCTTGGACTGTAAATATCAACAGTCATTCAAGGGGTGGTGGGTGTGTGGGTGTCATTACAGTTTTTTGATGGTAAATATTAACAGTCATTCATAGGGTGGTGGGTGTCATTACAGTTCTTGGACTGTAAATATCAACCAACATCCATTGGGTGGTGGGTGCGTGGGTGTCATTACAGTGCTCAGACTATAAATATTAACAGTCATTCATTGGGTGGTGGGTGTGTGGATGTCATTACAGTGCTTGGACTGAAAATGTCAACAGTCATTCATGGGGTGGTGAGTGTGTGGGTGTCATTACATTGCTTGGACTATAAATAATAACCGTCATTTATGGGGTGGTGGGTTTGTGGGTGTCATTACAGTGCTTGGACTGTAAATATCAACAGTCGTTCATAGGGTGGTGGGTGTGTGAGTGTCATTACAGAACTTGGACTGTAAATATCAACATTCATTTATGGGGTGGTGGGTGTGTGGGTGTCATTACAATGCTTGGAGAGTAAATATCAAAAGTCATTCTTGGGGTGGTGGGTGTGTGGGTGTCATTACAGTGCTTGGATTGTAAATATCAACAGTCAATTATTGGGTGGTGGGTTTGTGATTTTTATTACCGTGCTTGGACTGTAAATATCGACGGTCATTTATGGTGTGGTGGGTGTGTGGGTGTCATTACAGTGTTTTGATTGTAAATATCAACAGTCATTCATAAGTTGGTGTGTGTCATTAGAGTGATTGGACTGTAAATATCAACAGTCATTCATGGGGTGGTTAATGTGTAGTTGTCATTACAGTTCTTGGACTTTTAATATCAACCATAATTTATTGGGTGGTTGGTGTGTGAGTGTCATTACAGAGCTTGGACTGTATATATCAACAGTCATTTATGGGGTGGTGGGTGTGTGGGTGTCATTAGCGTGCTTGGACTGTAAATATCAACAGTCATTCATGGGGTGGTGGGTGTCATGACAGTGCTTGGACTTTAAATATCAACAGTCATTCATGGGTTGGTGAGTGTGTGGGTTTCATTACAGTTCTTCGACTGTAAATATCTACCATCATTCATTGGGTGGTGGGTGTGTGGGTGTCATTACAGTGCTTGGACTGAAAATATCAACAGTCAATTATTGGGTGGTGGGTTTGTGGGTGTCATTACAGTGCTTTGACTGTAAATATCAACAGTTATTCATGGGTGGGTGGGTGTGTGGGTTTCGTTACAGTGTTTTAATTGCAAATATCAACAGTCATCCATTGGGTGGTGGGGGTGAGGGTGTCATTACAGTGCTTGGACTGTAAATATCAACATTCATTCATGGGGTGGTTGGTGTGTAGGTGTCATTACAGTTCTTGGACTGTAAATATCAACCATAATTCATTGAGTGGTGGCTGTGGGGGTGTCATTACAGTGTTTTGACTGTAAATATCAACATTCATCCATGGGGTGGTGGGGGTGAGGGTGTCATTACAGTGCTTGGACTGTAAATATCAACAGTTAATTATGGGGTGGTGGGCCTGTAGGTGTCATTACAGTGCTTGGACTGTAAATAACAGCAGTCATTTATGGGGTGGTTTGTGTGTGGGTGTCATTACAGTGTTTTGACTATAAATATCAACAGTCATTTATTGGGTGGTGGGTGTCATTAGAGTGCTAGGACTGTAAATATCAACAGTCATTCATGGGGTGGTGGGTGTCATGACAGTGTTTGGTGTGTAAATATCAACAGTCATTAATGGGATGGTAAGTGTGTGGGTGTCATTACAGTTCTTGGACTGTAAATATCAACCATTATTCATTTGGTGGTGGGTGTGTGGGTGTTATTACAGTGTTCATACTGTAAATATTAACAGTCATTCATGGGGTGGTGGGTGTGTGGATGTCATTACAGTGCTTGGACTGAAAATATCAAAAGTCATTCATGGGGTGGTGGGTGTGTGGGTGTCATTACAGTGCTTGGACTATAAATATCAACTGTCATTTATGGGGTGGTGGGTGTGTGGGTGTCATTAAATTGCTTGGACTGTAAATATCAGCAGTCATTTATAGGGTGTTGGGTGTGTGGGTTTTATTACAGTTCTTGGACTGTAAATATCAACTATTATTCATTGGGTAGTGGGTGTGTGGGTGACATTACAGTGCTTGGACTGTAAATATTAACAGTCATTCATGGGATAGTGAGTGTGTCGATGTCATTACAGTGCTTGGACTGAAAATATCAACAGTCATTCATAGGGTGGTAGGTGTGTGGGTTTCATTTCCGTGCTTGGACTATAAATATCAACCGTCATTTATGGGGTGGTGGGTGTGTGGGAGTCATTACAGTGTTTGGACTGTAAATATCAACAGTCATTCATAGGGTGGTGGGTGTGTGAGTGTCATTACAGAGCTTGGACTGTAAATATCAACATTCATTAATGGAGTTGTGGGTGTTATTACAGTGCTTGGACTGTAAATATCAACAGTCATTCATGGGGTGGGGGGTGTGTGGGTGTCATTACAGTGTTTTAACTATAAATATTAACATACATTTATTGGGTGGTTAGTGTCATTAGAGTGTTTGGACTGTAAATATCAACAGTCATTCATGGGGTGGTGGATTTGTGGGTGTCATTACAGTGTTTGGACTGTAAATATCAACAGTAATTCATAGGGTGATGGGTGTGTGGGTGTCATTACAGTGTTTTGACTGTAAATATCAACAGTCATATATTTGGAGGTGTGTGTGTGGGTATCATTACAGTCCTTTGACTGTAAATATCAACCATCATTTATTGGGTGGTCGGTGTGTGGATGACATTACAGTGCTTGGACTGTAAATATTAACAGTCATTCATGGGGTGGTAGGTGTGTAGATGTCATTACAGTGCTTGGACTGAAAATATCAACTGTCATTAATGGGATGGTGGGTGTGTGGATTTAATTACAGTTCTTGGACTGTAAATATCAACCATCATTCATTGGGTGGTGGGTGTGTGGGTGACATTACAGTGCTTGGAGTGTAAATATTAATAGTCATTCATGGGGTGGGTGGTGTGTAGGTGTCATTACAGTTCTTGGACTGTAAATATCAACCATAATTCATTGAGTGGTGGCTGTGGGGGTGTCATTACAGTGTTTTGACTGTAAATATCAACATTCATCCATGGGGTGGTGGGGGTGAGGGTGTCATTACAGTGCTTGGACTGTAAATATCAACAGTCATTCATAGGGTGGTTGGTGTGTGGATGTCATTATAGTGCTTGAACTGTAATATGACAGTGCTTGGACTATAAATATCAACAGTCATTTATTGGGTAGTGGGTGTGTTGATGTCATTACAGTGCTTGGACTAAAAATACAAACAGTCATTAATGGGGTGGTGGATGTGTGGGTGTCATTACAGTTCTTGGACTGTAAATATTAACAGTCATTCATGGGGTGGTAGGTGTGTGGATGTCATTACAGTGCTTTGACTGAAAATGTAAACAGTCATTCATGGGGTGGTAGGTGTGTGGTTGTCATTACAGTGCTTGGACTATAAAAATCAAATGTCATTTATGATGTAGAAGGTGTGTGGATGTCATTACAGTGCTTGGACTGTAAATATCAACAGTCATTCATAGGTTGGTGGGTGTGTGAGTGTCATTACAGAGCTTGGACTGTAAATATCAAGAGTCATTCATGGAGTGGTGGGTGTGTGGTGTCATTAAAGTGATTGGACTATAAATATATAGAGTCATTTATGGGGTGGTGTGTGTGTGGGTGTCATTACAGTGCTTAGACTGTAAATATCAACAGTCATTTATTGGGTGGTGGGTGTGTGGGTGTCATTACAGTGTTTGGACTGTAAATATCAACAGTCATTTATTTGGAGGTGGGTGTGTGGGTATCATTACAGTCCTTGGACTGTAAATATCAACCATCATTTATTGGGTGGTGGGTGTGTGGATGACATTACAGTGCTTGGACAGTAAATATTAACAGTCATTCATGGGGTGGTAGGTGTGTAGATGTCATTACAGTGCTTGGACTGAAAATATCAACTGTCATTCATGGGATGGTGGGTGTGTGGGATTAATTACAGTTCTTGGACTGTAAATATCAACCATCATTCATTGGGTGGTGGGCGTGTGGGTGACATTACAGTGCTTGGACTGTAAATATTAACAGTCATTCATGGGGTGGTGGGTGTGTAGGTGTTTTTATAGTGCTTGGACCGTTAATATAATCAACAGTCATTTATGGGGTGGTGGGTGTGTGGGTGTCATTACATTGATTGGACTAAAAACATCAAGTCACTCATTGGGTGGTTGGTGTGGGTGTGTCATTAGTGCTTGGAATATAAATATCATCAGTCATTTAAGGGGTGGTGGGTGGCATTACAGTGCTTGGACTCTAAATATCAACAGTAATTCATAGGGTGATGGGTGTGTGGGTGTCATTACAGTGCTTGGACTGTAAATATCAACAGTCATTTATTAGGTGGTGGGTGTGTGGGTATCATTACAGTCCTTGGAATGTAAATATGAACCATTATTCATTGGGTGGTGGGTATGTGGGTGACATTACAGTGCTTGGACAGTAAATATTAACAGTCATTCATGGGGTGGGGTGTGTGTGAGTGTCATTACAGTGTTTTAACTATAAATATTAACATACATTTATTGGGTGGTTAGTGTCATTAGAGTGCTTGGACTGTAAATATCAACAGTCATTCATTGGGTGGTGGATGTGTGGGTGTCATTACAGTGCTTGGACTGTAAATATCAACAGTAATTCATAGGGTGATGGGTGTGTGGGTGTCATTACAGTGTTTGGACTGTAAATATCAACAGTCATTTATTGGGAGGTGGGTGTGTGGGTATCATTACAGTCCTTGGACTGTAAATATCAATCATCATTTATTGGGTGGTGGGTGTGTGGATGACATTACAGTGCTTGGACTGTAAATATTAACACTCATTCATGGGGTGGTAGGTGTGCAGATGTCATTACAGTGCTTGGACTGAAAATATCAACTGTCATTCATGGGATGGTGTGTGTGTGGGTTTAATTTCAGTTCTTGGACTGTAAATATCAACCATCATTCATTGGGTGGTGGGTGTGTGGGTGACATTACAGTGCTTGGACTGTAAATATTAACAGTCATTTATGGGGTGGTGGGTGTGTGGGTGTCATTACATTGATTGGACTAAAAATATAAAGTCACTCATTGGGTGGTTGGTGTGGGTGTGTCATTAGTGATTGGAATATAAATATCAACAGTCATTCATGGGGTGGTGGGTGGCATTACAGTGCTTGGACTCTAAATATCAACAGTAATTCATAGGGTGATGGGTGTGTGAGTGTCATTACAGTGCTTGGACTGTAAATATCAACAGTCATTTATTAGGTGGTGGGTGTGTGGGTATCATTACAGTCCTTGGAATGTAAATATCAACCATTATTCATTGGGTGGTGGGTATGTGGGTGACATTACAGTGCTTGGACTGTAAATATTAACAGTCATTCATGGGGTGGTAGGTGTGTAGATGTCATTACATTGCTTGGACTGAAAATATCAAATGTCATTCATGGGGTGGTGGGTGTGTGGGTTTCATTACAGTTCTTGGACTGTAAATATCAACCATCATTCATTGGGTCGTGGGTGTGTGGGTGACATTACATTGCTTGGACTGTAAATATTAACAGCTATTCATGGGGTGGTTGGTGTGTAGGTGTCATTATAGTGCTTGGACTGTAAATATCAAGTCATTCATTATGTGGTGGGTGTGTGTGTGTCATTAGTGCTTGGATGTTGAATATTAACATTCATTCATGGGGTGGTGGGTGTCATTACAGTGCTTGGACTCTAAATATAAACAGTAATTTATAGGGTGGTGTGTGTGTGGGTGTCATTACAGTGCTTGGACTGTAAATATCACCAGTCATTTATTGGGTGGTGGGTGTGTGGGTATCATTACAGTACTTGGACTGAAAATATCAAATGTCATTCATGGGTGGTGGGTGTGTGGGTGACATTACAGTGCTTGGACTCTATATATAAACAGTCATTTATGGAATGGTGTGTGTGTGAATGTCATTAAAGTGCTTGGACTGAAAAAAACAACAGTCATTCATGGTGTAGTAGGTGCGTGGGTGTCATTACAGTGCTCAGACTATAAATATTAACAGTCATTCATTGGGTGGTGGGTGTGTGGATGTCATTACAGTGCTTGGACTGAAAATGTCAACAGTCATTCATGGGGTGGTGAGTGTGTGGGTGTCATTACAGTGCTTGGACTTTAAATATCAACCGTCATTTATCGGGTGGTGGGTGTGTGGGTGTCATTACAGTGCTTGGACTTTAATTATCAACAGTCATTCATATGGTGGTGGGTGTGTGAGTGTCATTACAGTACTTGGACTGTAAATGTCAACAGTTATTAATTGGGTGGTGGGTGTGTGGGTGTCATTACAGTGCTTAGACTGTAAATATCAACAGTCAATCATTAGGTGGTGGGTGTGTGGGGGTCATTAAAGTGCTCGGACTGTAAATATTAACAGTCATTAATAGTGTGGTGGGTGTGTGGATGTAATTACAGTGTTTGGACTAAAAATATCAACAGTATTTCATGGGGTGGTGGGTGTGTGGTTGTCATTACAGTGCTTGGACTATAAAAATCAACCATCATTTATGGGGTGGTGGGTGTTTGGGTGTCATTACAGTGCTTGGACTGTAAATATCAACAGTCATTCATAGGGTGGTGGGTGTGTGAGTGTCATTACATAGCCTGGACTGTAAATATCAACAGTCATTCATGGGGTGGTGGGTGTGTATGTGTCATTACAGTGCTTGGACTGTAAATATCAAAAGTCATTCTTTTCGGTGGTGGGTGTGTGGGTGTCATTACAGTGCTTAGACTGTAAATATCAACAGTCATTTGTGGGGTAGTGGGTTTCATTAGAGTGCTTGGACTGTAAATTTCAACAGTCATTCATGGATTGGTGTGTGTGTTGGTGTTATTACAGTGCTTGGACTGTAAATATCAACATTTATTCATGGGAAGGTGGATGTGTTGGTGTCATTATAGTGCTTGAACTGTTAATATCAACAGTCATTCATGGGGTGGTGGGTGTGTGGGTGTCATTACATTGCTTGGACTGTAAATATCAAGTCATTCATGAGGTGTTGGGTGTGTGTGTGTCATTATAGTTCTTGGACTGTAAATATCAACAGTCAATCATTGGGTGTTGGGTGTGTGGGTGTCATTACATTGCTTGGACTGTAAATATCAAGTCATTCATTGGGTGGTGGCTGTGTGTGTGTCATTAGTGCTTGGATTGTAAATATCAACAGTCATTCATGGGGTAGTGGGTGGCATTACAGTGATTGGACTCTAAATATCAACAGTAATTCATAGTGTGATGGGTGTGTGGGTGTCATTACAGTGCTTGGACTGTAAATATTAAAAGTAATTCATGGGGTAGTGGGTGTGGAGGTGTCATTACAGTGCTTTGACTGTAAATATCAACAGTCATTTATGGGGTGGTGGGTGTGTGGATGTCATTACAGTGCATGGACTGAAAATATCAATTGTCATTCATGGGGTGATGGGTGTGTGGGTGTCATTACATTGCTTGGACTGTAAATATCAACCGTGATTTATGGGGTGGTAAGTGTGTGGGTGTCATTACAGTCCTTGGACTGTAAATATCAACCATAATTAATAGGGGGGTTGTTGTGGGTGTGTTATTACAGTGTTTGGACTGTCAATATTAACAGTCATTAATTTGGTGGTGGATGTGTGGGTGTCATTATAGTGCTTGAACTGTAAATATCAACAGTCATTCATGGGGTGGTGGGTGTGTGGGTGTCATTACATTGCTTGAACTGTAAATATCAAGTCATTAATGGGGTGGTTGGTGTGTGTGTGTCATTTGTGCTTGGACTGTAAATATATCAACAGTCATTCATTGGGTGGTTGGTGTGGGTGTCTCATTAGTGCTTGGAATATAAATATCATCAGTCATTTAAGGGGTGGTGGGTGGCATTACAGTGCTTGGACTCTAAATATCAACAGTAATTCATAGGGTGATGGGTGTGTGGGTGTCATTACAGAGCTTGGATTGTAAATATCAAAAGTCATTCATGGGGTTGTGGGTGTCTGGGTGTCTGTGCAATGCTTGGACTGTAAATATCAACAGTCATTAATGGGGTGGTGGGTGTGTGGGTGTCATTACATTGCTTGTACTGTAAATAGCAAGTCATTCATTGGGTGGTGGGTGTGTGTGTGTCATTATTGCTTGGACTGTAAATATCAACAGTCATTCATGGGGTTATGGGTGGCATTACAGTGATTGGACTCTAAATATCAAAAGTAATTCATAGGGTGATGGGTGTTAGGGTGTCATTACAGTGCTTGGACTGTAATTATTAACAGTCATTCATGGGGTTGTGGGTGTTTGGGTGTCTATGCATTGTTTGGACTGTAAATATCAACAGTTAATTATGGGGTGGTGGGTGTGTGGTGTCATTACATTGCTTGGACTGTAAATATTAACAGATATTCATGGGGTGTTGGGTGTGTGGGTGTCATTACAGTGTTTTGACTGTATATATTAACAGTCATTCAAAGGGTGGTGGGTGTCATTAGAGTGCTTGGACTGTAAATATCAACAGTTTTTTATGAGATGGTGGGTGTGTGGGTGTCTTGACAGTGTTTGGACTGTAAATATCAACAGTCATTCATGGGGTGGGGAATGTGTGGGGTTATTACAGTTATTCGACTGTAAATATCAACCATTATTCATTGGGTGGTGGGTGTGTGGGTGTCATTACAGTGCTCAGACTGTAAATATTAACAGTCATTCATGGGGTGGGGGGTGTGTGGATGCCATTACAGTGCATGGACTGAAAATATCAACTGTCATTTATAGGCTGGTGAGTGTGTGGGTTTTATTACAATTCTTGGACTGTAAATATCAATCATCATTTAATGGGTGGTGGGTGTGTGGGTGTCATTACAGTGCTCAGACTATATATATTAACAGTTATTCATGGGGTGGTGTGTATGTGGATGTCATTACAGTTCATGGACTGAAAATATCAACTGTCATTTAAGGGGTGGTGGATGTGTGGGTGTCATTACAGTGCTCAGACTGTAAATATTAAGTGTAATTTATGGGATAGTGGGTGTGTCGATGTCATTACATTGCTTGGACTGAAAATATCAACAGTCATTCATAGGGTGGTAAGTGTGTGGGTGTCATTACAGTGCTTGGACTATAAATATCAACCGTCATTTATAGGGTGGTGTGTGTTTGGGTGTCTATGCATTGCTTGGACTGTAAATATCAACAGTCAATCATGGGGTGGTGGGTGTGTGGGTGTCATTACAGTGCTTGGGATGTAAATATAAACAGTCATTCATGTGGTGGTGGGTGTGTGGGTGTCATAACAGTGTTTTGACTGTAAATATTTACAGTCATTCATAGGTTGGTGGGTGTCATTAGAGTGCTTGGACTGTAAATATCAACAGTTTTTCATGGGGTGGTGCGTGTGTGGGTGTCATGACAGTGCTTGGACTGTAAATATCAACCATAATTAATGGGGTGGTGGGTGTGGGGGTGTCATTACTGTGCTTGGCCTGTAAATATCAACAGTCATTCATGGGATGGTGGATGTGTGGGTGTCATTATAGTGCTTGAACTGTTAATATCAACAGTCATTCATGGTGTGGTGGGTGTTTGGGTGTCATTACATTGCTTGGACTGTAAATATCAAGTCATTCATCGGGTGTTGGGTGTGTGTGTGTGTCATTAGTGCTTGGACTGTAAATATCAACAGTCATTCATGGGGTGGTGGATGGCATTACAGTGCTTGGACTCCAAATATCAACAGTCATTTATGGGGTGGTGGGTGGCATTACAGTGCTTGGACTCCAAATATCAACAGTCATTCATGGGGTGGTGGGTGTGTGGGTGCCATTACAGTGTTTTGATTGTAAATATCAATAATCATTTAAAGGGTGGTGGGTGTCATTAGAGTGCTTGGACTGTAAATATCAACAGTCATTCATGGGGTGGTTGGTGTGTGGGTGTAATTACAGTTCTTGGACTGTAAATATCAACCATAATTCATGGGATAGAGGGTGTGAGGGTGTCATTACAGTGCTTTGACTGTAAATATCAACAGTCATTTATGGGGTGGTGGGTGTGAGGGTGTCATTACAGTGCTTAGACTGTAAATATCAACAGTCATTTATGGGGTGGTGGGTGTGTGGGTGTCATTATAGTGCTTGGACTGTAAATATCAACAGTCAATCATTGGGTGTGGGGTGTGTGGGTGTCATTACATTGCTTGGACTGTAAATATCAAGTTATTCATTGGGTGGTGGCTGTGTGTGTGTCATTAGTGCTTGGATTGTAAATATCAACAGTCATTCATGGGGTAGTGGGTGGCATTACAGTGATTGGACTCTAAATATCAACAGTAATTCATAGTGTGATGGGTGTGTGGGTGTCATTACAGTGCTTGGACTGTAAATATTAACAGTAATTCATGGGGTAGTGGGTGTGGGGGTGTCATTACAGTGCTTTGACTGTAAATTTTAACAGTCATTCATGGGATGGTGGGTGTGTGGATGTCATTACAGTGCATGGACTAAAAATATAAATTGTCATTCATGGGTTGGTGGGTGTGTGGGTGTCATTACATTGCTTGGACTGTATATATCAACCATCATTCATTAGGTGGTGGGTGTGTGGGTGTCATAACAGTGTGTTGACTGTAAATATTAACAGTCATTCCTATGGTGGTGGGTGTCATTAGAGTGCTTGGACTGTAAATATTAACAGTCATTAATTTGGTGATGGGTGTGTGGATGTCATTACAGTGCATGGACTGAAAATATCAACTGTCCTTAATGGGGTGGTGAGTGTGTGGGTGTTATTACAATTCTTGGACTGTATATATCAACCATCATTCATTAGGTGGTGGGTGTGTGGGTGTCATTACAGAGCTTGGACTGTAAATATCAACAGTCATTCATGGGGTTGTGGGTGTCTGGGTGTCTGTGCAGTGCTTGGACTGTAAATATCAGCAGTCAATCATGGGGTGGTGGGTGTGTGGGTGTCATTACAGAGCTTGGACTGTAAATATCAACAGTCATTCATGGGGTGGTGGGTGTGTGAATGTCATTACAGTGTTTTGATTGTAAATATCAACAGTCATTCATAGGGTGGTGGGTGTCATTAGAGTGCTTGGACTGTAAATATCAATAGTTATTCATGGGGTGGTTGGTGTGTGGGTGTAATTACAGTGCTTGGACTGTAAATATCAACCAAAATTCATGGGGTAGAGGGTGTGAGGGTGTCATTAGAGTGCTTTGACAGTAAATATCAACAGTCATTTATGGGGTGGTTGGTGTGAGGGTGTCATTACAGTGCTTAGACTGTAAATATAAAAAGTCATTTATGGAGTGGTGGGTTTGTGGGTGTCATTATAGTGCTTGGACTGTAAATATCAACAGTCAATCATGGGGTGTGGGGTGTGTGGGTGTCATTACATTGCTTGGACTGTAAATATCAAGTCATTCATTGGGTGGTGGCTGTGTGTGTGTCATTAGTGCTTGGATTGTAAATATCAACAGTCATTCATGGAGTAGTGGGTGGCATTACAGTGATTGGACTCTAAATATCAACTGTATTTAATAGTGTGATGAGTGTGTGGGTGTCATTACAGTGCTTGGAATGTAAATATTTACAGTAATTCATGAGGTAGTGGGTGTGGGGGTGTCATTACAGTGCTTTGACTGTAAATATCAACAGTCATTCATGGGGTGGTGGGTGTGTGGATGTCATTACAGTGCATGGACTGAAAATATCATTTGTCATTCATGGGTTGGTGGGTGTGTGGGTGTCATTACATTGCATGGACTGTAAATATCAACCGTGATTTATGGGGTGGTAAGTGTTTGGGTGTCATTACAGTCCTTGGACTGTAAATATCAACCATAATTAATAGTGGGGTTGGTGTGGGTGTGTTATTACAGTGTTTGGAGTGTAAATATTAACAGTCATTAATTTGGTGGTGGATGTGTGGGTGTCATTATAGTGCTTGAACTGTAAATATCAACAGTCATTCATGGGGTGGTGGGTGTGTGGGAGTCATTACATTGCTTGGACTGTAAATATCAAGTCATTCATGGGGTGGTGGGTTTGTGTGTGTCATTTGTGCTTGGACTGTAAATAACAACAGTCATTCATTGGGTGGTGGGTGGCATTCCAGCGCTTGGACTCTAAATACCAACAGTCATTCATGGGGTGATGGGTGTGTGGGTGTCATTACAGAGCTTGGATTGTAAATATCAACAGTCATTCGTGGGTTTTTGGGTTTCTGGGTGTCTGTGCAATGCTTGGACTGTAAATATCAACAGTCATTCATGGGGTGGTGGGTGTGTGGGTGTCATTACACTGTTTTGACTGTATATATTAACAGTTATTCATAGGGTGGTGGGTGTCATTAGAGTGCTTGGACTGTAAATATCAACAGTTTTTCATAGGGTGGTGGGTGTGTGGATGTCATTACAGTGCATGGACTGAAAATATCAACTGTCATTCATGGGGTGGTGAGTGTGTGGGTGTTATTACAATTCTTGGACTGTAAATATCAACCATCATTTATTAGGTGGTGGGTGTGTGGGTGTCATTACAGTGCTCAGACTGTAAATACTAACAGTCATTCATGGTGTGTTTGGTGTGTGGATGTAATTACAGTACTTGGACAGAAAATATTAACAGTTATTCATGGGGTGGTGGGTGTGTGGATGTCATTACAGTGCTTGGACTATAAAAATCAACCGTTATTTATGGGGTGGTGGGTGTGGGGGTGTCATTACAGTGCTTGGACTGTAAATATCAACAGTCATTCATGGGATGGTGGATGTGTAGGTGTCATTATAGTGCTTGAACTGTTAATATCAACAGTCATTTATGGTGTGGTGGGTGTGTGGGTGTCATTACATTGCTTGGACTGTAAATATTAAGTCATTCATTAGGTGTTGTGTGTGTGTGTGTGTCATTAGTACTTGGACTGTAAATATCAACAGTCATTCATGGGGTGGTGGGTGTCATTACAGTGCTTGGACTCCAAATATCAACAGTCATTCATGGGGTGGTGGGTGGCATTACAGTGCTTGGACTCCAAATATCAACAGTCATGAATGGGGTGATGGGTGTGTTTGTGTCATTAGAGATTGGACTGTAAATATCAACAGTCATTCATGGGGTTGTGGGTGTCTGGGTGTCTGTGCAGTGCTTGGACTGTAAATATCAGCAGTCAATCATGGGTTGGTGGGTGTGTGGGTGTCATTACAGAGCTTGGACTGTAAATACCAACAGTCATTTATGGGGTGGTGGGTGTGTGGGTGTAATTACAGTGTTTTGATTGTAAATATCAACAGTCATTCATAGGGTGGTGGGTGTCATTAGATTGCTTGGACTATAAATATCAACAGTCATTCATGGGGTGGTGGGTGTGAGGGTGTCATTACAGTGCTTGGACTGTAAATATCAACAGTCATTCATAGGGTAGTGGGTGGCATTACAGTGATTGGACTCTAAATATCAACAGTAATTCATAGGGTGATGGGTGTGTGGGTGTAATTATAGTGCTTGGAGTGAAAATATCAACTGTCATTCATGGGGTGGTGAGTGTGTGTGTGTTATTACAATTCTTGGACTGTAAATATCAATCATCATTCAATGGGTGGTGGGTGTGTGGGTGTCATTACAGTGCTCAGACTGTAAATATTAAGTGTCATTCATGGGATAGTGGGTGTGTCGATGTCATTACAGTGCTTGGACTGAAAATATCAACTGTCATTCATCTGGTGGTGGGTGTGTGGGTGTCATTACATTGCTTGGACTGTAAATATCAACCGTGATTTATCGGGTTTTTAAGTGTGTGGGTGTCATTACAGTCCTTGGACTGTAAATATCAACCATAATTAATAGGGGGGCTGGTGTTAGGGTGTCATTATAGTGCTTGAACTGTAAATATCAACAGTCATTCATGGGGTGGTGGGTGTGTGGGTGTCATTACATTGCTTGGACTGTAAATATTAAGTAATTCATGGGGTGATGGGTGTGTAGGTGTCATTACAGAGCTTGGATTGTAAATATCAACAGTCATTCATGGGGTTGTGGGTGTCTGGGTGTCTGTGCAATGCTTGGACTGTAAATATCAACAGTCATTGATGGGGTGGTGGGTGTGTGAGTGTCATTACATTGCTTGGACTGTAAATATCAAGTCATTTATTGGGTGGTGGGTGTTTGGGTTTCTATGCATTGTTTGGACTGTAAATATCAACAGTTAATCATGGGGTGGTGGTTGTGTGGTGTCATTACAGGGCTTGGACTGTAAATATCAACAGTTATTCATGGGGTGGTGGGTGTGTGGGTGTCATTACACTGTTTTGACTGTATATATTAACAGTCATTAATAGGGTGGTGGGTGTCATTAGAGTGTTTGGACTGTAAATATCAACAGTTTTATATGGGGTTGTGGGTGTGTGGATATCATTACAGTTCATGAACTGAAAATATCAACTGTCATTCATGGGGTGGTGAGTGTGTGTGTGTTATTACAATTCTTGGACTGTAAATATCAATCATCATCCAATGGGTGGTGGGTGTGTGGGTGTCATTACAGTGCTCAGACTGTAAATATTAAGTGTCATTCATGGGATAGTGGGTGTGTCGATGTCATTACAGTGCTTGGACTGAAAATATCAACAGTCATTCATAGGGTGGTAGATGTGTGGGTGTCATTACAGTGCTTGGACTATAAATATCAACCATCATTTATGGGGTGGTGGGTGTGTGGGTGTCATTACAGTGTTTGGACTGTAAATATCAACAGTCATTCATAGGGTGGTGGGTGTGTGAGTGTCATTACAGAGCTTGGACTGTAAATATCAACATTCATTAATGGAGTGGTGGGTGTGTGGGTGTCATTATAGTGCTTGGACTGTAAATATTAACTGTCAATCATA
Organism: Petrolisthes cinctipes; assembly: GCA_033782935.1. Taxonomy (NCBI): domain Eukaryota; kingdom Metazoa; phylum Arthropoda; class Malacostraca; order Decapoda; family Porcellanidae; genus Petrolisthes; species Petrolisthes cinctipes. The sequence continues at coordinate 398,588 of JAWQEG010000079.1, forward strand.
GGGTAGTCAGTGTGTGGGTGTCATTACAGTGCTTGGACTGTAAATATCAACAGTCATTTATGGGGTGGGGAGTGTGTGGGTGTCATTACAGTGCTTTAACTATAAATATTAACATACATTTATTGGGTGGTTGTGTCATTAGAGTGCTTGGACTGTAAATATCAACCATCATTTATTGGGTGGTGGGTGTGTGGGTGACATTACAGTGCTTGGACTGTAAATATTAACAGTCATTCATGGGGTGGTGGGTGTGTAGGTGTCATTATAGTGCTTGGACTGAAAATATCAACAGTCATTTATGTGGTGGTGGGTGTGTGGGTGTCATTAAATTGCTTGGACTGAAAATATCAAGTCACTCATTGGGTGGTGGGTGTGGGTGTGTCATTAGTGCTTGGAATATACATATCAACAGTCATTCATGGAGTGGTGGGTGGCATTACAGTGCTTGGACTCTAAATATCAACAGTAATTCATAGGGTGATGGGTGTGTGGGTGTCATTACAGTGTTTGGACTGTAAATATCAACAGTAATTTATTGGGTGGTTTGTGTGTGGGTATCATTACAGTCCTTGGAATGTAAATATCAACCATTATTCATTGGGTGGTGGGTGTGTGGGTGACATTACAGTGCTTGGACTGTAAATATTAACAGTCATTCATGGGGTGGTAGATGTATAGATGTCATTACAGTGATTGGACTGAGAATATCAACTGCCATTTATGGGGTGGTGGGTGTGTGGGTTTCATTATAGTTCTTGGACTGTAAATATCAACCATCATTCATTGGGTCGTGGGTGTGTGGGTGACATTACAGTGCTTGGACTGTAAATATTAACAGCCATTCATGGGGTGGTGGGTGTGTAGGTGTCATTATAGTGCTTGGACTGTAAATATCAACAGTCACTCATGGGGTGGTGGGTGTGTGGGTGTCATTACATTGCTTGGACTGTAAATATCAAGTCATTCATTATGTTGTGGATGTGTGTGTGTCATTAGTGCTTGGACTGTAAATATATACATTTATTCATGGGGTGGTGGGTGTCATTACAGTGCTTGGACTCTAAATATCAACAGTAATTCATAGGGTGAGGGGTGTGTGGGTGTCATTACAGTGCTTGGACTGAAAATATCAACAGTCATTTATTGGGTGGAGGGTGTGTGGGTATCATTACAGTCCTTGGACTGTAAATATCAACCATCATTCATTGGGTGGTGGGTGTATGGGTGACATTACAGTGCTTGGACTGTAAATATTAAAAGTCATTCATGGAGTGGTAGGTGTGTAGATGTCATTACAGTGCTTGGACTGAAAATATATACTGTCATTCATGGGTGGTGGGTGTGTTGGTGACATTACAGTGCTTGGACTGTAAATATTAACAGCCATTCATGGGGTGGTGGGTGTGTAGGTGTCATTATAGTGCTTGGACTGTAAATATCAACAGTCACTCATGGGGTGGTGGGTGTGTGGGTGTCATTACATTGCTTGGACTGTAAATATCAAGTCATTCATTATGTTGTGGATGTGTGTGTGTCATTAGTGCTTGGACTGTAAATATATACATTTATTCATGGGGTGGTGGGTGTCATTACAGTGCTTGGACTCTAAATATCAACAGTAATTCATAGGGTGAGAGGTGTGTGGATGTCATTAGAGTGCTTGGACTGAAAATAACAACAGATATTCATGGGGTTTTAGGTGTGTGGTTGTCATTACAGAGCTTGGACTTTAAATATCAACCATCATTTATAGGGTGGTGGGTGTGTTGGTGTCATTACAGTGCTTGGACTGTAATTATCAACAGTCATTCATATGGTGGTGGGTGTGTGAGTGTCATTACAGTAGTTGGACTGTAAATGTCAACAGTTATTAATTGGGTGGTGGGTGTGTGGGTGTCATTACATTGCTTGGACTGTAAATATCAACAGTCAATCATGGGGTGGTCGGTGTGTGGGTGTCATTACAGTGCTTTGACTGTAAATATCAACAGTCATTCATGGGGTGGTGCATGTGTGGGTGTCATTACAGAGCATGGACTGTAAATATCAACAGTCATTTATGGGGTGGTGGGTGTGTGGGTGTTATTACAGTGCATGGACTGTAAATATCAACAGTCATTTATAGAGTGGTGGGTGTGTGGCTGTCATTACAGTGCTTGGACTGTAAATATCAACAGTCAATTATGGGATGGTGGGAGTGTTGGTGTCATTACAATGCTTAGACTGTAATTATCAACCATCCTTCATGGGTTGGTGGGTGTGTGGGTGTCATTACAGTGCTTAGACTGTAAATATCAACAGTCATTTTTTGGGTCGGGGGTGTGTGCGTGTCATTACAGTGCTTGGACTGTAAATATCAATAGTCAATCATGGGATGGTCAGTGTGTGGGTGTCATTACAGTGCTTGGACTGTAAATATCAACAGTCATTCATGAGGTGGTGGGTGTGTGGGTGTCATTACAGTGTTTTAACTATAAATATCAACATTCATTTATTGGGTGGTGGGTGTCATTAGAGTGCTTGGACTGTAAATATCAACAGTCATACATGGGGTGGTGCATGTGTGGGTGCTATGACAGTGCTTGGACTGTAAATATCAACAGTCATTCATGGGGTGGTGAGTGTGTGGGTGTCATTACATTTCCTGGACTGAAAATATAAATCATCATACATTAGGTGGTGGGTGTGTGGGTGTCATTACAGTGCTTGGACTGTAAATATCAAGAGTCATTAATGGTGTGGTGGGTGTGTGGATGTCATTAGAGTGCTTGGACTTTAAATATCAACAGTCATTCATAAGGTGGTGGGTGTGGGGGTGTCATTACAGTGTTTTGACTGTAAATATCAACAGTCATTCATTTAGTGGTGGGGGTTAGGGTGTCATTACAGTGCTTGGACTGTAAATATCAACAGTCATTTATGGGGTGGTGGGTGTGTGGGTGTCATTATAATGCTTGAAATGTTAATATCAACAGTCATTCATGGGGTGGTGGGTGTGTGGTTGTCATTACAGTGCATGGACTATAAATATTAAGTCATTCATTGTGTGGTGGGTGTGTGTGTGTGTCATTAGTGCTTGGACTGTAAATATCAACAGGTATTCATGGGGTGGTTGGTGTCATTACAGTTCTTGGACTGTAAATATCAACAGTCAATCATGGGGTGTTGGTAGTCATTAGAGTGTTTGGACTCTTAATATCAACAGTTATTCATGGGGTTTTAAGTGTTTGGGTGTCTATGCAGTGCTTGGACTGTAAATATCAACAGTCAATCATAGGGTTGTGGCTTTTTGGGTGTCATTACAGTGCTTGGACTGTATATATCAACAGTGAGTCATGGGGTAGTGGGTGTGTGGGTGTCATTATAGTGTTTGGACTGTAAATATCAACAATCATTCATGGGGTGGTAGGTGTGTGGGTGTCATTTCAGTGCATAGACTGTAAATATCAATAGTCATTCATGGGGTGGTGAGTGTGATGGTGTCATTACAGTGCTTAGACTGTATATATCAACAATCATTCATGGGGTCGTGGGTGTGTGGGTGTCATTATAGTGTTTGGACTGTAAATATCAACAGTCATTCATGGGGTGGTGAATGTGTGGGTGTCATTACATAGCTTGGACTGTAAATATCAAGTTATTCAAGGGGTGGTGGGTATGTATTGTCATTATAGTGCTTGAACTGTAAATATCAACAGTCATTCATGGGGTGGTGGGTGTGTGGGTGTCATTACAGTGCTTGGACTATAAATATCAATTTATTCATGGTGTGGTGAGTGTCTGTGTGTCATTAGTGCTTGAACTGTGAATATTAACAGTCATTCATGGGCTGGTGGGTGGCATTACAGTGCTTAGACTCTAATATCAACAGTCATTTATTGGGTGGTGGGTGTGTGGGTGTCATTACATTGCTTGGACTGTAAATATCAATAGTCAATCATGGGATGGTCAGTGTGTGGGTGTCATTACAGTGCTTGGACTATAAATATCAACAGTCATTCATGAGGTGGTGTGGGTGTCATTACAGTGTTTTAACTATAAATATCAACATTCATTTATTGGGTGGTGGGTGTCATTAGAGTGCTTGGACTGTAAATATCAACAGTCATACATAGGGTGGTGCATGTGTGGGTGTCATGACAGTGCTTGGACTGTAAATATCAACAGTCATTCATGGGGTGGTGAGTGTGTGGGTGTCATTACATTTCCTGGACTGTAAATATAAATCATCATACATTAGGTGGTGGGTGTGTGGGTGTCATTACAGTGCTTGGACTGTAAATATCAACAGTCATTAATGGTGTGGTGGGTGTGTGGATGTCATTAGAGTGCTTGGACTGTAAATATCAACAGTCATTCATAAGGTGGTGGGTGTGGGGGTGTCATTACAGTGTTTTGACTGTAAATATCAACAGTCATTCATTGAGTGGTGGGGGTTAGGGTGTCATTACAGTGCTTGGACTGTAAATATCAACAGTCATTTATGGGGTGGTGGGTGTGTGGGTGTCATTATAATGCTTGAAATGTTAATATCAACAGTCATTCATGGGGTGGTGGGTGTGTGGTTGTCATTACAGTGCATGGACTATAAATATTAAGTCATTCATTGTGTGGTGGGTGTGTGTGTGTGTCATTAGTGCTTGGACTGTAAATATCAACAGGTATTCATGGGGTGGTTGGTGTCATTACAGTTCTTGGACTGTAAATATCAACAGTCAATCATGGGGTGTTGGTAGTCATTAGAGTGTTTGGACTCTTAATATCAACAGTTATTCATGGGGTTTTAAGTGTTTGGGTGTCTATGCAGTGCTTGGACTGTAAATATCAACAGTCAATCATAGGGTTGTGGCTTTTTGGGTGTCATTACAGTGCTTGGACTGTATATATCAACAGTGAGTCATGGGGTCGTGGGTGTGTGGGTGTCATTATAGTGTTTGGACTGTAAATATCAACAATCATTCATGGGGTGGTAGGTGTGTGGGTGTCATTTCAGTGCATAGACTGTAAATATCAATAGTCATTCATGGGGTGGTGGGTGTGATGGTGTCATTACAGTGCTTAGACTGTATATATCAACAATCATTCATGGGGTCGTGGGTGTGTGGGTGTCATTATAGTGTTTGGACTGTAAATATCAACAGTCATTCATGGGGTGGTGAATGTGTGGGTGTCATTACATAGCTTGGACTGTAAATATCAAGTTATTCATGGGGTGGTGGGTATGTATTGTCATTATAGTGCTTGAACTGTAAATATCAACAGTCATTCATGGGGTGGTGGGTGTGTGGGTGTCATTACAGTGCTTGGACTATAAATATCAATTTATTCATGGTGTGGTGAGTGTCTGTGTGTCATTAGTGCTTGGACTGTGAATATTAACAGTCATTCATGGGCTGGTGGGTGGCATTACAGTGCTTAGACTCTAATATCAACAGTCATTTATTGGGTGGTGGGTGTGTGGGTGTCATTACAGTGCTTGGACTGTAAATATCAATAGTCAATCATGGGATGGTCAGTGTGTGGGTGTCATTACAGTGCTTGGACTATAAATATCAACAGTCATTCATGAGGTGGTGGGTGTGTGGGTGTCATTACAGTGTTTTAACTATAAATATCAACATTCATTTATTGGGTGGTGGGTGTCATTAGAGTGCTTGGACTGTAAATATCAACAGTCATACATGGGGTGGTGCATGTGTGGGTGTCATGACAGTGCTTGGACTGTAAATATCAACAGTCATTCATGGGGTGGTGAGTGTGTGGGTGTCATTACATTTCCTGGACTGTAAATATAAATCATCATACATTAGGTGGTGGGTGTGTGGGTGTCATTACAGTGCTTGGACTGTAAATATCAACAGTCATTAATGGTGTGGTGGGTGTGTGGATGTCATTAGAGTGCTTGGACTGTAAATATCAACAGTCATTCATAAGGTGGTGGGTGTGGGGGTGTCATTACAGTGTTTTGACTGAAAATATCAACAGTCATTCATTGAGTGGTGGGGGTTAGGGTGTCATTACAGTGCTTGGACTGTAAATATCAACAGTCATTTATGGGGTGGTGGGTGTGTGGGTGTCATTATAATGCTTGAAATGTTAATATCAACAGTCATTCATGGGGTGGTGGGTGTGTGGTTGTCATTACAGTGCATGGACTATAAATATTAAGTCATTCATTGTGTGGTGGGTGTGTGTGTGTGTCATTACAGTTCTTGGACTGTAAATATCAACAGTCAATCATGGGGTGTTGGTAGTCATTAGAGTGTTTGGACTCTTAATATCAACAGTTATTCATGGGGTTTTAAGTGTTTGGGTGTCTATGCAGTGCTTGGACTGTAAATATCAACAGTCAATCATAGGGTTGTGGCTTTTTGGGTGTCATTACAGTGCTTGGACTGTATATATCAACAGTGAGTCATGGGGTCGTGGGTGTGATGGTGTCATTACAGTGCTTAGACTGTATATATCAACAATCATTCATGGGGTCGTGGGTGTGTGGGTGTCATTATAGTGTTTGGACTGTAAATATCAACAGTCATTCATGGGGTGGTGAATGTGTGGGTGTCATTACATAGCTTGGACTGTAAATATCAAGTTATTCATGGGGTGGTGGGTATGTATTGTCATTATAGTGCTTGAACTGTAAATATCAACAATCATTCATGGGGTGGTGGGTGTGTGGGTGTCATTATAGTGCTTGGACTGTAAATATCAACAGTCATTCATAAGGTGGTGGGTGTGGGGGTGTCATTACAGTGTTTTGACTGTAAATATCAACAGTCATTCATTGAGTGGTGGGGGTTAGGGTGTCATTACTGTGCTTGGACTGTAAATATCAACAGTCATTCATGGGGTGGTGGGTGTCATTATAATGCTTGAAATGTTAATATCAACAGTCATTCATGGGGTGGTGGGTGTGTGGTTGTCATTACAGTGCATGGACGATAAATATTAAGTCATTCATTGTGTGGTGGGTGTGTGTGTGTGTCATTAGTGCTTGGACTGTAAATATCAACAGTCATTCATGGGGTGGTTGGTGTCATTACAGTTCTTGGACTGTAAATATTAACAGTCAATCATGGGGTGTTGGTAGTCATTAGAGTGTTTGGACTCTTAATATCAACAGTTATTCATGGGGTTTTAAGTGTTTGGGTGTCTATGCAGTGCTTGGACTGTAAATATCAACAGTCAATCATAGGGTTGTGGCTTTTTGGGTGTCATTACAGTGCTTGGACTGTATATATCAACAGTGAGTCATGGGGTCGTGGGTGTGTGGGTGTCATTATAGTGTTTGGACTGTAAATATCAACAGTCATTCATGGGGTGGTAGGTGTGATGGTGTCATTACAGTGCTTAGACTGTATAAATCAACAATCATTCATGGGGTCGTGGGTGTGTGGGTGTCATTATAGTGTTTGGACTGTAAATATCAACAGTCATTCATGGGGTGGTGAATGTGTTGGTGTCATTACATAGCTTGGACTGTAAATATCAAGTTATTCATGTGGTGGTGAGTATGTATTGTCATTATAGTGCTTGAACTGTAAATATCAACAGTCATTCATGGGGTGGTGGGTGTGTGGGTGTCATTACAGTGCTTGGACTATAAATATCAATTCATTCATGGTGTGGTGAGTGTCTGTGTGTCATTAGTGCTTGGACTGTGAATATTAACAGTCATTCATGGGGTGGTGGGTGGCATTACAGTGCTTAGACTCTAATATTAACAGTCATTCATGGGGTGATGGGTGTGTGGGTGTCATTACAGTGCTTGGACTGTAAATATAAACAGTTATTCATGGAGATGTGGGTGTTTGGGTGTCTATGCAGTGCTTGTACTGTAAATATCAACAGTCAATCATGGAGTGGTGAGTGTGTGGGTGTCATTAGAGTGCTTGGACTGTAAATATTAACAGTCATTCATTGGGTGGTGAGTGTGTGGATATCATTAGAGTGCTTGGACTGTAAATATCAACAGTCATTCATAAGGTGGTGGGTGTGGGGGTGTCATTACAGTGTTTTGACTGTAAATATCAACAGTCATTCATTGAGTGGTGGGGGTTAGGGTGTCATTACTGTGCTTGGACTGTAAATATCAACAGTCATTCATGGGGTGGTGGGTGTGTGGGTGTCATTATAATGATTGAAATGTAAATATCAACAGTCATTCATGGGGTGGTGGGTGTGTGGTTGTCATTACAGTGCATGGACTATAAATATTAAGTCATTCATGATGTGGTGGGTGTGTGTGTGTGTCATTATTGCTTGGACTGTAAATATCAACAGTCATTCATGGGGTGGTTGGTGTCATTACAGTTCTTGGACTGTAAATATCAACAGTCAATCATGGGGTGTTGGTAGTCATTAGAGTGTTTGGACTCTTAATATCAACAGTCATTCATGGGGTTTTGGGTGTTTGGGTGTCTATGCAGTGCTTGGACTGTAAATATCAACAGTCAATCATAGGGTTGTGGCTTTCTGGGTGTCATTACAGTGCTTGGACTGTATATATCAACAGTGAGTCATGGGGTGGTGGGTGTGTGGGTGTCATTACAGTGTTTTGATTGTAAATATCAACAGTCATTTATAGGGTGGTGGGTGTCATAGAGTGCTTGGACTATAAATATCAACAGTCATTCATGGGGTGGTAGGTGTGTGGGTGTCATTACAGTGCATAGACTGTAAATATCAATAGTCATTCATGGGGTGGTGGGTGTGAGGGTGTCCTTACAGTGCTTAGACTGTATATATAAACAATCATTCATGGGGTCGTGGGTGTGTGGGTGTCATTATAGTGTTTGGACTGTAAATATCAACAGTCATTCAAGGGGTGGTGAATGTGTGGGTGTCATTACATTGCTTGGACTGTAAATATCAAGTCATTCATGGGGTGGTGGGTATGTGGGTATCATTATAGTGCTTGAACTGTAAATATCAACAGTCATTCATGGGGTGGTGGGTGTGTGGGTGTCATTACAGTGCTTGGACTATAAATATCAATTCATTCATGGTGTGGTGAGTGTCTGTGTGTCATTAGTGCTTGGACTGTGAATATTAACAGTCATTCATGGAATGGTGGGTGGCATTACAGTGATTAGACTCTAATATCAACAGTCATTCATGGGGTGATGGTTGTGTGGGTGTCATTACAGTGCTTGGACTGTAAATATAAACAGTTATTCATGGGGATGTGGGTGTTTGGGTGTCTATGCAGTGCTTGTACTGTAAATATCAACAGTCAATCATGGAGTGGTGGGTGTGTGGGTGTCATTAGAGTGCTTGGACTGTAAATATTAACAGTCATTTATGGGGTGGTGGGTGTGTGGGTGTCATTACAGTGTTTTGACTGTAAATATCAACAGTCATTGATAGGGTGTTGGGTGTCATTACAGTGCTTGGACTGTAAATATCAACAGTTATTCAAGGGGTGGTAAGTTTGTGGGTGTCATGACACTGCTTGGACTGTAAATATCAACAGTCATTCATGGGGTGGTGAGTGTGTGGGTGTTATTACAGTTCTTGGACTGTATATATCAACCATTATTCATTGGTTGGTGGGTGTGTGGGTGTCATTACAGTACTCGGACTGAAAATATTAATTGTCATTTATAGGGTGGTGGTTGTGTGGGTGTTATTACAGTGTTTGGACTGTAAATATCAACAGTCATTCATAAAGTGCTGGGTGTGTGAGTGTCATTACAGATCTTGGACTGCAAATATCAACAGTCATTAATGGAGTGGTGGGTGTGTGGGAGTCATTACAGTGCTTGGACTGTAAATATCAACAGTCATTAATGTGGTTAGGGTTTGCGGGTGTCATTACAGTGCTTAGACTGTAAATATCAACTGTCATTAATTGGGTGGTGGGTGTGTGGGTGTCATTACAGTGTTTGGACTGTAAATATCAACAGTCAATCATGGGGTGGACGGTGTGTGGGTGTCATTACAGTGCTTGGACTGTAAATATCAACTGTCATTCATGGGGTGGTGCGTGTATTGGTATAATGACAGTGCTTGGACTGTAAATATCAACAGTCATTCATGGGGTGGTAAGTGTGTGGGTGTCATTACAGTTCTTGGACTATAAATATCAACCCTTATTCATTAGGTGGTGGGTTTGTGGGTGTCATTACAGTGCTCAGACTGTAAATGGTAACAGTCATTCATGGGGTGGTGGGTGTGTGGATGTCTCTACAGTGCTTAGACTGTAAACATCAACAGTCATTTATGGGGTGGTGTGTGTGTGAGTGTGATTACAGTGCTTGGACTATAAATATTAACCGTCATTTATGTGATTGTGGGTGTTTGGGTGTCATTACAGTGCATGGACTGTAAATATCGTCAGTCATTTATGGGGTTGTGGGTGTGTAGGTGTCATTACAGTGCTTGGAGTGTAAATATCAAAATTAATTCTTGAGGTGGTGGGCCTGTGGGTATCATTACAGTGCTTAGACTGAAAATATCAACAGTCATTTATGGGGTGGTGGGTGTGTGGCTGTCATTATAGTGCATGGACTGTAAATATCAACAGTCATTCATAGAGTGGTGGGTGTGTGGCTGTCATTACAGAGCTTGGACTGTAAATATCAAGAGTCAATCATGGGGTGGTGTGTGTGTGGGTGTCATTACAGTGCTTAGAATGTAATTATCAACAGTCCTTCATGGGTTTGTGGGTGTGTGGGTGTCATTACAGTGCTTGGACTGTAAATATCAACAGTCAATCATGGGGTGGTGGGTGTGCGGGTGTCATTACAGTGTTTTGACTGTAAATATCAAAAGTCATTTATAGGTGATGGGTGCGTGGGTGTCATTACAGTGTTTTGATTGTAAATATCAACAGTCAATTATATGTTGGTTTGTGTCATTAGAGTGCTTGGACTGTAAATATCAACAGTCATTCATAGGGTGGTGGGTGTGTGGGTGACATTACATTGCGTGGACTGTAAATATCAACAGTCATTTATGGGGTGGTGGGTGTGTGGGTGTCATTACAGTGCTTGGACTGTAAATATCAACAGTCATTTATGGAGTGGTGGGTGTGTGGGTGTCATTACAGTGCTTGGACTCTATATATAAACAAGCATTCATGGGGTGGTGGCTGTGTGGGTGTCATTACAGTGCTTAGACTGTATATATTAACAGTCATTTATTGGGTGATGGGTGTGTGGGTGTCATTACAGAGCTTATACTGTAAATATCAACAGTCATTCATAGGGTGGTGGGTGTGTGAGTATCAATTCAGAGCTTGCACTGTAAATATCAACAGTCATTCAGGGTGTGGTTGGTGTGTAGGTGTCATTACAGTGCTTGGACTGTAAATATCAAAAGTCATTCTTGGGGTTATGGGTGTGTAGGTGTCATTACATTGCTTAGAATGTAAATATCAACAAACATTTATTGGGTGGTGGGTGTGTGGCTGTCATTACAGTGCTTGGACTGTAAATATCGACAGTCAATCATTGGGTGGTGGGTGTGTTGGTTTCATTATAGTGCTTGGACTGAAAATATCAACAGTCATTCATGGGGTGTTGGGTGTGTGGGTGTCATTACAGTGCTTGGACTGTAAATATCAACAGTCATTTATGGGGTGGTGGGTGTGTGGGTGTTATTACAGTGCATGGACTGTAAATATCAACAGTCATTTATAGAGTGGTGGGTGTGTGGCTGTCATTACAGTGCTTGGACTGTAAATATCAACAGTCAATTATGGGATGGTGGGTGTGTTGGTGTCATTACAATGCTTAGACTGTAATTATCAACCATCCTTCATGGGTTGGTGGGTGTGTGGGTGTCATTACAGTGCTTAGACTGTAAATATCAACAGTCATTTTTTGGGTCGGGGGTGTGTGGGTGTCATTACAGTGCTTGGACTGTAAATATCAATAGTCAATCATGGGATGGTCAGTGTGTGGGTGTCATTACAGTGCTTGGACTGTAAATATCAAGAGTCATTAATGGTGTGGTGGGTGTGTGGATGTCATTAGAGTGCTTGGACTGTAAATATCAACAGTCATTCATAAGGTGGTGGGTGTGGGGGTGTCATTACAGTGTTTTGACTGTAAATATCAACAGTCATTCATTGAGTGGTGGGGGTTAGGGTGTCATTACAGTGCTTGGACTGTAAATATCAATAGTCATTTATGGGGTGGTGGGTGTGTGGGTGTCATTATAATGCTTGAAATGTAAATATCAACAGTCATTCATGGGGTGGTGGGTGTGTGGTTGTCATTACAGTGCATGGACTATAAATATTAAGTCATTCATTGTGTGGTGGGTGTGTGTGTGTGTCATTAGTGCTTGGACTGTAAATATCAACAGTCATTTATGGAGTGGTGGGTGTGTGGGTGTCATTACAGTGCTTGGACTCTAAATATAAACCAGCATTCATGGGGTGGTGGGTGTGTGGGTGTCATTACAGTGCTTAGACTGTATATATTAACAGTCATTTATTGGGTGGTGGGTGTGTGGGTGTCATTACAGAGCTTGGATTGTAAATATCAACAGTCATTCATAGGGTGGTGGGTGTGTGAGTATCATTTCAGAGCTTGGACTGTAAATATCAACAGTCATTCAGGGTGTGGGTGGTGTGTAGGTGTCATTACAGTGCTTGGACTGTAAATATCAAAAGTCATTCTTGGGGTTATGGGTGTGTGAGTGTCATTACATTGCTTAGACTGTAAATATCAACAAACATTTATTGGGTGGTGGGTGTGTGGCTGTCATTACAGTGCTTGGACTGTAAATATCGACAGTCAATCATTGGGTGGTGGGTGTGTTGGTGTCATTATAGTGCTTGGACTGAAAATATCAACAGTCATTCATGGGGTGTTGGGTGTGTGGGTGTCATTACAGTGCTTGGACTGTAAATATTAACTGTGATTTATGGGGTGGTGGGTATGTAGGTGTCATTACAGTGTTTGGACTGTAAATATCAAAAGTCATTCTTGGGGTGGTGTGTGTGTGGGTGTCATTACAATGCTTAGACTGTAAATATCAACAGTCATTTATGGGGTGGTGGGTGTGTGGGTGTCATTACAGAGCTTAGACTGTAAATATCAACAGTCATTTATGGGGTGGTGGGTGTCATTAGAGTGTTTGAACTGTAAATATCAACAATTTTTCATGGGGTGGTGGTAGTGTGGGTGTCATGACAGTGCTTGGACTGTAAATATCAACAGTCATTCATGGGTTGGTGAGTGTGTGGGGGTTATTACAGTTCTTGGACTGTAAATATCAACCATCATTCATTGGGTGGTGGGTGTGTGGGTGTCATTACAGTGCTTAAAATGTAAATATTAACAGTCATTCATGGAGTGGTGGGTGTGTGGCTGTCATTACAGTGCTTGGATTGTAAATATCAACAGTCAATCATGGGGTGGTGGGTGTGCGGGTGTCATTACAGTGTTTTGACTGTAAATATCAAAAGTCATTCATAGGTGGTGGGTGTGTGGGTGTCATTACAGTGTTTTGATTGTAAATATCAACAGTCAATTATAGGTTGGTTGGTGTCATTAGAGTGCTTGGACTGTAAATATCAACAGTCATTCATGGAGTGGTTGGTGTGTTGGTGACATTACATTGAGTGGACTGTAAATATCAACCATAATTCATGGGGTGATGGGTGTGCGGGTGTCTTTACAGTGCTTTGACTGTAAATATCAACAGTCATTCATATGGTGATGGGTGTGAGGGTGTCATTACAGTGCTTAGACTGTAATTATCAACAGTCATTCATGTGGTGGTGGGTGTGTGGGTGTCATTATAGTGCTTGGACTGTAAATATAAACAGTCACTCATGGGGTGGTGGGTGTCTGTGTGTCATTAGTGCTTGGACTGTAAATATTAACAGGAATTTATTGGGTGGTGGGTGTGTGAGTGTCATTACAGAGCTTTGACTATAAATATCAACAGTCATTCATGGGGTTGTGGGTTTTTGGGTGTCTATGCAGTGCTTGGAGTGTAAATATCAACAGTCAATCATGGGCTGGTGGGTGTATGGTTGTCATTACAGTGCTTGGACTCGAAATATCAACAGTCATTCATGGGGTGGTGGGTGTGTGGGTGTCATTACAGTGCTTAGACTGTAAATATTAACAGTCATTTATTAGGTGGTGGGTGTGTGGGTGTCATTACAGAGCTTGGACTGAAAATATCAACGGTCATTCATAGGGTGGTGGGTGTGTGAGTATCATTACAGAGCTTGGACTGTTAATATCAACAGTCATTCAGGGGGTGGTTGGTGTGTAGGTGTTATTACAGTGCTTGGACTGTAAATATCAAAAGTCATTCTTGGCGTTGTGGGTGTGTGGGTGTCATTACATTGCTTAGACTGTAAATATCAACAAACATTTATTGGGTGGTGGGTGTGTGGCTGTCATTACAGTGCTTGAACTGTAAACATCAACAGTCAATCATGGGGTGGTGGGTTTGTTGGTGTCATTACAGTGCTTAGACTGTAAATATCAACAGTCATTTATGGGGGGGTGGGTGTGTGGGTGTCATTATAGTGCTTAGACTGTAAATATAACAGTCCTTTATGGGGTGGTGGGTGTGTGGCTGTCATTACAGTGCTTGGACTGTAAATATCAACAGTCAATCATGGGGTGGTGGGTTTGCGGGTGTCATTACAGTGTTTTGACTGTAAATATCAAAATTCATTTATAGGTGGTGGGTGTGTGGGTGTCATTACAGTGTTTTGATTGTAAATATCAACAGTCAATTATAGGTTGGTTGGTGTCATTAGAGTGCTTAGACTGTAAATATCAACAGTCATTCATGGGGTGGTGTGTGTGTGATTGACATTACATTGCGTGGACTGTAAATATCAACCATAATTCATTGGGTGGTGTGTGTGCGGGTGTCATTACAGTGCTTTGACTCTAAATATCAACAGTCATTCATAGGGTGATGGGTGTGAGGGTGTCATTACAGTGCTTAGACTGAAATTATCAACAGTCATTTATGTGGTGGTGGGTGTGTGGGTGTCATTATAGTGCTTGGACTGTAAATATCAACAGTCACTCATGGGGTGGTGGGTGTCTGTGTGTCATTAGTGCTTGGACTGTAAATATCAACAGTCATTCAAGGGGTGGAGGGTGGCATTACAGTGCTTGGACTCTAAATATCAACAGTCATTTATAGAGTGGTGGGTGTGTGAGTGTCATTAAATAGCTTTGACTATAAATATCAACAGTCATTCATGGGGTTGTGGGTTTTTGGGTGTCTATGCAGTGCTTGGAGTGTAAATATCAACAGTCAATCATGGGGTGGTGGGTTTGTGGTTGTCATTACAGTGCTTGGACTGTAAATATCGACAGTCATTTACAGGGTGGTGGGTGTGTGGGTGTCATTACAATGTTTTGATTGTAAATATCAACAGTCATTCATAGGGTGGTGGGTGTTATTAGAGTGCTTGTACTGTAAATATCAACAGTCATTCATGGGGTGGTGGGTGTGTGGGTGTCATTATAGTGCTTGAACTGTAAATATCAACAGTCACTCATGGGGTGGTGGGTGTGTTAGTGTCATTACAGTGCTTGGACTGTAAATATCATCCGTCATTTATGGGTTGGTGTTTGTGTGGGTGTCATTACAGTTCCTGGACTGTAAAAATTAACAGTCATTCATAGGGTGGTGGGTGTGTGAGTGTCATTACAGAGCTTGGACTGTAAATATCAACAGTCATTCATGGGGTGGTGGGTGTGTGGGTGTCATTACCGTGCTTAGACTGTAAATATCAACAGTCAGTTATTGGTTTGTGGGTGTGTGGGTGTCATTACAGTGCTTGGAATGTAAATATTAACAGTCAATCATGGGGTGGTCGGTGTGTGGGTGTCATTACAGTGCTGGGACTGTAATTATCAACAGTCATTCATGGGGTGGTGTGTGTGTTGGTGTCATTACAGTGCTTTGACTGTAAATATCAACAGTCATTCATAGTGTGATGGGTGTGAGGGTGTCATTACAGTGCTTAGACTGTAATTATCAACAGTCATTCATGTGGTGGTGGGTGTGTGGGTGTCATTATAGTGCTTGGACTGTAAATATCAACAGTCACTCATGGGATGGTGGGTGTCTGTGTGTCATTAGTGCTTGGACTGTAAATATCAAGAGTCATTCAAGGGGTGGTGGGTGGCATTACAGTGCTTGGACTCTAAATATCAACAGTCATACATAGAGTGGTGGGTGTATGAGTGTCATTACATCGTTTTGAATATAAATATCAACAGTCATTCATTGGGTTGTGGGTTTTTGGGTGTCTATGCAGTGCTTGGAGTGTAAATATCAACAGTCAATCATGGGGTGGTGGGTGTGTGGTTGTCATTACAGTGCTTGGACTGTAAATATCGACAGTCATTTACGGGGTGGTGGGTGTGTGGGTGTCATTACAATGTTTTGATTGTAAATATCAACAGTCATTCATAGGGTGGTGGGTGTTATTAGAGTGCTTGAACTGTAAATATAAACATTCATTCATGGGGTGGTGGGTGTGTGGGTGTCATTACAGTGGTTGGACTGTAATTATCAACAGTCCTTTATGGATTGGTGGGTGTGTGGGTGTCATTACAGTGCTTAAACTGTAAATATCAACAGTCATTTATTGGGTGGTGGGTGTGTGGGTGTCATTACAGTGCTTGGACAGTAAATAACAATAGTCAATCATGGGAAGGTCGGTGTGTGGGTGTCATTATAGTGCTTGGACTGTAAATATCAACAGTCATTCATGAGGTGGTGGGTGGGCGGGTGTCATTACAGTGTTTTAACTATAAATATCAACATTCATTTATTGGGTGGTGGGTGTCATTACAGTACTTGGAGTGTAAATATCAACAGTCATTCGTGGGGTGGTGCATTTGTGGGTGTCACGACAGTGATTGGACTGTAAATATCAACAGTCATTAATGGGGTGGTGAGTGTGTGAGTGTCATTACAGTTCCTGGACTGCTAATATAAACCATCATACATAAGGTGGTGGGTGTGTGGGTGTCTTTACACTGCTCAGACTGTAAATATTAACAGTCATTTATGGGGTGGTGAGTGTGTGGATGTCATTACAGTGCTTGGACTGAAAATATCCAGAGTCATTCTTAAGGTGGTGGGTGTGTGGGTGTCATTACAGTGATTGGCCTATAAATATTAACCGTCATTTATGGGGTGGTGGGTGTGTGGGTGTCATTACTGTGCTTGGACTGTAAATATCAACAGTCATTCATAGGGTGGTGGGTGTGTGAGTGTAATTACAGAGCTTGGACTGTATATATCAACAGACATTCATGGGGTGGTGGGTGTGTAGGTGTCATTACAGTACTTGGACTGTAAATATCAAAAGTCATTCTTGGGGTGGTCGGTGTGTGGGTGTCATTACAGTGCTTAGACTGTAAATATCAACAGTCATTTATGGGGTGGAGGGTGTGTGGCTGTCATTACAGTTCTTGGACTGTAAATATCAACAGTCATTTATGGGGTGGAGGGTGTGTGGCTGTCATTACAGTGCTTGGACTGTAAATATCAACAGTCAATCATGGGGTGGTGGGTGTGTGGGTGTCATTACAGTGCTTGGACTGTAAATATCAACAGTCATTCTTTGGGTTGTTGTGTGTGGGTGTCATTACAGTGTTTTGATTGTAAATATCAACAGCCATTTAAAAGGTGGTGGGTGTCATTAGAGTGCTTGAACTGTAAATATCAACAGTCATTCATAAGGTGGTAGGTGTGGGGGTGTCATTACAGTGCTTTGACTGTAAATATCAACAGTCATTCATGGGGTGGTTGGGGTGAAGGTGTCATTACAGTGCTTGGACTGTAAATATCAACAGTCATTCATGGGGTGGTGGGTGTGTGGGTTTCATTATAGTGTTTGAACTGTAAATATCAACAGTCATTCATGGGGTGGTGGGTGTGTGGATGTCATTACAGTGCTTGGACTATAAATATTAAGTCATTCATGGTGTGGTGGGTGTGTGTGTGTCATTAGTGCTTGGACTGTAATTATCAACAGTCAATCATGGGGTGGTTGGTGTCATTACAGTGCTTGGACTGTAAATATCAACAGTTAATCATGGGGTGTTGGGTGTCATTAGAGTGCTTGGACTGTAAATATCAACTGTCATTCATGGGGTTTTGGTGTTTGGGTGTCTATGCAGTGCTTGGACTGTAAATATCAACAGTCATTCATGGGGTGGTGGGTGTGTGGGTGTCATTACAGTGCTTGGACTGTAAATATCAACCGTCATTTATGGGGTGGTGTTTGTGTGGGTGTCATTACAGTTCCTGGACTGTAAAAATTAACTGTCATTCATAGGGTGGTGGGTGTGTGAGTGTCATTACAGAGCTTGGACTGTAAATATCAACAGTCATTCATGGGGTGGTGGGTGTGTGGGTGTCATTACAGTGCTTAGACTGTAAATATCAACAGTCAGTTATTGGGTTGTGGGTGTGTGGGTGTCATTACAGTGCTTGGACTGTAAACATTAACAATCAATCATGGGGTGGTCGGTGTGTGGGTGTCATTACAGTGCTGGGACTGTAATTATCAACAGTCATTCATGAGGTGGTGGGTGTGTGGGTGTCATTACAGTGTTTTAACTATAAATATCAACATTCATTTATTGGGTGTTGGGTGTCATTACAGTGCTTTGACTATAATTATCAACAGTCATTCATGGGGTGGTGCATGTGTGGGTGTAATGACAGTTCTTCGACTGTAAATATCAACAGTCATTAATGGGGTGGTGAGTGTGTAGGTGTCATTACAGTTCTTGAACTGTAAATATCAAACATCATTAATATGTGGGTGTCATTACAGAGCTCAGACTGTAAATATTAACAGTTATTCCTGGGGTGGTGGGTGTGTTGGTGCCATTACAGTGCTTGGACTGTAAATATCAACTGTCATTCATAGGGTTTTGGTGTTTGGGTGTCTATGCAGTGCTTGGACTGTAAATATCAACAGTCATTCATGGGGTGGTGGGTGTGTGGTTGTCATTACAGTGCTTGGACTGTAAATATCAACCGTCATTTATGGGGTGGTGTTTGTGTGGGTGTCATTACAGTTCCTGGACTGTAAAAATTAACAGTCATTCATAGGGTGGTAGGTGTGTGAGTGTCATTACAGAGCTTGAACTGTAAATATCAACAGTCATTCATGGGGTGGTGGGTGTGTGGGTGTCATTACAGTGCTTAGACTGTAAATATCAACAGTCAGTTATTGGGTTGTGGGTGTGTGGGTGTCATTACAGTGTTTTAACTATAAATATCAACATTCATTTATTGGGTGTTGGGTGTCATTACAGTGCTTTGACTATAATTATCAACAGTCATTCATGGGGTGGTGCATGTGTGGGTGTAATGACAGTTCTTGGACTGTAAATATCAACAGTCATTCATGGGGTGGTATGTGTGTAGGTGTCATTACAGTGCTTGGACTGTAAATATCAAAAGTCATTTTTGGGGTGGTCGGTGTGTGGGTGTCATTACAGTGCTTAGACTGTAAATATTAACAGTCATTTATGGGGTGGTGGGTGTGTGGCTGTCATTACAGTGCTTGGACTGTAAATATCAAAAGTCAATCATGGGGTGGTGGGTGTGTGGGTGTCATTACAATGCTTTGACTGTAAATATCAACAGACATTCATGGGGTGGTGGGAGTGTGGGTGTCATTACAGTGTTTTGTTTGTAAATATCAAAAGTCAATTATAAGCTTGTGGGTGTCATTAGAGTGATTGGACTGTAAATATTAACAGTCATTCATAAGGTTGTGGGTGTGGGTGTATCATTTCAGTGTTTTGACTGTAAATATCAACAATCATTCATGGGGTGGTGGGGGTGAGGGTGTCATTACAGTGCTTGGACTGTAAATATCAACAGTCACTCATGGGGTGGTGGGTGTCTGTGTGTCATTAGTGCTTGGACTGTAAATATCAAGAGTCATTCAATGGGTGGTGGGTGGCATTACAGTGCTTGGACTCTAAATATCAACAGTCATTCATGGGGTGGTGGGTGTGTGGGTGTCATTATAATGCTTGAAATGTAAATATCAACAGTCATTCATGGGGTGGTGGGTGTGTGGTTGTCATTACAGTGCATGGATTATAAATATTAAGTCATTCATGGTGTGGTAGGTGTGTGTGTATGTCATTAGTGCTTGGACTGTAAATATCAACAGTCATTCATGGGGTGGTTGGTATCATTACAGTGCTTGGACTGTAAATATCAACAGTTAATCATGGGGTGTTGGTAGTCATTAGAGTGTTTGGACTCTAAATATCAACAGTCAATCATGGGGTGGTGGGTGTGTGGGTGTCATTACAGTGTTTTGATTGTAAATATCAACAGTCATTCATAGGGTGGTGGGTGTCATTAGAGTGCTTGGACTGTAAATATCAACAGTCATTCATGGGGTGGTGGGTGTGTGGGTGTCATTACAGTGCTTAGACTGTAAATATCAATAGTCATTCATAGGGTGGTGGGTGTGAGGGTGTCATTACAGTGCTTAGACTGTATATATCAACAATCATTCATGGGGTCGTGGGTGTGTGGGTGTCATTATAGTGTTTGGACTGTAAATATCAACAGTCATTCATGGGGTGGTGAATGTGTGGGTGTCATTACATTGCTTGGACTGTAAATATCAAGTCATTCATGGGATGGTGGGTGTCTGTGTGTCATTAGTGCTTGGACTGTGAATATTAACAGTAATTTATGGGGTGGTGGGTGGCATTACACTGCTTAGACTCTAATATCAACAGTCATTCATGGGGTGATGGGTGTGTGGGTGTCATTACAGTGCTTGGACTGTAAATATAAATAGTTATTCATGGGGATGTGGGTGTTTGGGTGTCTATGCAGTGCTTGGACTGTAAATATTAATAGTCATTCATATGGTGGTGGGTGTGTGAGTGTCATTACAGTGTTTTGACTGTAAATATCAACAGTCATTCATAGGGTGTTGGGTGTCATTACAGTGCTTTTACTGTAAATATCAACAGTTATTCAAGGGGTGGTCGGTGTGTGGGTGTCATGACAATGCTTGGACTGTAAATATTAACAGTCATTCATGGGGTGGTGAGTGTGTGTGTGTTATTACAGTTCTTGGACTGTATATATCAACCATTATTCATTGGTTGGTGGGTGTGTGGGTGTCATTACAGTGCAGGGACTGTAAATATCAACAGTCATTTATAGGGTGGTGGGTGTTTGAGTGTAATTACAGAGCTTGGACTGTAAATATCAACAGTCATTTATAGGGTGGTGGGTGTTTGAGTGTCATTACAGAGCTTGGACTGTAAATATCAACAGTCATTTATAGGGTGGTTGGTTTGTGGGTGTCATTACAGTGCTTTGACTGTAAATATTAACCATAATGCATGGGGTGGTGGGTGTGGGTCGTCATTACAGTGCTTTCAGTGTAAAAATCAACAGTCATTCATGGGGTGGTGTGGGTGAGGGTGTCATTACAGTTCTTGGACTTTAAATATCAACCATCATTCATTAGGTGGTGGGTTTGTGGGAGTCATTACAGTGCTTAGACTGTAAATATTAACAGTCATTCATGAGATGGGGGTGTGTTGATGTCATTACATTGCTTAAACTGTAAATATCAACAGTCAGTTATTGGTTTGTGGGTGTGTGGGTGTCATTACAGTGCTTGGACTGTAAATATTAACAGTCAATCATGGGGTGGTGGGTGTGTGGGTGTCATTACAGTGCTGGGACTGTAATTATCAACAGTCATTCATGGGGTGGTGTGTGTGTTGGTGTCATTACAGTGTTTTAACTATAAATATCAACATTCATTTATTGGGTGTTGGGTGTCATTACAGTGCTTTGACTATAAATATCAACAGTCATTCATGGGGTGGTGCATGTGTGGGTGTAATGACAGTTCTTGGACTGTAAATATCAACAGTCATAATGGGGTGGTGAGTGTGTTGGTGTCATTACAGTTCTTGAACTGTAAATATCAACCATCATTAATGTGTGGGTGTCATTACAGACCTCAGACTGTAAATATTAACAGTTATTCCAGGGGTGGTGGGTGTGTTGGTGTCATTACAGTGCGTGGACTATAAATATGAACCATCATTTATGGGGTGGTGGGTGTGTGGGTGTCATTACAGTGCTTTGAATGTAAATATCAACAGGCATTCATAGTGTGATGGGTGTGAGGGTGTCATTACAGTGCTTAGACTGTAATTATCAACAGTCATTCATGAGGTGGTGGGTTTGTGGGTGTCATTATAGTGCTTGGACAGTAAATATCAACAGTCACTCATGGGGTGGTGGGTGTCTGTGTGTCATTAGTGCTTGGACTGTAAATATCAAGAGTCATTCAAGGGGTGGTGGGTGGCATTACAGTGCTTGGACTCTAAATATCAACAGTCATTCATAGAGTGGTGGGTGTGTGAGTGTCATTACATCGTTTTGAATATAAATATCAACAGTCATTCATTGGGTTGTGGGTTTTTGGGTGTCTATGCAGTGCTTGGAGTGTAAATATCAAAAGTCAATCATGGGGTGGTGGGTGTGTGGTTGTCATTACAGTGCTTGGACTGTAAATATCGACAGTCATTTACGGGGTGGTGGGTGTGTGGGTGTCATTACAATGTTTTGATTGTAAATATCAACAGTCATTCATAGGGTGGTGGGTGTTATTAGAGTGCTTGAACTGTAAATATAAACAGTCATTCATGGGGTGGTGGGTGTGTGGGTGTCATTATAGTGCTTGGACTGTAAATATCAACAGTCACTCATGGGGTGGTGGGTGTGTGTGTCATTAGTGCTTGGACTGTAAATATCAACAGTCATTCATGGGGTGGTGGGTGTGTGGGTGTCATTACAGTGGTTGGACTGTAATTATCAACAGTCCTTTATGGATTGGTGGGTGTGTGGGTGTCATTACAGTGCTTAGACTGTAAATATCAACAGTCATTTATTGGTTGGTGGGTGTGTGGGTGTCATTACAGTGCTTGGACAGTAAATAACAATAGTCAATCATGGGAAGGTCGGTGTGTGGGTGTCATTATAGTGCTTGGACTGTAAATATCAACAGTCATTCATGAGGTGGTGGGTGGGCGGGTGTCATTACAGTGTTTTAACTATAAATATCAACATTCATTTATTGGGTGGTGGGTGTCATTACAGTGCTTGGAGTGTAAATATCAACAGTCATTCGTGGGGTGGTGCATTTGTGGGTGTCACGACAGTGATTGGACTGTAAATATCAACAGTCATTAATGGGGTGGTGAGTGTGTGAGTGTCATTACAGTTCCTGGACTGCTAATATAAACCATCATACATAAGGTGGTGGGTGTGTGGGTGTCTTTACACTGCTCAGACTGTAAATATTAACAGTCATTTATGGGGTGGTGAGTGTGTGGATGTCATTACAGTGCTTGGACTGAAAATATCCAGAGTCATTCTTAAGTTGGTGGGTGTGTGGGTGTCATTACAGTGATTGGCCTATAAATATTAACCATCATTTATGGGGTGGTGGGTGTGTGGGTGTCATTACTGTGCTTGGACTGTAAATATCAACAGTCATTCATAGGGTGGTGGGTGTGTGAGTGTAATTACAGAGCTTGGACTGTATATATCAACAGACATTCATGGGGTGGTGGGTGTGTAGGTGTCATTACAGTACTTGGACTGTAAATATCAAAAGTCATTTATGGGGTGGAGGGTGTGTGGCTGTCATTACAGTGCTTGGACTGTAAATATCAACAGTCATTTATGGGGTGGAGGGTGTGTGGCTGTCATTACAGTGCTTGGACTGTAAATATCAACAGTCAATCATGGGGTGGTGGGTGTGTGGGTGTCATTACAGTGCTTTGACTGTAAATATCAACAGTCATTCTTTGGGTGGTTGTGTGTGGGTGTCATTACAGTGTTTTGATTGTAAATATCAACAGCCATTTAAAAGGTGGTGGGTGTCATTAGAGTGCTTGAACTGTAAATATCAACAGTCATTCATAAGGTGGTAGGTGTGGGGGTGTCATTACAGTGCTTTGACTGTAAATATCAACAGTCATTCATGGGGTGGTTGGGGTGAAGGTGTCATTACAGTGCTTGGACTGTAAATATCAACAGTCATTCATGGGGTGGTGGGTGTGTGGGTGTCATTACAGTGCTTGGACTATAAATATTAAGTCATTCATGGTGTGGTGGGTGTGTGTGTGTCATTAGTGCTTGGACTGTAATTATCAACAGTCAATCATGGGGTAGTTGGTGTCATTACAGTGCTTGGACTGTAAATATCAACAGTTAATCATGGGGTGTTGGGTGTCATTAGAGTGCTTGGACTGTAAATATCAACTGTCATTCATGGGGTTTAGGTGTTTGGGTGTCTATGCAGTGCTTGGACTGTAAATATCAACATTCATTCATGGGATGGTGGGTGTGTGGGTGTCATTACAGTGCTTGGACTGTAAATATCAACCGTCATTTATGGGGTGGTGTTTGTGTGGGTGTCATTACAGTTCCTGGACTGTAAAAATTAACAGTCATTCATAGGGTGGTGGGTGTGTGAGTGTCATTACAGAGCTTGGACTGTAAATATCAACAGTCATTCATGGGGTGGTGGGTGTGTGGGTGTCATTACAGTGCTTAGACTGTAAATATCAACAGTCAGTTATTGGGTTGTGGGTGTGTGGGTGTCATTACAGTGCTTGGACTGTAAACATTAACAATCAATCATGAGGTGGTGGGTGTGTGGGTGTCATTACAGTGTTTTAACTATAAATATCAACATTCATTTATTGGGTGTTGGGTGTCATTACAGTGCTTTGACTATAATTATCAACAGTCATTCATGGGGTGGTGCATGTGTGGGTGTAATGACAGTTCTTCGACTGTAAATATCAACAGTCATTAATGGGGTGGTGAGTGTGTAGGTGTCATTACAGTTCTTGAACTGTAAATATCAACCATCATTAATATGTGGGTGTCATTACAGAGCTCAGACTGTAAATATTAACAGTTATTCCTGGGGTGGTGGGTGTGTTGGTGCCATTACAGTGCTTGGACTGTAAATATCAACTGTCATTTATAGGGTTTTGGTGTTTGGGTGTCTATGCAGTGCTTGGACTGTAAATATCAACAGTCATTCATGGGGTGGTGGGTGTGTGGGTGTCATTACAGTGCTTAGACTGTAAATATCAACAGTCAGTTATTGGGTTGTGGGTGTGTGGGTGTCATTACAGTGTTTTAACTATAAATATCAACATTCATTTATTGGGTGTTGGGTGTCATTACAGTGCTTTGACTATAATTATCAACAGTCATTCATGGGGTGGTGCATGTGTGGGTGTAATGACAGTTCTTGGACTGTAAATATCAACAGTCATTCATGGGGTGGTATGTGTGTAGGTGTCATTACAGTGCTTGGACTGTAAATATCAAAAGTCATTTTTGGGGTGGTCGGTGTGTGGGTGTCATTACAGTGCTTAGACTGTAAATATTAACAGTCATTTATGGGGTGGTGGGTGTGTGGCTGTCATTACAGTGCTTGGACTGTAAATATCAAAAGTCAATCATGGGGTGGTGGGTGTGTGGGTGTCATTACAATGCTTTGACTGTAAATATCAACAGACATTCATGGGGTGGTGGGAGTGTGGGTGTCATTACAGTGTTTTGTTTGTAAATATCAACAGTCATTTATAAGCTTGTGGGTGTCATTAGAGTGATTGGACTGTAAATATTAACAGTCATTCATAAGGTTGTGGGTGTGGGTGTATCATTACAGTGTTTTGACTGTAAATATCAACAATCATTCATGGGTTGGTGGGGGTGAGGGTGTCATTACAGTGCTTGGACTGTAAATATCAACAGTCATTCATGGGGTGGTGGGTGTGTGGGTGTCATTATAATGCTTGAAATGTAAATATCAACAGTCATTCATGGGGTGGTGGGTGTGTGGTTGTCATTACAGTGCATGGATTATAAATATTAAGTCATTCATGGTGTGGTAGGTGTGTGTGTATGTCATTAGTGCTTGGACTGTAAATATCAACAGTCATTCATGGGGTGGTTGGTATCATTACAGTGCTTGGACTGTAAATATCAACAGTTAATCATGGGGTGTTGGTAGTCATTAGAGTGTTTGGACTCTAAATATCAACAGTCAATCATGGGGTGGTGGGTGTGTGGGTGTCATTACAGTGTTTTGATTGTAAATATCAACAGTCATTCATAGGGTGGTGGGTGTCATTAGAGTGCTTGGACTGTAAATATCAACAGTCATTCATGGGGTGGTGGGTGTGTGGGTGTCATTACAGTGCTTAGACTGTAAATATCAATAGTCATTCATAGGGTGGTGGGTGTGAGGGTGTCATTACAGTGCTTAGACTGTATATATCAACAATCATTCATGGGGTCGTGGGTGTGTGGGTGTCATTATAGTGTTTGGACTGTAAATATCAACAGTCATTCATGGGGTGGTGAATGTGTGGGTGTCATTACATTGCTTGGACTGTAAATATCAAGTCATTCATGGGATGGTGGGTGTCTGTGTGTCATTAGTGCTTGGACTGTGAATATTAACAGTCATTTATGGGGTGGTGGGTGGCATTACACTGCTTAGACTCTAATATCAACAGTCATTCATGGGGTGATGGGTGTGTGGGTGTCTATGCAGTGCTTGGACTGTAAATATTAATAGTCATTCATATGGTGGTGGGTGTGTGAGTGTAATTACAGTGTTTTGACTGTAAATATCAACAGTCATTCATAGGGTGTTGGGTGTCATTACAGTGCTTTTACTGTAAATATCAACAGTTATTCAAGGGGTGGTCGGTGTGTGGGTGTCATGACAATGCTTGGACTGTAAATATTAACAGTCATTCATGGGGTGGTGAGTGTGTGTGTGTTATTACAGTTCTTGGACTGTATATATCAACCATTATTCATTGGTTGGTGGGTGTGTGGGTGTCATTACAGTGCTGGGACTGTAAATATCAACAGTCATTTATAGGGTGGTGGGTGTTTGAGTGTAATTACAGAGCTTGGACTGTAAATATCAACAGTCATTTATAGGGTGGTGGGTGTTTGAGTGTCATTACAGAGCTTGGACTGTAAATATCAACAGTCATTTATAGGGTGGTGGGTTTGTGGGTGTCATTACAGTGCTTTGACTGTAGATATTAACCATAATGCATGGGGTGGTGGGTGTGGGTCGTCATTACAGTGCTTTCAGTGTAAAAATCAACAGTCATTCATGGGGTGGTTGGGGTGAAGGTGTCATTACAGTGCTTTGACTGTAAATATCAACAGTCATTCATGGGTTGATGGGTGTGTGGGTTTCATTATAGTGTTTGAACTGTAAATATCAACAGTCATTCATGGGGTGGTGGGAGTGTGGGTGTCATTACAGTGCTTGGGCTATAAATATTAAGTCATTCATGGTGTGGTGGGTGTGTGTGTGTCATTAGTGCTTGGACTGTAATTATCAACAGTCAATCATGGGGTAGTTGGTGTCATTACAGTGCTTGGACTGTAAATATCAACAGTTAATCATGGGGTGTTGGGTGTCATTAGAGTGCTTGGACTGTAAATATCAACTGTCATTCATGGGGTTTTGGTGTTTGGGTGTCTATGCAGTGCTTGGACTGTAAATATCAACAGTCATTCATGGGGTGGTTGGTGTGTGGGTGTCATTACAGTGCTTGGACTGTAAATATCAACCGTCATTTATGGGGTGGTGTTTGTGTGGGTGTCATTACAGTTCCTGGACTGTAAAAATTAACAGTCAGTTATTGGGTTGTGGGTGTGTGGGTGTCATTACAGTGCTTGGACTGTAAACATTAACAATCAATCATGAGGTGGTGGGTGTGTGGGTGTCATTACAGTGTTTTAACTATAAATATCAACGTTCATTTATTGGGTGTTGGGTGTCATTACAGTGCTTTGACTATAATTATCAACAGTCATTCATGGGGTGGTGCATGTGTGGGTGTAATGACAGTTCTTCGACTTTAATATCAAAAGTCATTAATGGGGTGGTGAGTGTGTAGGTGTCATTACAGTTCTTGAACTGTAAATATCAACCATCATTAATATGTGGGTGTCATTACAGAGCTCAGACTGTAAATATTTACAGTTATTCCTGGGGTGGTGGGTGTGTTGGTGCCATTACAGTGCTTGGACTGTAAATATCAACTGTCATTCATAGTGTTTTGGTGTTTGGGTGTCTATGCAGTGCTTGGACTGTAAATATCAACAGTCATTCATGGGGTGGTGGGTGTGTGGTTGTCATTACAGTGCTTGGACTGTAAATATCAACCGTCATTTATGGGGTGGTGTTTGTGTGGGTGTCATTACAGTTCCTGGACTGTAAAAATTAACAGTCATTCATAGGGTGGTGGGTGTGTGAGTGTCATTACAGAGCTTGGACTGTAAATATCAACAGTCATTCATGGGGTGGTGGGTGTGTGGGTGTCATTACAGTGCTTAGACTGTAAATATCAACAGTCAGTTATTGGGTTGTGGGTGTGTGGGTGTCATTACAGTGTTTTAACTATAAATATCAACATTCATTTATTGGGTGTTGGGTGTCATTACAGTGCTTTGACTATAATTATCAACAGTCATTCATGGGGTGGTGCATGTGTGGGTGTAATGACAGTTCTTGGACTATAATTATCAACAGTCATTCATGGGGTGGTGCATGTGTGGGTGTCATTACAGTGCTTGGACTGTAAATATCAAAAGTCATTTTTGGGGTGGTCGGTGTGTGGGTGTCATTACAGTGCTTAGACTGTAAATATTAACAGTCATTTATGGGGTGGTGGGTGTGTGGCTGTCATTACAGTGCTTGGACTGTAAATATCAAAAGTCAATCATGGGGTGGTGGGTGTGTGGGTGTCATTACAATGCTTTGACTGTAAATATCAACAGACATTCATGGGGTGGTGGGAGTGTGGGTGTCATTACAGTGTTTTGTTTGTAAATATCAACAGTCATTTATAAGCTTGTGGGTGTCATTAGAGTGATTGGACTGTAAATATTAACAGTCATTCATAAGGTTGTGGGTGTGGGTGTATCATTACAGTGTTTTGACTGTAAATATCAACAATCATTCATGGGGTGGTGGGGGTGAGGGTGTCATTACAGTGCTTGGACTGTAAATATCAACAGTCATTCATGGGGTGGTGGGTGTGTGGGTGTCATTATAATGCTTGAAATGTAAATATCAACAGTCATTCATGGGGTGGTGGGTGTGTGGTTGTCATTACAGTGCATGGATTATAAATATTAAGTCATTCATGGTGTGGTAGGTGTGTGTGTATGTCATTAGTGCTTGGACTGTAAATATCAACAGTCATTCATGGGGTGGTTGGTATCATTACAGTGCTTGGACTGTAAATATCAACAGTTAATCATGGGGTGTTGGTAGTCATTAGAGTGTTTGGACTCTAAATATCAACAGTCAATCATGGGGTGGTGGGTGTGTGGGTGTCATTACAGTGTTTTGATTGTAAATATCAACAGTCATTCATAGGGTGGTGTTTGTCATTAGAGTGCTTGGACTGTAAATATCAACAGTCATTCATGGGGTGGTGGGTGTGTGGGTGTCATTACAGTGCTTAGACTGTAAATATCAATAGTCATTTATAGGGTGGTGGGTGTGAGGGTGTCATTACAGTGCTTAGACTGTATATATCAACAATCATTCATGGGGTCGTGGGTGTGTGGGTGTCATTATAGTGTTTGGACTGTAAATATCAACAGTCATTCATGGGGTGGTGAATGTGTGGGTGTCATTACATTGCTTGGACTGTAAATATCAACAGTCATTCATGGGGTGGTAAGTGTCCTTACAGTGCTTGAACTGTATATATCAACAGTCATTCATAGGGTGGTGGGTGTGTGGGTGTCCTTACATTGCTTGGACTGTAACTATCAACAGTCATTCATGAGGTGGTGGGTGTGTGTGTGTCATTACATTGTTTAGCCTTTAAATATCAACAGTTATTCATGGGGTGGTGAATCTGTGGGTGTCAATACAGTGCTTAGACAGCAAATATTAACAGTCATTTATGGGGTTGTGGGCGTGCGGGTGTCATTACAGTGATTGGACTGTAAATATCAACAGTCATTCATGGAGTATTGGGTGTGTGGGTGTCATTTCAGTGCTTGGAATGTAAATATCAAGTCATTCATGGGGTGGTGGGTTTGTGGGTTTTATTACAGTGCTAGGACTGTAAATATTAAGTCATTCATGGCGTGATTGGTGTGCGGGTTTCATTACAGTGCTTGGACTGTAAGTATCAACATTCATTCATTGGGTGGTATGTGTCATTACAGTGCTTGGACTGTAAATACTAACAGTCATTCATGTGGTGATTGGTATGTGGGTTTCATTACAGTGATTGGACTGTAAGTATCAACAGTCATTCATGGGGTGGTGGGTGTGTGGGTGTCATTACAGTGCTGGGTCTGTATATATCAACAGTCATTAATTTAGTGGTGGGTGTGTTGGTGTCATTACAGTTCTTGGACTGTGAATATCAACCATCAATTATGGGGTGGTGGTTGTGTGGGTGTCATTACAGTGCTTGGACTGTAAATATCAACAGTCATTTATGGGATGGTGGGTGTGTGGGTGTCATTACAGTGCTTGGACTGTAAATATCAACAGTCATTCATGGGTTGGTGGGTGTTATTACAGTGCTTGGACTGTTAATATCAACAGACATTTATGGGGTGGTGGGTGTGTGGGTGTCATTACAATGCTTGGACTGTAAATATCAACTGTCATTTATGGAGTTGAGAGTGTGTGGGTGTCATTACAGTGCTTGGACTGTAAATATCAACAGTCATTTATTAATTAACCCCTTAGTACCGACTTTTTTTTTTTTTTTTTCATCCCCAGTCGACTTCTGGGGGTCAATTTTAAAAATTTTATGTAGGCAAATTTTGTTCTTACAGAATGAAAGAGCTTGAATTTACACACCAGGAACTGAAAACAGGAGCCTCCTAGGTGTAAGCGTTTGCGTATGACAGAGCGTCAAACTACGAAAATAAATAAATAGTATCCCTGAAACGCATGAAAGAAAACCTCATACGCTCTGCATACGCTTTAAACATGTATATAAACACCTAAATAATGCGTCTAAGTGGTTTTCAATGATAATAAACTTATTTCAGTGTAATTTTGTCTGTTTAGACTCTCCTGGAGTATAGTAGACAGCAGAGAGATACGAGAAACATAAGAAAACATCATGTAGTGGTGAGATATTTCCTTGTTGGCATACGCAGCAGCCAGACACAACTACCACAGTCAAACCTTTTCTCAAGGACGTTAGCTTTCCATCGTTACCAACGCCAGCTCGCTAGCTACTCGCTACGGTTTTTTGTAGGTAAGTCGACATGTCGGTTATTCGGAGGGAACGATTAATTTTTTTATCACCGACATGTCAGTCAATCGGTCCTAAGGGGTTAAGTGGTGGGTGGGTGGGAGTCATTACAATGCTTGGACTATAAATATCAATGGTCATTAATGGGGTGTTGGGTGTGTGGGTGTCATTACAGTGCTTGGACTGTAAATATTAACAGTGATTCATGGGGTGGATGGTGTGTGAGTGTCTTTACAGTGTTTGTACTATAAATATCAATAGTCATTCAAAGGGTGGTTGGTGTGTAGGTCTCATTACAGTGCTTGGAATGTAAATATCAACAGTCATTCATGGGGTGGATGGTGTGTGAGTGTCTTTACAGTGTTTAGACTGTAAATATCACCAGTCATTCATGATGTGGTCAGTGTGTGGGTGTCAATACAGTGCTTGGACTGTAAATATCAACTGTCATTCATGGTGTGTGTGGGTGCTATTACAGAGCTTGGACTCTAAATATCAACAGTCATTCATAGGCAGTTGGGAATGTGTGTCATTACAGTGCCTGGACTGTAAATATCAACAATCATTCATGGGGGGGGGTGTGTAGGTGTAATTACAGATCTTGGACAGTAAATATCAAGTTATTCATGGGGTAGTGGATGTATGTGTGTCAGTACTGTGCTTGGACTGTTAATATTAACAGTCATTAATGGGGTGGTGGGTGTGTGGGTGTCATGACATTGCTTGGACTGTAAATATCAACAGTCATTCATGGGGTGGTGTGTGTATGGATGTCATTTAAGTGCTTTGACTGTAAATATCAACAGTCATTTATGGGGAGGGGAGTGTCATTGCAGTGTTTGGACAGTAAATATCAAGTCATTTATGGGGTGGTGGGTGTGTGGATGTCATTACAGTGCTTGGACTGTAAAAATCAACAGTCATTCAAAGGATGGTGGGTGTGTGGGTTTCATTACAGAGCTTGGACTGTATATATCAACAGTCATTCATGGGTTGGTGGGTGAGTGGGTGTTATTACAGTGCTTGGACCGTACATATCAACAGTCATTCAAAGGGTGGTGGGTGTGTGGGTGTTATTACAGTGCTTGGACTGTAAATATCAACAGTCATTCATGGTATGGTAAGTGTGTTGGTGTCATTACAGTGCTTGGACTGTTAATATGAACAGCTATTCATGGGGTGGTGGGTGTGTGGGTGTCATGACATTGCTTGGACTATAAATATCAATGGTCATTGATGGGGTGGTGGATGTGTGGGTGTCATTACAATGCTAGGACTGTAAATATCAACAGTCATTCATGGGGCAGATAGTGTGTGAGTGTCATTACAGTGCTTGGACTGTAAATATAAACAGTCATTCATGGAGTGGTTGGTGTGTGGGTCTCATTACAGTGCATGGAATGTAAATATCAACAGTCATTAATGGGTTGGTGGGTGTGTGGGTGTCATTACAGTGCTTGGATTTTAAATATCAACAGTCATTCATAGGTTGGTGGGAGTGTGTGTCATTACAGTGCTTGGGCTGTAAATATCAACAGTCATTAATGGGGTGGTGGGTGTTTTTGTGTCATGACAGTGCTTGGACTGTTAATATATATCAACAGTCATTAATGGGGTGGTGTGTATGTAGGTGTCATTACAGTGCTTGGACTGTAAATATTAACAGTCATTCATAGGGTGGTGGGTGTCATTACAGTGTTTTGACTGTAAATATCAACAGTCATTCATGGGGTGGTGAGTGTCATTTCAGTGCTTGTACTGTATATATCAACAGTCATTCATGGGGTGGTGGGTGTCATTACATTGCTTGGACTGTAACTATCAACAGTCATTCATGGGGTGGTGGGTGTGTTGGTGTTATTACAGTGTTTGAACAGTAAATATTAACAGTCAATTATTGGGTGGTGGGTGTGACGGTGATATTACAGTGCTTGGACTGTAAATATCAACAGTCAGTCATAGAGTGGTTGGTGTGTGGGTGTCATTATAGTGCTTGGACTGTAAGTATCAAGAGTCATTCATGGGGTGGTGGGAGTCTTGGTGTCATTTCAATGCTAGGACTGTAAATATCAACAGTCATTCATGGGGTGGTGGGTGTGTGGGTGTCATTACAGTGACTAGACTGTAAATATCAGCAGTCATTCATGGGGTATTGGGTGTCATTACAGTGCTTGGATTGTAAATATTAACAGTCATTTATTGGGTGGTGGGTGGGTGTGTGTTATTACAGTGCTTGGACTGTAAATATCAACAGTCATTCATGGGGAGGTGGGTGTGTGTGTGTTATTACAGAGCTTGGACAGTAAATATCAAGAGTCATTAATGTGGTGGTGGACTGTAAATATCAACCATCATTAATGGAGTGGTGGGTGTCATTACAGAGCTTTGACTGTAAATATCAACAGTCATTCATGGGGTGGTGGATGTGTGGGTGTCAATACAGTGCTTAGACTGCAAATATATACAGACATTCATGGGATGGTGGGTGTTGTTACAGAACTTGGACTGTAAATATCAACAGTCATTCATGGGGTGGTGGATGTGTGGATGTCATTAAATTGCTTGGACTGTAAATATTAATAGACATTTATGGGGTGGTGGGTGTGTGGGTGTCATTACATGGCTTGGACTGTATATATCAACAGTTATTCATGGGGTGGTGGGTGTGAGGGTGTCATTACAGTGTTTGGACTACAAATATCAATTGTCATTTGTGGGGTTGTGGGTGTGAGGATATCATTACATTGCTTAGACTGTATATATCAACAGTCATTAATGGGATGGTAAGTGTGTGGGTGTCATTACAGCGCTTGGACTGTTAATATCAACAGACATTCATGGGGTGTTGGGTATGTTGGTGTCAATATATTGCTTGGATTGCAAATATCAACAGTCATTCATGGAGTGGAATGTGTGTGGGTGTTATTACAGTGCTTGGATTATAAATATCAACAGTCATTCATGGGTCGGTGGGTTAGTGGGTGTTATTAAAGTGCTTGGACTGTACATATCAACAGTCATTCAAAGGGTGGTGGGTGTGTGGGTGTCATTACAGTGCTTGGACTGTAAATATCAACAGTCATTCATGGTATGGTAAGTGTGTTGGTGTCATTACAGTGCTTGGACTGTTAATATGAACAGCCATTCATGGGGTGGTGGGTGTGTGGGTGTCATGACATTGCTTGGACTATAAATATCAATGGTCATTGATGGGGTGGTGGATGTGTGGGTGTCATTACAATGCTAGGACTGTAAATATCAACAGTCATTCATGTAGCGGATAGTGTGTGAGTGTCATTACAGTGCTTGGACTGTAAATATAAACAGTCATTCATGGGGTGGTTGGTGTGTGGGTCTCATTACAGTGCATGGAATGTAAATATCAACAGTCATTAATGGGTTGGTGGGTGTGTGGGTGTCATTACAGTGCTTGGATTGTAAATATCAACAGTCATTCATAGGTTGGTGGGAGTGTGTGTCATTACAGTGCTTGGGCTGTAAATATCAACAGTCATTCATGGGGAGGTGGGTGTGTGTGTGTTATTACAGAGCTTGGAATGTAAATATCAAGAGTCATTCATGGGGTGGTGGACTGTAAATATCAACCATCATAAATGGAGTGGTGGGTGTCATTACAGAGCTTTGACTGTAAATATCAACAGTCATTCATGGGGTGGTGGATGTGTGGATGTCATTACATTGCTTGGACTGTAAATATTAATAGACATTTATGGGGTGGTGGGTGTGTGGGTGTCATTACATGGCTTGGACTGTATATATCAACAGTTATTCATGGGGTGGTGGGTGTGAGGGTGTCATTACAGTTCTTGGACTACAAATATCAATTGCCATTCGTGGGGTTGTGGGTGTGAGGATATCATTACAGTGCTTAGACTGTATATAGCAACAGTCATTCATGGGATGGTAAGTGTGTGGGTGTCATTACAGCGCTTGGACTGTTAATATCAACAGACATTCATGGAGTGGTGGGTGTATGGGTGTCATTACAGTGCTTGGACTACAAATATCAATAGTCATTCGTAGGGTTGTGGGTGTGAGGATATTATTACAGTGCTTGGACTGTAAATATCAATTGTCATTCAAGAGGTGTGTCGGTGACATTACAGTGCTTTTACTATAAATATTAACAGGAATTCATGGGTTGGTGGGTGGGTGTTTCATTACAGTGCTTGGACTGTAAATGTCAACAATCATTCATGGGGTGGTGGGTTTTTGTGTCATTACAGTGCTTGGACTGTAATATATATCAACAGTCCTTCATGGAGTGGTGGGTGTGTAGGTGTTATTACAGTGCTTGGACTGTAACTATCAAAAGTCATTAATGGGGTGGTGGGTGTGTAAGTGTTATTACATTGTTTGGACTGTAAATATCAACAGTCATTCATGGGGTGGTGAATCTGTGGGTGTCAATACAGTGCTTGGACAGCAAATATTAACAGTCATTTATGAGGTTGTGGGTGTGCGGGTGTCATTACAGTGATTGGACTGTAAATATCAACAGTCATTCATAGAGTATTGGGTGTGTGAGTGTCATTTCAGTGCTTGGACTGTAAATATCAACAGTCATTCATGGGGTGGGGGGTTTATGGGTGTCATTACTGTGATTGGACTGTTAATATCAACAGTCATTCATTAGGTGGTGGGTGTCCGGGTGTCATGACATTGCTTGTACTGTAAATATCAAGTCATTCATGGGGTGGTGTGTTTGTGGGTTTAATTACAGAGCTAGGACTGTAAAAATTAACTTATTCATAGCTTGATTGGTATGTGGGTGTCATTACAGTGCTTGGACTGTAAGTATTAACAGTCATTCATTGGGTGGTATGTGTCATTACAGTGCTTGGACTGTAAATACTAACAGTCATTCATGGGGTTATGGGTATGTGGGTGTCATTACAGTGATTGGACTGTAAATATCAACAGTCATTCATGGGGTGGCTGGTGTGTGGGTGTCATTACAGTGCTTGGTCTGTATATATCAACAGTCATTCATTTAATGGTGGGTGTGTGGGTGTCATTACAGTTCCTGGACTGTAAATATCAACCATCATTCATGGGGTGGTGGTTGTGTGGGTGTCATTACAGTGCTTGGACTGTTAATATTAACAGACATTTATGGGGCGGTGGGTGTGTGGGTGTCTTTACAATGCTTGGACTGTAAATATTAACAGTCATTCATTAAGTGGTGGGTGTGTGGGAGTCATTACAATGCTTCGACTATAAATATCAATGGTCATTAATGGGGTGTTGGGTGTGTGGGTGTCATTACAGTGCTTGGACTGTAAATATTAACAGTCATTCATGAGGTGGATGGTGTGTGAGTTTTATTACAGTGTTTGGACTGTAAATATCTATAGTCATTCATGGGGTGGTTGGTGTGTAGGTCTCATTACAGTGCTTGGAATGTAAATATCAACAGTCATTCATGGGGTGGATGGTGTGTGAGTGTCATTACAGTGCTTAGACTGTAAATATCACCAGTTATTCATGAGGTGGTCAGTGTGTGGGTGTCAATACAGTGCTTAGATTGTAAATATCAACAGTTATTCATGGGTTTGTCAGTGTGTGGGTTTTAATACAGTGCTCGGACTGTAAATATCAACTGTCATTCATGGTGTGTATTGGTGCTATTACAGAGCTTGGACTCTAAATATCAACAGTCATTTATAGGTTGGTGTGTGTGTGTGTCATTACAGTGCCTGGACTGTAAATATCAACAATCATTCATTTGGTGGTGGGTGTGTAGGTGTAATTACAGATCTTGGACCGTAAATATCAAGTCATTAATAGGATATTGGATGTATGCGTGTCAGTACTGTGCTTGGACTGTTAATATCAACAGTCATTCATGGGGTGGTGGGTGTGTGGGTGTCATGACATTGCTTGGACTGTTAATATCAACAGTCATTTATCGGGTGGTGGGTGTGTGGGTTTCATTACTGTGCTAGGACTGTAAATATCAAAAGTTATTCATGGCTTGATTGGTGTGTGGGTGTCATTACAGCGATTTAACTGTAAGTATCAACAGTCATTCATGGGGTGGTGGGTGTGTGGGTGTCATGACATTGCTTGGACTGTAAATATCAACAGTCATTCATGGGGTAGTGGATGTATGCGAGTCAGTACTGTGCTTGGACTGTAAATATCAAGCCATTCATGGGGTGGTGGGTGTGTGGATGTCATTACAGTGCTTGGACAGTAAATATCAACAGTCATTCAAAGGGAGGTGGGTGTGTGGGTGTCATTACCGAGCTTGGACTGTAAATATCAACAGTCATTCATTGGATGGTAAGTGTGTGGGTGTCATTACAGTGCTTGGACTGTTAATATCAACAGACATTAATGGGATGGTGTGTGTGTGGGTGTCAATACAGTGCTTGGATTGTAAATATCAACGGTCATTAATGAAATGGGAGGTGTGTGGGTGTCATTACAGTGCTTGGATTATAAATACCAACAGTCATTCATGGGGTGGTGGGTGAGTGGGTGTCATTACAGTGCTTGGACTGTATATATCAACTGTCATTCATGGTGTGTGTGGGTGCTATTACAGAGTTTAAAGTGTAAATATCAACAGTCATTCATAGGTTGGTGGGAGTGTGTGTCATTACAGTGCTTGGACTGAAAATATCAAGTTATTAATAAGCAGGTGGGTGTCATTACAGTGCTTACACTGTAAATATCTACAGTCATTCATAGGGTGGTGGGTGTGTGTGTGTCATTACAGTGCTTGGACTGTAAATATCAACAGTCATTCATGAGGTGGTGGGTGTGTGGGTGATATTACAGTGTTTGGACTGTATATTAACCATCATTCATAGAATTGTGGTTGCATGGCTGTCATTACAATGCTTGGACTGTAAATATAAACAGTCATTCATGGGGTGGTTGGTTGTTGGTGTCATTACAGTGCTTGAATTGTAAATATTAACAGTCATTCATTGGGTGGTAGGTGTGTGAGTGTCATTACAGTGCTTGGACTGTAAATATCAACTGTCATTCATGGGGTGTTTTGCTGAAATTACAGTGCTTGTACTGTAAATATCAACAGTCATTCATGGGTTGGTTGGTGTGTGTGTCATTACAGTGCTTGGACTGTAAATATTAACAGTCATTCATGGGGTGGTGGGTGTTTGTGTGTCATTACAGTGCTTGGACTGTTAATATATATCAACAGTTATTCATTGGGTGGTGGGTGTGTAGGTGTCTTTACAGTGCTTAAACTGTAAATATCAACTGTCATTCATGAGGTAGTGGGTGTCATTACAGTACTTTGACTGTAAATATCAACAGTCATTCATGGGGTTGTGAGTGTCATTACAGTTCTCGGACTGTATATATCAACAGTCATTCATCGGGTGGTGGGTGTGTGGGTGTCATTGCATTGCTTGGACTGTAAATATCAACAGTCAGTCATGAGGTGGTGGTTGTGTGGGTGATATTACAGTGTTTGGAATGTAAATATCAACAGTCATTCATGGGGTGGTGGGTGTGTGGGTGTCATTACAGTGCTTAGACTGTAAATATCACCAGTTATTCATGAGGTGGTCGGTGTGTGGGTGACAATACAGTGCTTGGATTGTAAATATCAACTGTCATTATGATGTGTGTTGGTGCTATTACAGAGCTTGGACTCTAAATATCAACAGTCAATCATAGGTTGGTGGGGGTGTGTCTCATTACAGTGCCTGGACTGTAAATATCAACAATCATTCATGGGGTGGTAGGTGGGTAGGTGTAATTACAGATCTTGGACTGTAAATATCAAGTCATTCATGGGGTAGTGGATGTATGCGTGTCAGTACTGTGCTTGGACTGTTAATATCAACAGTCATTCATGGGGTGGTGGGTGTGTGGGTGTCATGACATTGCTTGGACGGTTAATATCAACAGTCATTTATCTGGTGGTGGGTGTGTGGGTTTCATTACAGTGCTAGGACTGTAAATATCAAAAGTTATTCATGTCTTGATTGGTGTTAGGGTGTCATTACAGCGATTTAACTGTAAGTATCAACAGTCAATCATGGGGTGGTATGTGTGTGGGTGTCATGACATTGCTTGGACTGTAAATATCAACAGTCATTCATGGGGTAGTGGATGTATGCGAGTTAGTACTGTGCTTGGACTGTAAATATCAAGCCATTCATGGGGTGGTGGGTGTGTGGATGTCATTACAGTGCTTGGACAGTAAATATCAATAGTCATTCATGGAGTGGTGGGTGTTTATTTGTCATTACAGTGTTTGGACTGTAAATATCAACAGTCATTCATGGGGTGGTGGGTGTGTGGGTGTCATTACAGTGTTTGGACTGTAAACATTAACCATCTTTTATGGGGTAGTAGGTGTTTGGGTATCATTATAGTTCATGGACTGTAAATATCAACAGTCATTTATGGGATGATGGGTGTGTGTGTCATTATAGCACTTGAACTTTAAAATATCAACAGTCATTCATAAGATGGTGATCGTTATTACAGTGCTTGGACTGTAAATATCAACAGACATTCATGGGGTGGTGGGTGTGTGGGTGTCAATACAGTGCTTGGATTGTAAATATCAACAGTCATTCATGGAGTGGTAGGTGTGTGGGTGTCATTACAGTGCTTGTATTATAAATATCAACAGTCATTCATGGGGTGGTGGGTGAGTGGGTGTCATTACAGTTCTTGGACTGTATATTTAAACTGTCATTTATGGTGTGTTTGGGTGCTATTACAGAGTTTAAAGTGTAAATATCAACAGTCATTCATCGGTTGGTGGGAGTGTGTGTCATTACAGTGCTTGGACTGAAAATATCAACAGTCATTCAAAAGGGTAGTTGGTGTGTAGGTGTAATTACTGTGCTTGGACTGTAAATATCAAGTCATTTATGGGGTGGTGGGTGTCATTACAGTGCTTTGAGTGTAAATATCAACAGTCATTCATGGGGTGATGGATGTGTGGGTGTCATTACAGTGCTTGGACTTTAAATATCAACAGTCATAATGGGGTGGTGGGTGTCATTACAGTGCTTAGACTGTAGATATTAACAGTCATTCATAGGGTGGTGGGTGTGTGAGTGTGTCATTACAGTGCTTGGACTGTAAATATCAACAGTCATTCATGAGTTGGTGGGTTTTTGGGTGATATTACAGGGTTTGGACTTTAAATATTAACCATCATTCCTGGGGTTGTGGTTGTGTGGGTGTCATTACAGTGCTTGGACTGTAAATATCAACAGTCATTCATGGGTTGGTTGGTGTGTGGGTGTCATTACATTGCTTGGACTGTAAATAAAAACAGTCATTCATGGGGTGGTTGGTTGTTGGTGTAATTACAGTGCTTGAATTGTAAATATCAACAGTCATTCATTAGGTGGTAGGTGGGTGGGTATCATTACAGTGCTTGTACTGTAAATATCAACTGTCATTCATGGGGTGTGTCAGTGACATTACATTGCTTGT
The DNA here is from genome assembly GCA_033782935.1 of Petrolisthes cinctipes. NCBI lineage: Eukaryota > Metazoa > Arthropoda > Malacostraca > Decapoda > Porcellanidae > Petrolisthes > Petrolisthes cinctipes. The sequence continues at coordinate 439,405 of JAWQEG010000079.1, forward strand.
ACACTAAATATCAACAGTCATTCATGGGCTTGTGGGTGTGTGTGTCATTACACTGCTTGGACTGTAAATATCAACTGTCATTCATGGGGTGTGTCGGTTAAATTACAGTGCTTGTACTGTAAATATCAACAGCCATTCATGGGTTGTTGGGTGTGTGTGTCATTACTGTGCTTGGACTGTAAATATCAAATGTCATTTATGGGGTGTGTCGGTGAAATTACAGTGCTAGTACTGTAAATATCAACAGTCATTAATGGGTTGTTGGGTGTGTGTATCATTACAGTGCTTGGACTGTAAATATCAACAATCATTCATTGGTGGTGGGTGTTTGTGTGTCATTACAGTGCTTGGACTGTTAATATATATCAACAGTCATTCATGGGGTAATGGGTGTGTTGGTGTCATTACAGTGCTTAAACTGTAAGTATCAACTGTCATTTATTAGGTGGTGGGTGTCATTACAGGACTTAGACTGTAAATATCAACAGTCATTCATGGGGTGGTGAGTGTCATTACAGTGCTCGGACTGTAAATATCAACAGTCATTCATGGGGTGGTGGGTGTGTGGGTGTCAATGCATTGCTTGGACTGTAACTATTAACAGTCATTCATGGGGTGGTGGGTTTGTGGGTGTCATTACAGTGTTTGGACTGTAAATATTAACAGTCTTTCATGAGGTGGTGAGTGTGTGGGTGATATTACAGTGGTTGGACTGTAAATATTAACAGTCAGTCATGGGGTGGTGGGTGTGTGGGTGATATTACAGTGTTTGGACTGTAAATATCAACAGTCATTCATGGGGTGGTGGGTGTTTGTGTGTCATTACAGTGCTTGGACTGTTAATATATATCAACAGTCATTCATGGGGTGGTTGGTGTGTGGGTGTTATTACAGTGCTTGGATTGTAAATATTAACAGTCATTCATGGGAAGGTGGACTGTAAATATCAACCATCATTTATGAGGTGGTGGGTGTCATTACAGTGCTTTGATTGTAAATATCAACAGTCATTCATGAGGTGGTGGATGTGTTGGTGTAAATACAGTGTTTGGAGAGCAAATATAACAGTCATTAATGTGGTGGTGGGTGTCATTACAGTACTTGGACTGTAAATATCAACAGTCATTCATGGAGTGGTGGATGTGTGGGTGTCATTACAGTGATTGGACTGTATATATCAACAGGCATTTATGGGGTGGTGGGTGTGAGGGTGTCATTACAGTGCTTGGTCTACAAATATCAATAGTCATTCATAGGGTGGTGGGTGTGATGATGTCATTACAGTGCTTGGACTGTAAATATCAACTGTCATTCATAGGGTGTCGGTGACATTACATTGCTTGTACTGTATATATCAACATTCATTCATGGGGTGGTGGGTGTGTTGGTGTCATTACATTGCTTGGACTGTAACTAACAACAGTCATTCATGGGATGGTTGGTGTTTGGGTGTCATTACAGTGTTTGGACTGTAAATATCAACAGACATTAATGGGGTGGTGCGTGTGTGGGTGTCATTACAACACTTGAACTGTAAATATCAACAGTCATTGATGGGGTGGTGGGTGTGTGGGTGTTATTACAGTGCTTGGACTGTAAATATTAACAGTCATTTATGAGGTGGTGGATGTGTGTGTGTTATTGCAGTACTTGAACTGTAAATATCAACAGTCAATTATTTAGTGGTGGATGTGTTTTTGTCATTACAGTGCTTGGACTGCAAATATAAACAGTCATTCATGGGGTGGTGGGTGTGCAGGTGTCATTACAGTGCTTGGACTGTTTATATTAACAGTCATTTATTTGATGGTGTGTGTGAGGGTGTCATTACAGTGCATGGACTACAAATATCAATAGTCATTCATAGGGTGGCAGGTGTAAGGATGTCATTACAGTGCTTGGACTGTAAATATCAACTGTCATTCATGTGGTGTGTCAGTGACATTAGAGTGCTGGTACTGTAAATATCATCAGTCATTTATGGGTTGGTGGGTGTGGGTGTCATTACAGTGCTTGGACTGTAAATATCAACAGTCATTCATTGGGTGGTGGGTGTTTGTGTGTCATTACAGTGCTTGGACTGTTAATATATATCAACAGTCATTTATGGGGTGGTGGTCGTGTAGGATTCATTACAGTGCTTGGACTGTAAATATAAACCATCATTCATGGGGTGGTGGGTGTCAATACAGTGCTTTGACTGTAAATATCAACAGTCATTTATGGTGTGGTGGGTGTCATTACAGTGCTTGGACTGTATATATCAACAGACATTCATGGGGTGGTGCATGTGTGGGTGTCATTACAATGCTTGGACTGTAAATATCAACAGTCATTGATGGGGTGATGGGTGTTTGTGTGTCATTACAGTGCTTGGACTGTATATATATATTAACAGTCATTTATGGGGTGGTGGGTGTGTGGGATTCATTACAGTGCTTGGACTGTAAATATTAACTATCATTCATGGGGTGGTGGGTGTCAATACAGTGCTTTGACTGTAAATATCAACAGTCATTTATGGTGTTGTGAGTGTCATTACAGTGCTTGGACTGTATATATCAACAGACATTTATGGGGTGGTGCATGTGTGGGTGTCATTACAATGCTTGGACTGTAAATATCAACAGTCATTGATGGGGTGGTGGGTGTGTGGGTGTGATTACAGTGCTTGGACAGCAAATATCAACAGTCATTCGTGACGTGGTGGGTGTGAAGGTGTCATAACAGTGCTAGGACTGTTTATATTAACAGTCATTTATTGGATAGTGTGTGTGAGGGTGTCATTACAGTGCTTGGACTACAAATATCAATAGTCATTCATAGGGTGGCAGGTGTGAGGATGTCATTAGAGTGCTTGGACTGTAAATATCAACTGTCATTCATGTGGTTTGTCGGTGACATTAGAGTGCTTGTACTGTAAATATCATCAGTCATTTATGGGTTGGTGGGTGTTGGTGTCATTACAGTGCTTGGACTGTAAATATCAACAGTCATTCATTGGGTGGTGGGTGTTTGTGTGTCATTACAGTGCTTGGACTGTTAATATATATCAACAGTCATTTATAGGGTGGTAGGTGTGTAGGATTCATTACAGTGCTTGGAATGTAAATATCAACGATCATTCTTAGGGTGGTGGTAGTCAATACAGTGCTTTGACTGTAAATATCAACAGTCATTTATGGTGTGGTGGGTGTCATTACAGTGCTTGGAATGTATATATCAACAGACATTCATGGGGTGGTGCATGTGTAGGTGTCATTACAATGCTTGGACTGTAAATATCAACAGTCATTGATGGGGTGGTGGGTGTGTGGGTGTGATTACCGTGCTTGGACTGTAAATATCAACAGTCATTCATGGGGTGGTGTGTTTGAGGGATTCATTACAGTGCTTGGACTGTAAATATCAACAGTCAATCATGGGGTGGTTGGAGTGTTGGTGTCATTACAGTGCAAGGACTGTAAATATCAACAGTCATTGATGGGGTGGTGGGTGTGTAGGTGTCATTACAGTGCGAGGACTGTAAATATCAACCATCATTTATAAGGTGGTGGGTGTGATTACAGTGCTTTGACTGTAAATATCAACAGTCATTTATGTGTTGGTGGGTGTGTGTGTTCTTACAATGCTTGGACTGTAAATATCATCAGTCATTCATGGGGTGGTGGGTGTGTGTGTTTCATTACAGTGCTTGGACTGTTAATATATATCAAGATCATTCATGGGGTGGTGGGTGTGTAGGTGTCATTACAGTGCTTGGATTGTAAATATATCAACCGACATTTATGGGGTGGTGGGTGTCATTACCGTGCTTTAACTGTAAATATCATCAGTCATTCATGGGTTGGTAGGTGTGTGTGTCATTACAGTGCTTGGACTGTAAATATCAACATTAATTCATGGGGTGGTGGGTGTGTGTGTGTGTTATTACAGTGCTTGGACTGCAAATATCAACAGTCATTCATGGAGTGGTGGACTGTAAATATCAACTGTCATTAATGGGTTGGTGGGTGTCATTACAGTGCTTTGACTGTAAATATCAACAGTCATTCATGGGGTGGTGGATGTGTGGGTGTCATTACAGTGCTTGAATTACATATATCAACAGTCATTTATGGGGTGGTGGGTGTCATTACAGTGCTTGGACTGTAAATATCAACAGTCATTCATGGGGTTGTGGATGTGTGGGTGTCATTCCAGTGCTTGGACTTTAAATATTAACAGACATTTATGGGGTGGTGGGTGTGTGTGTCATTACAATGCTTGGACTGTAAATATCAACAGTCATTGATGGGGTGGTGGGTGCGTGGGTGTCATTGCAGTGCTTGGACTGTATTTATCAACAGTCATTTATAGGGTGGTGGGTGTAAGGGAGTCATTAGAATGCTTGGACAACAAATATCAATAGTCATATATAGGGTGGTGGGTGTGAGGGTGTCATTACAATGCTTGGACTGTAAATATCAACAGTCATTCATGGGGTGGTGGGTGTCATTAAAGTGCTTGGACTGTAATAATCAACAGTCATTCATTGTGTGGTGGGTGTGTGGGTGTCATTACAGTGCTTGGACTATAAACATCAACAGTCATTTATTGGTGGTGGGTGTGTTGGTGTCATTACAGTGCTTGGACGGTAAATATCAACAGTCATTCATGGGGTGGGGGTTGTGGGTGTCATTACAGTGCTAGGACTGTAAATATCAACAGTCATTCATGGAGTGGTCAGTGTGTGGATGTCATTACAGTGCTTGGACTGTAAATATCAACAGTCTTTCATAGGGTGGTGGGTGTGTGTTTCCTTACAGTGCTTGAACTGTTAATATATATCAACAGTCATACATTGGGTGGTGGGTGTGTAGGTGTCATTACACTGCTTGGACTGTAAATATCAACCATCATTCATGGGGTGGTGGGTGTCATTACAGTGCTTTGACTGTAAATATCAACAGTCTTTTATGGGGTGGTGGGTGTGTGGGTGTCATTACAGTGCTTGGACTGTAACTATCAACAGTCATTCATGGGGTTGTGGGTGTGTGGGTTTTTATTACAATGTTTGAAGTGTAAATATCAACAGTCATTGATGGGGTGGTGGGTGTGTGGGTGTCATTACAGTGCTTGGACTATAAATATCAACAGTCTTTCATAGGGTGGTGGGTGTGAGGGTGTCATTACTGTGCTTGGACTATAAATATCAATAGTCATTCATAGGGTGGTGTGTCTGAGGGTGTCATTACAGTGCTTGGACTGTAAATATTGTAAATATCAACAGTCAGTTGTGGGATGGTGGGTGTGTAGGTGTCATTACAGTGCTTGGACTGTAAATATCAACATCCATTTATGGGGTGGTGTGTGTCATAACAGTGCTGAAACTGTAAACATCAACAGACATTCATGGGGGGTGGATATGTGGGTGTCATTACAGTGCTTGGACAACAAATATCAACAGTCAATCATGGGGTGGTTGGTGTGTGGGTGTCATTACAGTGCTTGAACTGTAAATATCAACATTCAGTCATGGGGTGGTTGGTGTGTGTGTGTCATTACAGTGCTTGGAGTGTAAGTATCAACAGTTATTCTTGGGGTGTTGGGAGTGTGGGTGTCATTACAGTGATTGGACTATAAATATCAACAGTCATTCATGGGGTGGTGGGTGTGTGGGTGTCATTACAGTGCCTAGACTGTAAATATCAACATTCATTCTTGGGGTGGTGGTTGTCATTACAGAGCTTGGATTGTAAATATCAACAGTCATAAATTGTTTGGTTGGTGTGGGGGTGTCATTACAGTGCTTGGACTGTAAATATCAACTGTCATTCTTGAGGTTTGTGGGTGCCATTACCGTGCTTATACTGTGAATATCAACAGTCATTCATAGGTTGGTGGGTGTGTGTGTTATTTCCGTGCTTGGACAGTAAATATCAACAGTCATTCATAGGGTGGTGTGTGTGTGTGTGTGTGTGTGTTTTTACAGTGCATGGACCGTAAATATCAACTGTCATTCAGGGGATGGTGGATGGTAAATATCAACTGTCATTAATGGGGTGGTGGGTGTCATTACATTGCTTTGACAGTAATTATTAACAGTCATTCATTGGGTAGTGGATGTGTGGGTGTCATTACAGAACTTGGACTGCAAATATCAACAGTCATTTATGGGGTGGTGGGTGTCATTACAGTGCTTTGACTGTAAATATCAACAGTCATTCATGGGGTTGTGGATGTGTGGGTGTCATTACAGTGCTTGGACTGTAAATATTAACAGACATTCATGGGGTGGTGGATGTGTGTGTGTCATTACAATGCTTGGACTGTAAATATCAACAGTCATTGATGATGTGGTGGGTGTTTGGGTGTCATTACAGTGCTTGGACTGTATATATCATAAGTCATTCATGGGGTGGTGGGTGTGCGGGTGTTATTACAGTGCTTGGACTGTAAATATCAACAGTCATTAATTGGGTAGTGCATGTGAGGGTGTCATTACAGGTCTTGGACTGTGAATTTAAACAGTCATTCATGGGATGGTGGATGTGTGTGTGTTATTACAGTGCTTGGACTGTAAATATCAACAGTCATTCATGGGGTGGTTGGTGTGTTAGTATCATTACATTGCTAGGACTGTAAATATCAACAGTCATTCATGGGGTGGTGCATGTGAGGGTGTCATTACAGTGCTTGGATTGTAAATATCAACAGTCATTCATGGGGTGGTGGATGTGTGTGTGTTATTACAGTGCTTGGACTGTAAATATCAACAGTCATTCATGGACTGGTGGATGTGTGGGTGTCATTACAGTGTTTGGACTGTAAATATTAACAGACATTCATGGGGTGGTGGATGTGTGTGTGTCATTTCAATGCTTGGACTGTAAATATCAACAGTCTTTGATGATGTGGTGGGTGTGTGGGTGTCATTACAGAGCTTGGACTGTATATATCATATGTCATTCATGGGGTGGTGGGTGTGAGTGTGTTATTACAGTGCTTGGACTGTAAATATCAACAGTCATTCATGGGGTGGTTGGTGTGTTGGTATCATTACAGTGCTAGGACTGTAAATATCAACAGTCATTCATAGGTGGTGGGTGTGTGGGTGTCATTACAGTGCTTGGACGACTGAATATATCAATAGTCATTCATGGGGTGGTTGGTGTGAGTGTGTTATTACAGTGCTTGGACTGTAAATATCAACAGTCATTCATGGGGTGGTGCATGTGAGGGTGTCATTACAGTGCTTGGACTGTAAATATCAACAGTCATTCATGGGGTGGTGGATGTGTGTGTGTTATTACAGTGCTTGGACTGTAAATATCAACAGTCATTCATGGGGTGGTGGGTGTGTGGGTGTCATTACAGTGCTTGGACAGCAAATATCAACAATCATTCATAGGGTGGTGGGTGTGTGGGTGTCATTACAGTGCTTGGACTGTAAATATCAACAGTCAGTCATGGAGTGGTTAGTGTGTGTTATTACAGTGCTTGGACTGTAAGTATCAACAGTCATTCATAGGGTGAGGTTTGGAGTGTTGGTGTCATTACAGTGCTAGGACTGTAAATATCAACAGTCATTCATGGGGTGGTGGGTGTGTTGGTGTCATTACAGTGCCTAGACTGTAAATATCAACAGTCATTCATAGGGTGGTTGGTGTCATTACAGTGCTTGGATTGTAAATATCAACAGTCATTCATGGGTTGGTGGGTGTGTGTGTTATTACAGTGCTTGGACTGTAAATATTAACAGTCATTCAAGGGTTGTGGGGTGTGTGTGTGTCATTACAGTGCTTGGACTGTTAATATATATCAACATTCATTCATGGGGTGGGGGGTATGTAGGTGTTATGACCGTGCTTGGAACGTAATATAAACTATTATTTATGGGGTGGTGGGTGTCATTACCGTGCTTTAACTGTAAATATCAACAGTCATTCATGGGGTGGTGCATGTGTGGGTGTCATTACAGTGCTTGGACTGTAAATATCAACAGTCATGGTGGGTGTCATTACAGAGCTTGAACTGTAAATATCAACAGTCATTCATAGGGATGTGGATGTGTGGGTGTCATTACAGAGCTTTGACTGTAAATATTAACAGAAATTTATGGGGTGGTGGGTGTGTGTGTGTCATATAAATGCTTGGACTGTAAATATCAACGGTCATTGATGGGGTGGTGGGTGTGTGGGTGTCATTACAGTATTTGGACTGTATTTTCAACAGTCATTCATGGGGTGGTGGTTGTGAGGGTGTCATTACAGTGCTTGAACAACAAATATCAATAGTCATTCATAGGGTGGTGGAAGTGAGGGTGTCATTACAATGCTTGGACTGTAATCATCAACAGTCATTCATGGGGTGGTGGGTGTTAGGGTGTCATTACTGTGCTTGGACAATAAATATCAATAGTCATTCATAGGGTGGTGTGTCTGAGGGTGTCATTACAGTGCTAGGACTGTAAATATCAACAGTCAGTCGTGGGATGGTGGGTGTGTAGGTGTCATTACAGTGCTTGGACTGTAAATATCAACATCCATTTATGGGGTGGTGTGTGTCATTACAGTGCTTAAACTGTAAATATCAACAGTCATTCATGGGGTGGTGGTTGTGAGGGTGTCATTACAGTGCTTGAACAATAAATATCAATAGTCATTTATAGGGTGGTGGATGTGAGGGTGTCATTACAATGCTAGGACTGTAGACATCAACAGTCATTCATGGGGTGGTGGGTGTTAGGGTGTCATTACAGTGCTTGGACTGTAAATATCAACAGTCATTCATGGATTGGTGGGTTTGGGTGTGTCATTACAGTGCTTGGACTGTAAATATCAACAGTCATTAATGGAGTGGTCAGTGTGTGGATGTCATTACAGTGCTTGGATTGTAAATATCAACTGTCTTTCATGGGGTGGTGTTTGTGTGTGTGTCATTACAGTGCTTGGACTGTTAATATATATCAAAGGTAATTCATTGGGTGGTGTGTGTGGAAGTGTCATTACAGTGCTCTGACTGTATATATCAACGATGATTCATGTGGTGGTGGGTGTCATTACAGTGCTTGGACTGTATATATCAACAATCATTCATAGGGTGGTGGGTGTGTGGGTGTCATTACATTGCTTGGACTATGACTATCAACAGTCATTTATGGGGTGGTGGATGTGTGGGTATCATTACAATGCTTTGACTGTTAATATCAACAGTCAATGATGGGGTGGTGGGTGAGTGGCTGTCATTACAGTGCTTGAACTGTAGATATCAACAGTCATTTATGGGGTGGTGGGTGTGAGGGTGTCATTACAGTGTTTGGACTATAAATATCAATAGTCATTCAAAGGGTGGTGGGTCTGAGGGTGTCATTACAGTGCATGGACTGTAAATGTCAACAGTCAGTCATGGGATAGTGGGTGTGTAGGTGTCATTACAGTGCTTGGACTGTAAATATCAACATCCATTTATGGGATGGTAGGTGTCATTACAGTGCTTGTGGGGTGGTGGATATGTATGTGTCATTACAGTGCTTGGACATCAAATGTTAACAGTCAATCATGGGGTGGTGGGTGTGTGGGTGTCATTACACTGCTTGGACTGTAAATATAAAGAGTCAGTCATGGGGTGGTTGGTGTGTGTGTGTCATTACAGTGCTTGGACTGTAAGTATCAACAGTTACTCATGGGGTGTTGGGAGTGTGGGTGTCATTACAGTGATTGGACTGTAAATATCAACAGTCATTCATGGGGTTGTGGATGTGGTGGTGTCATTACAGTGCCTAGACTGCAAATATCAACAGTCATTAATGGGGTGGTGGTTGTCATTACAGTGCTTGGATTGTAAATATCAACAGTCATTCATAGTTTGGTTGGTGTGTGGGTGTCATTACAGTGCTTGGACTGTAAATATCAACTGTCATTCCTGAAGTTTGTGGGTGCCATTACAGTTCTTGGACTATAAATATCAACAGTCATTCATTGGGTGGTGTCTGTGTGTGTTATTACAGTGCATGGACTGTAAATATTAATAGTCATTCATGGGGTGGTGGACTGTAAATATCAACCATCATTAATGGGGTATTGGGTGTCATTACATTGCTTTGGCTGTAAATATTAATAGTCATTCATTGGGTGGTGGATGTGTGGGTGTCATTACAGTCCTTGGACTGCAAATATCAACAGTCATTTATGGGGTGGTGGTGTCATTACAGTGCTTGGACTGTATATATCAATAGTCATTCATGGTGTGGTGGGTGTGAGGGTGTTATTAAAGTGCTTGGACTGTAAATATCAATAGTCATTCATGGGGTCGTGCATGTGAGGGTGTCATTACAGTGCTTGGATTTAAAATATCAACAGTCATTTATGGGGTTGTGGGTGTGTGTGTGTTATTACAGTGCTTGGATTGTAAATATCAACAGTCATTCATGTGATGGTAGATGTGTGGGTGTCATAACAGTGCTTGAACAGCAAATATCAACAGTCATTCATGGAGATGTGGGTGTGTGGGTGTCATTACACTGATTGGACTGTAAATATCAACAGTCATTCATGGGATTGTGGGTGTCATTACAGTGCTTGGATTGTAAATATCAACAGTCATTTATTGGTTGGTTGGTGTGTGTGTCATTACAGTGCTTGGACTGTAAATGTCAACTGTCATTTATGGGGTGGTGGGTCTGTAGTTGTCATTACGGTGCTTGGACTGTAAATATCAACCGTCATTTATGGGGTGGTTGGTGTCATTACCGTGCTTTGACTGTAAATATCAACAGTCATTCATGGGTTGGTGGGTGTGTTTGTCATTACAGTGCTTGGACTGTAAATATCAACAGTCATTTATGGGGTGGTGTGTGTGTGTGTGTTATTACAGTGCTTGGACCTTAAATATCAACTGTTATTCATAGTGTAGTGGACTGTAAATATCAACCATCATTAATGGGTTGGTGGGTATCATTACAGGGCCTTGACTGTAAATATCAACAGTCATTCATCGGGTGGTGGATGTGTGGGTGTCATTACAGTGCTTGGACTGCATATATCAGCAGTCATTCATTGGTGGTGGGTGTCATTACAGTGCTTGGACTGTACATATTGACAGTCATTTATAGGGATGTGGATGTGTGGGTGTCATTACAGTGTTTGGACTGTAAATATTAACAGACATTTATGGGGTGGTGGGTGTGTGTGTCATTACAATGCTTGGACTGTAAATATCAATAGTCATTCATAGGGTGGTGGGTGTGAGGGTGTCATTACAATGCTTGGAATGTAAATATCAACAGTCATTTATGGGGTTGTGGTTGTGTGGGTGTCATTACCGTGCTTGGACTGTAACTATCAACAGTAATTCATGGGGTGGTGGGTGTGTTGATGTCATTGCAATACTTGGACTGTAAATATCAACAGTCATTCATGGGTTGGTGGGTGTGTGTGTTATTACAGTGCTTGGACTGTAAATATCAACAGTCATTCAAGGGTTGTGGGGTGTGTGTGTGTCATTACAGTGCTTGGACTGTTAATATATATCAACAGTCATTCATGGGGTGGGGGGTATGTAGGTGTTATAACCGTGCTTGGAACGTAATATAAACTATTATTTATGGGGTGGTGGGTGTCATTACCGTGCTTTAACTGTAAATATCAACAGTCATTCATGGGGTGGTGCATGTGTGGGTGTCATTACAGTGCTTGGACTGTAAATATCAACAGTCATTCATGGGGTGGTGGGTGTGTGTGTGTTATTACACTTCATTGACTGTAAATATCAACAGTCATTCATGGAGTGGTCGACTGTAAATATCAACCATCATTAATAGGGTGTTGTGTGTCATTACAGTGCTTTGACTATAAATATCAACAGTCATTCATGGAGTGGTGGATGTGTGGGTGTCATTACAGTGCTTGGACTGCATATATCAACAGTTATTCATGGGGTGGTGGTTGTGAGGGTGTCATTACAGTGCTTGAACAACAAATATCAATAGTCATTCATAGGGTGGTGGATGTGAGGGTGTCATTACAATGCTTGGACTGTAAACATCAACAGTCATTTATGGGGTGGTGGGTGTTAGGGTGTCATTACAGTGCTTGGACTGTAAATATCAACAGTCATGGTGGGTGTCATTACAGAGCTTGGACTGTAAATATCAACAGTCATTCATAGGGATGTGGATGTGTGGGTGTCATTACAGAGCTTGGACTGTAAATATTAACAGAAATTTATGGGGTGGTGGGTGTGTGTGTGTCATTAAAATGCTTGGACTGTAAATATCAACGGTCATTGATGGGGTGGTGGGTGTGTGGGTGTCATTACAGTATTTGGACTGTATTTTCAACAGTCATTCATGGGGTGGTGGTTGTGAGGGTGTCATTACAGTTCTTGAACAACAAATATCAATAGTCATTCATAGGGTGGTGGAAGTGAGGGTGTCATTACAATGCTTGGACTGTAATCATCAACAGTCATTCATGGGGTGGTGGGTGTTAGGGTGTCATTACTGTGCTTGGACAATAAATATCAATAGTCATTCATAGGGTGGTGTGTCTGAGGGTGTCATTACAGTGCTAGGACTGTAAATATCAACAGTCAGTCGTGGGATGGTGGGTGTGTAGGTGTCATTACAGTGCTTGGACTGTAAATATCAACATCCATTTATGGGGTGGTGTGTGTCATTACAGTGCTTAAACTGTAGATATCAACAGTCATTCATGGGGTGGTGGTTGTGAGGGTGTCATTACAGTGCTTGAACAACAAATATCAATAGTCATTTATAGGGTGGTGGATGTGAGGGTGTCATTACAATGCTAGGACTGTAGACATCAACAGTCATTCATGGGGTGGTGGGTGTTAGGGTGTCATTACAGTGCTTGGACTGTAAATATCAACAGTCATTCATGGATTGGTGGGTTTGGGGGTGTCATTACAGTGCTTGGACTGTAAATATCAACAGTCATTAATGGAGTGGTCAGTGTGTGGATGTCATTACAGTGCTTGGATTGTAAATATCAACTGTCTTTCATGGGGTGGTGTTTGTGTGTGTGTCATTACAGTGCTTGGACTGTTAATATATATCAAAGGTAATTCATTGGGTGGTGTGTGTGGAAGTGTCATTACAGTGCTCTGACTGTATATATCAACGATGATTCATGTGGTGGTGGGTGCCATTACAGTGCTTGGACTGTATATATCAACAATCATTCATAGGGTGGTGGGTGTGTGGGTGTCATTACATTGCTTGGACTATGACTATCAACAGTCATTTATGGGGTGGTGGGTGTGTGGGTATCATTACAATGCTTTGACTGTTAATATCAACAGTCATTGATGGGGTGGTGGGTGAGTGGCTGTCATTACAGTACTTGGACTGTAGATATCAACAGTCATTTATGGGGTGGTGGGTTTGAGGGTGTCATTACAGTGTTTGGACTATAAATATCAATAGTCATTCATAGGGTGGTGGGTCTGAGGGTGTCATTACAGTGCATGGACTGTAAATGTCAACAGTCAGTCATGGGATAGTGGGTGTGTAGGTGTCATTACAGTGCTTGGACTGTAAATATCAACATCCATTTATGGGATGGTAGGTGTCATTACAGTGCTTGGACTGTAAATATCAATAGTCATTCATGGGGTGGTGGATATGTATGTGCCATTACAGTGCTTGGACATCAAATGTTAACAGTCAATCATGGGGTGGTGGGTGAGTGGGTGTCATTACACTGCTTGGACTGTAAATATAAAGAGTCAGTCATGGCGTGGTTGGTGTGTGTGTGTCATTACAGTGCTTGGACTGTAAGTATCAACAGTTACTCATGGGGTGTTGGGAGTGTGGGTGTCATTACAGTGATTGGACGGTAAATATCAACAGTCATTCATGGGGTGGGGGTTGTGGGTGTCATTACAGTGCTAGGACTGTAAATATCAACAGTCATTCATGGAGTGGTCAGTGTGTGGATGTCATTACAGTGCTTGGACTGTAAATATCAACAGTCTTTCATAGGGTGGTGGGTGTGTGTTTCCTTACAGTGCTTGAACTGTTAATATATATCAACAGTCATACATTGGGTGGTGGGTGTGTAGGTGTCATTACACTGCTTGGACTGTAAATATCAACCATCATTCATGGGGTGGTGGGTGTCATTACAGTGCTTTGACTGTAAATATCAACAGTCTTTTATGGGGTGGTGGGTGTGTGGGTGTCATTACAGTGCTTGGACTGTAACTATCAACAGTCATTCATGGGGTTGTGGGTGTGTGGGTTTTTATTACAATGTTTGAAGTGTAAATATCAACAGTCATTGATGGGGTGGTGGGTGTGTGGGTGTCATTACAGTGCTTGGACTATAAATATCAACAGTCTTTCATAGGGTGGTGGGTGTGAGGGTGTCATTACTGTGCTTGGACTATAAATATCCATAGTCATTCATAGGGTGGTGTGTCTGAGGGTGTCATTACAGTGCTTGGACTGTAAATATTGTAAATATCAACAGTCAGTTGTGGGATGGTGGGTGTGTAGGTGTCATTACAGTGCTTGGACTGTAAATATCAACATCCATTTATGGGGTGGTGTGTGTCATAACAGTGCTGAAACTGTAAACATCAACAGACATTCATGGGGGGTGGATATGTGGGTGTCATTACAGTGCTTGGACAACAAATATCAACAGTCAATCATGGGGTGGTTGGTGTGTGGGTGTCATTACAGTGCTTGAACTGTAAATATCAACATTCAGTCATGGGGTGGTTGGTGTGTGTGTGTCATTACAGTGCTTGGAGTGTAAGTATCAACAGTTATTCTTGGGGTGTTGGGAGTGTGGGTGTCATTACAGTGATTGGACTATAAATATCAACAGTCATTCATGGGGTGGTGGGTGTGTGGGTGTCATTACAGTGCCTAGACTGTAAATATCAACATTCATTCTTGGGGTGGTGGTTGTCATTACAGAGCTTGGATTGTAAATATCAACAGTCATAAATTGTTTGGTTGGTGTGGGGGTGTCATTACAGTGCTTGGACTGTAAATATCAACTGTCATTCTTGAGGTTTGTGGGTGCCATTACCGTGCTTATACTGTGAATATCAACAGTCATTCATAGGTTGGTGGGTGTGTGTGTTATTTCCGTGCTTGGACAGTAAATATCAACAGTCATTCATAGGGTGGTGTGTGTGTGTGTGTGTGTGTGTTTTTACAGTGCATGGACCGTAAATATCAACTGTCATTCAGGGGATGGTGGATGGTAAATATCAACTGTCATTAATGGGGTGGTGGGTGTCATTACATTGCTTTGACAGTAATTATTAACAGTCATTCATTGGGTAGTGGATGTGTGGGTGTCATTACAGAACTTGGACTGCAAATATCAACAGTCATTTATGGGGTGGTGGGTGTCATTACAGTGCTTTGACTGTAAATATCAACAGTCATTCATGGGGTTGTGGATGTGTGGGTGTCATTACAGTGCTTGGACTGTAAATATTAACAGACATTCATGGGGTGGTGGATGTGTGTGTGTCATTACAATGCTTGGACTGTAAATATCAACAGTCATTGATGATGTGGTGGGTGTTTGGGTGTCATTACAGTGCTTGGACTGTATATATCATAAGTCATTCATGGGGTGGTGGGTGTGCGGGTGTTATTACAGTGCTTGGACTGTAAATATCAACAGTCATTAATTGGGTAGTGCATGTGAGGGTGTCATTACAGGTCTTGGACTGTGAATTTAAACAGTCATTCATGGGATGGTGGATGTGTGTGTGTTATTACAGTGCTTGGACTGTAAATATCAACAGTCATTCATGGGGTGGTTGGTGTGTTAGTATCATTACATTGCTAGGACTGTAAATATCAACAGTCATTCATGGGGTGGTGCATGTGAGGGTGTCATTACAGTGCTTGGATTGTAAATATCAACAGTCATTCATGGGGTGGTGGATGTGTGTGTGTTATTACAGTGCTTGGACTGTAAATATCAACAGTCATTCATGGACTGGTGGATGTGTGGGTGTCATTACAGTGTTTGGACTGTAAATATTAACAGACATTCATGGGGTGGTGGATGTGTGTGTGTCATTTCAATGCTTGGACTGTAAATATCAACAGTCTTTGATGATGTGGTGGGTGTGTGGGTGTCATTACAGAGCTTGGACTGTATATATCATATGTCATTCATGGGGTGGTGGGTGTGAGTGTGTTATTACAGTGCTTGGACTGTAAATATCAACAGTCATTCATGGGGTGGTTGGTGTGTTGGTATCATTACAGTGCTAGGACTGTAAATATCAACAGTCATTCATAGGTGGTGGGTGTGTGGGTGTCATTACAGTGCTTGGACGACTGAATATATCAATAGTCATTCATGGGGTGGTTGGTGTGAGTGTGTTATTACAGTGCTTGGACTGTAAATATCAACAGTCATTCATGGGGTGGTGCATGTGAGGGTGTCATTACAGTGCTTGGACTGTAAATATCAACAGTCATTCATGGGGTGGTGGATGTGTGTGTGTTATTACAGTGCTTGGACTGTAAATATCAACAGTCATTCATGGGGTGGTGGGTGTGTGGGTGTCATTACAGTGCTTGGACAGCAAATATCAACAATCATTCATAGGGTGGTGGGTGTGTGGGTGTCATTACAGTGCTTGGACTGTAAATATCAACAGTCAGTCATGGAGTGGTTAGTGTGTGTTATTACAGTGCTTGGACTGTAAGTATCAACAGTCATTCATAGGGTGAGGTTTGGAGTGTTGGTGTCATTACAGTGCTAGGACTGTAAATATCAACAGTCATTCATGGGGTGGTGGGTGTGTTGGTGTCATTACAGTGCCTAGACTGTAAATATCAACAGTCATTCATAGGGTGGTTGGTGTCATTACAGTGCTTGGATTGTAAATATCAACAGTCATTCATGGGTTGGTGGGTGTGTGTGTTATTACAGTGCTTGGACTGTAAATATTAACAGTCATTCAAGGGTTGTGGGGTGTGTGTGTGTCATTACAGTGCTTGGACTGTTAATATATATCAACATTCATTCATGGGGTGGGGGGTATGTAGGTGTTATGACCGTGCTTGGAACGTAATATAAACTATTATTTATGGGGTGGTGGGTGTCATTACCGTGCTTTAACTGTAAATATCAACAGTCATTCATGGGGTGGTGCATGTGTGGGTGTCATTACAGTGCTTGGACTGTAAATATCAACAGTCATGGTGGGTGTCATTACAGAGCTTGAACTGTAAATATCAACAGTCATTCATAGGGATGTGGATGTGTGGGTGTCATTACAGAGCTTTGACTGTAAATATTAACAGAAATTTATGGGGTGGTGGGTGTGTGTGTGTCATATAAATGCTTGGACTGTAAATATCAACGGTCATTGATGGGGTGGTGGGTGTGTGGGTGTCATTACAGTATTTGGACTGTATTTTCAACAGTCATTCATGGGGTGGTGGTTGTGAGGGTGTCATTACAGTGCTTGAACAACAAATATCAATAGTCATTCATAGGGTGGTGGAAGTGAGGGTGTCATTACAATGCTTGGACTGTAATCATCAACAGTCATTCATGGGGTGGTGGGTGTTAGGGTGTCATTACTGTGCTTGGACAATAAATATCAATAGTCATTCATAGGGTGGTGTGTCTGAGGGTGTCATTACAGTGCTAGGACTGTAAATATCAACAGTCAGTCGTGGGATGGTGGGTGTGTAGGTGTCATTACAGTGCTTGGACTGTAAATATCAACATCCATTTATGGGGTGGTGTGTGTCATTACAGTGCTTAAACTGTAAATATCAACAGTCATTCATGGGGTGGTGGTTGTGAGGGTGTCATTACAGTGCTTGAACAATAAATATCAATAGTCATTTATAGGGTGGTGGATGTGAGGGTGTCATTACAATGCTAGGACTGTAGACATCAACAGTCATTCATGGGGTGGTGGGTGTTAGGGTGTCATTACAGTGCTTGGACTGTAAATATCAACAGTCATTCATGGATTGGTGGGTTTGGGTGTGTCATTACAGTGCTTGGACTGTAAATATCAACAGTCATTAATGGAGTGGTCAGTGTGTGGATGTCATTACAGTGCTTGGATTGTAAATATCAACTGTCTTTCATGGGGTGGTGTTTGTGTGTGTGTCATTACAGTGCTTGGACTGTTAATATATATCAAAGGTAATTCATTGGGTGGTGTGTGTGGAAGTGTCATTACAGTGCTCTGACTGTATATATCAACGATGATTCATGTGGTGGTGGGTGTCATTACAGTGCTTGGACTGTATATATCAACAATCATTCATAGGGTGGTGGGTGTGTGGGTGTCATTACATTGCTTGGACTATGACTATCAACAGTCATTTATGGGGTGGTGGATGTGTGGGTATCATTACAATGCTTTGACTGTTAATATCAACAGTCAATGATGGGGTGGTGGGTGAGTGGCTGTCATTACAGTGCTTGAACTGTAGATATCAACAGTCATTTATGGGGTGGTGGGTGTGAGGGTGTCATTACAGTGTTTGGACTATAAATATCAATAGTCATTCAAAGGGTGGTGGGTCTGAGGGTGTCATTACAGTGCATGGACTGTAAATGTCAACAGTCAGTCATGGGATAGTGGGTGTGTAGGTGTCATTACAGTGCTTGGACTGTAAATATCAACATCCATTTATGGGATGGTAGGTGTCATTACAGTGCTTGTGGGGTGGTGGATATGTATGTGTCATTACAGTGCTTGGACATCAAATGTTAACAGTCAATCATGGGGTGGTGGGTGTGTGGGTGTCATTACACTGCTTGGACTGTAAATATAAAGAGTCAGTCATGGGGTGGTTGGTGTGTGTGTGTCATTACAGTGCTTGGACTGTAAGTATCAACAGTTACTCATGGGGTGTTGGGAGTGTGGGTGTCATTACAGTGATTGGACTGTAAATATCAACAGTCATTCATGGGGTTGTGGATGTGGTGGTGTCATTACAGTGCCTAGACTGCAAATATCAACAGTCATTAATGGGGTGGTGGTTGTCATTACAGTGCTTGGATTGTAAATATCAACAGTCATTCATAGTTTGGTTGGTGTGTGGGTGTCATTACAGTGCTTGGACTGTAAATATCAACTGTCATTCCTGAAGTTTGTGGGTGCCATTACAGTTCTTGGACTATAAATATCAACAGTCATTCATTGGGTGGTGTCTGTGTGTGTTATTACAGTGCATGGACTGTAAATATTAATAGTCATTCATGGGGTGGTGGACTGTAAATATCAACCATCATTAATGGGGTATTGGGTGTCATTACATTGCTTTGGCTGTAAATATTAATAGTCATTCATTGGGTGGTGGATGTGTGGGTGTCATTACAGTCCTTGGACTGCAAATATCAACAGTCATTTATGGGGTGGTGGTGTCATTACAGTGCTTGGACTGTATATATCAATAGTCATTCATGGTGTGGTGGGTGTGAGGGTGTTATTAAAGTGCTTGGACTGTAAATATCAATAGTCATTCATGGGGTCGTGCATGTGAGGGTGTCATTACAGTGCTTGGATTTAAAATATCAACAGTCATTTATGGGGTTGTGGGTGTGTGTGTGTTATTACAGTGCTTGGATTGTAAATATCAACAGTCATTCATGTGATGGTAGATGTGTGGGTGTCATAACAGTGCTTGAACAGCAAATATCAACAGTCATTCATGGAGATGTGGGTGTGTGGGTGTCATTACACTGATTGGACTGTAAATATCAACAGTCATTCATGGGATTGTGGGTGTCATTACAGTGCTTGGATTGTAAATATCAACAGTCATTTATTGGTTGGTTGGTGTGTGTGTCATTACAGTGCTTGGACTGTAAATGTCAACTGTCATTTATGGGGTGGTGGGTCTGTAGTTGTCATTACGGTGCTTGGACTGTAAATATCAACCGTCATTTATGGGGTGGTTGGTGTCATTACCGTGCTTTGACTGTAAATATCAACAGTCATTCATGGGTTGGTGGGTGTGTTTGTCATTACAGTGCTTGGACTGTAAATATCAACAGTCATTTATGGGGTGGTGTGTGTGTGTGTGTTATTACAGTGCTTGGACCTTAAATATCAACTGTTATTCATAGTGTAGTGGACTGTAAATATCAACCATCATTAATGGGTTGGTGGGTATCATTACAGGGCCTTGACTGTAAATATCAACAGTCATTCATCGGGTGGTGGATGTGTGGGTGTCATTACAGTGCTTGGACTGCATATATCAGCAGTCATTCATTGGTGGTGGGTGTCATTACAGTGCTTGGACTGTACATATTGACAGTCATTTATAGGGATGTGGATGTGTGGGTGTCATTACAGTGTTTGGACTGTAAATATTAACAGACATTTATGGGGTGGTGGGTGTGTGTGTCATTACAATGCTTGGACTGTAAATATCAATAGTCATTCATAGGGTGGTGGGTGTGAGGGTGTCATTACAATGCTTGGAATGTAAATATCAACAGTCATTTATGGGGTTGTGGTTGTGTGGGTGTCATTACCGTGCTTGGACTGTAACTATCAACAGTAATTCATGGGGTGGTGGGTGTGTTGATGTCATTGCAATACTTGGACTGTAAATATCAACAGTCATTCATGGGTTGGTGGGTGTGTGTGTTATTACAGTGCTTGGACTGTAAATATCAACAGTCATTCAAGGGTTGTGGGGTGTGTGTGTGTCATTACAGTGCTTGGACTGTTAATATATATCAACAGTCATTCATGGGGTGGGGGGTATGTAGGTGTTATAACCGTGCTTGGAACGTAATATAAACTATTATTTATGGGGTGGTGGGTGTCATTACCGTGCTTTAACTGTAAATATCAACAGTCATTCATGGGGTGGTGCATGTGTGGGTGTCATTACAGTGCTTGGACTGTAAATATCAACAGTCATTCATGGGGTGGTGGGTGTGTGTGTGTTATTACACTTCATTGACTGTAAATATCAACAGTCATTCATGGAGTGGTCGACTGTAAATATCAACCATCATTAATAGGGTGTTGTGTGTCATTACAGTGCTTTGACTATAAATATCAACAGTCATTCATGGAGTGGTGGATGTGTGGGTGTCATTACAGTGCTTGGACTGCATATATCAACAGTTATTCATGGGGTGGTGGTTGTGAGGGTGTCATTACAGTGCTTGAACAACAAATATCAATAGTCATTCATAGGGTGGTGGATGTGAGGGTGTCATTACAATGCTTGGACTGTAAACATCAACAGTCATTTATGGGGTGGTGGGTGTTAGGGTGTCATTACAGTGCTTGGACTGTAAATATCAACAGTCATGGTGGGTGTCATTACAGAGCTTGGACTGTAAATATCAACAGTCATTCATAGGGATGTGGATGTGTGGGTGTCATTACAGAGCTTGGACTGTAAATATTAACAGAAATTTATGGGGTGGTGGGTGTGTGTGTGTCATTAAAATGCTTGGACTGTAAATATCAACGGTCATTGATGGGGTGGTGGGTGTGTGGGTGTCATTACAGTATTTGGACTGTATTTTCAACAGTCATTCATGGGGTGGTGGTTGTGAGGGTGTCATTACAGTTCTTGAACAACAAATATCAATAGTCATTCATAGGGTGGTGGAAGTGAGGGTGTCATTACAATGCTTGGACTGTAATCATCAACAGTCATTCATGGGGTGGTGGGTGTTAGGGTGTCATTACTGTGCTTGGACAATAAATATCAATAGTCATTCATAGGGTGGTGTGTCTGAGGGTGTCATTACAGTGCTAGGACTGTAAATATCAACAGTCAGTCGTGGGATGGTGGGTGTGTAGGTGTCATTACAGTGCTTGGACTGTAAATATCAACATCCATTTATGGGGTGGTGTGTGTCATTACAGTGCTTAAACTGTAGATATCAACAGTCATTCATGGGGTGGTGGTTGTGAGGGTGTCATTACAGTGCTTGAACAACAAATATCAATAGTCATTTATAGGGTGGTGGATGTGAGGGTGTCATTACAATGCTAGGACTGTAGACATCAACAGTCATTCATGGGGTGGTGGGTGTTAGGGTGTCATTACAGTGCTTGGACTGTAAATATCAACAGTCATTCATGGATTGGTGGGTTTGGGGGTGTCATTACAGTGCTTGGACTGTAAATATCAACAGTCATTAATGGAGTGGTCAGTGTGTGGATGTCATTACAGTGCTTGGATTGTAAATATCAACTGTCTTTCATGGGGTGGTGTTTGTGTGTGTGTCATTACAGTGCTTGGACTGTTAATATATATCAAAGGTAATTCATTGGGTGGTGTGTGTGGAAGTGTCATTACAGTGCTCTGACTGTATATATCAACGATGATTCATGTGGTGGTGGGTGCCATTACAGTGCTTGGACTGTATATATCAACAATCATTCATAGGGTGGTGGGTGTGTGGGTGTCATTACATTGCTTGGACTATGACTATCAACAGTCATTTATGGGGTGGTGGGTGTGTGGGTATCATTACAATGCTTTGACTGTTAATATCAACAGTCATTGATGGGGTGGTGGGTGAGTGGCTGTCATTACAGTACTTGGACTGTAGATATCAACAGTCATTTATGGGGTGGTGGGTTTGAGGGTGTCATTACAGTGTTTGGACTATAAATATCAATAGTCATTCATAGGGTGGTGGGTCTGAGGGTGTCATTACAGTGCATGGACTGTAAATGTCAACAGTCAGTCATGGGATAGTGGGTGTGTAGGTGTCATTACAGTGCTTGGACTGTAAATATCAACATCCATTTATGGGATGGTAGGTGTCATTACAGTGCTTGGACTGTAAATATCAATAGTCATTCATGGGGTGGTGGATATGTATGTGCCATTACAGTGCTTGGACATCAAATGTTAACAGTCAATCATGGGGTGGTGGGTGAGTGGGTGTCATTACACTGCTTGGACTGTAAATATAAAGAGTCAGTCATGGCGTGGTTGGTGTGTGTGTGTCATTACAGTGCTTGGACTGTAAGTATCAACAGTTACTCATGGGGTGTTGGGAGTGTGGGTGTCATTACAGTGATTGGACTGTAAATATCAACAGTCATTCATGGGGTTGTGGATGTGTGGGTGTCATTACAGTGCCTAGACTGCAAATATCAACAGTCATTAATGGGGTGGTGGTTGTCATTACAGTGCTTGGATTGTAAATATCAACAGTCATTCATTGTTTGGTTGGTGTGTGGGTGTCATTACAGTGCTTGGACTGTAAATATCAACTGTCATTCCTGAAGTTTGTGGGTGCCATTACAGTTCTTGGACTATAAATATCAACAGTCATTCATTGGGTGGTGTGTGTGTGTGTTATTACAGTGCATGGACTGTAAATATTAATAGTCATTCATGGGGTGGTGGACTGTAAATATCAACCATCATTAATGGGGTATTGGGTGTCATTACATTGCTTTGGCTGTAAATATTAATAGTCATTCATTGGGTGGTGGATGTGTGGGTGTCATTACAGTCCTTGGACTGCAAATATCAACAGTCATTTATGGGGTGGTGGTGTCATTACAGTGCTTGGACTGTATATATCAATAGTCATTCATGGTGTGGTGGGTGTGAGGGTGTTATTAAAGTGCTTGGACTGTAATTATCAACAGTCATTCATGGGATCGTGCATGTGAGGGTGTCATTACAGTGCTTGGACTTAAAATATCAACAGTCATTCATGGGGTTGTGGGTGTGTGTGTGTTATTACAGTGCTTGGATTGTAAATATCAACAGTCATTCATGTGGTGGTAGATGTGTGGGTGTCATAACAGTGCTTGAACAGCAAATATCAACAGTCATTCATGGAGATGTGGGTGTGTGGGTGTCATTACACTGATTGGACTGTAAATATCAACAGTCATTCATGGGATTGTGGGTGTCATTACAGTGCTTGGATTGTAAATATCAACAGTCATTTATTGGTTGGTTGGTGTGTGTGTCATTACAGTGCTTGGACTGTAAATATCAACTGTCATTTATGGGGTGGTGGGTCTGTAGTTGTCATTACGGTGCTTGGACTGTAAATATCAACCGTCATTTATGGGGTGGTTGGTGTCATTACCGTGCTTTGACTGTAAATATCAACAGTCATTCATGGGTTGGTGGGTGTGTTTGTCATTACAGTGCTTGGACTGTAAATATCAACAGTCATTTATGAGGTGGTGTGTGTGTGTGTGTTATTACAGTGCTTGGACCTTAAATATCAACTGTTATTTATAGTGTAGTGGACTGTAAATATCAACCATCATTAATGGGGTGGTGGGTATCATTACAGGGCCTTGACTGTAAATATCAACAGTCATTCATCGGGTGGTGGATGTGTGGGTGTCATTACAGTGCTTGGACTGCATATATCAGCAGTCATTCATTGGTGGTGGGTGTCATTACAGTGCTTGGACTGTACATATTGACAGTCATTTATAGGGATGTGGATGTGTGGGTGTCATTACAGTGTTTGGACTGTAAATATTAACAGACATTTATGGGGTGGTGGGTGTGTGTGTCATTACAATGCTTGGACTGTAAATATCAATAGTCATTCATAGGGTGGTGGGTGTGAGGGTGTCATTACAATGCTTGGAATGTAAATATCAACAGTCATTCATGGGGTGGTGGTTGTGTGGGTGTCATTACCGTGCTTGGACTGTAACTATCAACAGTAATTCATGGGGTGGTGGGTGTGTTGATGTCATTACAATACTTGGACTGTAAATATCAACAGTCATTGATGGGGTGGTGGCTGTGTGGGTGTCATTACAGTTGCATCCGCGGCTGATCACGTTCGCGATACATGATACACCTATGGTAGTGGAACATACCGTTAGGCCAAAGCAGTTCAAGCTAGTTTCATTAGACACAACATCCTTTGAAAAGTGCTGAGTAGCAGCGTGAGGGAATCTTCCATGCTGAGCTACTGATTGCTAGATTCACTCTGTAATTATCTATATATTAATCTCTCTACTATAATCAACTCCGTATTGTCATCTTGTATGTAGAGAAAGGGACAATATATATTTACTCACTTTATTTTTATATAAACTCATATCTAACTTATCCATATTTCATATGTAAGCTTAGCATTGTAAATAGCATCATCGACAACCTGTCATCTAAGAAAGGGTGTGGCAGTGTAAACCACGAGCGGGGACTACCAGAGAGAGAAGGCGCATTACACGCCCTGCCTTGGCTACAACAGGTTCACCTCCTACCCTATATTAGAGAGACACGAGTTGCCTGTATAACCTGTAACCTATACATAATATATTCAGTAAATAGAGACAAGTCCACAAGTTTACTCTAAACCTTGAGTAACTAACTTAGTTCCCCAGGAAGACTAGAGTGGTAGTTCAGAGCAACGGTAAGTTGGCTGAAACCAGAGGTCTACATCGGCGTAGTAAGTAATACTAGCCCGAGAGTAAGTGAGAGTTTCCAGCAGGTGTTTCCGAGAGAAGCTGTTGCTGAGCTTGGACGACCCCACGAGTACATAATGGTGGCAGCGGTGGAACACGTAACATTCACAGTGTCCTGTATTAATTCTATATTCCAAACAGGATACTTGTGTACGTGGGGGCGGCTTGGGCGTTTTTCCTCGTTGGTAACACTGATGGACCGAGAGCGAGCCAGAGCGATACCAGCTGGGGGTTGCCAGCTAATGGTGGCTGTATAACCTAACCTACTTTAATCAGGCATTTTTCCCTGTGTGCTTTTCCCAGGGAAAAAGAGGAATTGTCTGTTGTGGGTATCTCATCTGGGAAGGAACAAGGACGGACTTAGGAGGGTGAACCAGAAGAGTGAACGGGAGCTGTGAGAGGAACGACTGGCCAGCGTTTACTCTTGGGGTGTGTGGCATCTACACATTCCTTTACTACATGTGCTGAGCATCTCTGTAATCTTCAATTTCTACTTTCTTTGCAAACTTATGTTGCCTTGCAATATGTTCTGCCCGTGAGGCTTCCATATGCTTTCTTACTTCATTGTGAATGGTTGCAAAAGCATGTCCATAGACACTCACATAGTCGCCTACATTATACACTGGGCCTGGTCTTCCAACCAATATATCACATGGTAGGACCTTATCCCCACCATATATAATATAATGTGGAGTCTTTCCCAGTGAGGAATGTATGGAACTATTTATACAGGCGGTTACCTGGCATAACCAATCTTCCCAGCCTGCTTGAATTGAACCTGCCAGATGTCTAAGTACCTCCAAAATCTTCCTATTTACTCTCTCCACCATACCATTACTTTGAGGATGGTATGCAACCGTGAACACCTGCTTAATATTGTAGAGCTTGCAGATTTCTTCTAGGACACTATTTCTAAATTCTGTCTTATTGTCTGACAACAGCACACGGGGTATAGTGTATGTACAAAACAATGAGTTTACTAATGCATGTGCAATGGACTGAGCTGATTTATCTTGTAGAGGAGCTAACACAACAAACCTACTGAAATGATCCACACAAGTCAACAAATACTTTGATCCCTGATAACTTGTAGGTAGCTGTAACACATCTATGGCTACCACATCCCAAGGTTTAGCAGGACTTGGAAATGTTTGCAGAGGAGCGGGTGGTCCCGTAGTTCCTTTGTTCCTCGCACACGATACACATTTCTTTATATGGTTTTCTATGTCCTTACGCATTTTCAACCAGAAATACCTCGACCTAGCTTCTTCTAGATAAGCGTCCCTCCCTTTATGATCTGCTTGCGGTGCATCATGAAGAAGCCTTAATACTGTTTCTATCAGAGACCCTGGCACTACTATTCTGTATGTTCCTTTCCCTTTAACTACAGTTACCTTATGAAGAACATTATCCCTTAGGATAAACTCTGTTGTTCTTAGCGGTAGACCTGGAACTTCTACCTCTTCCCCTGACTCTAGACCATAAATTACCCTTTTCCACATAGGATCTTCCCTTTGCTTTGTCTTTAACTTCTGTGGGGATATTGTACTCAATGTGGTTACAGAGTTCACAGTCTGTCGACTTAATGCATCTGCAACTACATTAATCTTACCAGGTACAAAATTGAAAGTAGGGTTGAACTCCAGAATAGTCAAATGCCATCGTGCTAACTTCCCGGTCATATTCTTCCCCTTGAACAACTCGAGACATGGGCGATGATCAGTACAAACTGTAATAGAGTAACCAAAAATAATAGGACGAAAATGCTTCAAGGCCCACACTATGGCATATGCCTCCTGATGTGTAACACTATATTTCTTCTCTGTATCATTTAACGCCTTACTTGCGTAGCCAATGGGTTTTAACTTTCCCCCCTCATCTTCTTGTGCCAATACTGTCCCAAGTCCAACCCCCGATGCATCTGTATGTAAAATAAAAGGTTTCTTGAAATCTGGGAAAGCCAAAACAGGTGGTTGCGTCAGAGCCTCCTTTAATATACTAAATGCCTCTTCTTGTGGTTGACCCCATTCAAACTTATTTGTCTGCTTCAACAGTTTAATCAACGGTGCTGCGTTGCTAGAAAACTGATACACAAAACTCTTGTAGTAACCCGCTAGTCCCAGAAAAGAACGTACATGATCTGCTTTGGTCGATGTTGGAAACTTTAAGATAGCCTTTATCTTATCCTGATTCACATGTATACCTGACTCGTCTACTTCATGCCCCAAATACTTAATCTTTTGTTTCAACAATTCATACTTACTAAGTTTTAGCTTCAAACCCGCTGATGCTAAACGTTCCAATACCTTTCTTAATTTCTCCAAGTGCGTAGGCACATCCTTTGAGAAAATAATTATGTCATCTAGGTATACTAATGCATCTTTCCCAATTAACCCCGCCAATACATTGTTCACTAGTTTTTGGAAAGTCGTAGGGGCATTGCAGAGCCCAAATGGCATCCTGTGAAACTGATAATGACCCTGATGAGTGGAAAAAGCCGTGATCTCACGATATCGATCGTGAACTGGCACCTGCCAATATCGTGACAGCAAATCCAAGGTAGAAAACACCTTATTTCCCTCACCTATAGCCTGCAACAGGTCATTCAAATGAGGCATTGGGTATTTATCAGGGACGGTCTGTTGATTTACTCTCCTATAGTCAATAACAGGTCTATATGTTCCATCCTTCTTTGGAACCAAAAATATGGGACTACTCCAAGGAGAGGTCGAAGGTTCAATAACCTTCTGTTTTAACATATCCTTCACCGTATCGTCCACTATCTGTCTTTGTGAATGGGGAAGCCTATATGATTTTATGTAACTGGGTTGCGCTTCTCGCTTTAACTTAATCACATGTGAAGTTAGGTCTGTACTACCTAATGATTCCCCTGCAAGAGCTATATGAATGGGGAAGCCTATTGGGAAGGAACAAGGATGGACTTAGGAGGGTGAACCAGAAGAGTGAACGGGAGCTGTGAGAGGAACGACTGGCCAGCGTTTACTCTGGGGGTGTGTGGCATCTACACATTCCTTTACTACATGTGCTGAGCATCTCTGTAATCTTCAATTTCTCCATCGGTTAGTTATTTTAATTCTATACACATACACAGTGAACATTAAACACACAATAGTAATATGTTGTTGGGGTATTTTTGTATGCCTATGTAAGTGTATAGGAATTATTTCTACGGGACATGTTTAAGAAATTATCCCAGGGGATTCATCAGAGGATTCAGACAGTAGTAGCAGTTTTGAGGGGGAACTAAACTTTCCACCTTCTCCCAATACCACTAATATACATGAGCAGTTAAGGGGACTGAATAGTCCAGTGCCAGGGCAGTTAAGAAGTGGATATCAATTTCGTGTAGAGGGAAGTGACGAAATAGAGGAAACACTGGAAAACGTGTTTAAGTTACCGCCAAAAGGGCGAGGAAAGGGTAATAAAAATACTACAGTTGTACAAGCTACAATTCCAATGGCGACTGCAAGTACCAGTGTTGTTGGGAAAGCAGCCCAGGCGACAGGGCAGAATGTCACTAACCCTAGTATACAAGGCAATATGGTGGGTAGCGCCCACGGGAATCAGCCAACGAATATTATGAGAGTGTTTACAGGTGAGGATTCAGTACCAAAGTTTGATGGGGATCCAAATAAGAATTATACAATAGAGGAATTTATACGGAGACTTGAGCAGTCTTTCGTGGAGTATAATATTACCGGGGATACAGGTAAAATAGGATAAGCAGACTCGAGGATTGAAGGGGAGTTTGCAAGGCAGTTATTAAACTGTAGTTGTCTGTTGGGGAGGTCGTCAAGGGAACAACAGACGTGGGAGGAGTTTAAAAAAGCATTAATTACAGTGTACCGAAGGTCGGCTCCAGAGGGATGCTCGGCGTGGGCACATAGAACATTCACGGACTTAGGTTTAAAGGCGTGGATTACACCACTAGAAGTAGCAGTATCAAAGGCGGGTGCTATACGTAAGGATATACAAGATTGTATACAGGACAACAATTGGTCTAAGGATGTTAATGGGGAACAATGGATGAAGGTAAACGATGCCTGTGAGATGTTTGAATATCTCTTGATGTATATAGGTCTATCAGAGGAGGACCAGAGGAGAGCCCGGAAAAAAAAGTTGGAGCGAGGTAAGGGAATCTGGCATTTGATTAATGAGTTAAAATTGGAAATCAGAGATCCCATGGTTGTTAGACCATTTCGCAACCAAAATGCTACGAAGGTACAGACTTCGGTATTGCAAACGGAGGTAACTGACAGGAGGACAGAGGGCGAGCCGGAGACAGGCGTAAATGCAGTCGCGGGGCAAAGGAATACAAGGGGTGGAAATTCTTCTGCGAGGTACCAGGTAGAATGTTTCCATTGTCGTAAGTGGGGCCATGTAAAGGCCGACTGTCCTTAATTACAGAATAGATCTCAAGGGGATCAATATAGAGGTTCAATGAACAGAGGTCATGCATACCCTAGAGGCTCAGCCAGGCGGGCGCGTGGAGGACAAGCTAGAGGACGTGGTAGAGTGTACCACTATGCACATCAGGATAATTATCAACAAGGAGGAGGTTATGTACCTCCCGGACAGAGTAAGTGGTGTGAAATCCATAAATGGTCGAATCATATAACGGCAGACTGTGGAGTAATAGTACGAGCTATGCATGAGGAAAAATCACGTATGGGGGTCCGGCGATCAGGGTCGGATGAGGCATTATGACACAAGGACGAGAGGAAGAGAATGTCTAGAGATATAGAATTCTCCATAGTGTCGGCAGTCAGTAGAAGTAATCATTTAGCCGTAGGAAATGTAACAATAGAAGGAATTCCGGGGGCACTTTTGATTGATACTGGTGCAGTAGTCAATCTAATATCAAAGGTTACCTATCAAAAAATTAGAAAACATCATTCTGAGAGGAGTTATGCATTGCAAGAGCCACAATACCAACTGAGTGGGGTGTCAGGAACTACAGTGGATGTTCTTGGAGTTGTGAGGTTGCCAGTTCACTTCCGGGGTAGTTCAAGTTTTGCTGCATCATTTTATGTTGTAAGTAAATTTCATCCTATGGCAAGCGGGTTGCTTGGATTGTCAACCATGGCTGAAAGGAAGATTGAGCTGTACCCAGGGGAGGGTTTAATTGTTCATGAAAATGTACCTTATATGTGTATGGCAACCCCGCAACCCAAACACTCAGACAAAGAGGTTAAAACGGTGGGTTATGTAAGGGGCTTTGAAGAGAAGTCAACCCAAAGGGTCATGAAACAAGATAGACTTTGCGACACTGCTAGGGAGGAAGTCACGCGTTGGACTGTTGTTACTGCTATTGTACCTGATGCGCACAGGCTGCAACCGCAGGAAATGATTCAGTTCAAGGTGTGTTTGAAAGGAGTGAAAGAAGGCGTAGATGTGGTGTGCATGTCTGAAACATGTAAGTTGAAAGGGATGTCGCTAGAGTCTACCTTGACTACAGTAAAGTCAGGGGGTGAGACTGTGGTGCTGGCTGTAAATAATACAGGAGTAAAGATTGAAGTTAAGCCAGGCAGTCAATTGTGTGATTTTCTCGTATACCATGGTACGGTATTTGAGCCAAAGCATAACCTACCAGTTGTGAGTGTTGTTGGTTGTATTGGTGCATCATTACAGTGCTTGGACTGTAAGTATCAACAGTCATTCATGGGGTGGTGGAAGTGTTGGTGTCATTACAGTGCTGGGACTGTAAATATCATCAGTCAATAATGGGGTGGTGGGTGTCAATACAGTGCTTGGATTGTAAATATCAACATTCGTTAATGGGTTGGTGTGTGTGTCATTACAGTGCTTAGATTGTAAATATCAACTGTCATTCATGGGATGGTGGGTGTGTAGGTGTCATTGCAGTGCTTGGACTGTAAATATCAACCGTCATTTATGGGGTGGTGGGTGTCATTACTGTGCTTTGACTGTAAATATCAACAGTCATCCATGGGTTGGTGGGTGTGTTTGTCATTACAGTGCTTGGACTGTATATATCAACAGTTATTCATGGGTTGGCGAGTGTGTGTGTGTTATTACAGTGCTTGGACCATAAATTTCAACAGTCATTCATTGAGTGGTGGACTGTAAATATCAACCATCATTAATGTGGTGGTAGGTGTCATTACAGTGCTTTGACTGTAAATATCAACACTCATTTATGGGGTGATGGATGTGTGGGTGTCATTACAGTGCTTGGACTGCATATATCAAGAGTCATTAACAGGGATGTGGATGTGTGGGTGTCATTACCTTGCTTGGACTGTAAATATCAACAGTCATTAATGGGGAGGTGGGTCTGTGTGTGTTATTACAGTGCTTTGACTGTAAATATCAACAGTCATTCATTATTTTGGTGGATGTGTGGGTGTCATTACAGTGCTTGGACAGCAAATATTAACAGTCATTCATGGAGTGGTTGGTGTGTGGGTGTCATTACATTGCTTGGACTGTAAATAACAACAGTCAGTCATGAAGTGGTGGGTGTGTGTGTGTCATTACAGTGCTTGGACTGTAAGTATCAACAGTCATTCATGGGGTGGTGGGAGTGTTGGTGTCATTACAGTGCTGGGACTGTAAATATCATCAGTCAATAATGGGGTGGTGGGTGTCAATACAGTGCTTGGATTGTAAATATCAACATTCATTAATGGGTTGGTGTGTGTGTCATTACAGTGCTTAGATTGTAAATATCAACTGTCATTCATGGGATGGTGGGTGTGTAGGTGTCATTGCAGTGCTTGGACTGTAAATATCAACCGTCATTTATGGGGTGGTGGGTGTCATTATTGTGCTTTGACTGTAAATATTAACAGTCATCCATGGGTTGGTGGGTGTGTGTGTCATTACAGTGCTTGGACTGTATATATCAACAGTTATTCATGGGTTGGCGAGTGTGTGTGTGTTATTACAGTGCTTGGACCATAAATATCAACAGTCATTCATTGAGTGGTGGACTGTAAATATCAACCATCTTTAATGGGGTGGTAGGTGTCATTACAGTGCTTTGACTGTAAATATCAACACTCATTTATGGGGTGATGGATATGTGGGTGTCATTACAGTGCTTGGACTGCATATATCAAGAGTCATTAATAGGGATGTGGATGTGTGGGTGTCATTACAGTGCTTGGACTGTAAATATTAACAGAATTTTATGGGGTGGTGGGTGTGTGTGTCATTACAATGCTTGGACTGTAAATATCAATTGTCATCCATAGGGTGGTGGGCGTGAGGGTGTCATTACAATGCTTGGACTGTAAATATCAACAGTCATTTATTGGGTGGTGGGTGTCATTACAGTGATTGGACTGTAAATATCAACAGTCATTCATTGGGTGGTGTGTGTATAGGTGTCATTACAGTGCTTGGACTGTAAACATCAACAGTCATTCATGGGATGATGGTTGTGTGGGAGTCATTACAATGCTTGGACTATAAATATCAACAGTCATTCATGGGGTTGTGGATTGTGGGTGTCATTACAGTGCTTGGACTGTAAATATCAACAGTCATTAATGAAGCTGTCAGTGTGTGGATGTCATTATAGTGCTTGGACTGTAAATATCAACAGTCTTTCATTGGGTGATGGGTGTGTTGGTGTCATTACAGTGCTTGGACTGTAAATTTTAACAATCATTTATGGGGTGGTGGGTGTCATTACAGTGCTTTGACTGTAAATATCAACAGTCATTCATGAAGTGGTGAGTGTCATTACAGTGCTTGGACTGTATATATCAACAGTCATTCATGGGGTGGTGGGTGTGTGGGTGTCATTACAGTGCTTGGACTGTTACTATCAACAGTCATTCATGGGGTGGTGGGTGTGTGGGTATCATTATAATGCTTGGACTGTAAATATCAACAGTCATTAATGGGGTGGTGGTTGTGTCGGTGTCATTACAGTGCTTGGACTATAAATATCAACAGTCATTCATGGGGTTGTGGGTGTGAGGGTGTCATTACAGTGCTTGGACTATAAATATCAATAGTCATTTATAGGGTGGTGGGTCTGAGTGTGTCATAACAGTGCTTGGACTGTAAATATCAACAGTCATACATGGAGTGATGGGTGTGTAGGTATCATTACAGTGATTGGACTGTAAATATCAACATCCATTTATGGGGTGGTGGGTGTCATTAGACGGCTTGGACTGTAAATATCAACAGTCATTCATGGGGTGGTGATATATGGGTGTCATTACAATGCTTGGACCGCAAATATCAACAGTCAATCATGGGTTGTTGGGTGTGTGGGTGTCATTACAGTGCTTGGACTGTAAATATCAACAGTCATTAATGAGGTGTTGAGAGTGTGGGTGTCATTACAGTGCTTGGACTGTAAATATAAATAGTCATTTATTGGGTGGTGGGTGTGTGGGTGTCATTACAGTGCCTAGACTATAAATATCAACAGTCATTCATGGGGTGGTGGTTTTCATTACAGTGCTTGGATAGTAAATATCAACACTTATTCATTGTTTAGTTGGTGTGTGGGTGTCATTACTGTGTTTGAACTGTATATATCAACTGTCATTCATGGGGTTTGTGGGTGCCATTACAGTGATTGGACTGTGAATATCAACAGTCATTATGGGTTGGTGGGTGTGTGGGTGTCATTACATTGCTTGGACTGTAACTATCAATAGTCATTCATATGGTGGTGTGTGTGTGGGTGTCATTACAGTGTTTGGACTGTAAGTATCAACAGTCATTCATGGGATGGTGGGAGTGTTGGTGTCATTACAGTGCTAGGACTGTAAATATCAACAGTCAATAATGGGGTGGTGGGTGTCATTACAGTGCTTGGATTGTAAATATCAACAGTCATTAATAGCTTGGTGTATGTGTCATTACAGTGCTTAGATTGTAAATATCAACAGTCATTTATTGGGTGGTGGGTGTGTATGTGTAATTACAGTGCTTGGACTGTTAATATATATCAACAGTCATTTATGGGACGGTGGGTGTGTAGTTGTCATTACAGTGCTTGGACTGTAAATATCAACCATTATTTATGGGGTAGTGGGTGTCATTACCGTGCTTTGACTGTAAATATCAACAGTCATTCATGAGTTGGTGGGTGTGAGTGTCATTACAGTGCTTGAACTGTAAATATCAACAGTTATTCATGGGTTGGTGAATGTGTGTGTGTTATTACAGTGCTTGAACCAGAAATATCAACAGTTATTCATTGAGTGGTGGACTGTAAATATCAACCATCATTAATGGGGTGGTGGGTGTCATTACAGTGCTTTGACTGTAAACATCAACAGTCATTCATGGGATGATGGTTGTGTGGGTGTCATTACAAAGCTTGGACTATAAATATCAACAGTCATTCATGGGGTTCTGGGTTGTGGGTGTCATTACAGTGCTTGGACTGTAAATATCAACAGTCATTTATGAAGTGGTCAGTGTGTGGATGTCATTATAGTGCTTGGACTGTTAATATCAACAGTCTTTCATTAGGTGGTGAGTGTGTAGGTGTCATTACAGTGCTTGGACTGTAAATATCAACAATCATTTATGGGGTGGTTGGTGTCATTACAGTGTTTTGACTGTAAATATCAACAGTCATTCATAAAGTGATGAGTGTCATTACAGTGCTTGGACTGTATATATCAACAGTCATTCATGGGGTGGTGGTTGTGTGGGTGTCATTACAGTGCTTGGACTGTAACTATCAACAGTCATTCATGGGGTGTTGGGTGTGTGGGTATCATTATAATGCTTGGACTGAAAATATCAACAGTCGTTTATAGGGTGGTGGTTGAGTGGGTAATATTACAGTGCTTGGACTGTAAATATCTACAGTTAGTCATGGAGTGGTGGGTGTGTTGGTGTCATTACAGTGCTTGGACTGTAAATATCAACAGTCATTTATGGGGTGGTGGGAGTGTTGGTGTCATTACATTGCTACGACTGTAAATATCAACAGTCATTAATGGGGTGGTGGGTGTGTGGGTGTCATTACAGTGCCTAGACTGTAAATATCAACAGTCATTCACGGGGTGGTGGGTGTCATTACAGTGCTTTGATTGTAAATATTAACAGTCATTTATTGGGTGGTGGGTGTGTGGGCATCATTACACTGCTTGGACTGTATATATCAACTGTCATTCATTGGGTGTGTGGGTGCTATTACAGTGCTTGGACTGTAAATATCAACAGTCATTCATGGGGTGGGGGTGTAAGGGTGTTATTACAGTTCTTGGACCGTAAATATCAACAGTCATTCATGGGGTGGTTGACTGTAAATATGAACCATCATTAACCCCTTAGGACCGACTTTTTTTTTTTTTTTTTTTTCATCCCCCGCCGACTTCTGGGGGTCAATTTTCAACTTTCATGTAGGCAAATTTTGTTCGTACAGAATGAAAGAGCTTGAATTTACCCACCAGGAACTGAAAACGGGAGCCACCTAGGTGTATGCGTTTGCGTATGACAGAGCGTCAAAGTCCGAAAATAAATAAATAGTATCCTCTAAAACGCATGAAAGAAAACCTCATATGCTCTGCGTACCTGTAAATATGTATATAAACACCTAAATATTGCGTTTAAGTGGTTTTCAATTATAATAAACGTATTTCAGTGTAATTTTGTCTATCTAGACTCTCCTGGAGTATAGTAGACAGCAGAGAGATACGAGAAACATAAGAAAACACCATGTAGTGGTGAGATATTTCCTTGTTGGCATACGCAGCTGCCAGACACCACTACCACAGTCAATCCTTTTCTCAAGGACGTTAGCTTTCCATCGTTACCAACGCCAGCTCGCTAACTACTCGATACAGTTTTTTATAGGTACGTCGACATGTCGGTGATTCGGAGCGAACCATTAATTTTTTTATCACCGATATGTCGGTCAATCAGTCCTAAGGGGTTAATGGGGTGGTGGGTTTCATTACAGTGCTTTGACTGTAAATATCAACAGTCATTTATGGTGTAGTGGATGTGTGGGTGTCAATACAGTGCTTGGATTGCAAATATCAACAGTCATTCATGGGGTGGTGGATGTGTAGGTGTCATTACAGTGCTTGGACTGCAAATATCAACAGTCATTTATGGGGTGGTGGGTGTCATTACAGTGCTTGGACTGTAAATATCAACAGTCATTCATGGGGTAGTGGATGTGTAGGTGTCATTACAGTGCTTGGACTGTAAACATTAACAATCATTTATGCGGTGGTGGATGTGTGGGTGTCATTACAGTGCTTAGACTGTAAATATCAACAGTCATTCATGGAGGGTTGGGTGTGTGTGTGCTATTACAGTGCTAGGACTGTAAATATCAACAGTCATTTATGGGGGGGTGGGTGTGTGTGTTATTACAGTGCTTGGACTGTAAAATATCAACCGTCATTCATGATTTGGTGGATGTGTGGGTGTCATTACAGTGCTTGGACAGCAAATATCAACAGTCATTCATGGAGTGGTGGGTGTGTGGGTGTCATTACATTGCTTGGACTGTAAATAACAACAGTCAGTCATGAAGTGGTGGGTGTGTGTGTGTCATTACAGTGCTTGGACTGTCAGTATCAACTGTCATTCATGGGGTGGTGGGAGTGTTGGTGTCATTACAATGGTAGGACTGTAAATATCAACAATCAATAATGGGGTGGTGGGTGTCATTACAGTGCTTGGGTTGTAAATATCAACAGTCATTAATGGCTTGGTGTATGTGTCATTACAGTGCTTAGATTGTAAATATCAACAGTCATTCATTGGGTGGTGGGTGTGTATGTGTTATTACAGTGCTTGGACTGTTAATATATATCAACAGT
Organism: Petrolisthes cinctipes; assembly: GCA_033782935.1. Taxonomy (NCBI): domain Eukaryota; kingdom Metazoa; phylum Arthropoda; class Malacostraca; order Decapoda; family Porcellanidae; genus Petrolisthes; species Petrolisthes cinctipes. The sequence continues at coordinate 476,631 of JAWQEG010000079.1, forward strand.
CATTCATGGGATGGTGGGTGTGTAGGTGTCATTACAGTGCTTGGACTGAAAATATCAACCATCATTTATGGGGTAGTGGGTGTCATTACCGTGCTTTGACTGTAAATATCAACAGTCATTCATGAGTTGGTGGGTGTGAGTGTCATTACAGTGCTTGAACTGTAAATATCAACAGTTATTCATGGGTTGGTGAATGTGTGTGTGTTATTACAGTGCTTGGACCATAAATATCAACAGTTATTCATTGAGAGGTGGACTGTAAATATCAACAATCATTAATGGGGTGGTGGGTGTCATTACAGTGCTTTGACTGTAAACATCAACAGTCATTCATGGGATGATGGTTGTGTGGGTAGTCTTTACAATGCTTGGACTATAAATATCAACAGTCATTCATGGGGTTCTGGGTTGTGGGTGTCCTTACAGTGCTTGGACTGTAAATATCAACAGTCATTTATGAAGTGGTCAGTGTGTGGATGTCATTATAGTGCTTGGACTGTTAATATCAACAGTCTTTCATTGGGTGGTGAGTGTGTAGGTGTCATTACAGTGCTTGGACTGTAAATATCAACAATCATTCATGAAGTGATGAGTGTCATTACAGTGCTTGGACTGTATATATCAACAGTCATTCATGGGGTGGTGGGTGTGTGGGTGTCATTATAGTGCTTGGACTGTAACTATCAACAGTCATTCATGGGGTGGTGGGTGTGTGGGTATCATTATAATGCTTGGACTGTAAATATCAACAGTCATTAATAGGGTGGTGGTTGTGTGGGTGTCATTACAGTGCTTGGACTGTAAATATCAACAGTCATTCACGGGGTGTTGGGTGTGAGGGTGTCATTACAGTGGTTGGACTATAAATATCAATAGTCATTCATAGGGTGGTGGGTCTGAGGGTGTCAAAACAGTGCTTGGACTGTAAATATCAACAGTCATACATGGAGTGAGGGGTGTGTAGGTATCATTCCAGTGATTGGACTGTAAATATCAACATCCATTTATGGGGTGTTGGGTGTCATTACAGTGCTTGGACTGAAAATATCAACAGTCTTTCAAGGGGTGGTGGATATGTGGGTGTCATTACAGTGCTTGGACAGCAAATATCAACAGTCAATCATGGGTTGTTGGGTGTGTGGGTGTCATTACAGTGCTTGGACTGTAAATATCAACAGTCAGTCATGGGGTGGTTGGTGTGTGTGTGTCATTACAGTAATTGGACTGTAAGTATCAACAGTCATTAATGAGGTGTTAAGAGTGTGGGTGTCTTTACAGTGCTTGGACTGTAAATATCAACAGTCATTCAGTGGGTGGTGGGTGTGTGGGTGTCATTACAGTGCCTAGACTGTAAATATCAACAGTCATTCATGGGGTGGTGGTTTTCATTACAGTGATTGGATTGTAAATATCAACACTTTTTCATTATTTAGTTGGTGTGTGGGTGTCATTACTTTGCTTGGACTGTATATATCAACTGTCATTCATGGGGTTTGTGGGTGCCATTACAGTGCTTGGACTGTGAATATCAATAGTCATTCTTGGGTTGGTGGTTGTGTGGGTGTCATTACATTGCTTGGACTGTAACTATCAACAGTCATTCATATGGTGGTGGGTGTGTGGGTGTCATTACAGTGTTTGGACTGTAAATATTAACAGTCATTCATGGGGTGGTGGGTGAGTGGGTAATATTACAGTGCTTGGACTGTAAATATCAACAGTCAGTCATGGAGTGGTGGGTGTGTTGGTGTCATTACAGTGCTTGGACTGTAAGTATCAACAGTCATTCATGGGGTGGTGGGTGTGTTGGTGTCATTACAGTGCTAGGACTGTAAATATCAACAGTCATTAATGGGGTGGTGGGTGTGTTGGTGTCATTATAGTGCCTAGACTGTAAATATCAACAGTCATTCACGGGGTGGTGGGTGTCATTACCGTGCTTTTATTGTAAATATTAACAGTCATTCATTGGGTGGTGGGTGTGTGGGTGTCATTACGCCGCTTGGACTGTATATATCAACTGTCATTTATTGGGTGTGTGGGTGCTATTACAGTGCTTGTACTGTAAATATCAACAGTCATTCATGGGGTGGGGGTGTGGGGGTGTTATTACAGTGCTTGGACCATAAATATCAACAGTCATTCATGGGGTGGTGGACTGTAAATATGAACCATCATTAACCCCTTAGGACCGACTTCTTTTTTTCTTTTCTTTTTCATCCCTAGCCGACTTCTTGGGGTCAATTTTCAACATTCATGTAGGCAATTTTTGTTTTTACAGAATGAAAGAGTTTGAATTTACACACCTGGAACTGAAAACGGGAGCCTCCTAGGTGTACGCGTTTGCGTATGACAGTGCGTCAAAATCCGAATATAAATAAATAGTATCACCTGAAACGCATGAAAGAAAACCTCATACGCTCTGCGTACCTGTAAATATGTATATAAACACCTAAATAATGTGTTTAAGTGGTTTTCAGTTATAATAAACGTATTTCAGTGTAATTTTGTCTGTCTAGACTCTCCTGGAGTATAGTAGACAGCAGAGAGATACGAGAAGCATAAGAAAACACCATGTAGTGGTGAGATATTTGCTTGTTGGCATACGCAGCTGCCAGACACCACTACCACAGTCAATCCTTTCCTCAAGGACGTTAGCTTTCCATCGTTACCAACGCCAGCTCGCTAGCTACTCGCTACAGTTTTTTATAGGTACGTCGACCGATGTGTCGGTCAATCGGTCCTAAGGGGTTAATGGGGTGGTGGGTGTTATTACAGTGCTTTGACTGTAAATATCAACAGTCATTTATGGTGTAGTGGATGTGTGGGTGTCAATACAGTGCTTGGACTGCAAATATCAACAATCATTCATGGGATGGTAGGTGTCATTACAGTATTTGGACTGTAAATATCAACAGTCATTCATGGGGTGGTGGATGTGTGGGTGTCATTTCCTTGCTTGGACTGTGAATATTAACAGACATTCATGGGGTGGTGGGTGTGTAGGTGTTATTACAATGCTTGGACTGTAAATATCAACGGTCATTGATGGGGTGGTGGGTGTGTGGGTATCAATACAGTACTTGGACTGTATATATCAACAGTCATTCATGGGGTCGTGGGTGTGAGGGTGTCATTACAGTGCTTGGACTACAAATATTAATAGTCATTCATGGGGTGGTGGGTGTGTGTGTGTTATTACAGTGCTTGGACCGTAAATATCAACAGTCATTTATGGAGTGGTGGACTGTAAATATCAACCATCATTAATGGGGTGGTGGGTGTCATTACAGTGCCTTGACTGTAAATATCAACAGTAATTCATGGGGTGGTGGATGTGTATGTGTCATTACAGTGCTTGGACTGTAAGTATCAACAGTCATTGATGGGGTTTTGGGTGACATTACAGTGCTTGGACTGTAAATATCAAACATCATTTATTCGGTGGTGGGTGTCATTACAGAGCTTTAACTGTAAATATCAACAGTCATTCATGGGTTGGTGGGTGTGTGTGTCATTACAGGTCTTGGACTGTAAATATCAACAGTCATTCATGAGGTGGTGGGTGTGTGTGTGTTATTACAGTGCTTGGACCGTAAATATCAACAGTCATTCATGAAGTGGTGGACTGTAAATATCAACCATCATTAATGGGGTGGTGGGTGTCATTACAGTGCCTTGACTGTAAATATCAATAGTTATTTATAGGGTGGTGGGTGTGAGGATATCATTACTGTGCTTGGTCTGTAAATATCAACTGTCATTCATGGGGTGTGTCGGTAACATTACAGTGCTTGTACTGTATATATCAACAGTCATTCATGGGTTGGTGGGTGTGGGTGTCATTACAGTGCTTGGACTGTAAATATCAACAGTCATTTATGGGGTGGTGGGTGTCATTACAGTGCTTAGACTGTAAATATCAACAGTCATACATGGGGTGGTGGGTGTGTATGTGTCATTACAGTGCTTGGACTGTAAGTATCAACAATCATTTATGGGGTTGTGGGTGTCATTACAGTGCTTGGACTGTAAATATCAACCGTCATTTATCGGGTGGTGTGTGTCATTACAGTGCTTTGACTGTAAATATAAACAGTCATTCATGGGTTGGTGGGTGCTTGTGTCATTACAGTGCTTGGACTGTAAATATCAACAGTCATTATTGGGGTGGTGGGTGTGTGTGTGTTATTACAGTGCTTGGACCGTAAATATCAACAGTCATTCATGGATGGGTGGACAGTAAATATCAACCATCATTAATGGGGTGGTGGGTGTCATTACAGTGCCTTGACTGTAAATATCAACAGTCATTCATGGGGTGGTTGATGTGTGGGTGTCATTACAGTGCTTGGACTGCATATATCAACAGTCATTCATGGAGTGGTGGGTGTCATTACAGTGCCTTGACTGTAAATATCAACAGTCATTCATGGGGTGGTAGATGTGTGGGTGTCATTACAGTGCTTGGACTGTAAATATTAACAGACATTTATAGGCTAGTGTGTGTTTGTGTCATTACAATGCTTGGACTGTAAATATCAATGGTCATTGATAGGGTGGTGTGTGTGTGGGTTTCATTACAGTGCTTAGACTGTATATATCAACAGTCATTCATGGGGTTGTAGGTGTGAGGGAGTCATTACAGTGCTTGGACAACAAATATCAATAGTCATTCATAGGGTGGTGGGTGTGAGGGTGTCATTACAATGCTTGGACTGTTAATATCAACAGTCATTTATGGGATGGTTGGTGTCATTATTGTGCTTGGACTGTAAATATCAAAAGTCATTCATTGGGTGGTGGGTGTGTGGGTGTTCTTACAGTGCTTGGACTGTAAACATCAACAGTCATTTATGGGGTGGTGGGGGTGTTGGTGTCATTACAGTGCTTTGATTGTAAATATCAACAGTCATACATGGGGTGGTGGGTGTGTATGTGTCATTACAGTGCTTGGACTGTAAGTATCAACAGTCATTTATGGGGTTGTGGGTGTCATTACAGTGCTTGGACTGTAAATATCAACAGTCATTCATGGGTTGGTGGGTGTGTGTGTTATTACAGTGCTTGGACCGTAAATATCAACAGTCATTCATGGAGTGGTGGACTGTAAATATCAACCATCATTAATGGGGTGGTGGGTGTCATTACAGAGCCTTGACTGTAAATATCAACAGTCATTCATGGGGTGGTGGATGTGTAGGTGTCATTACAGTGCTTGGACTACAAACATCAATAGTCATTTATAGTGTGGTGGGTGTGAGGATGTCATTACAGTGCTTGGTCTGTAAATATCAACTGTCATTCATTGAGTGTGTCGGTAACATTACAGTGCTTGTTCTGTATATATCAACAGTCATTAATGGGTTGGTGGGTGTGGGTGTCATTACAGTGCTTGGACTGTAAATATCAACAGTCATTCATGGGGTGGTGAGTGTGAGGGTGTCATTACAGTGCTTGGATTATAAATATCAATAGTAATTCATAGGGTGTTGGGTGTGAGGGTGTCATTACAGTGCTTAGACTGTAAATATCAACAGTCATACATGGGGTGGTGGGTGTGTATGTGTCATTACAGTGCTTGGACTGTGTAAGGGAATAGGCAAACGGGCAATAAGTAAGTAATTACTTGTATGGGTTCGAACTAATGGATGGCGTTTTCAAGTTCATTTCGAGCTACATCCGAGTTATCTTGGAGTTTCTTGTGCATCCCATTCCTCACTAGACTCGCAACCTCCAAACACGACGGTAAGACCATTCCGTGATGTTATATTGGTATTGTGAAGTGAAACTTATTTACTGTGTTTCTCCAGAATAACTTTAGTTTTCTGAGTGCTTTTTGTTTAAGTTTGCGTGTCATCCGTGACTCATTGATTAATAGTGGGACTGTGCTAATTATTATTACTGTGATTTTTAACATTGGAGGCGGGATCCTACCCTCGTCAAGGGCCGGGCGAGAGAGGCATCCTGTACCTGATTTCCTGTACTCCTGTATGTTTTGTGGAAGTGACCCCCTCAACCTTGTGGTGCGATATCCCCTGCCAGTGGAGTCCGTGGTGGAGAGTGTGAGGCCCAGAGCCGGTGAGGTGATAGCAGACGCGAGCTGGTGTGGCCAGTAGAGCACCTCCAAACAGTCTCCGTAACCGTGTGGCTGGTGTTAGTGCCGTACGCCTGTACGTGTAATGACAGGGAAGGGCTCTGGCAGGGAGTTGATTTAATGTATATTCCAAGATTAATGTTGTGGGGGACACCTCTGATATGTATGTTATCCAATATATATATTGTAAATAAATGTATATAGTTTTCTCCTCGTTTCCCTCAGCCTCAGATTGGTGAGAACTCAAATAAGATAAAAGATCCTGGTTATTACTTTACAGTGTCACTACAGTGCTTGGACTGTAAATATCAACAGTCATTCATGGGATAGTAGGTGTGTGGGTGTCATTACACTGCTTGGACTGTAAATATCAACAGTCATTGTGAGTGGTGGGAGTGTGGTCGTCATTACAGTGATAGGATTGTAAATATCAGCAGTCATTCATTGTGTTGTGGGTGTGTGTATGTCATTACAGAGCTTGTACTGTAAATATCAACAGTCATTCTTGGGGTGGTGGGTGTTTGGGTGTCATTACAGTGCTTAGACTGTAAATATCAACAGTAATTCATGCTGTGGTTGGAGTTTGGGTGTCATTACAGTGCTTGGACTGTAAATATTAACAATCATTCATGGGTGGTTGGTATGTGGGTGTCATTACAGTGCTTGGAATGTAAAAATTAACAGTCATTCATAGGGTGGTAGGTGTGTGTGTGTCATTACAGTTCTTGGACTGTAGTTATCAACAGTCATTCATTGGATTGTGGGTCTCTGGGTATCATTACAATGATAAGACTGTAAATATCAACAGTCATTCATGGGGTGGTGGTAGTGTGGGTATCATTACAGTGCTTTGACTGTAAATATCAACTGTCATTCATAGTGTGGTGGGTTTGTGGGTGTCATTACTGTGCATGGACGGTAAATATTAACAGTCATTCATGGGGTGGTTATTGTCATTACAGTACTTGGACTGTAAATATCAACAGTCATTCATGGGGTGGTAAGTGTGTGGGTGTCATTACAGTGCTTGGACTATAAATATCAATCATCATTCATGGGGTGGTGGGTGTCATTACAGTGCTTGTACTGTAAATATCAACATTCATTCATAGGCTGGTGGGTGTGTGGGTGTCATTACAGGGCTTTGACTGTAAATATCAATAGTCATTTATGGGGTGTTGGGGGTGTGGGTGTCATTAGAGTGCTTGGACTTTAAATATCAACAGTTATTCATGGGGTGCTGGGTGTGTGGGTGTCATTACAGTGCTTGGACTGTAAATATTAACAGTCAATCACGGGGTGGTGGGTGTGTGTGTTTCAATACAGTGCTTGGACTGTAAATATCAACAGTCTTTCATGGGGTGCTTGGTGTGTGGTAGTTATTACAGAGCTTGGACTGCAAATATCAACAGCCATTCATATGTTGGTGTATGTGTGGGTGTCATTACAGCGCATGGACTGTAAATAGCAAAAGTAATTCACGTTGTGGTGGGTTTGTGGGTATCATTACAGTGCTTGGCCTGTAAATATCAAGAGTCATTCATGGGGTGGTGGTTGTATGGGTAACATTACATGTTTGGACGGTAAATATCAACAGTCATTCATTGGTGTGTGGGTGTAATTACAGTGCTTGGACTGTAAGTATCAACTGTCATTCATTGGGTGGTGGGTATGTGGGTTCCATTACATTGCCTGGACATTAAATATCAACAGTCATTAATGGGGTGGTGGGTGTGTTGGTGTCAGTACAGTGAGTGGATAGTTAATATCAACAGTCAATCATGGGGTGTGTGGGTTTCATTATAGTGATTGTACTGTAAATATCAACATTAATTAATGGGGTTGTAGGTGTGATTACAGTGCTTGGACTGAAAATATCAACAGTCATTCATGAGGTGGTGGGTGTGTGGGTGTCATTACAGAGGTTTGACTGTAAATACCAACAGTCATTCAAGGAGTTGTGGGTTTGTGTGTGTCATTACAGAGCTCGGAGTGTCAACATCAACAGTCATTAATCGGGTGGTGGGGGTGTGGGTGTCATTACAGTGCTAAGACTGTAAACATCAACCATCATTCATGGAGTTGTGGGTGTGAGGGTGTCATTACAGAGCTTGAACTGTAAATATCAACAGTCATTCTTGGGGTTATGGGTGTGTGGGTAACATTACAGAGGTTTGACTGTAAATACCAACAGTCATTCATGGGGTGGTGGGGGTGTGGGTGTTATTACAGTGCTTGGACTGAAATATTAACAGTTATTCATTGGGTGGTGGTGTGTGAGTGTCATTACAGTGCATGGACTATAAATATCAATGGTCATTAATAGGGTGGCTGGTGTGTGGGTCTCATTACTTTGCATGGAATGTAAATATCAACATCATTTATGGGGTGGTGGGTGTGTGGGTGTCATTACAGTGTTTGGATTGTAAATATCAACAGTCATTAATGGGGTGGTGAATGAGTGGGTGCTTGGACAGCAAATATTAATGGTAATTTATGGGGTGGTAGGTGTGTGGGTGTCATTACAGTGCTTGGACTGTAAATATCAACAGTTATTCATTGGGTGGTGAATGTCATTACAGTGCTTGGACTGTATATATCAACAGTCATTCATGGAGTATTGGGTGTGTGGGTGTCATGACATTGCTTGGACTGTAAATATCAACAGATATTCATAACGTGGTGGGTGTGTGGGTATCATTACAATGCTTGGACTGTAAATATCAAATGTCATTGATGGGGTTGGAGATGTGTGGGTGTCATTACAGTGCTTGGACTATAAATATCAACAGTCATTCAATGGGTGGTGGGTGTGTGGGTGTCATTACACTGTTTGGACTATAAATATCAATGGTCATTAATAGGGTGTTGGGTGTGTGAGTATCATTACAGTGCTTAGACTGTAAATATTAACAGTCATTCATAGGGTGGATGGTGTGTGAGTGTCATTACAGTGTTTGGACTGTAAATATCAACAGTCATTCATGGGGTGGTTGGTGTGTAGGTCTCATTACAATGCTTGGAATGTAAATATCAACAGTCAGTCATGGAGTGGATGATGTGTGAGTGTCATTACATTGCTTAGACTGTAAATATCACCAGTCATTCATGAGGTGGTCAGTGTGTAGGTGTCAATACAGTGCTTGGATTGTAAATATCTACAGTTATGCATGGGGTTGTCAGTGTGTGGGTGTTAATACAGTGCTTGGATTGTAAATATCAACAGTCATTTATGGGGTGGTGGGTGTGTGGGTTTCATTACAGTTCTAGGACTGTAAATACAAAAGTCATTCCTGGCATGATTGGTGTGTGGGTGTCATTACACTGCTTTAACTGTAAGTATCAACAGTCATTCATGGGGTGGTGTGTGTGTGGGTTTCATTTCAGTGCTTTAACTGTAAATATCAACAGTCATTTATGGGATGGGGAGTGTCATTGCAGTGCTTGGACTGTAAATATCAAGTCATTCATGGGGTGGTGGGTGTTTGGGTGTCATTACAGTACTTGGACTGTAAATATCAACAGTCATTCATGGGGTGGTGGCTGTGGGGGTGTCATTACAGTGCTTGGACTCTAAATATCAACCATCTTTCATGGGATAGTGGGTGTTTGGGTATCATTATTGTACTTAGACTGTAAATATCAACAGCTATTAATGGGATGGTGGGTGTGTGGATGTCATTACAGTGATTGGACTGTAAATATCAACAGACATACATGGGGTGGTGGGTGTATGGGTGTCATTACAGTGATTGGTCTGTAAATACCTACAGTCATTCATTTAGTGGCGGGTGTAGGGTGTCATTACAGTGCTTGGACTGTGATTATCAACTGTCATTCATGGGTTGTTGGGTGTGTGGGTGTCATTACAGTGCTTGGAGTGTAAATATCAACAGTCATTTATGGGATGGTGGGTGTGTGTGTCATTATAGTGCTTGGACTTTAAATATCAACAGTCATTCATGGGTTGGTAGGTGTTATTACAGTGCTTGGACTGTAAATATCAACAGTCATTTAAATGGTGGTGGGTGTGTGGGTGTCATTACAGTGCTTGGAGTGTAAATATCAACAGTTATTCATGGAATGTTGGGTGTGTCGGTGTCATTACAGTGATTGGACTGTAAATATCAACAGTCATTCATGGGGTGGATTTTGTTTGGGTGTCATTACAGTGCTTTGACTGTAAATATTAACAGTTATTCATAGGGTGGATGGTGTGTGAGTGTCATTACAGTGCATGGTCTGTAAATATCAACAGATATTCAATTAGCGGTGGGTGTAGGGGTGTCATTACAGTTCTCGGACTGTGAATATCAACCGTCATTCATGGGGTGGTGGTTGTGTGTGTTGCATTACAGTGCTTGGAGTGTAAATATCAACAGTCATTTATGGGATGGTGTGTGTGTGTGTCATTACAGTGCTTGGACTTTAAATATCAACAGTCATTCATGGAATAGTGGGTGTTATTACAGTGCTTAGACTGTAAATATCAACAGTCATTCATGGTATAGTAAGTGTGTTGGTGTTATTACAGTGCTTGGACTGTTAATATCAACAGACATTTATGGGGTGGTGGGTGTGTTGGTCTTATTACAGTGCTTGGACTATAAATATCAATGGTCATTAATGGGTTGGTGGATGTGTGGGTGTCATTACAGTGCTAGGACTGTAAATATCAACAGTCATTCATGGGGTGGATTTTGTTTGGGTGTCATTACAGTGCTTTGACTGTAAATATTAACAGTTATTCATAGGGTGGATGGTGTGTGAGTGTCATTACCGTGTTTGGAATGTAAATATCAACAGTCATTCATGGGGTGGTGGGTGTGTGTGTCATTATAGTGCTTGGACTTTAAATATCAACAGTCATTCATGGGTTGGTAGGTGTTATTACAGTGCTTGGACTGTAAATATCAACAGTCATTTAAATGGTGGTGGGTGTGTGGGTGTCATTACAGTGCTTGGAGTGTAAATATCAACAGTTATTCATGGAATGTTGGGTGTGTCGGTGTCATTACAGTGATTGGACTGTAAATATCAACAGACATTCATGGGGTGGTAGGTGTGTGGGTGTCATTACAGTGCATGGTCTGTAAATATCAACAGATATTCATTTAGCGGTGGGTGTAGGGGTGTCATTACAGTTCTCGGACTGTGAATATCAACCGTCATTCATGGGGTGGTGGTTGTGTGTGTTGCATTACAGTGCTTGGAGTGTAAATATCAACAGTCATTTATGGGATGGTGTGTGTGTGTGTCATTACAGTGCTTGGACTTTAAATATCAACAGTCATTCATGGAATAGTGGGTGTTATTACAGTGCTTGGACTGTAAATATCAACAGTCATTCATGGTATAGTAAGTGTGTTGGTGTTATTACAGTGCTTGGACTGTTAATATCAACAGACATTTATGGGGTGGTTGGTGTGTTGGTCTTATTACATTGCTTGGACTATAAATATCAATGGTCATTAATGGGTTGGTGGATGTGTGGGTGTCATTACAGTGCTAGGACTGTAAATATCAACAGTCATTCATGGGGTGGATTTTGTTTGGGTGTCATTACAGTGCTTTGACTGTAAATATTAACAGTTATTCATAGGGTGGATGGTGTGTGAGTGTCATTACCGAGTTTGGAATGTAAATATCAACAGTCATTCATGGGGTGGTTGGTGTGTAGGTCTCACTACATTGCTTGGAATGTAAATATCAACAGTCAGTCATGGAGTGGATGGTGTGTGAGTGTCATTACAGTGCTTAGACTGTAAATATCACCACTCATTTATGAGGAGGTCAGTGTGTGAGTGTCAATACAGTGCTTGGATTGTAAATATCAACAGTTATGCATATGGTTGTCAGTGTGTGGGTGTTAATACAGTGCTTGGAGTGTAAATATCAACAGTCATTTATGGGATGGTGTGTGTGTGTGTCATTACAGTGCTTGGACTTTAAATATCAACTGTCATTCATGGAATAGTGGGTGTCATTACAGTGCCTGGACTGTAAATATCAACAATCATTCATGGTGTGGTGGGTGTGAAGGTGTAATTACAGATCTTGGACTGTAAATATTAAGTCATTAATGTGGTGGTAGATGTGTGGGTGTCATTACAGTGCTTGGACTATAAATATCAATGGTCATTAATGGGGTGGTGGATGTGTGGGTGTCATTCCAGTGCTAGGACTGTAAATATCAAGAGTCATTCATGGGGTGCAGTGTGTGGGTGTCAATACAGTGATTGGATTGTAAATATCAACAGTCATTCATGGGGTGGTAGATGTGTGGGTGTCATTACAGTGCTTGGATTGTAAATATCAACAGTCATTCATAGGTTGGTCGGAGTGTGTGTCATTACAGTGCTTAGACTGTAAATATCAAGAGTCATTTAAAGGGTGGTGGGTGTGTAGGTGTAATTACAGTTCTTGGAGTGTAAATATCAAGTCATTCATAGGGTGGTGGATGTCATTACAGTGCTTGGACTGTAAATATCAACAACCATTTATGGGGTGGTGGGTGTGTGAGTGTCATTACAGTGATTGGACTGTCAATATCAACAGACATTCATGGGTTGGTGGGTGTGTGGGTGTCATTTCAGTTCTTGGACTGTAAATATCAACAGTCATTCAAGGGGTGGTGGGTTGTTGGTGTCATTACAGTGTTTGGATTGTAAATATCAACAGTTATTCATTGGGTGGTGGGTGTGTGGGTGTCATTACAGTGCTTGGACTGTAAATATCATCTGTCATTCATGGGGTGTGTCGGTGACATTACAGTGCTTGGACTGTAAATATCAACTGTTATTCATGGGGTGTGCCGGTGACATTACAGTGCTTGTACTGTAAATAACAACAGTCATTCATGGGTTGGTGTGTGTGTCATTACTGTGCTTGGACTGTAGATTTCAACTGTCATTCATGGGGTGTGTCGGTGACATTACAGTGCTTGTACTGTAATTATCAACAGCAATTCATGGGGTGGCGGGTGTGTGGGTGTCATTACAGTAATTGGACTGTAAGTATCAACAGACATTTATTGGGTGGTGGGTGTGTGGATGTCATTACAGTGCTTAATCTGTAAATATCAACAGTTATTCATTTAGTGGTGGATGTAGGGGTGTCATTACAGTGCTTGGACTGTGAATATCAACCGTCATTCATGGGGTGGTGGGTGTGTGGGTGTCATTACAATGCTTGGACTGTAAATATCAACTGTCATTCATGAGGTTGGGGGTGTGTGGGTGTCATTACAGTGCTTGGACTGTAAATATCAACAGTCATTGATTAAGTGGTGGGTGTGTGGGAGTCATTACAATGCTTGTACTATAAATATCAATAGTCATTAATGTGGTATTGGGTGTGTGGGGGTCATTACAGTGCTTGGACTGTAAATATTAACAGTCATTCATTGGGTGGATGGTGCGTGAGTGTCATTACAATGTTTGGAACGTAAATATCGATAGTCATTCATGGGATGGTTGGTGTGTAGGTCTCATTACAGTGCTTGGAATATAAATATCAACAGTCATTCATGGTGTGGATGGTGTGTGAGTGTCATTACAGAGCTTAGACTGTAAATATCACCAGTCATTCATGATCTGGTCAGTGTGTGGGTGTTAATACAATTCTTGGACTGTAAATATCAACTGTCATTCATGGTGTGTGTGGGTGCTATTACAGAGCTTGGACTCTAAATATCAACAGTCATTCTTAGGTTGGTGGGGGGGGGTGTCATTACAGTGCCTGGACTGTAAATATCAACAATCATTCATGGGGTGGTGGGTGTGTAGGTGTAAGTACAGATCTTGGACCATAAATATCAAGTCGTTAATGGGGTAGTTGATGTATGCGTGTAAGTTCTGTGCTTGGACTGTTAATATCAACAGTCATTCATGGGGTGGTGGGTGTATGAGGGTCATGACAGTGCTTGGACTATAAATATCAACAATCATTCATGGGGTGGTGGGTGTGTGGGTTTCATTACAGTGCTAAGACTGTAAATATCAAAAGTTATTCATGGCATGATTGGTGTGTGGGTGTCATTACAGCGCTTTAACTGTAAGTATCAACAGTCATTCATGGGGTAATGTGTGTATGGGTGTCATTTCAGTGCTTTGACTGTAAATATCAACAGTCATTTATGGGGGAGGGAGTGTCATTGCAATGCTTGGACTGTAAATATCAAGTCATTCATGGGGTGGTGGGTGTGTGGATGTCATTACAGTGCTTGGTCTATAAATATATACTGTCTTTTATGGAGTGGTGGGTGTTTGTGTGTCATTACAGTGGTTGGACTGTAAATATCAACAGTCATTCATGGGGTGGTGGGTGTGTGGGTGTTATTACATTGCTTGGACTGTAAATATCAACAATCATTCATGGGGTGTTGCGTGTGTGGGTGTCATTACAGTGCTTGGACTGTACACATCAACAGTTAATCATGGGGTGGTGGGTGTGTTTGTGTCATTACAGTGCTTGGACTGTAAAAAATCAACAGTCATTCATGGGTGGTGGATGTATAGGTATCATTTCTGTTCTTGGACTGTAAATATCAACAGTCATTCATAAGGTGGTGGGTTTTTGGGTGTCATTACAGTTCTTGGAATGTAAATATCAACAGTCATTAATTGGGTTGTGGTTTTGTGGGTGTCATTCCTGTGCTTGGACTGTGAATATCAACAGTCATTCATGGGGTGGTGGGTGTGTGGGTGTCATTACAGTGCTTGGACTATAAATAACAACCATCATTTATTGGGTGGTGGGTATGTGGGTGTCATTAGAGTGCTTGGACTGTAAATATCAACAGTCATTTATGGGATGTGTGGGTGTGATTACAGTGCTTGGACTAAATATCAACAGTCTTTCATGGGGATGGTGGGTGTCATTTCAGTGCCTGGTGTGTAAATATCAACATTCATTCATAAGTGGTGGGTGTCATTACATTGCTTGGACTGTAAATATTAACAGTCATTCATGGGGTGGTGTGTGTGAGGGTGTCATTACAGTGCTTGGCCTTTAAATATTAACAGTCATTCATAAGGTGGATGGTGTGTGAGTGTCATTACAGTGCTTGGACTGTAAATATCAACAGTCATTTATGGGTTGGTATGTGTGTGGGGGTCATTACTGTGCTTAGACTGTAAATATCAATAGTCAATCATGGGGTGGTCAGTGTGTGGGTGTCAATACAGTGATTGGATTGTAAATATCAACAGTCATTCATGGGGTGGTAGATGTGTGGGTGTCATTACAGTGCTTGGATTGTAAATATCAACAGTCATTCATAGGTTGGAGGGAGTGTGTGTCATTACAGTGCTTGGACTGTAAATATCAACAGTCATTTAAGGGGTGGTGGGTGTGTAGGTGTAATTACAGTTTTAGGAGTGTAAATATCATCATTCATGGGGTGGTAGGTTTCATTACAGTGCGTGGACTGTAAATATCAACAACCATTTATGGGGTGGTGGGTGTGTGGGTGTCATTACAGTGCTTGGACTATAAATAACAACCATCATTTATGGGGTGGTGGGTGTGTGGGTGTCATTACAGTGCTTTGACTGTAAATATCAACAGACATTCATGGGGTTGTGGTTGTGTGGGTGTCATTACACTGCTTGGACTGTAAATATCAACAGTCATTCATGGGTTGGTGGGTGTGTGGGTGTCATTACAATGCTTGGACTGTAAATATCAACAGTCATTCAAGGGGTGGTGGGTTGTTGGTGTCATTACAGTGCTTGGATTGTAAATATCAACAATCATTCATTGGGTGGTGGGTGTTTGGGTGTCATTACAGTGCTTGGACTGTAAATATCAACTGTCATTCATGGGGTGTGTCAGTGACATTACAGTGCTTGGACTGTAAATATCAACTGTCATTCATGGGGTGTGTCGGTGACATTACAGTGCTTGTACTGTAAATATCAACAGTCATTCATGGGTTGGTGTGTGTGTGTCATTACAGTGCTTGGACTGTAAATTTCAACTGTCATTCATGGGGTGTGTTGGTGACATTTCAGTGCTTGTACTGTAAATATCAACAGCTATTTATGGGGTGGTGGGTGTGTGGGTGTTATTACAGTAATTGGACTGTAAAAATCAACAGCCATTTATGGGGTGGTGGGTGTATGGGTGTCATTAAAGTAATTGGACTGTAAATATTAACAGACATTCATTGGGTGGTGGGTGTGTGGGTGTCATTACAGTGCTTAATCTGTAAATATCAACAGTTATTCTTTTAGTGGTGGGTGTAGGGGTGTCATTACAGTGCTTGGACTGTGAATATTAACCATCATTCTTGGGGTTGGGGGTGTGGGGGTGTCATTACAGTGTTTGGACTGTAAATATCAACAGTCATTCATTAAGTGGTGGGTGTGTGGGAGTCATTACAATGCTTGTACTATAAATATCAATAGTCTTTAATAGGGTGATGGGTGTTTGGGTATCATTACAGTGCTTGGACTGTAAATATTAACAGTCATTCATGGGGTGGATGGTGTGTGAGTGTCATTACAGTGTTTGGACTGTAAATATCGATAGTCATTCATGAGGTAGTTGGTGTGTAGGTCTCATTACAGAGCTTGGAATATAAATATCAACAGTCATTCATGGGGTGGATGGTGTGTGAGTGTCATTACAGAGCTTAGACGGTAAATATCACCAGTCATTCATGGGGTTGTCAGTGTGTGGGTATCAATACAGTGCTTGGATTGTAAATATCAACAGTTATTCATGGGGTTGTCAGTGTGTGGGTGTTAATACAATGCTTGGACTGTAAATATCAACTGTCATTCATGGTGTGTGTGGGTGCTATTACAGAGCTTGGACTCTAATTATCAACAGTCATTCTTAGGTTGGTGGGGGGTAGGGGTGTCATTACAGTGCCTGGACTGTAAATATCACCAATCATTCATGGGGTGGTGGGTGTGTAGGTGTAAGTACAGATCTTGGACCATAAATATCAAGTCATTCATGGGGTAGTGGATGTATGCGTGTCAGTACTATGCTTGGACTGTTAATATCAACAGTCATTCATGGGGCGTTGGGTGTATGAGTGTCATGACAGTGCTTGGACTGTAAATATAAACAGTCATTCTTGGGGTGGTGGTTGTGTGGGTTTCATTACACTGCTAGGACTGTAAATATCAAAAGTTATTCATGGCATGATTGGTGTGTGGGTGTCATTACAGCACTTTAACTGTATGTATCAACAGTCATTTATGTTGTGGTGTGTGTATGGGTGTCATTTCAGTGCTTTGACTGTAAATATCAACAGTCATTTATGGGGAGGGGAGTGTCATTGCAATGCTTGGACTGTAAATATCAAGTCATTCATGGGTGGTGGGTGTGTGGATGTCATTACAGTGCTTGGACAGTAAATATCAATAGTCATTCATGGAGTGGTGGGTGTGTGGGTGTCATTACAGTGCTTGGAGAGTAAATATCAACAGTCATTCATTGAGTGTTGGGTGTATAGGTGTCATTACAGTGCTTGGACTTTAAATATCAACAGTAATTTATGGGTTGGTGGGTGTGTGGGTGTCATTACAGTGCTTTTTACTGTAAATATCAGCAGTCATTCATATGGCAGGGGTTGTGTGTGTCATTACAGTGTTTGGACTGTAAATATCAAGAGCCATTCATGGGGTGGTGGGTGTTGGGGTGTCATTACAGTGCTTGGTCTGTAAATATCAACTGTCTCTTATGGAGTGGTGGGTGTTTGTGTGTCATTACAGTGGTTGGACTGTAAATATCAATAGTTATTCATGGGGTGTTGGGTGTGTGGGTGTCATTCCTGTGCTTGGACTATGAATATCCCCAGTCATTCATGGGGTAGTGGGTGTGTGGGTGTCATTACATTGCTTGGACTGTAAATTTCAACAATCATTTATGGGGTGGTGGGTGTGTGGGTGTCATTAGAGTGCTTCGACTGTAAATATGAACAGTCATTCATGAGGTGGATGGTGTGTGAGTGTCATTACTGTGCTTGGACTGTAAATATCAACAGTCATTTATGGGTTGGTATGTGTGTGGGTGTCATTACTGTGCTTAGACTGTAAATATCAACAGTCAATCATGGGGGGGTCAGTGTGTGGGTGTCAATACAGTGATTGGATTGTAAATATCAACAGTCATTCATGGGGTAATAGATGTGTGGGTGTCATTACAGTGCTTGGACTGTAAATATCAACAGTCATTCAAGGAGTGGTGGGTTGTTGGTGTCATTACAGTGCTTGGATTGTAAATATCAACAGTCATTCATTGGGTGGTGGGTGTGTGGGTGTCATTACAGTGATTGGACAGTAAATATCAACTTTCATTCATGGGGTGTGTCGGTGACATTACAGTGCTTGGACTGTAAATATCAACTGTCATTCATGGGGTGTGTCGGTGACATTACAGTGCTTGTACTGTAAATATTAACAGTCATTCATGGGTTGGTGTGTGTGTGTCATTACAGTGCTTGGACTGTAAATTTCAACTGTCATTCATGGGGTGTGTTGGTGACATTACAGCGCTTGTACTGTAAATATCAACAGCCATTCATGGGGTGGTGGGTGTGTGGGTGTCATTACAGTAATTTGACTGTAAATATCAAGAGACATTAATGGGGTGGTGGGTGTGTGGGTGTCATTACAGTGCTTAATCTGTAAATATCAACAGTTATTCATTTAGTGGTGGGTGTAGGGGTGTCATTACAGTGCTTGGACTGTATATATCAACCATCATTTATGGGGTGGTGGGTGTGTGGGTGTCATTACAGTGCTTGGACTATAAATAACAACCATCATTTATGGGGTGGTGGGTGTGTGGGTGTCATTAGAGTGCTTCGACTGTAAATATGAACAGTCATTCATGAGGTGGATGGTGTGTGAGTGTCATTACTGTGCTTGGACTGTAAATATCAACAGTCATTTATGGGTTGGTATGTGTGTGGGTGTCATTACTGTGCTTAGACTGTAAATATCAACAGTCAATCATGGGGGGGTCAGTGTGTGGGTGTCAATACTGTGATTGGATTGTAAATATCAACAGTCATTTATCGGGTAATAGATGTGTGGGTGTCATTACAGTGCTTGGATTGTAAATATCAACAGTCATTCAAGGGGTGGTAGGTTTGTAGGTGTAATTACAGTTCTTGGAGTGTAAATATCAAGTCATTCATGGGGTGGTGGGTGTCATTACAATGCTTGGACTGTAAATTTCAACAACCATTTATGGGGTAGTGGGTGTGTGGGTATCATTACAGTGATTGGACTGTAAATATCAACATACATTTATGGGGTGGTGGGTGTGTGGGTGTCATTACAGTGCTTTGACTGTAAATATCAATAGTCATTCATGGGAAGGTGGGTGTGTGGGTGTCATTACAGTGCTTGGACTGTAAATATTAACAGTCTTTTATGGGGTGGTGGGTGTGTGGGTTATATTACACTGATTGGACTGTAAATACTAACCATCATTCATGGGGTTGTGGTTGTGAGGGTGTCATTACAGTGCTTGGACTGTAAATATCAACAGTCATTCATGGGTTGGTGGGTGTGTGGTTGTCATTACAATGCTTGGACTGTAAATATCAACAGTCATTCAAGGGGTGGTGGGTTGTTGGTGTCATTACAGTGCTTGTATTGTAAATATCAACAGTCATTCATTGGGTGGTGGGTGTGTGGGTGTCATTACAGTGATTGGACTGTAAATATCAACTTTCATTCATGGGGTGTGTCGGTGACATTACAGTGCTTGGACTGTAAATATCAACTGTCATTCATGGGGTGTGTCGGTGACATTACAGTGCTTGTACTGTAAATATTAACAGTCATTCATGGGTTGGTGTGTGTGTGTCATTACAGTGCTTGGACTGTAAATTTCAACTGTCATGAATGGGGTGTGTTGGTGACATTACAGTGCTTGTACTGTAAATATCAACAGCCATTCATGGGGTGGTGGGTGTGTGGGTGTCATTACAGTAATTTGACTGTAAATATCAAGAGACATTAATGGGGTGGTGGGTGTGTGGGTGTCATTACAGTGCTTAATCTGTAAATATCAACAGTTATTCATTTAGTGGTGGGTGTAGGGGTGTCATTACAGTGCTTGGACTGTGAATATCAACCATCATTCATGGGGTGGTGGGTGTGTGGGCGTCATTACAATGCTTGGACGGTAAATATCAACTGTCATTCATGGGGTTGGGGGTGTGTGGGTGTCATTACAGTGCTTGGACTGTAAATATCAACAGTCATTCATTAAGTGGTGAGTGTGTGGGAGTCATTATAATGCTTGTACTATAAATATCAATAGTCATTAATGGGGTGTTTGGTGTGTGGGTGGCATTACAGTGCTTGGACTATAAATATTAACAGTCATTCATGGGGTGGATGGTGTGTGAGTGTCATTACAGTGTTAGGATTGTAAATATCAACAGTTATTCATGTTGTTGTCAGTGTGTGGGTGTTAATACAATGTTTGGACTGTAAATATCAACTGTCATTCATGGTGTGTGTTGGTGCTATTACATAGCTTGGACTCTAAATATCAACAGTCATTCTTAGGTTGTTGGGAGAGGGGAGTGTCATTACTGTGCCTGGACTGTAAATATCAACAATCATTCATGGGGTGGTGGGTGTGTAGGTGTAACTACAGATCTTAGACCGTAATTATCAAGTCATTCATGGGGTAGTGGATGTATGTGTGTCAGTACTGTGCTTGGACAGTATATATAAACAGTCATTCATAGGGTGATGGGTGAGTTGGTGTCATTACAGGGCTTGGAATGTAAATATCAAAAGTCATTCATGGGGTGGTGGGTGTGTGGGTGTCATGACAGTGCTTGGACTGTAAATATCAACAGTCATTCTTGGGGTGGTGATGTGTGGGTTTCATTACACTGCTAGGACTGTAAATATCAAAAGTTATTCATGGCATGATTGGTGTGTGGGTGTCATTACAGCGCTTTAACTGTATGTATCAACAGTCATTTATGTTGTGGTGTGTGTATGGGTGTCATTTCAGTGCTTTGACTGTAAATATCAACAGTCATTTATGGGGAGGGGAGTGTCATTGCAATGCTTGGACTGTAAATATCAAGTCATTCATGGGTGGTGGGTGTGTGGATGTCATTACAGTGCTTAGACAGTAAATATCAATATTCATTCATGGAGTGGTGGGTGTGTGGGTGTCATTACAGTGCTTGGAGAGTAAATATCAACAGTCATTCATTGAGTGTTGGGTGTATAGGTGTCATTACAGTGATTGGACTTTAAATATCAACAGTAATTTATGGGTTGGTGGGTGTGTGGGTGTCATTACAGTGCTTGGACTGTAAATATCAGCAGTCATTCATATGGCAGGGGTTGTGTGTGTCATTACAGTGTTTGGACTGTAAATATCAAGAGCCATTAATGGGGTGGTGGGTGTTGGGGTGTCATTACAGTGCTTGGTCTGTAAATATCAACTGTCTCTTATGGAGTGGTGGGTGTTTGTGTGTCATTACAGTGGTTGGACTGTAAATATCAACTGTTATTCATGGGGTGGTGGGTGTGTGGGTGTCATTCCTGTGCTTGGACTATGAATATCCCCAGTCATTTATGGGGTAGTGGGTGTATGGGTGTCATTACATTGCTTGGACTGTAAATATCAACAATCATTTATGGGGTGTTTGGTGTGTGGGTGTCATTACAGTGCTTGGACTGTAAACATCAACAGTTAATCATAAGGTAGTGGGTGTGTGGGTCACAGGGTGTCATTACAGTGCTTGGACTGTAAATATCAACAGTCATTCATGGGTGGTGGATGTATAGGCATCATTTCTGTGCTTGGACTGTAAATATCAACAGTCATTCACAGGGTGGTGGTTTTTTTGGGGACATTACAGTGCTTGGAATGTAAATATCAACAGTCATTCATGGGGTTGTGTTTGTGTGGGTGTCATTTCTTTGCTTGGACTGTGAATATCAACAGTCATTCATGGGGTGGTGGGTTTGTGGGTGTCATTACAGTGCTTGGACTATAAATATCAACCATCATTTATGGGGTGGTGGGTGTGTGGGTGTCATTAGAGTGCTTGGACTGTAAATATCAACAGTCATTCATGGGATGTGTGGGTGTGATTACAGTGCTTAAACTAAATATCAACAATCATTCATGGGGATGGTGGGTGTCATTTCAGTGCTTGGTGTGTAAATATATCAACAGTCATTCATGGGTGGCAGGTGTCATTACATTGCTTGGACTGTAAATATCAACAGTCATTCATGGGGTGGTGGGTGTGTGGGTGTCATTACATTGCTTGGCCTGTCATTAATTTGGTGGTGGGTTTTTGGGTGTCATTACAGTGATTATACTGTAAATATCAACCATCATTCTTTTGGTGGTAGGTGTGTGGGTGTCATTACAGTGCTCAGATTGACAATATTAACAGTCAATTATGGAGTGGTGGGTGTCATTAGAGTACTTGGACTAAAAATATTAACAGTTATTCATAAGGTTGTGGGTGTGTGGATGACATTACAGTGCTTGGACTAAAAATATTAACAGTCTTTCATGGGGTGGTGGGTGTGAGGGTGTTATTACAGTGTTTTGATTGTCAATATCAACTGTCATTCATGGGGTGTGTCGGTGACATTACAGTGCTTGGACTGTAAATATCAACTGTTATTCATGGGGTGTGCCGGTGACATTACAGTGCTTGTACTGTAAATAACAACAGTCATTCATTGGTTGGTGTGTGTGTCATTACTGTGCTTGGACTGTAGATTTCAACTGTCATTCATGGGGTGTGTCGGTGACATTACAGTGCTTGTACTGTAATTATCAACAGCAATTCATGGGGTGGCGGGTGTGTGGGTGTCATTACAGTAATTGGACTGTAAGTATCAACAGACATTTATTGGGTGGTGGGTGTGTGGATGTCATTACAGTGCTTAATCTGTAAATATCAACAGTTATTCATTTAGTGGTGGATGTAGGGGTGTCATTACAGTGCTTGGACTGTGAATATCAACCGTCATTCATGGGGTGGTGGGTGTGTGGGTGTCATTACAATGCTTGGACTGTAAATATCAACTGTCATTCATGAGGTTGGGGGTGTGTGGGTGTCATTACAGTGCTTGGACTGTAAATATCAACAGTCATTGATTAAGTGGTGGGTGTGTGGGAGTCATTACAATGCTTGTACTATAAATATCAATAGTCATTAATGGGGTGTTGGGTGTGTGGGGGTCATTACAGTGCTTGGACTGTAAATATTAACAGTCATTCATTGGGTGGATGGTGTGTGAGTGTCATTACAATGTTTGGAACGTAAATATCGATAGTCATTCATGGGATGGTTGGTGTGTAGGTCTCATTACAGTGCTTGGAATATAAATATCAACAGTCATTCATGGTGTGGATGGTGTGTGAGTGTCATTACAGAGCTTAGACTGTAAATATCACCAGTCATTCATGATCTGGTCAGTGTGTGGGTGTTAATACAATTCTTGGACTGTAAATATCAACTGTCATTCATGGTGTGTGTGGGTGCTATTACAGAGCTTGGACTCTAAATATCAACAGTCATTCTTAGGTTGGTGGGGGGGGGTGTCATTACAGTGCCTGGACTGTAAATATCAACAATCATTCATGGGGTGGTGGGTGTGTAGGTGTAAGTACAGATCTTGGACCATAAATATCAAGTCGTTAATGGGGTAGTTGATGTATGCATGTAAGTTCTGTGCTTGGACTGTTAATATCAACAGTCATTCATGGGGTGGTGGGTGTATGGGGGTCATGACAGTGCTTGGACTTTAAATATCAACAATCATTCATGGGGTGGTGGGTGTGTGGGTTTCATTACAGTGCTAAGACTGTAAATATCAAAAGTTATTCATGGCATGATTGGTGTGTGGGTGTCATTACAGCGCTTTAACTGTAAGTATCAACAGTCATTCATGGGGTAATGTGTGTATGGGTGTCATTTCAGTGCTTTGACTGTAAATATCAACAGTCATTTATGGGGGAGGGAGTGTCATTGCAATGCTTGGACTGTAAATATCAAGTCATTCATGGGTGGTGGGTGTGTGGATGTCATTACAGTGCTTGGTCTATAAATATATACTGTCTTTTATGGAGTGGTGGGTGTTTGCGTGTCATTACAGTGGTTGGACTGTAAATATCAACAGTCATTCATGGGGTGGTGGGTGTGTGGGTGTTATTACATTGCTTGGACTGTAAATATCAACAATCATTCATGGGGTGTTGCGTGTGTGGGTGTCATTACAGTGCTTGGACTGTACACATCAACAGTTAATCATGGGGTGGTGGGTGTGTTTGTGTCATTACAGTGCTTGGACTGTAAAAAATCAACAGTCATTCATGGGTGGTGGATGTATAGGTATCATTTCTGTTCTTGGACTGTAAATATCAACAGTCATTCATAAGGTGGTGGGTTTTTGGGTGTCATTACAGTTCTTGGAATGTAAATATCAACAGTCATTCATTGGGTTGTGGTTTTATGGGTGTCATTTCTGTGCTTGGACTGTGAATATCAACAGTCATTCATGGGGTGGTGGGTGTGTGGGTGTCATTACAGTGCTTGGACTATAAATAACAACCATCATTTATTGGGTGGTGGGTGTGTGGGTGTCATTAGAGTGCTTGGACTGTAAATATCAACAGTCATTTATGGGATGTGTGGGTGTGATTACAGTGCTTGGACTAAATATCAACAGTCTTTCATGGGGATGGTGGGTGTCATTTCAGTGCCTGGTGTGTAAATATCAACATTCATTCATAAGTGGTGGGTGTCATTACATTGCTTGGACTGTAAATATTAACAGTCATTCATCGGGTGGTGTGTGTGAGGGTGTCATTACAGTGCTTGGCCTTTAAATATTAACAGTCATTCATAAGGTGGATGGTGTGTGAGTGTCATTACAGTGCTTGGACTGTAAATATCAACAGTCATTTATGGGTTGGTATGTGTGTGGGTGTCATTACTGTGCTTAGACTGTAAATATCAATAGTCAATCATGGGGTGGTCAGTGTGTGGGTGTCAATACAGTGATTGGATTGTAAATATCAACAGTCATTCATGGGGTGGTAGATGTGTGGGTGTCATTACAGTGCTTGGATTGTAAATATCAATAGTCATTCATAGGTTGGTGGGAGTGTGTGTCATTACAGTGCTTGGACTGTAAATATCAACAGTCATTTAAGGGGTGGTGGGTGTGTAGGTGTAATTACAGTTTTAGGAGTGTAAATATCGTCATTCATGGGGTGGTGGGTTTCATTACAGTGCGTGGACTGTAAATATCAACAACCATTTATGGGGTGGTGGGTGTGTGGGTGTCATTACAGTGCTTGGACTATAAATAACAACAATCATTTATGGGGTGGTGGGTGTGTGGGTGTCATTACAGTGCTTTGACTGTAAATATCAACAGACATTCATGGGGTTGTAGTTGTGTGGGTGTCATTACACTGCTTGGACTGTGTAAAGTAATAACCAGGATCTTTTTTCTTATTTGAGTTCTCACCAATCTGAGGCTGAGGGAAACGAGGAGAAAACTATATACATTTATTTACAATATATATATATATTGGATAACATACATATCAGAGGTGTCCCCCACAACATTAATCTTGGAATATACATTAAATCAACTCCCTGCCAGAGCCCTTCCCTGTCATTACACGTACAGGCGTACGGCACTAACACCAGCCACACGGTCACGGAGACTGTTTGGAGGTGCTCTACTGGCCACACCAGCTCGCGTCTGCTATCACCTCACCGGCTCTGGGCCTCACACTCTCCACCACGGACTCCACTGGCAGGGGATATCGCACCACAAGGTTGAGGGGGTCACTTCCACAAAACATACAGGAGTACAGGAAATCCGGTACAGGATGCCTCTTTCGCCCGGCCCTTGACGAGGGTAGGATCCCGCCTCCTATGTTAAAATCATAGTAATACAAATTAGCACAGTCCCACTATTAATAAATGAGTCACGGATGACACGCAAACTTAAACAAAAAGCACTCGGAAAACTAACGTTATACTGGAGAAACACAGTAAATAAGTTTCACTACCCAATACCAATATAAGATCACAGGATGGTCTTACCGTCGTGTTTGGAGGTTGTGAGTGTAGTGAGGAATGGTATGCCCAAGAAACTCCAAGATAACTCGGATGGTGGCTCGAAATGAACTCGAAACGCCGTATAAGGTCCATCCATTAGCTCGAGCCCATATAAGTAATTACTTACTTATTGCCCGTTTGCCTATTCCCTTACATAGCTCCCCTAACAAGTATCTACCCGGAGGGTAGATGCGACAAGCATTACTTAATAGACCTGCTAAGGAAGTCTGCCCCTATATTACTAGACCCAGCAACGTGTACTAACCTATACCTGTAGGGCTGCAAGCTGAGGGCCCACCGAAGAAGTCTATTATTGGAGCCTTTGAACTTTGCCAAATAGATCAGGGGTTTGTGATCAACCTCCAAGATAAATTCTGAACCCATCAGATAATATGTGAACCTCTGAATCCCAAAAATAATCGCCAAACATTCTCTTTCTATGGTAGAATACCTGGTTTCCCTATCTAGCAGTTTTCTGCTTGCATAGGCAATGGGAAAAGACACCCCATCAATGTACTGGAGTATTACTGCTCCGAGGCCAAAAGCCGAGGAATCTGTCCGAAGAACAAAAGGGAGATTAGGATTTGGTAATCGGAGAATAGGGTATGTAGCTAAAGAAGCTTTTAATTTCTCAAAATTACCTCCTACTTCATCGGTCCAGGGTAATGGTTCCCGAACACCTTTGCGTAGTAAATCAGATAGTGGGGCGGACAGAGTTGCTGCATTGGGAATGAACCTCCTATAAAATGAAATCATTCCCAAGAATGATCTTAAAGTTTTCTTGGTGGATGGAGGGGTAGTTCCCAATATAGCCTTAATCTTATCTATCTGAGGTTGTATATGCTTTCCATCTACAATATAGCCCAAGTACTGAATGGAGGGAAATCCAAATCTACATTTACTAAGTTTGGCTGTCAAACTGAAAGCTTTTAATCTGTCTAGAACGGAAGTAAGAGCTTGAATGTGTTCCTCCCAAGTAGCTGAATATATGAAAACATTATCAAAATAGAAAGACACATTCTTTAAACCTGCAAG
Source organism: Petrolisthes cinctipes (assembly GCA_033782935.1). Classification (NCBI taxonomy): domain Eukaryota; kingdom Metazoa; phylum Arthropoda; class Malacostraca; order Decapoda; family Porcellanidae; genus Petrolisthes; species Petrolisthes cinctipes. The sequence goes on from JAWQEG010000079.1 coordinate 503,879, forward strand.
AACAATCTTCATTAGTCTTATATAGGTTGCACAAGCAGTTACTAGCCCAAATGGAAGTCTATTAAATCCCATCAGACCCCTATGGGTTTGAAATGCTGTCAAGGGTTTGCTTCTTTCAGACAGTGGGATCTGATAATATGCTTTAGTTAGATCAAGTTCTGAAAAATACTTAGCACCTGTAAATTTGTGCAAATCTTCTTCCATAGTACACATAGGTTCAGCATGAAATACAGTGACACTGTTAAGTGTTCTATAATCTATGGTCATGCGATAGCTGCCATCCGGCTTTTTGACAAGAACTACAGGTGAGGAGTGAGGGGAAGAGGAAGGTCTAATTAGTCCCTGTTCAAGCAGATTGTCTACTTCCTTTTCAAAATGCGGCCGAAGGTGGATGGGGATGGGGTAAGAGTTAGATTTTAGGCGCTCTGAAGATGACAGGACAATGTCATGATCAAGTGCTGTAGTAAGTCCTGGGACATCTGAGAACACATCACTGTACTGGGCTTTGAGATGTAATATTTCCTCTGCTTCACTCTGGGACAGATCAGGACAAATTAGGGGTTGATCATTTACCTGGGAGGAGAGATCATATTCTACTGAGGTAGTTGGTACAGTAGGAAACTCCGAATCATCACCATCCTCATCCTCCTCGGACATCACACAAGCTTGTACAGTCAACAAAGGTCTGAAATCATGATCAGGGTTAGGCTCATCCACCACATGCGCCAGTCCTACATGAGCTCTTCGATGGTACTTCTTTAAGAGATTTATATGATAAAGCTTCCTCTTCCCTTTCTCTTCTATTACATATGTAACCTTATTCTTACACTCAAGAACAGGAAAAGGTCCTTTCCAAGACATCAGTAATTTGTTATGAGTGTCTGGCAACAAGACCAGAACTTCATCACCAGGTTTAAATTTACGGTCTTGAGATTTTAAATCAAAATAAGACTTGTACCTTGCACATGAAATGTCTGCATTCTGAGCAGCAATTCTGGCACATTCTTCTAACTTACTCTTTAATTCAATGACATATTGGAAAGAGGTGCGGGCATCCTCGTCAGCCTTTCGATCTTCCCATAGGTCTCTCAAGACAGCTAAGGGCCCCCTCACCTTTCTCCCATACAACATCTCGAAGGCTGAGAAACCTGTTCGGTCACTAGGGATTTCACGCAAAGCAAACATAGTAGGGATCAGGTATCTGTGCCATTCGGTAGGTTTATCTGAACAAAGTTTTCTCAAACCAGCTTTAAGGGTAGAATGAAGCCTCTCAATCCGACCATTACTTCTAGGGTGATAGGGTGTGGTAAACATAGGCTTAACCCCTAAGAGTTTATGGATCTCTTGCATTAGCTGAGGCGTGAACTGGGTCCCTTGATCCGACAGTATTTCGCGAGGTATGCCCACCCTGGAAAAGATGGTTATTAATGCTTCAGCGACAGATATGGTGTCGATTGATTTGAGGGGTAAGGCTTCAGGAAACCCAGTGGCAAAGTCAATCAATGTCAAAATGTACCTGTGACCTTCTGAAGATGGAGGGGATAAAGGACCAACCAGATCAATGGCCACCCGGGAAAATGGTTCAGTGATTATCGGTAATGTCTGGAGAGGTACCAGCTTCACTCTACCCCTAGGTGACATCCGTTGACACTTTTCACAAGACCTACAAAAATCCCTGATGTCCACAGTCATCCCTGGCCAGAAAAATATCTCTTTAACCTTCATCTCCGTCTTCCTATGTGAGAAATGGCCAGAAAAAGGACTTTCATGAGCTACTGAAAGAATAAACTTCCTACAATCACTAGGTATGACTAAAACTTTCTTACCAACTTTCTCTTTGAACTTAGAGGAAGAACATACACGATATATTAATCCATCAGTGACTTTGTACATGAAAGCAGTTCCATTCCGTGCAACTTCCGTTTCACCTGATAGTACCTTGGCTCTGATAGACGAAAGTGTAGGGCAAGATTCCTGAAGTTTAGCAAACTGTTGTGGGGTTATATCCAGTGGAGCTACTTTGGGTAAAACTAAAGGATGTATCTTTTTATCACGTGCCGACCTAGTCTGAACAGCGTTAACGACTTCACTGGCCTCTGCACTTTCACTTTCCTCTTCACAAAGTTTACGAGCACCGGGCACATTCCCAATCAGAACACAACAGAACGATATAGGGGCTCGAAGTACATTGGCCCACCCAGTGTAGTAGGGACATTTGATATAACACCGTACTTCAGGAAAATAGTCTCGACGACCTAGGTAATCAGACACTTCTACAAGTCTACATCCCGTCACATCCATATCGGGGAGAACATCTTCCGACACTAGTATACAAGAACAACCTGAATCTCTGATTATAGTAGATACCCAAACACCATTCACCGTTCCACAAGTAGTATACTCAGGAGGTTGACTATCTTTAAAACAATATCCAATTCTCTGTACTTCAGTAGTCATTGAGGGATTTTGTTTAAAAGCAGCGGGGTTCTTAGGACACCGTGGTTTGATATGCCCCTTCTCCCCACATCCATGACATGTTACGTTAGTATAATTCCTCCTAAAGGAAGCTGTGAGGCTAGTCTGAGGCTGTGATAATGGTTTATTAGGTTCAGACTGAGCAGTTTGGGTTGTACTAAAGGATGAAGCAAATTTCTTACCTTTATTGCCATCAAACTTATTCTTTGGGTATGCACCATGAGCCGATGCCCAGTTATCAGCCAGGGTCACAGCTTCCTTCAGACTAGTCACACTGTGCTCCTTGATGAAGATCCTCAAGTCCGGGGAAAGCGATGATAAAAACTGGTCTAGAAGGAGAAAATTTCTTAAGGACTCGTACTCACTCTGAACATTACAAGAGGCCATCCACTGGTCTAATAAACGCCCAAGTTGTATTGAAAATGTATCATAGGTTTCCCCAAACTTTATCTTAGCAAATTTAAATTCCTGACGATAACTATCAGGGGTTTTACAGAAACCTCTTAAAAGAGCTGCTTTCAGGAGGTCGTAGTCTTCTGTTATCTCTGGTGACAGGCTAGTATAAATGTCTACACACTTCCCGGTAAGAAGACTACCAAGGCGACCTGCGTAAGTATCCTTCTTAATAGCTAAAAGACTGGCAATCCTTTCAAACCTTATAAGGTAGGATGAAATATCTTCCCCGTCTTTATAGAAGGGTAGGGTAGGTTTACTAGGTTCGGGGAGAGCTGGGGTTAAGGTATTAGCCTGGGGGTTATTTAATTTAGCTAACTCAAGAGAGTTTTCTAATCTTAATTTCTCTAATCGCTCTTCACGAGCTCTTTCTTTCTCTCTTTCCTCTCTTTCTAACGCTCTTTCCTCTCTAGCTATAGCCTGCTGCTGCATAACAAATTTCGCAACATCTGCACCTGTGAGACCTAGGGACTCTGCTTGAGCCTTAAGGCCATCAATAGAGAGATCCATTACAAACAATAAAAGACAAGGGTAAATAATAACTTGACTAGACTCAAATAGCCTTGGATGGCTGAGCGAGAAGTACTGGTGTACTATACTCACATTAGAAAACTGGCTATTTGTGACGATAGCCAACTATCATGATTCCTAGTAACCCTACTAACTGATAGTCCTCTCTTCCCGGTCGGAAGACAGCACAAGGAACTACCTACAGGAGACTAGGCTTAATCAATGATATGAAAAATAAGTATACACTGAATATACAAGCACACAAACGTATACATGGAGTACACAAAGTTTGTCTCCGGGCCCCAAGGACGACAAACTACCCATGGCGGGCAAACAAGCCACACGTTATACATACAACAAAATGGCCCTTACCGTAAACAAATGTATAAATCAGCCCGATATCCTCCGCAACAGAGAGGTAAGCACTCATCCTGGCGAGGTCGCCAGTGTAAAGTAATAACCAGGATCTTTTTTCTTATTTGAGTTCTCACCAATCTGAGGCTGAGGGAAACGAGGAGAAAACTATATACATTTATTTACAATATATATATATTGGATAACATACATATCAGAGGTGTCCCCCACAACATTAATCTTGGAATATACATTAAATCAACTCCCTGCCAGAGCCCTTCCCTGTCATTACACGTACAGGCGTACGGCACTAACACCAGCCACACGGTCACGGAGACTGTTTGGAGGTGCTCTACTGGCCACACCAGCTCGCGTCTGCTATCACCTCACCGGCTCTGGGCCTCACACTCTCCACCACGGACTCCACTGGCAGGGGATATCGCACCACAAGGTTGAGGGGGTCACTTCCACAAAACATACAGGAGTACAGGAAATCCGGTACAGGATGCCTCTCTCGCCCGGCCCTTGACGAGGGTAGGATCCCGCCTCCTATGTTAAAATCATAGTAATACAAATTAGCACAGTCCCACTATTAATAAATGAGTCACGGATGACACGCAACTTAAACAAAAAGCACTCAGAAAACTAACGTTATACTGGAGAAACACAGTAAATAAGTTTCACTACCCAATACCAATATAAGATCACAGGATGGTCTTACCGTCGTGTTTGGAGGTTGTGAGTCTAGTGAGGAATGGTATGCCCAAGAAACTCCAAGATAAATCGGATGGTGGCTCGAAATGAACTCGAAACGCCGTATAAGGTCCATCCATTAGCTCGAGCCCATATAAGTAATTACTTACTTATTGCCCGTTTGCCTATTCCCTTACAGTGGGTGTGTGGGTGTCATTACAGAGCATAGACTGTAAATATCAACAGTCATTTATGGGGTGGTGGGTGTGTGGCTATTATTACAGTGCTTGGACTGTAAATATCAACAGTCAATCATGGGGTGGTGGGTGTGTGGGTGTCATTACAGTGCTTGGACTGTAAATATCAAAAGTCATTCATGGGGTGGTGGGTGTGTGGGTGTCATAACAGTGTTTTGACTGTAAATATTAACAGTCATTCATATGTTGGTGGGTGTCATTAGAGTGCTTGAACTGTAAATATCAAACATTTTTCATGGGGTGGTGGTAGTGTGGGTGTCATGACAGTGCTTGGACTGTAAATATCAACAGTCATTCATGGGTTGGTGAGTGTGTGGGGGTTATTACAGTTCTTGGACTGTAAATATCAACCATCATTCATTGGGTGGTGGGTGTGTGGGTGTCATTACAGTGCTTAAAATGTAAATATTAACAGTCATTCATGGAGTGGTGGGTGTGTGGCTGTCATTACAGTGCTTGGATTGTAAATATCAACAGTCAATCATGGGGTGGTGGGTGTGCGGGTGTCATTACAGTGTTTTGACTGTAAATATCAAAAGTCATTCATAGGTGGTGGGTGTGTGGGTGTCATTACAGTGTTTTGATTGTAAATATCAACAGTCCATTATAGGTTGGTTGGTGTCATTAGAGTGCTTGGACTGTAAATATCAACAGTCATTCATGGGGTGGTTGGTGTGTGGGTGACATTACATTGCGTGGACTGTAAATATCAACCATAATTCATGGGGTGATGGGTGTGCGGGTGTCTTTGCAGTGCTTTGACTGTAAATATCAACAGTCATTCATAGGGTGATGGGTGTGAGGGTGTCATTACAGTGCTTAGACTGTAATTATCAACAGTCATTCATGTGGTGGTGGGTGTGTGGGTGTCATTATAGTGCTTGGACTGTAAATATAAACAGTCACTCATGGGGTGGTGGGTGTCTGTGTGTCATTAGTGCTTGGACTGTAAATATTAACAGGAATTTATTGGGTGGTGGGTGTGTGAGTGTCATTACAGAGCTTTGACTATAAATATCAACAGTCATTCATAGGGTTGTGGGTTTTTGGGTGTCTATGCAGTGCTTGGAGTGTAAATATCAACAGTCAATCATGGGCTGGTGGGTGTGTGGTTGTCATTACAGTGCTTGGACTCGAAATATCAACAGTCATTCATGGGGTGGTGGGTGTGTGGGTGTCATTACAGTGCTTAGACTGTAAATATTAACAGTCATTTATTAGGTGGTGGGTGTGTGGGTGTCATTACAGAGCTTGGACTGTAAATATCAACGGTCATTCATAGGGTGGTGGGTGTGTGAGTATCATTACAGAGCTTGGACTGTTAATATCAACAGTCATTCAGGGGGTGGTTGGTGTGTAGGTGTTATTACAGTGCTTGGACTGTAAATATCAAAAGTCATTCTTGGCGTTGTGGGTGTGTGGGTGTCATTACATTGCTTAGACTGTAAATATCAACAAACATTTATTGGGTGGTGGGTGTGTGGCTGTCATTACAGTGCTTGAACTGTAAACATCAACAGTCAATCATGAAGTGGTGGGTTTGTTGGTGTCATTACAGTGCTTAGACTGTAAATATCAACAGTCATTTATGGGGTGGTGGGTGTGTGGGTGTCATTATAGTGCTTAGACTGTAAATATCAACAGTCCTTTATGGGGTGGTGGGTGTGTGGCTGTCATTACAGTGCTTGGACTGTAAATATCAACAGTCAATCATGGGGTGGTGGGTGTGCGGGTGTCATTACAGTGTTTTGACTGTAAATATCAAAAGTCATTTATAGGTGGTGGGTGTGTGGGTGTCATTACAGTGTTTTGATTGTAAATATCAACAGTCAATTATAGGTTGGTTGGTGTCATTAGAGTGCTTAGACTGTAAATATCAACAGTCATTCATGGGGTGGTGTGTGTGTGGGTGACATTACATTGCGTGGACTGTAAATATCAACCATAATTCATTGGGTGGTGGGTGTGCGGGTGTCATTACAGTGCTTTTACTCTAAATATCAACAGTCATTCATAGGGTGATGGGTGTGAGGGTGTCATTACAGTGCTTAGACTGAAATTATCAACAGTCATTTATGTGGTGGTGGGTGTGTGGGTGTCATTATAGTGCTTGAACTGTAAATATCAACAGTCACTCATGGGGTGGTGGGTGTCTGTGTGTCATTAGTGCTTGGACTGTAAATATCAACAGTCATTCAAGGGGTGGAGGGTGGCATTACAGTGCTTGGACTCTAAATATCAACAGTCATTTATAGAGTGGTGGGTGTGTGAGTGTCATTAAATAGCTTTGACTATAAATATCAACAGTCATTCATGGGGTTGTGGGTTTTTGGGTGTCTATGCAGTGCTTGGAGTGTAAATATCAACAGTCAATCATGGGGTGGTGGGTTTGTGGTTGTCATTACAGTGCTTGGACTGTAAATATCGACAGTCATTTACGGGGTGGTGGGTGTGTGGGTGTCATTACAATGTTTTGATTGTAAATATCAACAGTCATTCATAGGGTGGTGGGTGTTATTAGAGTGCTTGTACTGTAAATATCAACAGTCATTCATGGGGTGGTGGGTGTGTGGGTGTCATTATAGTGCTTGAACTGTAAATATCAACAGTCACTCATGTTGTGGTGGGTGTGTTGGTGTCATTACAGTGCTTAGACTGAAAATATCAATAGTCATTCATGGGGTGTTGGGTGTGTGGGTGTCTATGCAGTGCTTGGACTGTAAATATCAACAGTCATTCATGGGGTGGTGGGTGTGTGGGTGTCATTACAGTGCTTGGACTGTAAATATCAACCGTCATTTATGGGTTGGTGTTTGTGTGGGTGTCATTACAGTTCCTGGACTGTAAAAATTAACAGTCATTCATAGGGTGGTGGGTATGTGAGTGTCATTACAGAGCTTGGACTGTAAATATCAACAGTCATTCATGGGGTGGTGGGTGTGTGGGTGTCATTACAGTGCTTAGACTGTAAATATCAACAGTCAGTTATTGGTTTGTGGGTGTGTGGGTGTCATTACAGTGCTTGGACTGTAAATATTAACAGTCAATCATGGGGTGGTCGGTGTGTGGGTGTCATTACAGTGCTGGGACTGTAATTATCAACAGTCATTCATGGGGGTGTGTGTGTGTTGGTGTCATTACAGTGTTTTAACTATAAATATCAACATTCATTTATTGGGTGTTGGGTGTCATTACAGTGCTTTGACTATAAATATCAACAGTCATTCATGGGGTGGTGCATGTGTGGGTGTAATGACAGTTCTTGGACTGTAAATATCAACAGTCATTAAAGGGGTGGTGAGTGTGTGGGTGTCATTACAGTTCTTGAACTGTAAATATCAACCATCATTAATGTGTGGGTGTCATTACAGAGCTCAGATTGTAAATATTAACAGTTATTCCTGGGGTGGTGGGTGTGTTGGTGTCATTACAGTGCATGGACTATAAATATGAACCATCATTTATGGGGTGGTGGGTGTGTGGGTGTCATTACAGAGCTTTGACTGTAAATATCAACAGTCATTCATAGTGTGATGGGTGTGAGGGTGTCATTACAGTGCTTAGACTGTAATTATCAACAGTTATTCATGTGGTGGTGGGTGTGTGGGTGTCATTATATTGCTTGGACTGTAAATATCAACAGTCACTCATGGGGTGGTGGGTGTCTGTGTGTCATTAGTGCTTGGACTGTAAATATTAACAGTCATTCATGGGGTGGTAGATGTATAGATGTCATTACAGTGCTTGGACTGAGAATATCAACTGCCATTTATGGGGTGGTGGGTGTGTGGGTTTCATTACAGTTCTTGGACTGTAAATATCAATCATCATTCATTTGGTCGTGGGTGTGTGGGTGACATTACAGTGCTTGGACTGTAAATATTAACAGCCATTCATGGGGTGGTGGGTGTGTAGGTGTCATTATAGTGCTTGGACTGTAAATATCAACAGTCACTCATGGGGTGGTGGGTGTGTGGGTGTCATTACATTGCTTGGACTGTAAATATCAAGTCATTCATTATGTTGTGGATGTGTGTGTGTCATTAGTGCTTGGACTGTAAATATATACATTTATTCATGGGGTGGTGGGTGTCATTACAGTGCTTGGACTCTAAATATCAACAGTAATTCATAGGGTGAGGGGTGTGTGGGTTGTCATTACAGTGCTTGGACTGAAAATATCAACAGTCATTTATTGGGTGGAGGGTGTGTGGGTATCATTACAGTCCTTGGACTGTAAATATCAACCATCATTCATTGGGTGGTGGGTGTATGGGTGACATTACAGTGCTTGGACTGTAAATATTAAAAGTCATTCATGGGGTGGTAGGTGTGTAGATGTCATTACAGTGCTAGGACTGAAAACATATACTGTCATTCATGGGTGGTGGGTGTGTTGGTGACATTACAGTGCTTGGACTGTAAATATAAACATTTATTCATGGGGTGGTGGGTGACATTACAGTGCTTGGACTCTAAATATCAACAGTAATTCATAGGGTGAGAGGTGTGTGGATGTCATTAAAGTGCTTGGACTGAAAATAACAACAGATATTCATGGGGTTTTAGGGGTGTGGTTGTCATTACAGAGCTTGGACTTTAAATATCAACCATCATTTATAGGGTGGTGGGTGTGTTGGTGTCATTACAGTGCTTGGACTGTAATTATCAACAGTCATTCATATGGTGGTGGGTGTGTGAGTGTCATTACAGTAGTTGGACTGTTAATGTCAACAGTTATTAATTGGGTGGTGGGTGTGTGGGTGACATTACAGTGCTTGGACTGTAAATATCAACAGTCATTTCTGGGGTGGTGGGTGTATGGGTGTCTTTACAGTGTTTTAACTATAAATATCAACATTCATTTATTGGGTAGTGGGTGTCATTACAGTGCTTGGACTGTAAATATCAACAGTCATTCATAGGGTGGTGTGTGTGTGGGTGTCATGACAATGTTTGGACTGTAAATATCAACAGTCATTAATAGGGTGGTGAGTGTGTGGGTGTCATTACAGTTCTTGGACTGTAAATATCAACCATCATTCATTAGGTGGTGGGTGTGTGGGTGTCATTAAATTGCTCGGACTGTAAATATTAACAGTCATTAATGGTGTGGTGGGTGTGTGGATGTAATAACAGTGCTTGGACTAAAAATATCAACAGTCATTCATGGGGTGGTGGGTGTATGAGTGTCATTACAGTGTTTTAACTATAAATATCAACATTCATTTATTGGGTGGTGGGTGTCATGACAGTGCTTGGACTGGAAATATCAACAGTCATTCATAGGGTTGTGCATGTGTGGGTGTCATGACAGTGCTTGGAATGTAAATATTAACAGTCATTCATTTGGTGGTGAGTGTGTGGGTGTCATTACAGTGCTGAGACTGTAAATACTAACAGACATTTATGGTGTGGTGGGTGTGTGGATGTAATTACAGTGTTTGGACTGTAAATATCAACAGTCATTTATTTAGAGGTGGGTGTGTGGGTATCATTACAGTCCTTGGACTGTAAATATCAACCATCATTTATTGGGTGGTGGGTGTGTGGATGACATTACAATGCTTGGACTGTAAATATTAACAGTCATTCATGGGGTGGTAGGTGTGTAGATGTCATTACAGGGCTTGGACTGAAAATATCAACTGTCATTCATGGGATGGTGGGTGTGTGGGTTTAATTACAGTTCTTGGACTGTAAATATCAACCATCATTCATTGGGTGGTGGGTGTGTGGGTGACATTACAGTGCTTGGACTGTAAATATTAACAGTCATTCATGGGGTGGTGGGTGTGTAGGTGTTATTATAGTGCTTGGACTGTTAATATAATCAACAGTCATTTATGGGGTGGTGTGTGTGTGGGTGTCATTACAGTGCTTGGACTTTAAATATCAACAGTCATTTATTAGGTGGTGGGTGTGTGGGTATCATTACAGTCCTTGGAATGTAAATATGAACTATTATTCATTGGGTGGTGGGTATGTGGGTGACATTACAGTGCTTGGACTGTAAATATTAACAGTCATTCATGGGGTGGGGTGTGTGTGAGTGTCATTACAGTGTTTTAACTATAAATATTAACATACATTTATTGTGTGGTTAGTGTCATTAGAGTGCTTGGACTGTAAATATCAACAGTCATTCATGGGGTGGTGGATGTGTGGGTGTCATTACAGTGCTTGGACTGTTAATATCAACAGTAATTCATAGGGTGATGGGTGTGTGGGTGTCATTACAGTGTTTGGACTGTAAATATCAACAGTCATTTATTGGGAGGTGGGTGTGTGGGTATCATTACAGTCCTTGGACTGTAAATATCAATCATAATTTATTGGGTGGTGGGTGTGTGGATGACATTACAGTGCTTGGACTGTAAATATTAACACTCATTCATGGGGTGGTAGGTGTGCAGATGTCATTACAGGGCTTGGACTGAAAATATCTACTGTCATTCATGGGATGGTGGGTGTGTTGGTTTAATTACAGTTCTTGGACTGTAAATATCAACCATCATTCATTGGGTGGTGGGTGTGTGGGTGACATTACAGTGCTTGGACTGTAAATATTAACAGTCATTCATGGGGTGGTGGGTGTGTAGGTGTTATTATAGTGCTTGGACTGTAAATATCAACAGTCATTTATGGGGTGGTGGGTGTGTGGGTGTCATTACATTGATTGGACTAAAAATATAAAGTCACTCATTGAGTGGTTGGTGTGGGTGTGTCATTAGTGCTTGGAATATAAATATCAACAGTCATTCATGGGGTGGTGGGTGGCATTACAGTGCTTGGACTCTAAATATCAACAGTAATTCATAGGGTGATGGGTGTGTGGGTGTCATTACAGTGCTTGGACTGTAAATATCAACAGTCATTTCTTGGGTGGTGGGTGTGTGGGTATCATTACAGTCCTTGGAATGTAAATATCAACCATTATTCATTGGGTGGTGGTTATGTGGGTGACATTACAGTGCTTGGACTGTAAATATTAACAGTCATTCATGGGGTGGTAGGTGTGTAGATGTCATTACATTGCTTGGACTGAAAATATCAACTGTCATTCATGGGGTGGTGGGTGTGTGGGTGACATTGCATTGCTTGGACTGTAAATATAAACAGCCATTCATGGGGTGGTTTGTTGTGTAGGTGTCATTATAGTGCTTGAACTGTAAATATCAAGTCATTCATTATGTGGTGGGTGTGTGTGTGTCATTAGTGCTTGGACGTTGAATATAAACATTCATTCATGGGGTGGTGGGTGTCATTACAGTGCTTGGACTCTAAATATCAACAGTAATTTATAGGGTAATGTGTGTGTGGGTGTCATTACAGTGCTTGGACTGTAAATATCAACTGTCATTTATTGGGTGGTGGGTGTGTGGGTATCATTACAGTGCTTGGACTGAAAATATCAACTGTCATTCATGGGTGGTGGGTGTGTGGGTGACATTACAGTGCTTGGACTCTATATATAAACAGTCATTTATGGAATGGTGGGTGTGTGAATGTCATTAAAGTGCTTGGACTTTAATTATCAACAGTCATTCATATGGTGGTGGGTGTGTGAGTGTCATTACAGTACTTGGACTTTAAATGTCAACAGTTATTAATTGGGTGGTGGGTGTGTGGGTGTCATTACAGTGTTTAGACTGTAAATATCAACAGTCAATCATTAGGTGGTGGGTGTGTGGGGGTAATTAAAGTGCTCGGACTGTAAATAGTAACAGTCATTAACCCCTCCGGGACGGGGCAAGAATGGAATTACGCGCTGTGAGTACGGGTCCAATACTAACTTTTATCCTGCCAGTCCGGGTATTTCCCGGAAAATCACTCTACTTCTTTTACTCCCTACGTCTAAACTACAATACTGAACAACTTAAATTTGATTGTGTACTCACCATCAACTCCTCCTCTTTCCATTAAAACCAACCCTAGCTCTCTAGGACACTCCATTGCCGAGAAATCAAGTGAGGAATGGAGGTCACTTTTCCCGTGAGAGCGAGGCTGCGTTCGCTTTGTGAGCGTGGCTCTGACAAGGACTGGCGTGGGTGGAGAAAAGATGGCCGCCGGCAGAATGACGCAACACTTGCCTCCCCCGGGCGACACGTCGTACGGTTCGTGTGCATCCTACCATTACAGCCCCTGTATTATTTGTGTGGTTAGCTGACCATTCCAGAGTGGTTTTATGCCCTGGAGAGAAGCGTGGGAGTTATGTACAGTATTTACGCGAAACATTTTCAGTGTCATTCGCACCATTTGTTTATGTTCAACGTAAATATAAATGTGTCACTATCACTGTGTTATCCTTATTTTCTATATATTTTTGTATTTTGTTGTTTTAAATTTTTTATTATCATTTTTTCTATGCGTAAATGTGTCACTCTCACTTTTCTTATAGCCTAATATGTACAAATGTGTCACTATCACGTCACTACAGCCTAAAATATATGTACAAATGTGTCACTCTCACTTTTCTTATAGCCTAAATAGTGTCACTGTCACCAAGTGTCACTGTCACTTTATTCGCATACTCCCATCACTTCCTGCTTCTATATATATTCCAATATATGGTAGTCTGAGAAGCAGTTTCCAGGGCATAACGGCACACAACATTCCTTGCACCAGAAGCGAGTTTCCTTGGACTTCTGGGGGTGACGTGTTGTGTGCCTGCAAACATAGCAGCGACGAGAGCCTGGACGTCCTGACGGCAACGGTGGCAGATTAGTGAGGTAGTGGCGAGCCATATAGCCACTCTGCTGCAACCTGTCAGGCCGTTGTGCCGCTGCCTGTCTGCCTTGCTGTGGTTGCACAGTGCTGAACCTCTCCAGGAGCTGAGATATCAACTCTAGCTCGAATTCCCGGAGTGCCAACTTGGAGTCAGGGTGATGCTGGAGGTAGAGTATATAACAGTTCAGCACTGTGACATCAAGAAGGTGGAAGAAAGCCTTCTTGTACCACTTACAAGTTTTTCTCAGACAATCGATGGAACTCACCATCATGTCTGACTTATCAACGAGTCTCATATTGATGTTATAATCGAGCACAGCATCAGGCTTGTAGATGGTATCACCTGTGCCGCGCTCAGTCTTCCCAGAATCCTGCATCATGCCCCTGTTCACGGTGGTGAGCATATTGACGGGGCGTTTATCGTGCCATTTGATGGCCAGCATGTTCCCACATTTCTTCTTGATGCAGTCGCCCCTCCGGGTGAGAGGGAATGCTGGCCACCCCTTCCTGTTGACACGAATAGTTCCGCAGGATCCTGTTTGGTGCTGCAGGAGAAACTGGCTAAGTGCTGGAGAGGTGTAATAGTTATCAGTGTACAGGATGTGGTTGTTGTCAAGGTAATCCCCCATGAGTGCCTTGACAACACTCCCGCTGAAGCCAAGAGGGTCGTCGGCCGGGACATCCACATCCGTACCTGAATAGAGTATAAAATCCAACACATAGCCAGTCTTACAGTCGCAGATGACATAGAATTTGATGCCAAATCTATGCCTCTTTGACGGGATGTACTGGATGAAGGACAGTCTTCCCCTGAACAGCACCAGAGACTCGTCGATAACCACTTTCTGGAATGGTCGAAAAAATGCTCGTATTTTCTCCTGGAGGATAGACATTACTGGCCTAATTTTCCACAGCCTGTCGTTCGGGTGTGGACCCATGTTGGGGGCGAAGTGCAGGTAGGACAAAATGTCCCTATACCTGTCCCTGGACATGTATTTCCCGAACGCAGGTGTGGATATCAGGGCGTGTGTGCTCCAGAAGTCCTTGAGGCGATGTTTCTTGACATGAGGCATCATCATGGTCAAAGCTAACCACACATACAACTCAGCAATATCGACGTCAGCCCATTGCAACATCTTACTATGTTCCCTGCCTGGTCTATTGCTGAGTTGCACAGAGAGTTGTTTGAAGGTGTTTATCTCCTGCATCATGTAAGTCATCAATATTATATCAAAAAAGGCAGTGAAATAATCTAATATTGATGACCTCTGACGACAGGGAAATGCGGCCTGTATACCTGAATGACTGTCGTCAAAGGCAGGTATATCAGGCGCAAATTCATCGCAATCCGTCCACACATAGGGATCAGCGGGTCTATGACGAGGTGCGCCGCGTTGCTGTCGTTGTTGTTGTGGTGGTGGTGGTGCAGCGGTACCAGGGGCAGGCGAGAGTGAGTCGTCAGGCACGAGAGGAGAGGGAGAGTGTGGTGGTGGGGGAGGTGGCGTCAGGTCACGGGGGGGCGGGCTATCAGGGTCAACTGTAGGGGAGAGATAAGCTGCCTTTGTCCTCTTCCCCCTTCCTTTACCCTTCCCTCTTACTCCTACTCTCCTCCCTCTTACCACCACTTTTTGCGACGCATCCTCGTCCGACGAGGAAGAGGAAGACGAAAAATCTAACCTCCTCCTCGGCCTCTTGCCCATGGGAGTGGAGACGTAGCGAGGTTTGGAGGTTGAAGCAGGAGTAGACCTCTTCCTGCCTCCCACGCCAGATGTTGTAGGAATGGGAGACAAGAGAGTGTCTCCCAAACTACCTCCCACCCCACTGGTGGACGGAATTGCAACAGGGGCTGTAACCTCTGACACATCATGCAAGGCTGAAGTTGAGGGAAGAGCTGTGATGGAAGTCACCGCTACACAGACATCTTCCTCAGTTGATTCGTCAGCTTGCCATTCAGTATCAGAGTAGCTGTCCAGGTCGTCACTCCCATATGAAAGGTCTGCCAGATTCTCCAATTCCCGCCCTATTGCAGAATCTGACAACCTTGCAGGTGCATGACGCAATCTAGCTGGTTGCACCCGCGGAGTGGAGGTTACAGGAGCGGGTGCGCCTGGCAGCGCGGTAGGATGCACCGAATCGAACGAGCCCGTATTTTCTTCACTACGCCCAGCCATTGTCACGGTCAAGCACACACTGATTGAATGTGGGGATGAAAAGGTCTGGTGGTGAAGTATAGCCAGATCAAAAAAAATCCCGACAAATTTGGCGTTTTTCCCCATAAATTACCAAAAGCGGGATTTCCCGCTGCCCGGACTCTGTCGACAGAGCGGGATTTCCCGCTGCCCGGCCTCTGTCGACCGAGCGGGAAATCCCGCTGCCCGGACTCTGGGGGTTAACAGTTACTTATTGGGTGGTGGGTTTGTGGGTGTCCTGACAGTGCTTGGACTGTAAACATCAACAGACAATCATTGGGTGGTGGGTTTGTGGGTGTCATTACAGTGCTTGGACTGTAAATATCAATAAAAATTTATAGGGTGCGAGGTGTGTGGGTGTCATTACAGTGTTTTGACTGTAAATATCAACAGTCATTTATGGGGCGGTGAGTGTGGGGGTGTCATTACAGTTCTTGGACTGTAAATATCATATATCATTCATTGGGTGTTGGGTGTGTGGGTGTCAATACAGTGCTTGTACTGTAAATATTATGGAGTATTCATGGGGTAGTGGGTGTGTGGATGTCATTTCAGTGCTTGGACTGAAAATATCAACAGTCATTCATGGGGTGGTTGGTGTGTGGGTGTTATTACAGTGTTTGGACTGTAAATATCAAATGTCATTAATGGGGTGGTGGGTGTTTGGGTGTCATTACGGCGCTTTGACTGTAAATATCAACAGTCATTTATGGGGTTGTGGGTGTGTGTGTCATTATAGTGCTTGGACTGTAAATATCAACAGTCATTCATGGAATGGTGAGTGTGTGGGTGTCATTAAAGTGCTTGGACTGAAAATATCAAGTCATTCATAGTGTGGTGGGTGTGTGTGTGTCATTAGTGCTTGGACTGTAAATATCAAAAGTCATTTATAGGGTGGTGGGTGTTTGGGTGTCATCACATTGCTTGGACTGTAAATATAAACAGTCAATCATGGGGTGGTGGTTGTGTCGGTGTCATTACAGTGCTTGGAATGTAAATATAAACAGTCATTCGTGGGGTGGTGGGTGTGTAGGTGTTATTACAGTGCTTGGACTGTAAATATCAACAGTCATTCATGGGGTGGTTAGTGTGTGGGTGTCATTACAGCGTTTTGATTGTAAATATCAAGAGTCATTCATGGGGTTGTGGGTGTGTGGGTGTCATTATAGTGATTGGACTGTAAATACCAACAGTCATTCATGGGGTTGTGGGTGTGTGGGTGTCATTACAGTGCTTGGACTGTAAATATCAACAGTCATTCATGTGGTTAGTGGATGTCATATACTGCTTGGACTGTAAATATCAACAGTCATTCTTGGGGTGGTGGGTGTGTGGGTGCCATTACATTGCTTGGACTGTAAATATCAACAGTCAATTATGGGGTGGTGGGAGTGTGGGTGTCATTACAGTGCTTAGACAGTATATATCAACAGTCATTCATGGGGTGGTTAGTGTGTGGGAGTCATTACAGCGTTTTGATTGTAAATATCAAGTCATTACAGTTATTGGACTGTAAATATCAACCATCATTCATTGGGTGGTGGGTGTGTCGGTGTCATTACAGTGCTTGTACTGTAAATATTAACAGTCATTCATGGGGTAGTGGGTGTGTGGGTGTCATTACTGTGATTGGACTGAAAATATCAACAGTCATTCATGGGGTGTTGTATGTGTGGGCATCATTACAGTGTTTTGATTGTAAATATCAACAGTATTTCATAGGGTGGTGGGTGTCATTAGAGTGCTTGGACTGTAAATATCAAGAGTCATTTACAGGGTGGTGGGTGTGTTGGTGTCATTACAGTGCTTGGACTGTAAATATCAACTGTCATTTATGGGGTGGTGGGTGTGTGGGTGTCTTTACAGTGCTTTGACTGTAAATATCAATAGTCATTTATGGGGTGGTGGGTGTGTGTATCATTATAGTGCTTGGACTGTAAATATCAACAGTCATTCATGGGGTGATGGGTGTCATTAGAGTGCTTGGACTATAAATATCAACAGTTATTTATAGGGTGGTGGGTTTGTGGGTGTCTTGACAGTGCTTGAACTGAAAATAGCAACAGTCATTCATGGGGTGGTGGGTGTGTGGGTGTCATTACAGTGTTTTGATTGTAAATACCAACAGTCATTCATAGGGTGGTGGGTGTCATTAGAGTGCTTGGACTATAAATATCAACAGTTATTTATAGGGTGGTGGGTGTGGGTGTCATTACAGTGTTTTGACTGTGAATATCAATAGTCATTTATAGGGTGGTGCGTGTCATTAGAGTGCTTTGACTGTAAATATTAACAGTTACTTATTGGGTGGTGGGTTTGTGGGTGTCATGACAGTGCTTGGACTGTAAACATCAACAGACAATCATTGGGTGGTGGGTTTGTGGGTGTCATTACAGTGCTTGGACTGTAAATATCAATAAAAATTTATAGGGTGCGAGGTGTGTGGGTGTCATTACAGTGTTTTGACTGTAAATATCAACAGTCATTTATGGGGCGGTGAGTGTGGGGGTGTCATTATAGTTCTTGGACTGTAAATATCATCCATCATTCATTGGGTGTTGGGTGTGTGGGTGTCAATACAGTGCTTGTACTGTAAATATTATGGGTTATTCATGGGGTAGTTGGTGTGTGGATGTCATTTCAGTGCTTGGACTGAAAATATCAACAGTCATTCATGGGGTGGTTGGTGTGTGGGTGTTATTACAGTGTTTGGACTGTAAATATCAAATGTCATTAATGGGGTGGTGGGTGTTTGGGTGTCATTACGGTGCTTTGACTGTAAATATCAACAGTCATTTATGGGGTTGTGGGTGTGTGTGTCATTATAGTGCTTGGACTGTAAATATCAACAGTCATTCATGGAATGGTGAGTGTGTGGGTGTCATTAAAGTGCTTGGACTGAAAATATCAAGTCATTCATAGTGTTGTGGGTGTGTGTGTGTCATTAGTGCTTGGACTGTAAATATCAAAAGTCATTTATAGGGTGGTGGGTGTTTGGGTGTCATCACATTGCTTGGACTGTAAATATCAACAGTCATTCATGGTGTGGTAGATGTGTGGATGTCTTTACAGTGCTTTAACTGTAAATATCAACAGTCATTCAGAGGGTGGTAGGTGTTATTAGTGTGCTTGGACTGTAAATATTAACCATCATTCAGGGAGTGGTGTGTGTGTGGGTGTTATTACAGTGTTTGGACTGTAAATATCAACCATAATTTATGGGATGGTGGGTGTGTGGGTGTCATTACATTGCTTTGACTGTAAATATCAACAGTCATTCATGGGGTGGTGGGTATGAGGGTGTCATTACAGTACTTGGATTGAAAATATCAACTGTCATTCATGGGGTGGTATGTGTTTGGGTGTCTTTATAGTGCTTGGACTGTAAATATCAACAGTCATTCATAGGGTGGTGGGTGTGTGGGTGTCATTACATGGCTTGATCTGTAAATATCAAGTCATTCATGGGGTGGTGGGTATGTGTGAGTCATTAGTGATTGGACTGTAAATATCAACAGTCATTCATTGGGTGGTGGGTGGCATTATAGTGCTTGGACTGTAAATATCAACAGTCAGTCATGGGGTGGTGGGTGTTTGGTTGTCATTAGAATGCTTGGAATGTAAATATCATTTATAATTCTTGGGGTGGTGGGTGTGGGGGTGTCATTACAGTGCTTTGACTGTAAATATCAACAGTCATTCATGGGGTGGTGAGCTTGTGGGTGTCATTACAGTGCTTGGACTGAAAATATCATCAGTCATTCATGGGGTGGTGGGTTGGTGGGTGTCATTACAGTGCTTGGACTGTAAATATCAAGTCATTCATGGGTTGGTGGATGTTTGTGTGTCATTAGTGCTTGGACTGTAAATATAAACAGTCATTTATGGGGTTGTGGGTGGCATTACAGTGCTTGGACTGTAAATATCAACAGCCATTCATAGGGTGGTTGGTGTGTGAGTGTCATTACAGAGCTTGGACTGTAAATATGAATATTCATTCATTGGGTAGTGGGTGTGTTGATGTTATTACAGTGCTTGGACTTTAAAAATCAACAGTCATATAAGGGGTGGTAGGTGTGTGGCTGTCATTACATTGTTTGGACAGTAAATATCAACAGTCAGTTATGGGGTGGTGGGTGTGTGGATGTAATTACAGTGCTTGGACTGTAAATATCAACAGTCATTTATGGGGTGGTGGGTGTGTGGCTGTCATTAGAATGGTTGGACTGTAAATATCAACAATAATTCATGTGGTGGGGGGTTTGGGGGTGTTATTACAGGGCTTTCACTGTAAATATTAACAGTCATTCATGGGGTGGTAGGTGTTTGGGTGTCCTTATAGTGCTTGGACTGTAAATGGCTTAGAGTGTAAATATGAAGTAGTTTATGGGGTGGTGGGTATGTGTGTGTCATTAGTGCTTGGACTGTAAATATCAACATTTATTCATGGGATAGTGGGTGGCATTACAGTGCTTGGACTGTAAATATCAACAGTCATTCATGGGGTGATGGGTGTGTGGGTGTTATTACAGTGCTTGGACTGTAAATATCAACAGTCATTTACAGGGTTGTTGGTGTGTGGCTGTCATTACAGTGTTTGGACTGTAAATATCAACAGTCAGTCATGGGGTGGTGGGTTTGTGGGTGTTATTACAGTGCTTGGACTGTAAATATCAACAGTCAATAATTGGGTGGTGGGTGTGTGTGTGTCATTACAGTGCTTGGACTGTAAATATCAACAGTCAATTATCGTGTGGTTGGTGTGTGGATGTCATTACAGTGCTTGGACTGTAAATATTAACAGTCAATTATGAGGTGGTGGGTGTGTGGGTTTCATTACAGTGATTGGACAGTAAATATTAACAGTCATTCATTGGATGGTGGGTGTGTGGGTGTCATTACAGTGTTTTGATTGTAAATATCAACAGTCATTGGGTGGTGGGTGTGTGGGTGTCATTAGAGTGCTGGGACTGTTAATATCAACAGTCATTCATTGGGTGGTGGGTGTTTGGGTGTCTATGCAGTGCTTGGACTTTAAATATCAACAGTCAATCATGAGGTGGTGGGTGTGTTGGTGTCATTACATTGCTTGGACTGTAAATATGAACAGTCATTCATGGGGTGGTGGGTGTGTGGGTGTCATTACAGTGCTTGGACTGTAAATATCAAGTCATTTATGGGGTGGTGGGTTTGTGTGTGTCAGTAGTGCTTGGACTGTAAATATCAACAGTTATTCATGGGGTGGTGAGTGGCATTACAGTGCTTGGACTGTAAATATCAACAGTCATTCAAGGGGTGGTGGGTGTGTGGGTGTCATTACAGTGCTTGGACTATAAATATCAACCATCATTTATGGGGTGGTGGGTGTGTGGGTGTCATTACAGTGCTTGGACTGTAAATAACAACAGTCATTCATGGGGAGGTGAGTTTGTGGGTATCATTACAGTGCTTGGTCTGTAAATATCAACTGTCATTCATGGGGTGGTGGGTTGGTGGGGGTCATTACAGTGCTTGGACTATAAATATCAAGTCATTCATGGGTTGGTGGGTGTGTGTGTATAATTAGTGCTCGGACTGTAAATATCAACAGTCATTTATGGGTTTGTGGGTGTCATTACACTGCTTGGACTGTAAATATTAACAGTCATTCATAGGGTGGTTGGTGTGTGAGTGTCATTACAGAACTTGGACTGTAAATATCAATAGTCATTCATTGGGTGGTGGTTGTGTGGATGTCATTACAGTGCTTGGACTGTAAATATCAACATTCATTTATGGGGTGGTGGGTGTGTGGCTTTCATTACAGTGTTTGGACTGTAAATATCAACAGTCAGTCATGGGGTTGTTGGTGTGTGGATGTCATTACAGTGTTTGGACTGTAAATATCAAGTCATTTATGGGGTGGTGGGTTTGTGTGTGTCAGTAGTGCTTGGACTGTAAATATCAACAGTTATTCATGGGGTGGTGAGTGGCATTACAGTGCTTGGACTGTAAATATCAACAGTCATTCAAGGGGTGGTGGGTGTGTGGTTGTCATTACAGTGCTTGGACTATAAATATCAACCATCATTTATGGGGTGGTGGGTGTGTGGGTGTCATTACAGTGCTTGGACTGTAAATAACAACAGTCATTCATGGGGAGGTGGGTTTTTGGGTATCATTACAGTGCTTGGACTGTAAATATCAACAGTCATTCATGGGGTGGTGGGTTGGTGGGGGTCATTACAGTGCTTGGACTATAAATATCAAGTCATTCATGGGTTGGTGTGTGTGTGTGTATAATTAGTGCTCGGACTGTAAATATCAACAGTCATTTATGGGTTTGTGGGTGTCATTACAGTGCTTGGTCTGTAAATATTAACAGTCATTCATAGGGTGGTTGGTGTGTGAGTGTCATTACAGAGCTTGGACTGTAAATATCAATAGTCATTCATTGGGTGGTGGGTGTGTGGATGTCATTACAGTGCTTGAACTGTAAATATCAACAGTCATTTATGGGGTGGTAGGTGTGTGGCTTTCATTACAGTGTTTGGACTGTAAATATCAACAGTCAGTCATAGGGTTGTGGGTGTGTGGATGTCATTACAGTGTTTGGACTGTAAATATCAACAGTCATTTATGGGGTGGTGGGTGTGTGGCTGTCATTAGAATGCTTGGACTGTAAATATTAACCATAATTCATGGGGTGGTGGGTGTCATGACAGTGCTTGGACTGTAA
Organism: Petrolisthes cinctipes; assembly: GCA_033782935.1. NCBI lineage: Eukaryota > Metazoa > Arthropoda > Malacostraca > Decapoda > Porcellanidae > Petrolisthes > Petrolisthes cinctipes. Next base: position 526,258 of record JAWQEG010000079.1, read on the forward strand.
ATATCAACAGTCATTCATGGGTTGGTGAGTGTGTGGGTGTCATTACAGTTCTTCGACTGTAAATATCTACCATCATTCATTGGGTGGTGGGTGTGTGGGTGTCATTACAGTGCTTGGACTGAAAATATCAACAGTCAATTATTGGGTGGTGGGTTTGTGGGTGTCATTACAGTGCTTGGACTGTAAATATCAACAGTTATTCATGGGTGGGTGTGTGTGTGGGTGTCGTTACAGTGTTTTAATTGCAAATATCAACAGTCATCCATGGGGTGGAGGGGGTGAGGGTGTCATTACAGTGCTTGGACTGTAAATATCAACATTCATTCATTGGGTGGTGGGTGTTTGGGTGTCTATGCAGTGCTTGGACTGTAAATATAAACAGTCAATCATGAGGTGGTGGGTGTGTTGGTGTCATTACAGTTCTTGGACTGTAAATATCAAGTCATTCATGGGTTGGTGGGTGAGTGTGTATAATTAGTGCTCGGACTGTAAATATCAACAGTCATTTAGGGGGTTGTGGGTGGCATTACAGTGCTTGGACTGTAATTATTAACAGTCATTCATAGGGTGGTTGGTGTGTGAGTGTCATTACAGTGCTTGGACTGTAAATATCAACAGTCATTCATTGGGTGGTGGGTGTGTGGATGTCATTACAGTGCTTGGACTGTAAATATCAACAGTCAGTCATGGTGTGGTTGGTGTGTGGATGTCATTAAAATGCTTGGACTGTAAATATCAACCATAATTCATAGGGTGGTGGGTGTGGTAGTGTCATTACAGTGCTTTGACTGTAAATATCAACAGTCATTCATGGGGTGATGGGTATGAAGGTGTCATTACAGTGCTTAAACTGTAAATATCAACAATCATTTATGGGGTGGTAGGTTTCATTATAGTGCTTGGACTGTTAATATCAACAGTCTTTCATGGGGTGGTTGGTGTGTGGGTGTCATTACATAGCTTGGACTGTAAATATCAAGTCATTTATGGGGTGGTGGGTATGTGTGTGTTATTAGTGCTTGGACTGTAAATATCAACAGTCATTCATGGGATGGTGGGTTGCATTACATTGCTTGGACTGTAAATATCAACAGTCATTCATAGGGTGATGGGTGTGTGGGTGTCATTACAGTGCTTGGACTGTAAATATCAACAGTCAGTCATGGGGTGGTGGGTTTGTGGGTGTTATTACAGTGCTTGGATTGTAAATATCAACAGTCAATATTTCGGTGGTAGGTGTGTGTGTGTCATTACAGTGCTTGGACTGTAAATATCAACCATCATTAATTGGGTGGTGGGTGTGTGGGTGTCATCACAGTGATTAGACTGTAAATATTAAGTGTCATTGACAGTGTGGTGGGTGTGTGGATGTCATTACACTGCTTGGACTGTAAATATCAACAGTCATTTATGGGGTGGTGGGTGTGTGGCTCTCATTACAGTGCTTGGACTGTAAATATCTACCGTCATTTATGGGATGGTGGGTGTGTGGCTGTCATTACAGTGCTTGGACTGTAAATATCAACAGTTATTCATGGGGTGGTGGGTGTGTGGGTGTCATTACAGTGCTTGGACTATAAATATCAACCATCATATATAGGGTGGTGGGTGTGTGAGTGTCATTACAGAGCTTGGACTGTAAATATTAACAGTCAATCATGAGGTGGTGGGTGTGTGGGTTTCATTACAGTGATTGGACTGTAAATATAAACAGTCATTTATTGGATGGTGGGTGTGTGGGTGTCATTACATTGTTTTGATTCAAAATATCAACAGTCATAGGGTGGTGGGTGTCATTAGAGTGCTTGGACTGTAAATATCAACAGTCATTCATTGGGTGGTGGGTTTTTGGGTGTCATTAGAGTGCTTGGACTGTAAATATCAACAGTCATTCAAGGGGTGGTGGGTGTGTGGGTGTCATTACAGTGTTTTGACGGTAAATATTAACAGTCATTCATAGGGTGGTGGGTGTCATTACAGTTCTTGGACTGTAAATATCAACCATCATCCATTGGGTGGTGGGTGCGTGGGTGTCATTACAGTGCTCAGACTATAAATATTAACAGTCATTCATTGGGTGGTGGGTGTGTGGATGTCATTACAGTGCTTGGACTGAAAATGTCAACAGTCATTCATGGGGTGGTGAGTGTGTGGGTGTCATTACAGTGCTTGGACTATAAATAATAACCGTCATTTATGGGGTGGTGGGTGTATGGGTGTCATTACAGTGCTTGGACTGTAAATATCAACAGTCGTTCATAGGGTGGTGGGTGTGTGAGTGTCATTACAGAACTTGGACTGTAAATATCAACATTCATTTATGGGGTGGTGGGTGTGTGGGTGTCATTACAATGCTTGGAGAGTAAATATCAAAAGTCATTCTTGGGGTGGTGGGTGTGTGGGTGTCATTACAGTGCTTAAAATGTAAATATCAACAGTCATTTATGGGGTGGTGAGTGTGTGGCTGTAATTACAGTGCTTGGATTGTAAATATCAACAGTCAATTATTGGGTGGTGGGTTTGTGGGTTTTATTACCGTGCTTGGACTGTAAATATCGATGGTCATTTATGGGGTGGTGGGTGTGTGGGTGTCATTACAGTGTTTTGATTGTAAATATCAACAGTCATTCATAAGTTGGTGTGTGTCATTAGAGTGCTTGGACTGTAAATATCAACAGTCATTCATGGGGTGGTTGAAGTGTAGTTGTCATTACAGTTCTTGCACTCTAAATATCAACCATAATTTATTGGGTGGTTGGTGTGTGAGTGTCATTACAGAGCTTGGACTGTATATATCAACAGTCATTTATGGGGTGGTGGGTGTGTGGGTGTCATTAGCGTGCTTGGACTGTAAATATCAACAGTCATTCATGGGGTGGTGGGTGTCATGACAGTGCTTGGACTGTAAATATCAACAGTCATTCATGGGTTGGTGAGTGTGTGAGTTTCATTACAGTTCTTCGACTGTAAATATCTACCATCATTCATTGGGTGGTGGGTGTGTGGGTGTCATTACAGTGCTTGGACTGAAAATATCAACAGTCAATTATTGGGTGATGGGTTTGTGGGTGTCATTACAGTGCTTGGACTGTAAATATCAACAGTTATTCATGAGTGGGTGGGTGTGTGGGTGTCGTTACAGTGTTTTAATTGCAAATATCAACAGTCATCCATTGGGTGGTGGGGGTGAGGGTGTCATTACAGTGCTTGGACTGTAAATATCAACATTCATTCATGGGGTGGTTGGTGTGTAGGTGTCATTACAGTTCTTGGACTGTAAATATCAACCATAATTCATTGGGTGGTGGGTGTGGTGGTGTCATTACAGTGTTTTTACTGTAAATATCAACAGCCATCCATGGGGTGGTGGGGGTGAGGGTGTCATTACAGTGCTTGGACTGTAAATATCAACAGTCATTCATGGGGTGGTTGGTGTGTGGATGTCATTATAGTGCTTGAACTGTAATATGACAGTGCTTGGACTATAAATATCAACAGTCATTTATGGGGTGGTGGGTGTGTGGATGTCATTACAGTGCTTGGACTGAAAATATCAACAGTCATTAATGGGGTGGTGGATGTGTGGGTGTCATTACAGTTCTTGGACTGTAAATATTAATAGTCATTCATAGGTTGGTAGGTGTGTGGATGTCATTACAGTGCTTTGACTGAAAATGTAAACAGTCATTCATGGGGTGGTAGGTGTGTGGGTGTCATTACAGTGCTTGGACTATAAAAATCAAATGTCATTTATAGGGTAGAAGGTGTGTGGATGTCATTACAGAGCTTGGACTGTAAATATCAACAGTCATTCATAGGGTGGTGGGTGTGTGAGTATCATTTCAGAGCTTGGACTGTAAATATCAACAGTCATTCAGGGTGTGGTTGGTGTGTAGGTGTCATTACAGTGCTTGGACTGTAAATATCAAAAGTCATTCTTGGGGTTATGGGTGTGTGGGTGTCATTACATTGCTTAGGCTGTAAATATCAACAAACATTTATTGGGTGGTGGGTGTGTGGCTGTCATTACAGTGCTTGGACTGTAAATATCGACAGTCAATCATTGGGTGGTGGGTGTGTTGGTGTTATTATAGTGCTTGGACTGAAAATATCAACAGTCATTCATGGGGTGTTGGGTGTGTGGGTGTCATTACAGTGCTTGGACTGTAAATATTAACTGTGATTTATGGGGTGGTGGGTATGTAGGTGTCATTACAGTGTTTGGACTGTAAATATCAAAAGTCATTCTTGGGGGTGTGTGTGTGTGTGGGTGTCATTACAATGCTTAGACTGTAAATATCAACAGTCATTTATGGGGTGGTGGGTGTGTGGGTGTCATTACAGAGCTTAGACTGTATATATCAACAGTCATTTATGGGGTGGTGGGTGTGTGGCTGTTCTTACAGTGTTTGGACTGTAAATATCAACAGTCAATCATGGGGTGGTGGGTGTGTGGGTGTCATTACAGTGCTTGGACTGTAAATATCAACAGTCATTCAATGGGTGGTGGGTGTGTGGGTGTCATAACAGTGTTTTGACTGTAAATATTAACAGTCATTCATATGTTGGTGGGTGTCATTAGAGTGCTTGAACTGTAAATATCAACAATTTTTCATGGGGTGGTGGGAGTGTGGGTGTCATGACAGTGCTTGGACTTTAAATATCAACAGTCATTCATGGGTTGGTGAGTGTTTGGGGGTTATTACAGTTCTTGGACTGTAAATATCAACCATCATTCATTGGGTGGTAGGTGTGTGGGTGTCATTACAGTGCTTAAAATGTAAATATTAACAGTCATTCATGGAGTGGTGGGTGTGTGGCTGTCATTACAGTGCTTGGACTGTAAATATCAACAGTCAATCATGGGGTGGTGGGTGTGCGGGTGTCATTACAGTGTTTTGACTGTAAATATCAAAAGTCATTCATAGGTGGTGGGTGTGTGGGTGTCATTACAGTGTTTTGATTGTAAATATCAACAGTCAATTTTAGGTTGGTTGGTGTCATTAGAGTGCTTGGACTGTAAATATCAACAGTCATTCATGGGGTGGTGGGTGTGTGGGTGACATTACATTGCGTGGACTGTAAATATCAACCATAATTCATGGGGTGGTGGGTGTGCGGGTGTCATTACAGTGCTTTGACTGTAAATATCAACAGTCATTCATAGGGTGATGGGTGTGAGGGTGTCATTACAGTGCTTAGACTGTAAATATCAACAGTCATTCATGTGGTGGTAGGTGTGTGGGTGTCATTATAGTGCTTGGACTGTAAATATAAACAGTCACTCATGGGGTGGTGTGTGTCTGTGTGTCATTAGTGCTTGGACTGTAAATATTAACAGGAATTTATTGGGTGGTGGGTGTGTGAGTGTCATTACAGAGCTTTGACTATAAATATCAACAGTCATTCATGGGGTTGTGGGTTTTTGGGTGTCTATGCAGTGCTTGGAGTGTAAATATCAACAGTCAATCATGGGCTGGTGGGTGTGTGGTTGTCATTACAGTGCTATGACTCTAAATATCAACAGTCATTCATGGGGTGGTGAGTGTGTGGGTGTCATTACAGTGCTTAGACTGTAAATATTAACAGTTATTTATTGGGTGGTGGGTGTGTGGGTGTCATTACAGAGCTTGGACTGTAAATATCAACAGTCATTCATAGGGTGGTGGGTGTGTGAGTATCATTACAGAGCTTGGACTGTAAATATCAACAGTCATTCAGGGGGTGGTTGGTGTGTAGATGTTATTACAGTGCTTGGACTGTAAATATCAAAAGTCATTCTTGGGGTTGTGGGTGTGTGGGTGTCATTACATTGCTTAGACTGTAAATATCAACAAACATTTATTGGGTGGTGGGTGTGTGGCTGTCATTACAGTGCTTGAACTGTGAACATCAACAGTCAATCATGGGGTGGTGGGTTTGTTGGTGTCATTACAGTGCTTAGACTGTAAATATCAACAGTCATTTATGGGGTGGTGGGTGTGTGAGTGTCATTATAGTGCTTAGACTGTAAATATCAACAGTCCTTTATGGGGTGGTGGGTGTGTGGCTGTCATTACAGTGCTTGGACTGTAAATATCAACAGTCAATCATGGGGTGGTGGGTGTGCGGGTGTCATTACATTGTTTTGACTGTAAATGTCAAAAGTCATTTATAGGTGGTGGGTGTGTGGGTGTCATTACAGTGTTTTGATTGCAAATATCAACAGTGAATTATAGGTTGGTTGGTGTCATTAGAGTGCTTAGACTGTAAATATCAACAGTCATTCATGGGGTGGTGTGTGTGTGGGTGACATTACATTGCGTGTACTGTAAATATCAACCATAATTCATTGGGTGGTGGGTGTGCGGGTGTCATTACAGTGCTTTGACTCTAAATATCAACAGTCATTCATAGGGTGATGGGTGTGAGGGTGTCATTACAGTGCTTAGACTGTAATTATCAACAGTCATTTATGTGGTGGTGGGTGTGTGGGTGTCATTATAGTGCTTGGACTGTAAATATCAACAGTCACTCATGGGGTGGTGGGTGTCTGTGTGTCATTAGTGCTTGGACTGTAAATATCAACAGTCATTCAAGGGGTGGAGGGTGACATTACAGTGCTTGGACTCTAAATATCAACAGTCATTTATAGAGTGGTGGGTGTGTGAGAGTCATTAAATAGCTTTGACTATAAATATCAACAGTAATTTATGGGGTTGTGGGTTTTTGGGTGTCTATGCAGTGCTTGGAGTGTAAATATCAACAGTCAATCATGGGGTGGTGGGTGTGTGGTTGTCATTACAGTGCTTGGACTGTAAATATCGACAGTCATTTACAGGGTGGTTGGTGTGTGGGTGTCATTACAATGTTTTGATTGTAAATATCAACAGTCATTCATAGGGAGGTGGGTGTTATTAGAGTGCTTGTACTGTAAATATCAACAGTCATTCATGGGGTGGTGGGTGTGTGGGTGTCATTATAGTGCTTGGACTGTAAATATCAACAGTCACTCATGGGGTGGTGGGTGTGTTGGTGTCATTACAATGCTCAGACTGAAAATATCAAAAGTCATTCATGGGGTGGTGGGTATGTTGGTGTCATTACAGTGCGTGGACTATAAATATGAACCATCATTTATGGGGTGGTGGGTGTGTGGGTGTCATTACATCGTTTTGAATATAAATATCAACACTCATTCATGGGGTTGTGTGTTTTTGGGTGTCTATGCAGTGCTTGGAGTGTAAATATCAACAGTCAATCATGGGGTGGTGGGTTTGTGGTTGTCATTACAGTGCTTGGACTGTAAATATCGACAGTCATTTACGGGGTGGTGGGTGTGTGGGTGTCATTACAATGTTTTGATTGTAAATATCAACAGTCATTCATAGGGTGGTGGGTGTTATTAGAGTCCTTGAACTGTAAATATCAACAGTCATTCATGGGGTGGTGGGTGTGTGGGTGTCATTATAGTGCTTGGACTGTAAATATCAACAGTCACTCATGGGGTGGTGGGTGTGTGTGTCATTAGTGCTTGGACTGTAAATATCAACAGTCATTCATGGGGTGGTGGGTGTGTGGATGTCATTACAGTGGTTGGACTGTAATTATCAACAGTCCTTCATGGATTGGTGGGTGTGTGGGTGTCATTACAGTGCTTAGACTGTAAATATCAACAGTCATTTATTGGGTGGTGGGTGTGTGGGTGTCATTACAGTGCTTGGACAGTAAATATCAATAGTCAATCATGGGAAGGTCGGTGTGTGGGTGTCATTATAGTGCTTGGACTGTAAATATCAACAGTCATTCATGAGGTGGTGGGTGGGTGGGTGTCATTACAGTGTTTTAACTATAAATATCAACATTCATTTATTGGGTGGTGGGTGTCATTAGAGTGCTTGGAGTGTAAATATCAACAGTCATTCGTCGGGTGGTGCATTTGTGGGTGTCACGACAGTGATTGGACTGTAAATATCAACAGTCATTAATGGGGTGGTGAGTGTGTGAGTGTCATTACAGTTCCTGGACTGCTAATATAAACCATCATACATTAGGTGGTGGGTGTGTAGGTGTCTTTACACTGCTCAGACTGTAATTTATGGGGTGGTGCGTGTGTGGATGTCATTACAGTGCTTGGACTGAAAATATCCACAGTCATTCTTAAGGTGGTGAGTGTGTGGGTGTCATTACAGTGATTGGCCTATAAATATTAACCGTCATTTATGGGGTGGTGGGTGTGTGGGTGTCATTACAGTGCTTGGACTGTAAATATCAACAGTCATTCATAGGGTGGTGGGTGTGTGAGTGTAATTACAGAGCTTGGACTGTATATATCAACAGACATTCATGGGGTGGTGGGTGTGTAGGTGTCATTACAGTGCTTGGACTGTAAATATCAAAAGTCATTCTTGGGGTGGTCGGTGTGTGGGTGTCATTACAGTGCTTAGACTGAAAATATCAACAGTCATTTATGGGGTGGTTGGTGTGTGGCTGTCATTACAGTGCTTGGACTGTAAATATCAACAGTTAATCATGGGGTGTTGGGTGTCATTAGAGTGCTTGGACTGTAAATATCAACAGTCATTCATACGGTTTTGGGTGTTTGGGTGTCTATGCAGTGCTTGGACTGTAAATATCAACAGTCAATCATGGGGTGGTGGGTGTCTGGGTGTCTATGCAGTGCTTGGACTGTAAATATTAACAGTCATTCATGGGGTGGTGGGTGTGGGGGTGTCATTACAGTGCTTCGAATGTAAATATCAACCATATTTCACGGGTAGGTGGGTGTGGGGGTGTCATAACAGTACTTGTACTGTAAATATCAACAGTCATTCATGGGGTGGTGGACGTGTGGGTGTCATTACAGTGCTTAGACTGTAAATATCAATAGTCATTCATGGGGTGGTGGGTGTGAGGGTGTCATTACAGTACTTAGACTGTATATATCAACAATCATTCATAGGGTGGTGGGTGTGTGGGTGTCATTATAGTGTTTAGACTGTAAATATCAACAGTCATTCAGGGTGTGGTTGGTGTGTAGGTGTCATTACAGTGCTTGGACTGTAAATATCAAAAGTCATTCATGGGGTTATGGGTGTGTGGGTGTCATTTCATTGCTTAGACTGTAAATATCAACAAACATTTATTGGGTGGTGGGTGTGTGGCTGTCATTACAGTGCTTGGACTGTAAATATCGACAGTCAATCATTGGGTGGTGGGTTTGTTGGTGTCATTATAGTGCTTGGACTGAAAATATCAACCGTCATTCATGGGGTGTTGGGTGTGTGGGTGTCATTACAGTGCTTGGACTGTAAATATTAACTGTGATTTATGGGGTGGTGGGTATGTAGGTGTCATTACAGTGTTTGGACTGTAAATATCAAAAGTCATTCTTGGGGTGGTGTGTGTGTGGGTGTCATTACAATGCTTAGACTTTAAATATCAACAGTCATTTATGGGGTGGTTGGTGTGTGGGTGTCATTACAGAGCTTAGACTGTAAATATCAACAGTCATTTATGGTGTGGTGGGTGTGTGGCTATTATTACAGTGCTTGGACTGTAAATATCAACAGTCAATCATGGGGTGGTGGGTGCGTGGGTGTCATTAGAGTGCTTGGACTGTAAATATCAACAGTCATTCATGGGGTGGTGGGTGTGTGGGTGTCATAACAGTGTTTTGACTGTAAATATTAACAGTCATTCATATGTTGGTGGGTGTCATTAGAGTGCTTGAACTGTAAATATCAACAATTTTTCATGGGGTGGTGGGAGTGTGGGTGTCATGACAGTGCTTGGACTGTAAATATCAACAGTCATTCATGGGTTGGTAAGTGTGTGGGGGTTATTACAGTTCTTGGACTGTAAATATCAACCATCATTCATTGGGTGGTGGGTGTGTGGGTGTCATTACAGTGCTTAAAATGTAAATATTAACAGTCATTCATGGAGTGGTGGGTGTGTGGCTGTCATTACAGTGCTTGGATTGTAAATATTAACAGTCACTCATGGGGTGGTGGGTGTGCGGGTGTCATTACAGTGTTTTGACTGTAAATATCAAAAGTCATTCATAGGTGGTGGGTGTGTGGGTGTCATTACAGTGTTTTGATTGTAAATATCAACAGTCAATTATAGGTTGGTTGGTGTCATTAGAGTGCTTGAACTGTAAATATCAACAGTCATTCATGGGGTGGTTGGTGTGTGGGTGACATTACATTGCGTGGACTGTAAATATCAACCATAATTCATGGGGTGATGGGTGTGCGGGTGTCTTTACAGTGCTTTGACTGTAAATATCAACAGTCATTCATAGGGTGATGGGTGTGAGGGTGTCATTACAGTGCTTAGACTGTAATTATCAACAGTCATTCATGTGGTGGTGGGTGTGTGGGTGTCATTATAGTGCTTGGACTGTAAATATAAACAGTCACTCATGGGTTGGTGGGTGTCTGTGTGTCATTAGTGCATGGACTGTAAATATTAACAGGAATTTATTGGGTGGTGGGTGTGTGAGTGTCATTACAGAGCTTTGACTATAAATATCAACAGTCATTCATGGGGTTGTGGGTTTTTGGGTGTCTATGCAGTGCTTGGAGTGTAAATATCAACAGTCAATCATGGGCTGGTGGGTGTGTGGTTGTCATTACAGTGCTTCGACTCGAAATATCAACAGTCATTCATGGGGTGGTGGGTGTGTGGGTGTCATTACAGTGCTTAGACTGTAAATATTAACAGTCATTTATTAGGTGGTGGGTGTGTGGGTGTCATTACAGAGCTTGGACTGTAAATATCAACGGTCATTCATAGGGTGGTGGGTGTGTGAGTATCATTACAGAGCTTGGACTGTTAACATCAACAGTCATTCAGGGGGTGGTTGGTGTGTAGGTGTTATTACAGTGCTTGGACTGTAAATATCAAAAGTCATTCTTGGCGTTGTGGGTGTGTGGGTGTCATTACATTGCTTAGACTGTAAATATCAACAAACATTTATTGGGTGGTGGGTGTGTGGCTGTCATTACAGTGCTTGAACTGTAAACATCAACAGTCAATCATGGGGAGGTGGGTTTGTTGGTGTCATTACAGTGCTTAGACTGTAAATATCAACAGTCATTTATGGGGTGGTGGGTGTGTGGGTGTCATTATAGTGCTTAGACTGTAAATATCAACAGTCCTTTATGGGGTGGTGGGTGTGTGGCTGTCATTACAGTGCTTGGACTGTAAATATCAACAGTCAATCATGGGGTGGTGGGTGTGCGGGTGTCATTACAATGTTTTGACTGTAAATATCAAAAGTCATTTATAGGTGGTGGGTGTGTGGGTGTCATTACAGTGTTTTGATTGTAAATATCAACAGTCAATTATAGGTTGGTTGGTGTCATTAGAGTGCTTAGACTGTAAATATCAACAGTCATTCATGGGGTGGTGTGTGTGTGGGTGACATTACATTGCGTGGACTGTAAATATCAACCATAATTCATTGGGTGGTGGGTGTGCGGGTGTCATTACAGTGCTTTGACTCTAAATATCAACAGTCATTCATAGGGTGATGGGTGTGAGGGTGTCATTACAGTGCTTAGACTGAAATTATCAACAGTCATTTATGTGGTGGTGGGTGTGTGGGTGTCATTATAGTGCTTGGACTGTAAATATCAACAGTCACTCATGGGGTGGTGGGTGTCTGTGTGTCATTAGTGCTTGGACTGTAAATATCAAGAGTCATTCAAGGGGTGGAGGGTGGCATTACAGTGCTTGGACTCTAAATATCAACAGTCATTTATAGAGTGGTGGGTGTGTGAGTGTCATTAAATAGCTTTGACTATAAATATCAACAGTCATTCATGGGGTTGTGGGTTTTTGGGTGTCTATGCAGTGCTTGGAGTGTAAATATCAACAGTCAATCATGGGGTGGTGGGTTTGTTGTTATCATTACAGTGCTTGGACTGTAAATATCAACCGTCATTTATGGGTTGGTGTTTGTGTGGGTGTCATTACAGTTCCTGGACTGTAAAAATTAACAGTCATTCATAGGGTGGTGGGTGTGTGAGTGTCATTAGAGAGCTTGGACTGTAAATATCAACAGTCATTCATGGGGTGGTGGGTGTGTGGGTGTCATTACAGTGCTTAGACTATAAATATCAACAGTCAGTTATTGGTTTGTGGGTGTGTGGGTGTCATTACAGTGCTTGGACTGTAAATATTAACAGTCAATCATGGGGTGGTCGGTGTGTGGGTGTCATTACAGTGCTGGGACTGTAATTATCAACAGTCATTCATGGGGTGGTGTGTGTGTTGGTGTCATTACAGTGTTTTAACTATAAATATCAACATTCATTTATTGGGTGTTGGGTGTCATTACAGTGCTTTGACTATAAATATCAACAGTCATTCATGGGGTGGTGCATGTGTGGGTGTAATGACAGTTCTTGGACTGTAAATATCAACAGTCATTAATGGGGTGGTGAGTGTGTGGGTGTCATTACAGTTCTTGAACTGTAAATATCAACCATCATTAATGTGTGGGTGTCATTACAGAGCTCAGACTGTAAATATTAACAGTTATTCCTGGGGTGGTGGGTGTGTTGGTGTCATTACAGTGCGTGGACTATAAATATAAACCATCATTTATGGGGTGGTGGGTGTGTGGGTGTCATTACAGTGCTTTGACTGTAAATATCAACAGTCATTCATAGTGTGATGGGTGTGAGGGTGTCATTACAGTGCTTAGACTGTAATTATCAACAGTCATTCATGTGGTGGTGGGTGTGTGGGTGTCATTATATTGCTTGGACTGTAAATATCAACAGTCACTCATGGGGTGGTGGGTGTCTGTGTGTCATTAGTGCTTGGACTGTAAATATCAAGAGTCATTCAAGGGGTGGTGGGTGGCATTACAGTGCTTGGACTCTAAATATCAACAGTCATTCATAGAGTGGTGGGTGTGTGAGTGTCATGACATCGTTTTGAATATAAATATCAACAGTTATTCATGGGGTTGTGCGTTTTTGGGTGTCTATGCAGTGCTTGGAGTGTAAATATCAACAGTCAATCATGGGGTGGTGGGTGTGTGGTTGTCATTACAGTGCTTGGACTGTAAATATCGACAGTCATTTACGGGGTGGTGGGTGTCATTACAGTGCTTGGAGTGTAAATATCAACAGTCATTCCTAGGGTGGTGGGTGTTATTAGAGTGCTTGAACTGTAAATATCAACAGTCATTCATGGGGTGGTGGGTGTGTGGGTGTCATTATAGTGCTTGGACTGTAAATATCAACAGTCACTCATGGGGTGGTGGGTGTGTGTGTCATTAGTGCTTGGACTGTAAATATCAACAGTCATACATGGGGTGGTGGGTGTGTGGGTGTCATTACAGTGGTTGGACTGTAATTATCAACAGTCCTTCATGGATTGGTGGGTGTGTGGGTGTCATTACAGTGCTTAGACTGTAAATATCAACAGTCATTTATTGGGTGGTGGGTGTGTGGGTGTCATTACAGTGCTTGGACAGTAAATATCAATAGTCAATCATGGGAAGGTCGGTGTGTGGGTGTCATTATAGTGCTTGGACTGTAAATATCAACAGTCATTCATGAGGTGGTGGATGGGCGGGTGTCATTACAGTGTTTTAACTATAAATATCAACATTCATTTATTGGGTGGTGGGTGTCATTACAGTGCTTGGAGTGTAAATATCAACAGTCATTCGTGGGGTGGTGCATTTGTGGGTGTCACGACAGTGATTGGACTGTAAATATCAACAGTCATTAATGGGGTGGTGAGTATGTGAGTGTAATTACAGTTCCTGGACTGCTAATATAAACCATCATACATTAGGTGGTGGGTGTGTGGGTGTCTTTACACTGCTCAGACTGTAAATATTAACAGTCATTTATGGGGTGGTGAGTGTGTGGATGTCATTACAGTGCTTGGACTGAAAATATCCACAGTCATTCTTAAGGTGGTGGGTGTGTGGGTGTCATTACAGTGATTGGCCAATAAATATTAACCGTCATGTATGGGGTGGTGGGTGTGTGGGTGTCATTACAGTGCTTGGACTGTAAATATCAACAGTCATTCATAGGGTGGTGGGTGTGTGAGTGTAATTACAGAGCTTTGACTGTATATATCAACAGACATTCATGGGGTGGTGGGTGTGTAGGTGTCATTACAGTACTTGGACTGTAAATATCAAAAGTCATTCTTGGGGTGGTCGGTGTGTGGGTGTCATTACAGTGCTTAGACTGTAAATATCAACAGTCATTCATGTGGTTAGTGGATGTCATTATACTGCTTGGACTGTAAATATCAACAGTCATTCTTGGGGTGGTGGGTGTGTGGGTGCCATTACATTGCTTGGACTGTAAATATCAACAGTCAATTATGCGGTGGTGGGAGTGTGGGTGTCATTACAGTGCTTAGACAGTATATATCAACAGTCATTCATGGGGTGGTTAGTGTGTGGGAGTCATTACAGCGTTTTGATTGTAAATATCAAGTCATTACAGTTATTGGACTGTAAATATCAACCATCATTCATTGGGTGGTGGGTGTGTCGGTGTCATTACAGTGCTTGTACTGTAAATATTAACAGTCATTCATGGGGTAGTGGGTGTGTGGGTGTCATTACTGTGATTGGACTGAAAATATCAACAGTCATTCATGGGGTGTTGTATGTGTGGGCATCATTACAGTGTTTTGATTGTAAATATCAACAGTATTTCATAGGGTGGTGGGTGTCATTAGAGTGCTTGGACTGTAAATATCAAGAGTCATTTACAGGGTGGTGGGTGTGTTGGTGTCATTACAGTGCTTGGACTGTAAATATCAACTGTCATTTATGGGGTGGTGGGTGTGTGGGTGTCTTTACAGTGCTTTGAATGTAAATATCAATAGTCATTTATGGGGTGGTGGGTGTGTGTATCATTATAGTGCTTGGACTGTAAATATCAACAGTCATTCATGGGGTGATGGGTGTCATTAGAGTGCTTGGACTATAAATATCAACAGTTATTTATAGGGTGGTGGGTTTGTGGGTGTCTTGACAGTGCTTGGACTGAAAATAGCAACAGTCATTCATGGGGTGGTGGGTGTGTGGGTGTCATTACAGTGTTTTGATTGTAAATACCAACAGTCATTCATAGGGTGGTGGGTGTCATTAGAGTGCTTGGACTATAAATATCAACAGTTATTTATAGGGTGGTGGGTGTGGGTGTCATTACAGTGTTTTGACTGTGAATATCAACAGTCATTTATAGGGTGGTGCGTGTTATTAGAGTGCTTTGACTGTAAATATTAACAGTTACTTATTGGGTGGTGGGTTTGTGGGTGTCATGACAGTGCTTGGACTGTAAACATCAACAGACAATCATTGGGTGGTGGGTTTGTGGGTGTCATTACAGTGCTTGGACTGTAAATATCAATACAAATTTATAGGGTGCGAGGTGTGTGGGTGTCATTACAGTGTTTTGACTGTAAATATCAACAGTCATTCAGAGGGTGGTTGGTGTCATTAGAGTGCTTTGACTGTAAATATCAACAGTTATTAATAAGGTGGTGGATGAGTGGTTGTCATGACAGTGCTTGGACTGTAAATATCAACAGTCATTCATATATTGGTGAGTGTGTGGGTGACATTACATTTCTTGGATTGTAAAAATCAACGAATATTCATTGGGTGGTGGGTGTGTAAGTATCATTATAGAGCTTGGACTGTAAATATCAACAGTCATTCATGGTGTGGTAGATGTGTGGATGTCTTTACAGTGCTTTAACTGTAAATATCAACAGTCATTCAGAGGGTGGTAGGTGTTATTAGTGTGCTTGGACTGTAAATATTAACCATCATTCAGGGAGTGGTGGGTGTGTGGGTGTTATTACAGTGTTTGGACTGTAAATATCAACCATAATTTATGGGATGGTGGGTGTGTGGGTGTCATTACATTGCTTTGACCTTTAAATATCAACAGTCATTCATGGGGTGGTGGGTATGAGGGTGTCATTACAGTACTTGGATTGAAAATATCAACTGTCATTCATGGGGTGGTATGTGTTTGGGTGTCTTTATAGTGCTTGGACTGTAAATATCAACAGTCATTCATAGGGTGGTGGGTGTGTGGGTGTCATTACATGGCTTGATCTGTAAATATCAAGTCATTCATGGGGTGGTGGGTATGTGTGAGTCATTAGTGATTGGACTGTAAATATCAACAGTCATTCATTGGGTGGTGGGTGGCATTATAGTGCTTGGACTTTAAATATCAACAGTCAGTCATGGGGTGGTGGGTGTTTGGTTGTCATTAGAATGCTTGAAATGTAAATATAATTTATAATTCATGGGGTGGTGGGTGTGGGGGTGTCATTACAGTGCTTTGACTGTAAATATCAACAGTCATTCATGGGGTGGTGAGCTTGTGGGTGTCATTACAGTGCTTGTACTGAAAATATCATCAGTCATTCATGGGGTGGTGGGTTGGTGGGTGTCATTACAGTGCTTGGACTGTAAATATCAAGTCATTCATGGGTTGGTGGGTGTGTGTGTGTCATTGATGCTTGGACTGTAAATATAAACAGTCATTTATGGGGTTGTGGGTGGCATTACAGTGTTTGGACTGTAAATATCAACAGTCATTCATAGGGTGGTTGGTGTGTGGGTGTCTTTACAGTGCTCAGACTGTAAATATTAAGTGTCATTCATGTGGTGGTGGGTGTGTGGATGTCATTACAGTGCTTGGACTGTAAATATCAACTGTCATTTATGAGGTGGGTGGGTGTGTGGCTGTCATTACTGTGCTTGGACTGTAAATATCTACTGTCATTGATAAGGGGGGTAGGTGTGTGGCTGTCATTACAGTGCTTGGACTGTAAATATCAACAGTAAATCATTGGGTTGTGGGTTTGTGAATGTCATTACAGTGCTTGGACTGTAAATATCAACAGTTATTCATGGAGTGGGGGGTGTGTGGGTGTCATTACAGTGCTTGGACTGTAAATATCAAGTCATTCATGGGGTGGTGGGTGTGTGTGTGTAATTAGTGCTTTGAATGTAAATATCAACAGTCATTTATGGGGTGGTGGGTGTGTGGCTGTCATTAGAATGCTTGGACTGTAAATATCAACCATAATTCATTGGGTGGTGGGTACGAGGGTGTCATTACAGTGCTTAAACTGTAAATATCAACAGTCAGTCATGGGGTGTTGGGTGTGTGGGTTTCATTACAGTGCTTGGACTAAAAATATCAACCATCATTTATGGGGTGGTGGGTGATTGGCTGTCATTAGAATGCTTGGACTGTAAATATCATCAATAATTCATGGGGTGGTTGGTGTGGGGGTGTCATTACAGTGCTATGACTGTAAATATCAACAGTCATTCATGGGGTGGTGGGTTTGTGGGTGTCATTACAGTGCTTGGACTGTAAATATCAACAGTCATTCATGGGTTGGTGGGTTGGTGGGTGTCATTACAGTGCTTGGATTGTAAATATCAAGTCATTCATGGGTTGGTGGGTGTTTGTGTGTCATTAGTGCTTGGACTGTAAATATAAACAGTCATTTATGGGGTTGTGGGTGGCATTACAGTGCTTGGACTGTAAATATCAACAGCCATTCATAGGGTGGTTGGTGTGTGAGTGTCATTACAGAGCTTGGACTGTAAATATGAATATTCATTCATTGGGTAGTGGGTGTGTTGATGTTATTACAGTGCTTGGACTTTAAAAATCAACAGTCATATAAGGGGTGGTAGGTGTGTGGCTGTCATTACATTGTTTGGACTGTAAATATCAACAGTCAGTCATGGGGTGGTGGGTGTGTGGATGTAATTACAGTGCTTGGACTGTAAATATCAACAGTCATTTATGGGGTGGTGGGTGTGTGGCTGTCATTAGAATGGTTGGACTGTAAATATCAACAATAATTCATGTGGTGGGGGGTTTGGGGGTGTTATTACAGGGCTTTCACTGTAAATATTAACAGTCATTCATGGGGTGGTAGGTGTTTGGGTGTCCTTATAGTGCTTGGACTGTAAATATCAACAGTCATTCATGGGTTGGTTGGTGTGTGGGTGTCATTACATGGCTTGGAGTGTAAATATGAAGTAGTTTATGGGGTGGTGGGTATGTGTGTGTCATTAGTGCTTGGACTGTAAATATCAACATTTATTCATGGGATAGTGGGTGGCATTACAGTGCTTGGACTGTAAATATCAACAGTCATTCATGGGGTGATGGGTGTGTGGGTGTTATTACAGTGCTTGGACTGTAAATATCAACAGTCATTTACAGGGTGGTGGGTGTGTGGCTGTCATTACAGTGTTTGGACTGTAAATATCAACAGTCAGTCATGGGGTGGTGGGTTTGTGGGTGTTATTACAGTGCTTGGACTGTAAATATCAACAGTCAATAATTGGGTGGTGGGTGTGTGTGTGTCATTACAGTGCTTGGACTGTAAATATCAACAGTCAATTATCGTGTGGTTGGTGTGTGGATGTCATTACAGTGCTTGGACAGTAAATATTAACAGTCAATTATGAGGTGGTGGGTGTGTGGGTTTCATTACAGTGATTGGACTGTAAATATCAACAGTCATTCATTGGATGGTGGGTGTGTGGGTGTCATTACAGTGTTTTGATTGTAAATATCAACAGTCATGGGGTGGTGGGTGTGTTGGTGTCAATACATTGCTTGGACTGTAAATATGAACAGTCATTCATGGGGTGGTGGGTGTGTGGGTGTCATTACAGTGCTTGGACTGTAAATATCAAGTCATTTATGGGGTGGTGGGTTTGTGTGTGTCAGTAGTGCTTGGACTGTAAATATCAACAGTTATTCATGGGGTGGTGAGTGGCATTACAGTGCTTGGACTGTAAATATCAACAGTCATTCAAGGGGTGGTGGGTGTGTGGGTGTCATTACAGTGCTTGGACTATAAATATCAACCATCATTTATGGGGTGGTGGGTGTGTGGGTGTCATTACAGTGCTTGGACTGTAAATAACAACAGTCATTCATGGGGAGGTGAGTTTGTGGGTATCATTACAGTGCTTGGACTGTAAATATCAACTGTCATTCATGGGGTGGTGGGTTGGTGGGGGTCATTACAGTGCTTGGACTATAAATATCAAGTCATTCATGGGTTGGTGGGTGTGTGTGTATAATTAGTGCTCGGACTGTAAATATCAACAGTCATTTATGGGTTTGTGGGTGTCATTACAGTGCTTGGACTGTAAATATTAACAGTCATTCATAGGGTGGTTGGTGTGTGAGTGTCATTACAGAGCTTGGACTGTAAATATCAATAGTCATTCATTGGGTGGTGGGTGTGTGGATGTCATTACAGTGCTTGGACTGTAAATATCAACAGTCAGTCATGGTGTGGTTGGTGTGTGGATGTCATTATAGAGCTTGGACTGTAAATATCAACAGTCATTTATGGGGTGGTGGGTGTGTGGCTGTCATTAAAATGCTTGGACTGTAAATATCAACCATAATTCATAGGGTGGTGGGTGTGGTAGTGTCATTACAGTGCTTTGACTGTAAATATCAACAGTCATTCATGGGGTGATGGGTATGAAGGTGTCATTACAGTGCTTAAACTGTAAATATCAACAGTCATTTATGGGGTGGTAGGTTTCATTATAGTGCTTGGACTGTTAATATCAACAGTCTTTCATGGGGTGGTTGGTGTGTGGGTGTCATTACATAGCTTGGACTGTAAATATCAAGTCATTTATGGGGTGGTGGGTATGTGTGTGTTATTAGTGCTTGGACTGTAAATATCAACAGTCATTCATGGGATGGTGGGTTGCATTACATTGCTTGGACTGTAAATATCAACAGTCATTCATAGGGTGATGGGTGTGTGGGTGTCATTACAGTGCTTGGACTGTAAATATCAACAGTCAGTCATGGGGTGGTGGGTTTGTGGGTGTTATTACAGTGCTTGGATTGTAAATATCAACAGTCAATATTTCGGTGGTAGGTGTGTGTGTGTGTCATTACAGTGCTTGGACTGTAAATATCAACCATCATTAATTGGGTGGTGGGTGTGTGGGTGTCATCACAGTGATTAGACTGTAAATATTAAGTGTCATTGACAGTGTGGTGGGTGTGTGGATGTCATTAAACTGCTTGGACTGTAAATATCAACTGTCATTTATGGGGTGGTGGGTGTGTGGCTCTCATTACAGTGCTTGGACTGTAAATATCTACCGTCATTTATGGGATGGTGGGTGTGTGGCTGTCATTACAGTGCTTGGACTGTAAATATCAACAGTTATTCATGGGGTGGTGGGTGTGTGGGTGTCATTACAGTGCTTGGACTATAAATATCAACCATCATATATAGGGTGGTGGGTGTGTGAGTGTCATTACAGAGCTTGGACTGTAAATATTAACAGTCAATCATGAGGTGGTGGGTGTGTGGGTTTCATTACAGTGATTGGACTGTAAATATAAACAGTCATTTATTGGATGGTGGGTGTGTGGGTGTCATTACATTGTTTTGATTGAAAATATCAACAGTCATAGGGTGGTGGGTGTGTGGGTGTCATTAGAGTGCTTGGACTGTAAATATCAACAGTCATTCATTGGGTGGTGGGTTTTTGGGTGTCATTAGAGTGCTTGGACTGTAAATATCAACAGTCATTCAAGGGGTGGTGGGTGTGTGGGTGTCATTACAGTGTTTTGACGGTAAATATTAACAGTCATTCATAGGGTGGTGGGTGTCATTACAGTTCTTGGACTGTAAATATCAACCATCATCCATTGGGTGGTGGGTGCGTGGGTGTCATTACAGTGCTCAGACTATAAATATTAACAGTCATTCATTGGGTGGTGGGTGTGTGGATGTCATTACAGTGCTTGGACTGAAAATGTCAACAGTCATTCATGGGGTGGTGAGTGTGTGGGTGTCATTACAGTGCTTGGACTATAAATAATAACCGTCATTCATGGGGTGGTGGGTGTATGGGTGTCATTACAGTGCTTGGACTGTAAATATCAACAGTCGTTCATAGGGTGGTGGGTGTGTGAGTGTCATTACAGAACTTGGACTGTAAATATCAACATTCATTTATGGGGTGGTGGGTGTGTGGGTGTCATTACAATGCTTGGAGAGTAAATATCAAAAGTCATTCTTGGGGTGGTGGGTGTGTGGGTGTCATTACAGTGCTTAAAATGTAAATATCAACAGTCATTTATGGGGTGGTGAGTGTGTGGCTGTAATTACAGTGCTTGGATTGTAAATATCAACAGTCAATTATTGGGTGGTGGGTTTGTGGGTTTTATTACCGTGCTTGGACTGTAAATATCGATGGTCATTTATGGGGTGGTGGGTGTGTGGGTGTCATTACAGTGTTTTGATTGTAAATATCAACAGTCATTCATAAGTTGGTGTGTGTCATTAGAGTGCTTGGACTGTAAATATCAACAGTCATTCAAGGGGTGGTTGAAGTGTAGTTGTCATTACAGTTCTTGGACTCTAAATATCAACCATAATTTATTGGGTGGTTGGTGTGTGAGTGTCATTACAGAGCTTGGACTGTATATATCAACAGTCATTTATGGGGTGGTGGGTGTGTGGGTGTTATTAGCGTGCTTGGACTGTAAATATCAACAGTCATTCATGGGGTGGTGGGTGTCATGACAGTGCTTGGACTGTAAATATCAACAGTCATTCATGGGTTGGTGAGTGTGTGGGTTTCATTACAGTTCTTCGACTGTAAATATCTACCATCATTCATTGGGTGGTGGGTGTGTGGGTGTCATTACAGTGCTTGGACTGAAAATATCAACAGTCAATTATTGGGTGGTGGGTTTGTGGGTGTCATTACAGTGCTTGGACTGTAAATATCAACAGTTATTCATGAGTGGGTGGGTGTGTGGGTGTCGTTACAGTGTTTTAATTGCAAATATCAATAGTCATCCATTGGGTGGTGGGGGTGAGGGTGTCATTACAGTGCTTGGACTGTAAATATCAACATTCATTCATGGGGTGGTTGGTGTGTAGGTGTCATTACAGTTCTTGGACTGTAAATATCAACCATAATTCATTGGGTGGTGGGTGTGGTGGTGTCATTACAGTGTTTTTACTGTAAATATCAACAGCCATCCATGGGGTGGTGGGGGTGAGGGTGTCATTACAGTGCTTGGACTGTAAATATCAACAGTCATTCATGGGGTGGTTGGTGTGTGGATGTCATTATAGTGCTTGAACTGTAATATGACAGTGCTTGGACTATAAATATCAACAGTCATTTATGGGGTGGTGGGTGTGTGGATGTCATTACAGTGCTTGGACTGAAAATATCAACAGTCATTAATGGGGTGGTGGATGTGTGGGTGTCATTACAGTTCTTGGACTGTAAATATTAATAGTCATTCATAGGTTGGTAGGTGTGTGGATGTCATTACAGTGCTTTGACTGAAAATGTAAACAGTCATTCATGGGGTGGTAGGTGTGTGGGTGTCATTACAGTGCTTGGACTATAAAAATCAAATGTCATTTATAGGGTAGAAGGTGTGTGGATGTCATTACAGAGCTTGGACTGTAAATATCAACAGTCATTCATAGGGTGGTGGGTGTGTGAGTATCATTTCAGAGCTTGGACTGTAAATATCAACAGTCATTCAGGGTGTGGTTGGTGTGTAGGTGTCATTACAGTGCTTGGACTGTAAATATCAAAAGTCATTCTTGGGGTTATGGGTGTGTGGGTGTCATTACATTGCTTAGGCTGTAAATATCAACAAACATTTATTGGGTGGTGGGTGTGTGGCTGTCATTACAGTGCTTGGACTGTAAATATCGACAGTCAATCATTGGGTGGTGGGTGTGTTGGTGTTATTATAGTGCTTGGACTGAAAATATCAACAGTCATTCATGGGGTGTTGGGTGTGTGGGTGTCATTACAGTGCTTGGACTGTAAATATTAACTGTGATTTATGGGGTGGTGGGTATGTAGGTGTCATTACAGTGTTTGGACTGTAAATATCAAAAGTCATTCTTGGGGGTGTGTGTGTGTGTGGGTGTCATTACAATGCTTAGACTGTAAATATCAACAGTCATTTATGGGGTGGTGGGTGTGTGGGTGTCATTACAGAGCTTAGACTGTATATATCAACAGTCATTTATGGGGTGGTGGGTGTGTGGCTGTTCTTACAGTGTTTGGACTGTAAATATCAACAGTCAATCATGGGGTGGTGGGTGTGTGGGTGTCATTACAGTGCTTGGACTGTAAATATCAACAGTCATTCAATGGGTGGTGGGTGTGTGGGTGTCATAACAGTGTTTTGACTGTAAATATTAACAGTCATTCATATGTTGGTGGGTGTCATTAGAGTGCTTGAACTGTAAATATCAACAATTTTTCATGGGGTGGTGGGAGTGTGGGTGTCATGACAGTGCTTGGACTTTAAATATCAACAGTCATTCATGGGTTGGTGAGTGTTTGGGGGTTATTACAGTTCTTGGACTGTAAATATCAACCATCATTCATTGGGTGGTAGGTGTGTGGGTGTCATTACAGTGCTTAAAATGTAAATATTAACAGTCATTCATGGAGTGGTGGGTGTGTGGCTGTCATTACAGTGCTTGGACTGTAAATATCAACAGTCAATCATGGGGTGGTGGGTGTGCGGGTGTCATTACAGTGTTTTGACTGTAAATATCAAAAGTCATTTATAGGTGGTGGGTGTGTGGGTGTCATTACAGTGTTTTGATTGTAAATATCAACAGTCAATTTTAGGTTGGTTGGTGTCATTAGAGTGCTTGGACTGTAAATATCAACAGTCATTCATGGGGTGGTGGGTGTGTGGGTGACATTACATTGCGTGGACTGTAAATATCAACCATAATTCATGGGGTGGTGGGTGTGCGGGTGTCATTACAGTGCTTTGACTGTAAATATCATCAGTCATTCATAGGGTGATGGGTGTGAGGGTGTCATTACAGTGCTTAGACTGTAAATATCAACAGTCATTCATGTGGTGGTAGGTGTGTGGGTGTCATTATAGTGCTTGGACTGTAAATATAAACAGTCACTCATGGGGTGGTGTGTGTCTGTGTGTCATTAGTGCTTGGACTGTAAATATTAACAGGAATTTATTAGGTGGTGGGTGTGTGAGTGTCATTACAGAGCTTTGACTATAAATATCAACAGTCATTCATGGGGTTGTGGGTTTTTGGGTGTCTATGCAGTGCTTGGAGTGTAAATATCAACTATCAATCATGGGCTGGTGGGTGTGTGGTTGTCATTACAGTGCTATGACTCTAAATATCAACAGTCATTCATGGGGTGGTGAGTGTGTGGGTGTCATTACAGTGCTTAGACTGTAAATATTAACAGTTATTTATTGGGTGGTGGGTGTGTGGGTGTCATTACAGAGCTTGGACTGTAAATATCAACAGTCATTCATAGGGTGGTGGGTGTGTGAGTATCATTACAGAGCTTGGACTGTAAATATCAACAGTCATTCAGGGGGTGGTTGGTGTGTAGATGTTATTACAGTGCTTGGACTGTAAATATCAAAAGTCATTCTTGGGGTTGTGGGTGTGTGGGTGTCATTACATTGCTTAGACTGTAAATATCAACAAACATTTATTGGGTGGTGGGTGTGTGGCTGTCATTACAGTGCTTGAACTGTGAACATCAACAGTCAATCATGGGGTGGTGGGTTTGTTGGTGTCATTACAGTGCTTAGACTGTAAATATCAACAGTCATTTATGGGGTGGTGGGTGTATGAGTGTCATTATAGTGCTTAGACTGTAAATATCAACAGTCCTTTATGGGGTGGTGGGTGTGTGGCTGTCATTACAGTGCTTGGACTGTAAATATCAACAGTCAATCATGGGGTGGTGGGTGTGCGGGTGTCATTATATTGTTTTGACTGTAAATGTCAAAAGTCATTTATAGGTGGTGGGTGTGTGGGTGTCATTACAGTGTTTTGATTGCAAATATCAACAGTGAATTATAGGTTGGTTGGTGTCATTAGAGTGCTTAGACTGTAAATATCAACAGTCATTCATGGGGTGGTGTGTGTGTGGGTGACAATACATTGCGTGGACTGTAAATATCAACCATAATTCATTGGGTGGTGGGTATGCGGGTGTCATTACAGTGCTTTGACTCTAAATATCAACAGTCATTCATAGGGTGATGGGTGTGAGGGTGTCATTACAGTGCTTAGACTGTAATTATCAACAGTCATTTATGTGGTGGTGGGTGTGTGGGTGTCATTATAGTGCTTGGACTGTAAATATCAACAGTCACTCATGGGGTGGTGGGTGTCTGTGTGTCATTAGTGCTTGGACTGTAAATATCAACAGTCATTCAAGGGGTGGAGGGTGGCATTACAGTGCTTGGACTCTAAATATCAACAGTCATTTATAGAGTGGTGGGTGTGTGAGAGTCATTAAATAGCTTTGACTATAAATATCAACAGTAATTCATGGGGTTGTGGGTTTTTGGGTGTCTATGCAGTGCTTGGAGTGTAAATATCAACAGTCAATCATGGGGTGGTGGGTGTGTGGTTGTCATTACAGTGCTTGGACTGTAAATATCGACAGTCATTTACGGGGTGGTTGGTGTGTGGGTGTCATTACAATGTTTTGATTGTAAATATCAACAGTCATTCATAGGGAGGTGGGTGTTATTAGAGTGCTTGTACTGTAAATATCAACAGTCATTCATGGGGTGGTGGGTGTGTGGGTGTCATTATAGTGCTTGGACTGTAAATATCAACAGTCACTCATGGGGTGGTGGGTGTGTTGGTGTCATTACAATGCTCAGACTGAAAATATCAAAAGTCATTCATGGGGTGGTGGGTATGTTGGTGTCATTACAGTGCGTGGACTATAAATATGAACCATCATTTATGGGGTGGTGGGTGTGTGAGTGTCATTACATCGTTTTGAATATAAATATCAACAGTCATTCATGGGGTTGTGTGTTTTTGGGTGTCTATGCAGTGCTTGGAGTGTAAATATCAACAGTCAATCATGGGGTGGTGGGTTTGTGGTTGTCATTACAGTGCTTGGACTGTAAATATCGACAGTCATTTACGGGGTGGTGGGTGTGTGGGTGTCATTACAATGTTTTGATTGTAAATATCAACAGTCATTCATAGGGTGGTGGGTGTTATTAGAGTCCTTGAACTGTAAATATCAACAGTCATTCATGGGGTGGTGGGTGTGTGGGTGTCATTATAGTGCTTGGACTGTAAATATCAACAGTCACTCATGGGGTGGTGGGTGTGTGTGTCATTAGTGCTTGGACTGTAAATATCAACAGTCATTCATGGGGTGGTGGGTGTGTGGATGTCATTACAGTGGTTGGACTGTAATTATCAACAGTCCTTCATGGATTGGTGGGTGTGTGGGTGTCATTACAGTGCTTAGACTGTAAATATCAACAGTCATTTATTGGGTGGTGGGTGTGTGGGTGTCATTACAGTGCTTGGACAGTAAATATCAATAGTCAATCATGGGAAGGTCGGTGTGTGGGTGTCATTATAGTGCTTGGACTGTAAATATCAACAGTCATTCATGAGGTGGTGGGTGGGTGGGTTTCATTACAGTGTTTTAACTATAAATATCAACATTCATTTATTGGGTGGTGGGTGTCATTAGAGTGCTTGGAGTGTAAATATCAACAGTCATTCGTCGGGTGGTGCATTTGTGGGTGTCACGACAGTGATTGGACTGTAAATATCAACAGTCATTAATGGGGTGGTGAGTGTGTGAGTGTCATTACAGTTCCTGGACTGCTAATATAAACCATCATACATTAGGTGGTGGGTGTGTGGGTGTCTTTACACTGCTCAGACTGTAATTTATGGGGTGGTGCGTGTGTGGATGTCATTACAGTGCTTGGACTGAAAATATCCACAGTCATTCTTAAGGTGGTGAGTGTGTGGGTGTCATTACAGTGATTGGCCTATAAATATTAACCGTCATTTATGGGGTGGTGGGTGTGTGGGTGTCATTACAGTGCTTGGACTGTAAATATCAACAGTCATTCATAGGGTGGTGGGTGTGTGAGTGTAATTACAGAGCTTGGACTGTATATATCAACAGACATTCATGGGGTGGTGGGTGTGTAGGTGTCATTACAGTGCTTGGACTGTAAATATCAAAAGTCATTCTTGGGGTGGTCGGTGTGTGGGTGTCATTACAGTGCTTAGACTGAAAATATCAACAGTCATTTATGGGGTGGTTGGTGTGTGGCTGTCATTACAGTGCTTGGACTGTAAATATCAACAGTTAATCATGGGGTGTTGGGTGTCATTAGTGTGCTTGGACTGTAAATATCAACAGTCATTCATACGGTTTTGGGTGTTTGGGTGTCTATGCAGTGCTTGGACTGTAAATATCAACAGTCAATCATGGGGTGGTGGGTGTCTGGGTGTCTATGCAGTGCTTGGAATGTAAATATTAACAGTCATTCATGGGGTGGTGGGTGTGGGGGTGTCATTACAGTGCTTCGAATGTAAATATCAACCATATTTCACGGGTAGGTGGGTGTGGGGGTGTCATAACAGTACTTGTACTGTAAATATCAACAGTCATTCATGGGGTGGTGGACGTGTGGGTGTCATTACAGTGCTTAGACTGTAAATATCAATAGTCATTCATGGGGTGGTGGGTGTGAGGGTGTCATTACAGTACTTAGACTGTATATATCAACAATCATTCATAGGGTGGTGGGTGTGTGGGTGTCATTATAGTGTTTAGACTGTAAATATCAACAGTCATTCATGGGGTGGTGGGTGTGTGGGTTTCATCACAATGTTTTAATTGTAAATATCAATAGTCATTCATAGGGTGGTTTGTGTCATTAGAGTTTTTGGACTGTAAATATCAACAGTCATTCATGGTGTGATAGGTGTGTGGGTGTCATTACAGTGCTTGGACTGTAAATATTAACCGTCATTTATGGGGTGGTGTTTGTGTGTGTGTCATTACAGTTCCTGGACTGTAAATATCAACAGTCATTCATAGGGTGTTGGGTGTTTGAGTGTCATTACTGAGCTTGGACTGTTAATATAAAGAGTCATTCATGGGGTGGTGGGTGTGTGGGTGTCATTACAGTGATTGGACTGTAAATATCAACAGTCAATCATGGGGTGGTCGGTGTGTGGGTGTCATTACAGTGCATGGACTGAAAATATCAACAATCATTTATAGAGTGGTGGGTGTGTGGCTGTCATTACAGTGCTTTGACTGTAAATATCAACAGTCAATTATGGGATGGTGGGTGTGTGGGTGTCATTACAGTGTTTTAACTATTAATATAAACATTCATTTATTGGGTGGTGGGTGTCATTAGAGTGCTTGGACTGTAAATATCAACAGTCATACATGGGGTGGTGCATGTGTGGGTGTCATAAAAGTGTTTGGACTGTAAATATCAGCAGTCATTTATGGGGTGGTGAGTGTGTGGGTGTCATTACATCTCCTGGACTGTAAATATAAACCATCATACATTAGGTGGTGGGTGTGTGGGTGTCATTACAGTGCTTGGACTGTAAATATCAACAGTCATTAATGGTGTGGTGGGTGTGTGGATGTCATTAGAGTGCTTGGACTGTAAATATCAACATTCATTCATAAGGTGGTGGGTGTGGGGGTGTCATTACAGTGCTTTGACTGTAAATATCAACAGTCAATTATGGGATGGTGGGTGTGTGGGTGTCATTACAATGCTTAGACTGTAATTATCAACCATCCTTCATGGGTTGGTGGGTGTGTGGGTGTCATTACAGTGCTAAGACTGTAAATATCAACAGTCATTTTTTTGGTCTGGGGTGTGTGGGAGTCATTACAGTGCTTGGACTGTAAATA
This sequence comes from Petrolisthes cinctipes, assembly GCA_033782935.1. NCBI lineage: Eukaryota > Metazoa > Arthropoda > Malacostraca > Decapoda > Porcellanidae > Petrolisthes > Petrolisthes cinctipes. Next base: position 555,068 of record JAWQEG010000079.1, read on the forward strand.
TCAATAGTCAATCATGGGATGGTCAGTGTGTGGGTGTCATTACAGTGCTTGAACTGTAAATATCAACAGTCATTCATGAGGTGGTGGGTGTGTGGGTGTCATTACAGTGTTTTAACTATAAATATAAACATTCATTTATTGGGTGGTGGGTGTCATTAGAGTGCTTGGACTGTAAATATCAACAGTCATACATGGGGTGGTGCATGTGTGGGTGTCATAAAAGTGTTTGGACTGTAAATATCAACAGTCATTTATGGGGTGGTGAGTGTGTGGGTGTCATTACATTTCCTGGACTGTAAATATAAACCATCATACATTAGGTGGTGGGTGTGTGGGTGTCATTACAGTGTTTTGACTGTAAATATCAACAGTCATTCATTGAGTGGTGGGGGTTAGGGTGTCATTACAGTGCTTGGACTGTAAATATCAATAGTCATTTATGGGGTGGTGGGTGTGTGGGTGTCATTATAATGCTTGAAATGTAAATATCAACAGTCATTCATGGGGTGGTGGGTGTGTGGTTGTCATTACAGTGCATGGACTATAAATAATAAGTCATTCATTGTGTGGTGGGTGTGTGTGTGTGTCATTAGTGCTTGGACTGTAAATATCAACAGTCATTTATGGAGTGGTGGGTGTGTGGGTGTCATTACAGTGCTTGGACTCTAAATATAAACCAGCATTCATGGGGTGGTGGGTGTGTGGGTGTCATTACAGTGCTTAGACTGTATATATTAACAGTCATTTATTGGGTGGTGGGTGTGTGGGTGTCATTACAGAGCTTGGACTGTAAATATCAACAGTCATTCATAGGGTGGTGGGTGTGTGAGTATCATTTCAGAGCTTGGACTGTAAATATCAACAGTCATTCAGGGTGTGGTTGGTGTGTAGGTGTCATTACAGTGCTTGGACTGTAAATATCAAAAGTCATTCATGGGGTTATGGGTGTGTGGGTGTCATTACATTGCTTAGACTGTAAATATCAACAAACATTTATTGGGTGGTGGGTGTGTGGCTGTCATTACAGTGCTTGGACTGTAAATATCGACAGTCAATCATTGGGTGGTGGGTGTGTTGGTGTCATTATAGTGCTTGGACTGAAAATATCAACAGTCATTCATGGGGTGTTGGGTGTGTGGGTGTCATTACAGTGCTTGGACTGTAAATATTAACTGTGATTTATGGGGTGGTGGGTATGTAGGTGTCATTACAGTGTTTGGACTGTAAATATCAAAAGTCATTCTTGGGGTGGTGTGTGTGTGGGTGTCATTACAATGCTTAGACTGTAAATATCAACAGTCATTTATGGGGTGGTTGGTGTGTGGGTGTCATTACAGAGCTTAGACTGTAAATATCAACAGTCATTTATGGGGTGGTGGGTGTGTGGCTATTATTACAGTGCTTGGACTGTAAATATCAACAGTCAATCATGGGGTGGTGGGTGTGTGGGTGTCATTAGAGTGCTTGGACTGTAAATATCAACAGTCATTCATGGGGTGGTGTGTGTGTGGGTGTCATAACAGTGTTTTGACTGTAAATATTAACAGTCATTCATATGTTTGTGGGTGTCATTAGAGTGCTTGAACTGTAAATATCAACAATTTTTCATGGGGTGGTGGGAGTGTGGGTGTCATGACAGTGCTTGGACTGTAAATATCAACAGTCATTCATGGGTTGGTAAGTGTGTGGGGGTTATTACAGTTCTTGGACTGTAAATATCAACCATCATTCATTGGGTGGTGGGTGTGTGGGTGTCATTACAGTGCTTAAAATGTAAATATTAACAGTCATTCATGGAGTGGTGGGTGTGTGGCTGTCATTACAGTGCTTGGATTGTAAATATTAACAGTCAATCATGGGGTGGTGGGTGTGCGGGTGTCATTACAGTGTTTTGACTGTAAATATCAAAAGTCATTCATAGGTGGTGGGTGTGTGGGTGTCATTACAGTGTTTTGATTGTAAATATCAACAGTCAATTATAGGTTGGTTGGTGTCATTAGAGTGCTTGAACTGTAAATATCAACAGTCATTCATGGGGTGGTTGGTGTGTGGGTGACATTACATTGCGTGGACTGTAAATATCAACCATAATTCATGGGGTGATGGGTGTGCGGGTGTCTTTACAGTGCTTTGACTGTAAATATCAACAGTCATTCATAGGGTGATGGGTGTGAGGGTGTCATTACAGTGCTTAGACTGTAATTATCAACAGTCATTCATGTGGTGGTGGGTGTGTGGGTGTCATTATAGTGCTTGGACTGTAAATATAAACAGTCACTCATGGGGTGGTGGGTGTCTGTGTGTCATTAGTGCATGGACTGTATATATTAACAGGAATTTATTGGGTGGTGGGTGTGTGAGTGTCATTACAGAGCTTTGACTATAAATATCAACAGTCATTCATGGGGTTGTGGGTTTTTGGGTGTCTATGCAGTGCTTGGAGTGTAAATATCAACAGTCAATCATGGGCTGGTGGGTGTGTGGTTGTCATTACAGTGCTTCGACTCGAAATATCAACAGTCATTCATGGGGTGGTGGGTGTGTGGGTGTCATTACAGTGCTTAGACTGTAAATATTAACAGTCATTTATTAGGTGGTGGGTGTGTGGGTGTCATTACAGAGCTTGGACTGTAAATATCAACGGTCATTCATAGGGTGGTGGGTGTGTGAGTATCATTACAGAGCTTGGACTGTTAACATCAACAGTCATTCAGGGGGTGGTTGGTGTGTAGGTGTTATTACAGTGCTTGGACTGTAAATATCAAAAGTCATTCTTGGCGTTGTGGGTGTGTGGGTGTCATTACATTGCTTAGACTGTAAATATCAACAAACATTTATTGGGTGGTGGGTGTGTGGCTGTCATTACAGTGCTTGAACTGTAAACATCAACAGTCAATCATGGGGTGGTGGGTTTGTTGGTGTCATTACAGTGCTTAGACTGTAAATATCAACAGTCATTTATGGGGTGGTGGGTGTGTGGGTGTCATTATAGTGCTTAGACTGTAAATATCAACAGTCCTTTATGGGGTGGTGGGTGTGTGGCTGTCATTACAGTGCTTGGACTGTAAATATCAACAGTCAATCATGGGGTGGTGGGTGTGCGGGTGTCATTACAATGTTTTGACTGTAAATATCAAAAGTCATTTATAGGTGGTGGGTGTGTGGGTGTCATTACAGTGTTTTGATTGTAAATATCAACAGTCAATTATAGGTTGGTTGGTGTCATTAGAGTGCTTAGACTGTAAATATCAACAGTCATTCATGGGGTGGTGTGTGTGTGGGTGACATTACATTGCGTGGACTGTAAATATCAACCATAATTCATTGGGTGGTGGGTGTGCGGGTGTCATTACAGTGCTTTGACTCTAAATATCAACAGTCATTCATAGGGTGATGGGTGTGAGGGTGTCATTACAGTGCTTAGACTGAAATTATCAACAGTCATTTATGTGGTGGTGGGTGTGTGGGTGTCATTATAGTGCTTGGACTGTAAATATCAACAGTCACTCATGGGGTGGTGGGTGTCTGTGTGTCATTAGTGCTTGGACTGTAAATATCAAGAGTCATTCAAGGGGTGGAGGGTGGCATTACAGTGCTTGGACTCTAAATATCAACAGTCATTTATAGAGTGGTGGGTGTGTGAGTGTCATTAAATAGCTTTGACTATAAATATCAACAGTCATTCATGGGGTTGTGGGTTTTTGGGTGTCTATGCAGTGCTTGGAGTGTAAATATCAACAGTCAATCATGGGGTGGTGGGTTTGTTGTTATCATTACAGTGCTTGGACTGTAAATATCAACCGTCATTTATGGGTTGGTGTTTGTGTGGGTGTCATTACAGTTCCTGGACTGTAAAAATTAACAGTCATTCATAGGGTGGTGGGTGTGTGAGTGTCATTAGAGAGCTTGGACTGTAAATATCAACAGTCATTCATGGGGTGGTGGGTGTGTGGGTGTCATTACAGTGCTTAGACTATAAATATCAACAGTCAGTTATTGGTTTGTGGGTGTGTGGGTGTCATTACAGTGCTTGGACTGTAAATATTAACAGTCAATCATGGGGTGGTCGGTGTGTGGGTGTCATTACAGTGCTGGGACTGTAATTATCAACAGTCATTCATGGGGTGGTGTGTGTGTTGGTGTCATTACAGTGTTTTAACTATAAATATCAACATTCATTTATTGGGTGTTGGGTGTCATTACAGTGCTTTGACTATAAATATCAACAGTCATTCATGGGGTGGTGCATGTGTGGGTGTAATGACAGTTCTTGGACTGTAAATATCAACAGTCATTAATGGGGTGGTGAGTGTGTGGGTGTCATTACAGTTCTTGAACTGTAAATATCAACCATCATTAATGTGTGGGTGTCATTACAGAGCTCAGACTGTAAATATTAACAGTTATTCCTGGGGTGGTGGGTGTGTTGGTGTCATTACAGTGCGTGGACTATAAATATGAACCATCATTTATGGGGTGGTGGGTGTGTGGGTGTCATTACAGTGCTTTGACTGTAAATATCAACAGTCATTCATAGTGTGATGGGTGTGAGGGTGTCATTACAGTGCTTAGACTGTAATTATCAACAGTCATTCATGTGGTGGTGGGTGTGTGGGTGTCATTATATTGCTTGGACTGTAAATATCAACAGTCACTCATGGGGTGGTGGGTGTCTGTGTGTCATTAGTGCTTGGACTGTAAATATCAAGAGTCATTCAAGGGGTGGTGGGTGGCATTACAGTGCTTGGACTCTAAATATCAACAGTCATTCATAGAGTGGTGGGTGTGTGAGTGACATGACATCGTTTTGAATATAAATATCAACAGTTATTCATGGGGTTGTGCGTTTTTGGGTGTCTATGCAGTGCTTGGAGTGTAAATATCAACAGTCAATCATGGGGTGGTGGGTGTGTGGTTGTCATTACAGTGCTTGGACTGTAAATATCGACAGTCATTTACGGGGTGGTGGGTGTGTGGGTGTCATTACAATGTTTTGATTGTAAATATCAACAGTCATTCCTAGGGTGGTGGGTGTTATTAGAGTGCTTGAACTGTAAATATCAACAGTCATTCATGGGGTGGTGGGTGTGTGGGTGTCATTATAGTGCTTGGACTGTAAATATCAACAGTCACTCATGGGGTGGTGGGTGTGTGTGTCATTAGTGCTTGGACTGTAAATATCAACAGTCATACATGGGGTGGTGGGTGTGTGGGTGTCATTACAGTGGTTGGACTGTAATTATCAACAGTCCTTCATGGATTGGTGGGTGTGTGGGTGTCATTACAGTGCTTAGACTGTAAATATCAACAGTCATTTATTGGGTGGTGGGTGTGTGGGTGTCATTACAGTGCTTGGACAGTAAATATCAATAGTCAATCATGGGAAGGTCGGTGTGTGGGTGTCATTATAGTGCTTGGACTGTAAATATCAACAGTCATTCATGAGGTGGTGGGTGGGCGGGTGTCATTACAGTGTTTTAACTATAAATATCAACATTCATTTATTGGGTGGTGGGTGTCATTACAGTGCTTGGAGTGTAAATATCAACAGTCATTCGTGGGGTGGTGCATTTGTGGGTGTCACGACAGTGATTGGACTGTAAATATCAACAGTCATTAATGGGGTGGTGAGTATGTGAGTGTAATTACAGTTCCTGGACTGCTAATATAAACCATCATACATTAGGTGGTGGGTGTGTGGGTGTCTGTACACTGCTCAGACTGTAAATATTAACAGTCATTTATGGGGTGGTGAGTGTGTGGATGTCATTACAGTGCTTGGACTGAAAATATCCACAGTCATTCTTAAGGTGGTGGGTGTGTGGGTGTCATTACAGTGATTGGCCAATAAATATTAACCGTCATGTATGGGGTGGTGGGTGTGTGGGTGTCATTACAGTGCTTGGACTGTAAATATCAACAGTCATTCATAGGGTGGTGGGTGTGTGAGTGTAATTACAGAGCTTTGACTGTATATATCAACAGACATTCATGGGGTGGTGGGTGTGTAGGTGTCATTACAGTACTTGGACTGTAAATATCAAAAGTCATTCTTGGGGTGGTCGGTGTGTGGGTGTCATTACAGTGCTTAGACTGTAAATATCAACAGTCATTTATGGGGTGGAGGGTGTGTGGCTGTCATTACAGTGCTTGGACTGTAAATATCAACAGTCATTTATGTGGTGGAGGGTGTGTGGCTGTCATTACAGTGCTTGGACTGTAAATATTAACAGTCAATCATGGGGTGGTGGGTGTGTGTGTGTCATTACAGAGCTTTGACTGTAAATATCAACAGTCATTCTTTGGGTGGTTGTGTGTGGGTGTCATTACAGTGTTTTGATTGTAAATATCAACAGCCATTTAAAAGGTGGTGGGTGTCATTAGAGTGCTTGGACTGAAAATATCCACAGTCATTCTTAAGGTGGTGGGTGTGTGGGTGTCATTACAGTGCGTGGACTATAAATATGAACCATCATTTATGGGGTGGTGGGTGTGTGGGTGTCATTACAGTGCTTTGACTGTAAATATCAACAGTCATTCATAGTGTGATGGGTGTGAGGGTGTCATTACAGTGCTTAGACTGTAATTATCAACAGTCATTCATGTGGTGGTGGGTGTGTGGGTGTCATTATAGTGCTTGGACTGTAAATATCAACAGTCACTCATGGGGTGGTGGGTGTCTGTGTGTCATTAGTGCTTGGACTGTAAATATCAAGAGTCATTCAAGGGGTGGTGGGTGGCATTACAGTGCTTGGACTCTAAATATCAACAGTCATTCATAGAGTGGTGGGTGTGTGAGTGTCATTACATCGTTTTGAATATAAATATCAACAGTCATTCATTGGGTTGTGGGTTTTTGGGTGTCTATGCAGTGCTTGGAGTGTAAATATCAACAGTCAATCATGGGGTGGTGGGTGTGTGGTTGTCATTACAGTGCTTGGACTGTAAATATCGACAGTCATTTACGGGGTGGTGGGTGTGTGGGTGTCATTACAATGTTTTGATTGTAAATATCAACAGTCATTCATAGGGTGGTGGGTGTTATTAGAGTGCTTGAACTGTAAATATAAACAGTCATTCATGGGGTGGTGGGTGTGTGGGTGTCATTATAGTGCTTGGACTGTAAATATCAACAGTCACTCATGGGGTGGTGGGTGTGTGTGTCATTAGTGCTTGGACTGTAAATATCAACAGTCATTCATGTGGTGGTGGGTGTGTGGGTGTCATTACAGTGGTTGGACTGTAATTATCAACAGTCCTTTATGGATTGGTGGGTGTGTGGGTGTCATTACAGTGCTTAGACTGTAAATATCAACAGTCATTTATTGGGTGGTGGGTGTGTGGGTGTCATTACAGTGCTTGGACAGTAAATATCAATAGTCAATCATGGGAAGGTCGGTTTGTGGGTGTCATTATAGTGCTTGGACTGTAAATATCAACAGTCATTCATGAGGTGGTGGGTGGGCGGGTGTCATTACAGTGTTTTAACTATAAATATCAACATTCATTTATTGGGTGGTGGGTGTCATTACAGTGCTTGGAGTGTAAATATCAACAGTCATTCGTGGGGTGGTGCATTTGTGGGTGTCACGACAGTGATTGGACTGTAAATATCAACAGTCATTAATGGGGTGGTGAGTGTGTGAGTGTCATTACAGTTCCTGGACTGCTAATATAAACCATCATACATTAGGTGGTGGGTGTGTGGGTGTCTTTACACTGCTCAGACTGTAAATATTAACAGTCATTTATGGGGTGGTGAGTGTGTGGATGTCATTACAGTGCTTGGACTGAAAATATCCACAGTCATTCTTAAGGTGGTGGGTGTGTGGGTGTCATTACAGTGATTAGCCTATAAATATTAACCGTCATTTATGGGGTGGTGGGTGTGTGGGTGTCATTACAGTGCTTGGACTGTAAATATCAACAGTCATTCATAGGGTGGTGGGTGTGTGAGTGTAATTACAGAGCTTGGACTGTATATATCAACAGACAATCATGGGGTGGTGGGTGTGTAGGTGTCATTACAGTACTTGGACTGTAAATATCAAAAGTCATTCTTGGGGTGGTCGGTGTGTGGGTGTCATTACAGTGCTTAGACTCTAAATATCAACAGTCATTTATGGGGTGGAGGGTGTGTGGCTGTCATTACAGTGCTTGGACTGTAAATATCAACAGTCATTTATGGGGTGGAGGGTGTGTGGCTGTCATTACAGTGCTTGGACTGTAAATATCAACAGTCAATCATGGGGTGGTGGGTGTGTGGGTGTCATTACAGTGCTTTGACTGTAAATATCAACATTCATTCTTTGGGTGGTTGTGTGTGGGTGTCATTACAGTGTTTTGATTGTAAATATCAACAGCCATTTAAAAGGTGGTGGGTGTCATTAGAGTGCTTGAACTGTAAATATCAACAGTCATTCATAAGGTGGTAGGTGTGGGGGTGTCATTACAGTGCTTTGACTGTAAATATCAACAGTCATTCATGGGGTGGTTGGGATGAAGGTGTCATTACAGTGCTTGGACTGTAAATATCAACAGTCATTCATGGGGTGGTGGGTGTGTGGGTTTCATTATAGTGTTTGAACTGTAAATATCAACAGTCATTCATGGGGTGGTGAGTGTGTGGATGTCATTACAGTGCTTGGACTGAAAATATCCACAGTCATTCTTAAGGTGGTGGGTGTGTGGGTGTCATTACAGTGATTGGCCTATAAATATTAACCGTCATTTATGGGGTGGTGGGTGTGTGGGTGTCATTACACTGCTTGGACTGTAAATATCAACAGTCATTCATGGTGTGGTGGGTGTGTGTGTGTCATTAGTGCTTGGACTGTAATTATCAACAGTCAATCATGGGGTGGTTGGTGTCATTACAGTGCTTGGACTGTAAATATCAACAGTTAATCATGGGGTGTTGGGTGTCATTAGAGTGCTTGGACTGTAAATATCAACTGTCATTCATGGGGTTTTGGTGTTTGGGTGTCTATGCAGTGCTTGGACTGTAAATATCAACAGTCATTCATGGGGTGGTGGGTGTGTGGGTGTCATTACAGTGCTTGGACTGTAAATATCAACCGTCATTTATGGGGTGGTGTTTGTGTGGGTGTCATTACAGTTCCTGGACTGTAAAAATTAACAGTCATTCATAGGGTGGTGGGTGTGTGAGTGTCATTACAGAGCTTGGACTGTAAATATCAACAGTCATTCATGGGGTGGTGGGTGTGTGAGTGTCATTACAGTGCTTAGACTGTAAATATCAACAGTCAGTTATTGGGTTGTGGGTGTGTGGGTGTCATTACAGTGCTGGGACTGTAATTATCAACAGTCATTCATGAGGTGGTGGGTGTGTGGGTGTCATTACAGTGTTTTAACTATAAATATCAACATTCATTTATTGGGTGTTGGGTGTCATTACAGTGCTTTGACTATAATTATCAACAGTCATTCATGGGGTGGTGCATGTGTGGGTGTAATGACAGTTCTTGGACTGTAAATATCAACAGTCATTAATGGGGTGGTGAGTGTGTAGATGTCATTACAGTTCTTGAACTGTAAATATCAACCATCATTAATATGTGGGTGTCATTACAGAGCTCAGACTGTAAATATTAACAGTTATTCCTGGGGTGGTGGGTGTGTTTGTGTCATTACAGTGCTTGGACTGTAAATATCAACTGTCATTCATGGGGTTTTGGTGTTTGGGTGTCTATGCAGTGCTTGGACTGTAAATATCAACAGTCATTCATGGGGTGGTGGGTGTGTGGGTGTCATTACAGTGCTTGGACTGTAAATATCAACCGTCATTTATGGGGTGGTGTTTGTGTGGGTGTCATTACAGTTCCTGGACTGTAAAAATTAACAGTCATTCATAGGGTGGTGGGTGTGTGAGTGTCATTACAGAGCTTGGACTGTAAATATCAACAGTCATTCATGGGGTGGTGGGTGTGTGGGTGTCATTACAGTGCTTAGACTGTAAATATCAACAGTCAGTTATTGGGTTGTGGGTGTGTGGGTGTCATTACAGTGCTTGGACTGTAAACATTAACAATCAATCATGGGGTGGTCGGTGTGTGGGTGTCATTACAGTGCTGGGACTGTAATTATCAACAGTCATTCATGAGGTGGTGGGTGTGTGGGTGTCATTACAGTGTTTTAACTATAAATATCAACATTCATTTATTGGGTGTTGGGTGTCATTACAGTGCTTTGACTATAATTATCAACAGTCATTCATGGGGTGGTGCATGTGTGGGTGTAATGACAGTTCTTGGACTGTAAATATCAACAGTCATTCATGGAGTGGTATGTGTGTAGGTGTCATTACAGTGCTTGGACTGTAAATATCAAAAGTCATTTTTGGGGTGGTCGGTGTGTGGGTGTCATTACAGTGCTTAGACTGTAAATATTAACAGTCATTTATGGGGTGGTGGGTGTGTGGCTGTCATTACAGTGCTTGGACTGTAAATATCAAAATTCAATCATGGGGTGGTGGGTGTGTGGGTGTCATTACAATGCTTTGACTGTAAATATCAACAGACATTCATGGGGTGGTGGGAGTGTGGGTGTCATTACAGTGTTTTGTTTGTAAATATCAACAGTCATTTATAAGCTTGTGGGTGTCATTAGAGTGATTGGACTGTAAATATTAACAGTCATTCATAAGGTTGTGGGTGTGGGTGTATCATTACAGTGTTTTGACTGTAAATATCAACAATCATTCATGGGGTGGTGGGGGTGAGGGTGTCATTACAGTGCTTGGACTCTAAATATCAACAGTCATTCATGGGGTGGTGGGTGTGTGGGTGTCATTATAATGCTTGAAATGTAAATATCAACAGTCATTCATGGGGTGGTGGGTGTGTGGTTGTCATTACAGTGCATGGATTATAAATATTAAGTCATTCATGGTGTGGTAGGTGTGTGTGTATGTCATTAGTGCTTGGACTGTAAATATCAACAGTCATTCATGGGGTGGTTGGTATCATTACAGTGCTTGGACTGTAAATATCAACAGTTAATCAAGGGGTGTTAGTAGTCATTAGAGTGTTTGGACTCTAAATATCAACAGTCAATCATGGGGTGGTGGGTGTGTGGGTGTCATTACAGTGTTTTGATTGTAAATATCAACAGTCATTCATAGGGTGGTGGGTGTCATTAGAGTGCTTGGACTGTAAATATCAACAGTCATTCATGGGGTGGTATGTGTGTGGGTGTCATTACAGTGCTTAGACTGTAAATATCAATAGTCATTCATAGGGTGGTGGGTGTGAGGGTGTCATTACAGTGCTTAGACTGTATATATCAACAATCATTCATGGGGTCATGGGTGTGTGGGTGTCATTATAGTGTTTGGACTGTAAATATCAACAGTCATTCATGGGGTGGTGAATGTGTAGGTGTCATTACATTGCTTGGACTGTAAATATCAAGTCATTCATGGGATGGTGGGTGTCTGTGTGTCATTAGTGCTTGGACTGTGAATATTAACAGTCATTTATGGGGTGGTGGGTGGCATTACAGTGCTTAGACTCTAATATCAACAGTCATTCATGGGGTGATGGGTGTGTGGGTGTCATTACAGTGCTTGGACTGTAAATATAAATAGTTATTCATGGGGATGTGGGTGTTTGGGTGTCTATGCAGTGCTTGGACTGTAAATATTAATAGTCATTCATATGGTGGTGGGTGTGTGAGTGTCATTACAGTGTTTTGACTGTAAATATCAACAGTCATTCATAGGGTGTTGGGTGTCATTACAGTGCTTTTACTGTAAATATCAACAGTTATTCAAGTGGTGGTCGGTGTGTGGGTGTCATGACAATGCTTGGACTGTAAATATTAACAGTCATTCATGGGGTGGTGAGTGTGTGTGTGTTATTACAGTTCTTGGACTGTATATATCAACCATTATTCATTGGTTGGTGGGTGTGTGGGTGTCATTACAGTGCTGGGACTGTAAATATCAACAGTCATTTATAGGGTGGTGGGTGTTTGAGTGTAATTACAGAGCTTGGACTGTAAATATCAACAGTCATTTATAGGGTGGTGGGTGTTTGAGTGTCATTACAGAGCTTGGACTGTAAATATCAACAGTCATTTATAGGGTGGTGGGTTTTTGGGTGTCATTACAGTGCTTTGACTGTAAATATCAACAGTCATTCATGGATTGGTAGGTGTGTTGGTGTCATTACAGTGCTTGGACTGTAAATATTAACCATAATGCATGGGGTGGTGGGTGTGGGTCATCATTACAGTGCTTTCAGTGTAAAAATCAACAGTCATTCATGGGGTGGTGTGGGTGAGGGTGTCATTACAGTTCTTGGACTTTAAATATCAACCATCATTCATTAGGTGGTGGGTTTGTGGGAGTCATTACAGTGCTTAGACTGTAAATATTAACAGTCATTCATGAGATGGTGGGTGTGTTGATGTCATTACATTGCTTAGACTGTAAATATCAACAGTCAGTTATTGGTTTGTGGGTGTGTGGGTGTCATTACAGTGCTTGGACTGTAAATATTAACAGTCAATCATGGGGTGGTCGGTGTGTGGGTGTCATTACAGTGCTGGGACTGTAATTATCAACAGTCATTCATGGGGTGGTGTGTGTGTTGGTGTCATTACAGTGTTTTAACTATAAATATCAACATTCATTTATTGGGTGGTGGGTGTCATTACAGTCCTTGGAGTGTAAATATCAACAGTCATTCGTGGGGTGGTGCATTTGTGGGTGTCACGACAGTGATTGGACTGTAAATATCAACAGTCATTAATGGGGTGGTGAGTGTGTGAGTGTCATTACAGTTCCTGGACTGCTAATATAAACCATCATACATTAGGTGGTGGGTGTGTGGGTGTCTTTACACTGCTCAGACTGTAAATATTAACAGTCATTTATAGGGTGGTGAGTGTGTGGATGTCATTACAGTGCTTGGACTGAAAATATCCACAGTCATTCTTAAGGTGGTGGGTGTGTGGGTGTCATTACAGTGATTGGCCTATAAATATTAACCGTCATTTATGGGGTGGTGGGTGTGTGGGTGTCATTACAGTGCTTGGACTGTAAATATCAACAGTCATTCATAGGGTGGTGGGTGTGTGAGTGTAATTACAGAGCTTGGCCTGTATATATCAACAGACATTCATGGGGTGGTGGGTGTGTAGGTGTCATTACAGTACTTGGACTGTAAATATCAAAAGTCATTCTTGGGGTGGTCGGTGTGTGGGTGTCATTACAGTGCTTAGACTGTAAATATCAACAGTCATTTATGGGGTGGAGGGTGTGTGGCTGTCATTACAGTGCTTGGACTGTAAATATCAACAGTCATTTATGGGGTGGAGGGTGTGTAGCTCTCATTACAGTGCTTGGACTGTAAATATCAACAGTCAATCATGGGGTGGTGGGTGTGTGGGTGTCATTACAGTGCTTTGACTGTAAATATCAACAGTCATTCTTTGGGTGGTTGTGTGTGGGTGTCATTACAGTGTTTTGATTGTAAATATCAACAGCCATTTAAAAGGTGGTGGGTGTCATTAGAGTGCTTGAACTGTAAATATCAACAGTCATTCATAAGGTGGTAGGTGTGGGGGTGTCATTACAGTGCTTTGACTGTAAATATCAACAGTCATTCATGGGGTGGTAGGGGTGAAGGTGTCATTACAGTGATTTGACTGTAAATATCAACAGTCATTCATGGGGTGGTGGGTGTGTGGGTTTCATTATAGTGTTTGAACTGTAAATATCAACAGTCATTCATGGGGTGGTGGGTGTGTGGGTGTCATTACAGTGCTTGGACTATAAATATTAAGTCATTCATGTTGTGGTGGGTGTGTGAGTGTCATTAGTGCTTGGACTGTAATTATCAACAGTCAATCATGGGGTGGTTGGTGTCATTACAGTGCTTGGACTGTAAATATCAACAGTTAATCATGGGGTGTTGGGTGTCATTAGAGTGCTTGGATTGTAAATATCAACTGTCATTCATGGGGTTTTGGTGTTTGGGTGTCTATGCAGTGCTTGGACTGTAAATATCAACAGTCATTCATGGGGTGGTGGGTGTGTGGGTGTCATTACAGTGCTTGGACTGTAAATATCAACCGTCATTTATGGGGTGGTGTTTGTGTGGGTGTCATTACAGTTCCTGGACTATAAAAATTAACAGTCATTCATAGGGTGGTGGGTGTGTGAGTGTCATTACAGAGCTTGGACTGTAAATATCAACAGTCATTCATGGGGTGGTGTGTGTGTGGGTGTCATTACAGTGCTTAGACTGTAAATATCAACAGTCAGTTATTGGGTTGTGGGTGTGTGGGTGTCATTACAGTGCTTGGACTGTAAACATTAACAATCAATCATGGGGTGGTCGGTGTGTGGGTGTCATTACAGTGCTGGGACTGTAATTATCAACAGTTATTCATGAGGTGGTGGGTGTGTGGGTGTCATTACAGTGTTTTAACTATAAATATCAACATTCATTTATTGGGTGTTGGGTGTCATTACAGTGCTTTGACTATAATTATCAACAGTCATTCATGGGGTGGTGCATGTGTGGGTGTAATGACAGTTCTTCGACTGTTAATATCAACAGTCATTAATGGGGTGGTGAGTGTGTAGGTGTCATTACAGTTCTTGAACTGTAAATATCAACCATCATTAATATGTGGGTGTCATTACAGAGCTCAGACTGTAAATATTAACAGTTATTCCTGGGGTGGTGGGTGTGTTGGTGTCATTACAGTGCTTGGACTATAAATATCAACAGTCATTCATGGGGTTTTGGTGTTTGGGTGTCTATGCAGCGCTTGGACTGTAAATATCAACAGTCATTCATGGGGTGGTGGGTGTGTGGGTGTCATTACAGTGCATGGACTGTAAATATCAACAGTCATTCATAGAGTGGTGGGTGTGTGGCTGTCATTACAGTGCTTGGACTGTAAATATCAACAGTCAATCATGGGGTGGTGGGTGTGTGGGTGTCATTACAGTGCTTAGACTGTAATTATCAATAGTCCTTCATGGGTTTGTGGGTGTGTGGGTGTCATTACATTGCTCGGACTGTAAATATCAACAGTCATTCATGGGGTGGTTAGTCTGTGGGTGTTATTACAATGCTTGGACTGAAAATATCAACAGTCATTCATGGGGTAGTGGGTGTCATTACAGTGCTTGGAGTGTAAATATCAATAGTCATTAATGGGGTCGTGGGTGTCTGGGTGTCATTACATTGCTTGGAAAATAAATATCAACCATCATTCATGGGGTGGCGGGTGTCATTACAGTGCTTGTACTGTAAATATCAAGTCAATAATGCGGTGGTGGTTGTGTGGGTTTCATTACAGTGCTTGGACTGTAAATATCAACAGTCATTAAAGGGGTGGTGGGTGTGTGGGTGTCATTACAGAGCTTGGACAGTATATATCAACAGTCATTTATGGGGTGTTGGGTGTCATTACAGCGCTTGGACTGTAAATATCAACAGTCATACATGGGTTGATTGGTTTAATTACAGTGCTCGGACTGTAAATATCAACAGTCATTAATGGGGTGGTGGGTGTGTGGATGTCATTACAGTGCTCGAATTGTAAATATCAACAGTCATTCATGGGGTGGTGGGTGTGTGGGGGTCATTACATTGCTTTGTGTGTAAATATCAACAGTCATTCATGGGGTGGTGGGTGTCAATACAGTGCTTGGACTGTATATATCAACAGTCATTTATGGGGTGGTTGGTGTGTTGGTGTTATGACAGTGCTTGGAATGAAAATATCAACGGTCATTCATGGCATGGTGAGTGTGTGGGTGTCATTACAGAGCTTGGACTGTAAGTATAAACTGTCATTCATGGGGTGGTGTGTGTGTGGGTTCAATTACATTGCCTGGACTGTAAATATCAACAGTCATTCAGGGCGTGGTGGGTGTGTGTGTGTCAGTACAGTGCGTGGATAGTAAATATCAACAGTCAATCATGGGTGTGTGGGTGTCATATAGTGATTGTATTGTAAATATCAACATTCATTTTTGGGGTGGTTATTGTCATTACAGTGCTTGGACTGTAAATATAAACAATCATTCATGAGGTGGTGGGTGTGTGGGTGTCATTAAAGTGCTTGGACTGTATATATCAACAGTCATTAATGGGGTGGTGGGTGTGTAGATGTCATTACAGTGCTTGGACTGTAAATATCAACAGTTATTCATGGAATGGTGGGTGTGTTAGTTTCATTACAGTGCTCGGACTGTATATATCAACTGTCATTCATGGGGTGGTTAGTCTGTGAGTGTTATTACAATGCTTGTACTGTAAATATCAACAGTTATTAATGCGGTGCTCGGTGTGTGGGTTTCATTACAGTGCTTGGACTGAATATATCAACAGTCATTCAAGGGGTGGTGGGTGTGTGGGTGTCATTACAGAGCTTGCACTGTAAATATCAATAGTCATTCATGGGGTGGTGGGTGTTATTACAGTGCTTGGACTTTAAATATCAACAGTCATTAACCCTTAAATGCCTATTGACCAAATATCACGTCACCGTGAATTTAGGCCTTGAAGCCGATTGACGTAATATAAAGCCGGTAGAAAAAAAATTGCTTGGGCTATATCTAGCCACTTCATTGGTAACACTGGTTAGGTTGGGCCTTTAATGAGTAGTGTAAGAGGGAAATGGTTTATTCGTCATATATACGCAATGAAAATACGCTCGCTCACGTTTTCTAATTCTTAGGGTTTTTTTAGGGGTAACTACTTTATTACTCATGGCACTGCTGTACGCAAACCAGTGGACCTAGGAAACTTTAGTTTACAGATTCTGGTGCATAAAATCAAGCTCTACAAATCTGTAATAACAAAATTTACCTAAACAAAACTTTAAAAAATCACCCTTTTTTTGCGGTTCACGCTCCAGTAGCGCTAGGGGGATTGCGGTTCTTAGGGGTTAATGTGGTGGTGGGTGTGTGGGTGTCATTACAGTGCTTGGACTATAAATATCAACTATCATTCATGGGGTGGTATGTGTGTGGGTGTCATTAGAGTGCTTAGACTGTAAATATCAACATGCATTCATTTGGTGGTGGGTGTGTGGGTGTCATAACAGTGCTTAAACTGTAAATATCAACTGTCATTCATGGGATGTTGTGTGTGTGAGTGTCATTACAGTGCTTGGACTGTTAATATCAACAGACATTCATGGTGTGGTGGGTGTGTGGGTATCATTACAATGCTTGGACTCTAAATATCAACAGTCATTTATGGAGTGGGTGGTGTGTGGGTGTCATTACAGTGTTTGGACTGTAAATATCAACAGTTATTCATTGGGTGATGGGTTTGTGGGTGTCATTACAGTGCTGGGACTATAAATATCAATGGTCATTATTGGGGTGGAGGGTGTGTGGGGGTCATTACAGTGCTTGGACTGTAAATATCAACCGTCATTCATGGGGTGGATGGTGTGTGAGTCTCATTACAGTGCTTGGACTGTAAATATCAACAGTCATTCATGAGGTGGTTGGTGTGTGGGTCTCATTACAGTGCTTGAAATGTAAATATCAACAGTCATTTATGGGTTGGTGGGTGTGTGATTGTCATTACAGTGCTTAGAGTCTAAATATTAACAGTCAATCATGGGGTGGTCAGTGTGTGGGTGTCAATACAGTGCTTGGAATGTAAATATCAATAGTCATTCATGGGGTGGTGGGTGTGTGGGTGTCATTACAGTACTTGGACTGTAAATATCAACTGTCATTCATGGGGTGGTGGGTGTCATTAGAGTGCTTGGACTGTATATATCAACAACCATTTATGGGGTGGTGAGTGTGTTTGCCATTACAGTGCTTGGACTGTAAATATCAACAGTCATTCATAGGGTGGTGGGTGTTGGTGTGTCATTACATTGCTTGGACTGTAAATATCAACTGTCATTCATGGGGTGTGTCAGTGACATTACAGTGCTTGTACTGTAAATATCAACAGTCATTCATGTGTTGGTGTGTGTGTGTCATTACAGTGCTTGGACTGTAAATATCAACTGTCATTCATGGGGTGTGTCAGTGACATTACAGTGCTTGTACTGTAAATATCAACAGTCATTAATGGGTTGGTGGGTGTGTGTGTCATTACAGTGCTTGGACTGTAAATATCAACAGTCATTCATTGGGTGGTGGGTGTTTGTGTGTCATTACAGTGCTTCGACTGTTAATATATATCAACAGTCATTCATGGGGTGGTGGGTGTGTAGCTGTCATGACAGTGCTTGGACTGTAAATATCAACCGTCATTCATGGGGTGGTGGGTGTCATTACAGTGCTTGGACTGTATATATCAACAGTCATTCATGGGGTGGTGGTTGTGTGGGTGTCATTACAGTGTTTGAACTGTAAATATTAACAGTCATTTATGGGGTGGTGGGTGTGTGGGTGTCATTACAGTGCTTGGACTGAAATATCAACAGTTATTCATTGAGTGGTGGGTGTGTGGGTGTCATTACAGTGCATGGACTATAAATATCAATGGTCATTAATGGGGTGGTGGGTGTAATTACAGTGTTTGGACTGTAAATATCAACAGTCATTCTTGGGAAGGTGGGTGTGTGGATGTCATTACAGTGCTTGGACTGTAAATATCAACAGTCATTCATGGGTTGGTGGGTGTGTGGGTGATATTTCAGTGCTTGGACTGTAAATATTAACCAACATTAATTGGGTTGTGGTTGTGTGGGTGTCATTACTGTGTTTGGATTGTAAATATCAACAATCATTCATGGGTTGGTGGATGTGTGGGTGTCATTACAATGCTTGAACTGTAAATATCAAGTGTCATTCATGGGGTGTGTCGGTAACATTACAGTGCTTGTACTTTAAATATCAACAGTCATTCATGGGTTGGTGTGTGTGTGTCATTACAGTGAATGGACTATAAATATCAAATGTCATTAATGGGGTGGTGCGTATCATTACAGTGTTTGGACTGTAAATATTAACAGTCATTCATGGGAAGTTGGGTGTGTGGAAGTCATTACAGTGCTTGGACTGTAAATATCAACAGTCATTCATGGGTTGGTGGATGTGTGGGTGTCATTACAGTGCTTGGACTTTAAATATCAACTGTCATTTATTGGGTGGTGGGTGTTTGTGTGTCATTACAGTGCTTAGACTGTTAATATATATCAACAGTCATCAATGGGGTGGTGGGTGTGAAGCTGTCATTACAGTGCTTGGACTGTAAATATCAACTGTCATTCATAGGGTGGTGGGTGTCATTACAGTTCTTTGACTGTAAATATCAACAGCCATTAATGGTGTGGTGAGTGTCATTACAGTACTTGGACTGTCAATATCAACAGTCATTCATGGGGTGGTTGGTGTGTGGGTCTCATTACTTTGCATGGAATGTAAATATCAACAGTCATTTATGGGTTGGTGGGTGTGTGGGTGTCATTACGGTGCTTAGACTGTAAATATCAATAGTCAATCATAGGGTAGTCAGTGTGTGGGTGTCAATACAGGGCTTGAATTGTAAATATCAACAGTCATTCTTGGGGTGGTAGGTGTGTGGGTGTCATTACAGTGCTTGGAGTGTAAATATCAAATCATTTATGGGGTTGTGCGTGTCATTAGAGTGCTTGGACTGTATATATCAACAGTCATTCATGGGGTGGTTGGTGTGTGGGTCTCATTACTTTGCATGGAATGTAAATATCAACAGTCATTTATGGGTTGGTGGGTGTGTGGTTGTCATTACAGTGCTTAGACTGTAAATATCAATAGTCAATCATAGGGTAGTCAGTGTGTGGGTGTCAATACAGTGCTTGAATTGTAAATATCAACAGTCATTCTTGGGGTGGTAGGTGTGTGGGTGTCATTACAGTGCTTGGACTGTATATAATAACTGTCATTCATGGTGTGTGAGGGTGCTATTACAGAGATTGGAGTGTAATTATCAACCGTCATTCATAGGTTGGTGGGAGTGTGTGTCATTACAGTGCTTGGACTGTAAATATCAACAGTCATTCAAAGGGTGGTGTGTATGTAGGTGTAATTACAGTGCTTGGAGTGTAAATATCAAATCATTTATGGGGTTGTGCGTGTCATTAGAGTGCTTGGACTGTATATATCAACAGTCATTCATGGGGTGGTGGATGTGTGGGTGTCATTACATTGATTGGACTGTAAATATTAACAGACATTCATGGGCTGTGGGTGTGTGGGTGTCATTACAATGTTTGGACTGGAACTATCAACAGTCATTTATGGGGTGGTGGGTGTGTGGGTTTCATTACAGTGCTTGGACTATAAATATCAACAGTTATTCATTGGGTGGTGAATGTCATTACAGTGCTTGGACTGTATATATCAACAGTCATTCATGGAGTATTGGGTGTGTGGGTATCATTTCAGGGCTTGGACTGTAAATATCCACAGTCATTGATGGTGTGGGGGGTGTATGGGTGTCATTACTGTGCTTGGACTTTTAATATCAACAGTCATTCATGGATTGGTGGGTGTTTGGGTGTCATGACATTGCTTGGACTGTAAATATCAAGTAATTTATGGGGTGGTGGGGTTGTGTGTTTTACTACAGTGCTAGGACTGTAAATATTTAGTCATTCATGGCGTGATTGGTGTGTGGGTGTCTTTACAGTGCTTGGACTGTATGTATCAAAAGTTATTCATGGGGTAGTATGTTTTATTACAGTGCTTGGACTTTAAATTCTAACAGACATTCATGGGGTGATAGGTATGTGGGTGTCATTACAGTGATTGGACTGTAAATATTAACAGTCATTCATAGGGTGGTGGGTGGGTGGGTGTCATTACAGTGCTGGGTCTGTATATATCAACAGTCATTTATTTAGTATTGGGTGTGAAGGTGTCATTACAGTGCTTGGACTGTGAATATCAACCATCATTCATGGGATGGTGGGTGTTATTACAGTGCTTGGACTGTCAATATCTACAGTCATTCAAAGGGTGGTAGGTGTGTGGGTGTCATTACAGTGCTTGGGCTTTAAATATCAACAAGCATTCATAGGATGGTAAGTGTGTGAGTGTCATTACAGTGCTTGGACTGTTAATATCAACAGATATTCATAACGTGGTGGGTGTGTGGGTATCATTACAATGCTTGGACTGTAAATATCAACTGTCATTGATGGGGTTGGGGATGTGTGGGTGTCATTACAGTGCTTGGACTGTAAATATCAACAGTCATTTATGGGTTGGTATGTGTGTGGGTGTACTTACTGTGCTTAGACTGTAAATATCAACAGTCATTTATGGGGTGGTGGGTGTGTGGGTTTCATTACAGTGCTTGGACTATAAATATCAACAGTTATTCATTGGGTGGTGAATGTCATTACAGTGCTTGGACTGTATATATCAACAGTCATTCATGGAGTATTGGGTGTGTGGGTATCATTTCAGGGCTTGGCCTGTAAATATCCACAGTCATTGATGGTGTGGGGGGTGTATGGGTGTCATTACTGTGCTTGGACTTTTAATATCAACAGTCATTCATGGATTGGTGGGTGTTTGGGTGTCATGACATTGCTTGGACTGTAAATATCAAGTAATTTATGGGGTGGTGGGGTTGTGTGTTTTACTACAGTTCTAGGACTGTAAATATTTAGTCATTCATGGCGTGATTGGTGTGTGGGTGTCTTTACAGTGCTTGGACTGTATGTATCAAAAGTTATTCATGGGGTAGTATGTTTTATTACAGTGCTTGGACTTTAAATTCTAACAGACATTCATGGGGTGATAGGTATGTGGGTGTCATTACAATGATTGGACTGTAAATATTAACAGTCATTCATAGGGTGGTGGGTGGGTGGGTGTCATTACAGTGCTGGGTCTGTATATATCAACAGTCATTTATTTAGTATTGGGTGTGAAGGTGTCATTACAGTGCTTGGACTGTGAATATCAACCATCATTCATGGGATGGTGGGTGTTATTACAGTGCTTGGACTGTCAATATCTACAGTCATTCAAAGGGTGGTAGGTGTGTGGGTGTCATTACAGTGCTTGGGCTTTAAATATCAACAAGCATTCATAGGATGGTAAGTGTGTGAGTGTCATTACAGTGCTTGGACTGTTAATATCAACAGATATTCATAACGTGGTGGGTGTGTGGGTATCATTACAATGCTTGGACTGTAAATATCAACTGTCATTGATGGGGTTGGGGATGTGTGGGTGTCATTACAGTGCTTGGACTGTAAATATCAACAGTCATTTATGGGTTGGTATGTGTGTGGGTGTACTTACTGTGCTTAGACTGTAAATATCAACAGTCATTCATGGGGTGGTAGATGTGTGGGTGTCATTACAGTGCTTGGATTGAAAATATCAACAGTCATTCATAGGTTGGTGGGAGTGTGTGTCATTACAGTGCTTGGACTCTAAATATGAAACAGTCATTCAAGTGGTGGTGGGTGTGAAGGTGTAATTACAGTTCTTGGAGTGTAAATATAAAGTCATTCATGGGGTGGTGGGTGTCATTACAGTGCTTGGACTGTAAATATCAACAATCATTTATGGGGTGGTTGGTGTGTGGGTGTCATTACAGTGATTGGACTGTAAATATCAACAGACATTCATGGGGTGGTGGGTGTGTGGGTGTCATTACAGTGCTTTGACTGTAAATATCAACAGTCATTCATGGGAAGGTGGGTGTGTGGGTGTCATTACAGTGCTTGGACTGTAAATATTACCAGGCTTTCATGGGGTTGTGGGTGTGTGGGTCATATTACAGTGCTTGGACTGTAAATACTAACCCTCATTCATGGGGTTGTGGTTGTGTGGGTGTCATTACAGTGCTTGGACTGTAAATATCAACAGTCATTCATGGGGTGGTGGGTGTGTGGGTGTCATTAGAGTGCTTGGACTGTAAATATCAACAGTCATTCATGGGATGTGTGGGTGTGATTACAGTGCTTGGACTAAATATCAACAGTCATTCATGGGGATGGTGGGTGTCATTTCAGTGCTTGGTGTGTAAATATCAACAGTCATTCATGGGTGGCGGGTGTCATTACATTGCTTGGACTGTAAATATCAACAGTCATTCATGGGGTGGTGGGTGTGTAGGTGTCATTACAGTGCTTGGCCTGTAAATATCAACAGTCATTCATGAGGTGAATGGTGTGTGAGTGTCATTACAGTGCTTGGACTGTAAATATCAACAGTCATTTAAGGGTTGGTATGTGTGTGGGTTTCATTACTGTGCTTATACTGTAAATATCAACAGTCAATCATGGGGTGGTCAGTGTGTGGGTGTCAGTACAGTGATTGGACTGTAAATATCAACAGTCATTCATGGGGTGGTAGATGTGTGGGTGTCATTACAGTGCTTGGATTAAAAATATCAACAGTCATTTAAGAGGTGGTGGGTGTGTAGGTGTAATTACAGTTCTTGGAGTGTAAATATCAAGTCATTCATGGGGTGGTGGGTGTCATTACATTGCTTGGACTGTAAATATCACCAACCATTTATGGGGTGGTAGGTGTGTGGGTGTCATTACAGTGTTTGGACTGTAAATATCAACAGACATTCATGGGGTGGTGGGTGTGTGGGTGTCATTACAGTGCTTTGACTGTAAATATCAATAGTCATTCATGGGAAGGTAGGTGTGTGGGTGTCATTACATTGCTTGGACTGTAAAATTTAACAGTTCCTTATGGGGTGGTGGGTGTGTGGGTCATATTACAGTGCTTGGACTGTAAATACTAACCATCATTTATGAGGTTGTGGTTGTGTGGGTGTCATTACAGTGCTTGGACTGTAAATATCAACAGTCATTCAAGGGGTGGTGGGTTGTTGGTGTCATTACAGTGCTTGGCCTGTAAATATTAACCATCATTAATGGGATGGTGGGTGTGTGGGTGTCATTACAATGCTTGGACTGTAAATATCAACTGTCATTCATGTGTTTGGGGGTGTGTGTTTGTCATTACAGTGCTTGGACTGTAAATATCAACAGTTATTCATTAAGTGGTGGGTGTGTGGGAGTCATTACAATGCTTGTACTCTAAATATCAATAGTAATTCATGGGGTGGATGGTGTTTGAGTGTCATTACAGTGTTGGGATTGTAAATATCAACAGTTATTCATGGGGTTGTCAGTGTGTGGGTGTTAATACAATGCTTGGACTGTAAATATCAACTGTCATTCATGGTGTGTGTTGGTGCTATTACATAGCTTGGACTCTAAATATCAACAGTCATTCTTAGGTTGGTGGGGGGGGGGAGTGTAATTACAGTGCCTGGACTGTAAATATCAACAATCATTCATGGGGTGTTTGGTGTGTAGGTGTAAGTACAGATCTTGAACCGTAAATATCAAGTCATTCATGGGGTAGTGGATGTATGCGTGTCAGTACTGTGCTTGGACTGTTCATATCAACAGTCATTCATGGGGTGGTGGGTGTATGTGTGTCATGACAGTGCTTGGACTGTAAATATCAACAGTCATTCATGGGGTGGTGGGTGTGTGGGTTTCATTACAGTGCTAGGACTGTAAATATCAAAAGTTATTCATGGCATAATTGGTGTGTGGGTGTCATTGCCGAGCTTTAACTGTAAGTATCAACAGTCATTCATGGGGTGGTGTGCGTATGGGTGTCATTTCAGTGCTTTGACTGTAAATATCAACAGTCATTTATAGGGAGGGGAGTGTCATTGCAATGCTTGGACTGTAAATATTAAGTCATTCATGGGGTGGTGGGTGTGTGGATGTCATTTCAGTGCTTGGACAGTAAATATCAACAGTCATTCATGGAGTGGTGGGTGTGTTAGTGTCATTACAGTGCTTGGAGAGTAAATATCAATAGTCATTCATTGAGTGTTGGGTGTATAGGTGTCATTACAGAGCTTGGACTGTAAATATCAACAGTCATTCATGGAGTGGTGGGTGTGTGGGTGTCATTCCTGTGCTTGGACTATTAATATCCCCAGTCATTCATGGGGTAGTGGGCGTGTTGATGTCATTACATTGCTAGGACTGTAAATATCAACAATCATTTATGGAGTGTTGGGTGTGTGGGTGTCATTACAGTGCTTGGACTGTAAACATCAACAGTTAATCATGGGGTGGTGGGTGTGTGGGTGTCATTACAGTGCTTGGACTGTAAATATTAACAGTCATTCATGGGTGTTGGATGTATAGGTATCATTTCTGTGCTTGGACTGTAAATATCAACATTCATTCATGGGGTGGTGGGTTTTTCGATGTCATTACAGAGCTTGGAATGTAAATATCAACAGTCATTCATGGGGTTGTGGTTGTGTGGGTGTCATTCCTGTGCCTGGACTGTGAATATCAACAGTCATTCATTGGTTGGTGGGTGTGTGGGTGTCATTACAGTGCTTGGACTATAAATATCAACCATCATTTATGGGGTGGTGGGTGTGTGGGTGTCATTAGAGTGCTTGGACTGTAAATATCAACAGTCATTCATGGGATGTGTGGGTGTGATTACAGAGCTTGGACTAAATATCAACAGTCATTTATCGGGATGGTGGGTGTCATTTCAGTTCTAGGTGTGTAAATATCAATAGCCATTCACGGGTGGCGGGAGTCATTACAGTGCTTGGACTGTAAATATCAACTGTCATTCATGCGGTGGTGGGTGTATGGGTGTCATTACAGTGCATGGCCTGTAAATATCAACAATCTTTTATGGGGTGGTGGGTTTGTGGTTGTCATTACAGTGCTTTGACTGTAAATATCAAAAGTCATTAATGGGAGGGTGGGTGTGTGGGCATCATTACAGTCCTTTGACTGTAAATATCAACAGTTATTCATAGGGTGTTAGGTGTCATTAGAATGCTTGGACTGTAAATATCAACAGTCATTCATGTGGTGGTGGGTGTCATTACAGCGCTTGGACTGTAAATATTAACAGTCATTCATGGGGTGGTGGGTGTGTGGGTGTCATTACAGTGCTTAGACTGTAAATATCAACAGTCATTCATGGGGTGGTGGGTGTGTGGGTGTCATTACAGTGCTTAGACTATAAATATCAACCGTTATTTATGGGGTGGTGGGTGTTTGGGTGTTATTACAGTGCTTAGACTGTAAATATCCACAGTCATTTATATAGTGGTGGGTGTGTGAGTGTCATTACAGAGCTTGGACTGTAAATATCAACAGTCATTCATGGGATGGTGGGTGTGTGGGCATCATTACAATGCTTGGACTATAAATATCAACCATCATTTATGTGGTGGTTGGTGTGTTGGTGTCATTACAGTGCTTGGACTGTAAATATCAACAGAGTATTCATAGGGTGGTGGGTGTGTGGGTGTCATTATAGTGCTTGAACTATAAATATCAATCATCATTCATGGGGTGGTGGGTGTGTAGTTGTCATTAAAGTGCTTTGACTGTAAATATCAATAGTCATTAATGGGGTTGTGGGTGTCATTATAGTGTTTTGAGTGTAAATATCTACAGTTATTCATAGGTTGTTGAGTGTCATTAGAGTGCTTGGACTGTAAATATCAACAGTTATTCATGGGGTGTTGGGTGGGTGGGTGTCATTACAGTGCTTGGACTATAAATATCAACCATCATTCATGGGGTTGGTGGGTGTGTGGTTGTCATTAAAGTGCTTTGACTGTAAATATATATAGTCATTAATGGGGTTGTGGGTGTCATTATAGTGCTTTGACTGTAAATATCAACAGTCATTCATGGGGTGATGGGTAAGTTAGTGTCAATACAGTCCTTGGACTGTAAATATCAACAGTCATTCATTTGATGGTGGGTGTGTGGGTGTCATTACAGTGTTTGGACTGTAAATATCTACAGTCATTCATGGGTGTTGTGGGTGTGTGGTTGTCATTACAGTACTTGGACTGTAAATATCAAGAGTCACTCATAGGGTTGTGGGTATCATTAGAGTGCTTGAACTGTAAATATCAACAGTCATTCATGGGATGTGTGGATGTCATTATAGTGCTTGGACTAATAATATCAACAGTCATTCATGTGGTTGTGGGTGTCATTACAGGGCTTGTATTGTAAATATCAACAGTTATTCATGGGTTGTGGGTGTCATTATAGTGCTTAGACTGTAAATATCAACAGTCATTCATGTAGTAGTAGATGTGTGGGTGTCATTACTGTGCTTGTACAGTAAATATCAACAGTCATGGGGTGGTTAGTGTGTGGGTGTCATTACAGTTCTTGGACTTTTAATATCAACCATCATTCATCGGGTGGTGGGTGTGTGGGTGTCATTACAGTGCTTGGACTGTAAATATTAAAAGTCATTCATGGGGTGGTGGGTGTGTGGATGTCATTACAGTGATTGGACTGAAAATATCAACAGTCATTAATGGGGTGGTGGGTGTGTGGGTGTCATTACAGTGTTTGGACTATAAATATCAACCATCATTTATGGGGTGGTCGGTGTGTGGGTGCCATTACAGCGCTTGGACTGTAAATATCATCAGTCAATCATGTGGTGGTGTTAGTGTGGGTGTCATTACAGTGTTTTGACTGTAAATATGAACAGTCATTTATTAGGTTGTGGGTGTCATTAGAGTGCTTGGACTTTAAATATCAACAGTCATTTATAGGGTGGTGGGGGTGTGGGTTTCATTACAGTGTTTGGACTGTTAATATCAACAGTCATTCATAGGGTGGTGAGTGTGTTGGTGTCATTACAGTTCTTGGACTATAAATATCAACCATCATTCTTTGGGTGGTGGGTGTGTGGGTGTCATTACAGTGCTCAGATTGTAAATATTAAGAGTCAATTATGGGGTGGTGGGTGTCATTAGAATGCTTGGACTGTAAATATTAACAGTCATTCATGGGGTGGTGGGTGTGTGGATGACATTACAGTGCTTGGACTGAAAATATCAACAGTTATAAATGGGGTGGTTGGTTTGTGAGTGTCATTACAGTGCTTGGACTGTAAATATCAACAGTAATTCATGGGTTGGTGGGCATGTTGGAGTCATTACAGTTCTTGGACTGTAAATATCAACCGTCATTAATTGGGTGGTAGGTGTGTGGGAGTTATTACAGAGATTGGACTGTAAATATCAACTGTTATTCATAGGGTGGTGGGTGTGTGAGTATCATTACAGAGCTTGGAGAGTAAATATCAACAGTCATTCATGGAGTGGTGGGTGTCATTAGAGTGCTTGGACTGTAAATATCAACATTCATTCATGGGGTGTGTGGGTGTCTTTACAGTGATTGGACTGTAAATATAAACAGTCATTCATGGGGTGGTGGGTGTCATTATATTGCTTGGACTGTAAATGTCAACAGTCAATGATAGGTGGTAGTTGTCATTACAGTGCTTGGACTGTGAATATCAACCGTCAATCATGGTGTGGTGGGTGTGTGAGTGTCATTACAGTGTTTGGACTGTAAATATCAACAGTCATTCAAGTGTAGTGGGTGTCATTACAGTTCTTGGACTGTAAATATCAACAGTTATTCATGTTGTGGTGAGTGTGTGGGTGTCATTACAGTGTTTGGCCTGTAAATATAAACAGTCATTTATAGGATGGTGGGTATGTGCTTGGACTGTAAATATCAACAGTCATTCATGGGGTGGTGGGTGTGTGGGAGTCATTACAGTGCTTTGACTGTATATATCAACAGTCACTCTTAGGGTGTTAAGTGTCATTAGAGTGATTGGACTGTAAATATCAACAGTCATTTATGGAGTGGTGGGTGTGTGGGTGTCATTAAAGTGCTTGGACTATAAATATCAACCATCATTCATATATTGGTGGGTGTGTGGGTGTCATTAAAGTGCTTTGACTGTAAATATCAATAGTCATTAATGGGGTTGTGGGTGTTATTACAGTGCTTGGACTGTAAATATCAAAACTCATTCATGGGATGATAGGTGAGTCGGTGTCAATACAATGCTTGGACTGTAAATATTAACAGTAATTCATTTGATGGTGGGTGTGTGGGTTTCATTACAGTGATTGGACTGTTAATATTAACAGTCATTTATGGGGTGGTGGGTGTCATTATAGTGCTTGAACTGTAAATATCAACAGTCACTAATAGGGTTGTGGGTATTATTAGAGTGCTTGAACTATAAATATCAACAGTCATTCATGTGGTGGTGGGTGTCATTATAGTGCTTGAACTGTAAATATCAACAGTCATTCATGGGTGGTGGGTGTCATTACAGTGCTTAGACTGTAAATATCAACAGTTATGGGGTGGTTAGTGTGTGGGTGTCATTACAGTTCTTGGACTTTAAATATCAACCATCATTCATTGGGTGGTTGGTGTGTGGGTATCATTACAGTGATTGGACTGTAAATATTAGCAGTCATTCATAGGGTGGTGGGAGTGTAGATGTCATTACAGTGCTTGGACTGTAAATATTAACAGTCATTCATGGGGTTGTGGGTGTGTGAATGTCATTACAGTTCTTGGACTTTAAATATCAACCATCATTCATTGGGTGGTAGGTGTGTGGGTGTCATTACAGTGCTAAGACTGTAAATATTAACAGTAATTCATAGGGTGGGGAGTGTGTGGATGTCATTACAGTGCTTGGACTGAAAATATCAACAGTCATTCATGGGGTGGTGGGTGTGTGGGTGTCATTACAGTGCTTGGACTTTAAATATCAACAGTCATTTATGGGGTGGTGGGTGTGTGAGTGTCATTACAGAGCTTGGACTAAAAATATCAACAGTCATTAATGGGGTGGTAGGTGTGTGGGTGTCATTACAGTGCTTGGACTGTAAATATCAATAGTCATAATGGGGTGGTGGGTGTGTGGGTGTCATTACAGTGATTATACTGTAAATATCAACCATCAATCTTTGAGTGGTAGGTGTGTGGGTGTCATTACAGTGTTAAGATTGTATATATAAACAGTCAATTATGATGTAGTGGGTGTCATTAGAGTGTTTGGACTGTAAATATTAACAGTCATTAATAGGGTGGTGGGTGTGTGGATGCCATTACAGTGCTTAGACTGAAAATATCAACAGTCTTTCATGGGGTGGTTGGTGTGTGGGTGTCATTACAGTTGTTGGACTTTAAATATCAACCATCATTCATCGGGTGGTGGGTGTGTGGGTGTCATTACAGTGATTGGACTGTAAATATTAACAGTCATTCATGGGGTGGTGGGTGTGTTGATGTCATTACAGTGCTTGGACTGTAAATATTAACAATCATTCGTGGGGTGGTGGGTGTGTGGATGTCATTACAGTTCTTGGACTGTAAATATCAACCATCATTTATTGGGTGGTGGGTGTGTGGGTGTCATTACAGTGCTCAGACTGTAAATATTAACAGTAATTCATGGGGTGGTGGGTGTTTGGATGCCATTACAGTGCTTAGACTGAAAATATCAACAGTCTTTTTATGGGGTGGTTGGTGTGTGGGTGTCATTACAGTTGTTGGACTTTAAATATCAACCATCATTCATCGGGTGGTGGGTGTGTGGGTGTCATTATAGTGAATGGAATGTAAATATTAACAGTCATTCATGGGGTGGTGGGTGTGTGGATGTCATTACAGTGCTTGGACTGTAAATATAACAATCATTAGTGGGGTGGTGGGTGTGTGGGTGTCATTACAGTGCTTGGAAAAAAAAATATCAACAGTCATTTATGGGGTGGTGGGTGTGTGGGTGTCATTACAGTGTTTGGACTGTAAATATCAACAGTCATTCATTGGGTGGTGGGTGTGTGAGTGACATTACAGAGCTTGGAGTGAAAATATCAACAGTCATTCATGGGGTGGTCGGTGTGTGGGTGTCATTACAGTGTTTGGACTGTAAATATCAACAGTCATTCATGTTGTGGTGAGTGTGTGGGTGTCATTACAATGTTTGGCCTGTAAATATAAACAGTCATTTATAGGATGGTGGGTATTTGCTTGGACTGCAAATATCAACAGTCATTCATGGGGTGGTGGGTGTGTGGGAGTCATTACAGTGCTTTGACTGTATATATCAACAGTCACTCTTAGGGTGTTAAGTGTCATTAGAGTGATTGGACTGTAAATATCAACAGTCATTTATGGGGTGGTGGGTGTGTGGGTGTCATTACAATGCTTGGACTATAAATATCAACCATCATTCATATATTGATAGGTGTGTGGGTGTCATTAAAGTGCTTTGACTGTAAATATCAATAGTCATTAATAGGGTTGTGGGTGTTATTACAGTGCTTGGACTGTAAATATCAACACTCATTCATGGGATGATAGGTAAATTGGTGTCAATACAATGCTTGAACTGTAAATATCTACAGTCATTCATTTGATGGTGGGTGTGTGGGTGTCATTACAGTGATTGGACTGTAAATATTAACAGTCATTTATGGGGTGGTTGGTGTCATTATAGTGCTTGAACTGTAAATATCAACAGTCACTCATAGGGTTGTGGGTATTATTAGAGTGCTTGAACTATAAATATCAACAGTCATTCATGTGGTGGTTGGTGTCATTATAGTGCTTGAACTGTAAATATCAATAGTCATTCATGGGTGGTGAGTGTCATTACAGTGCTTAGACTGTAAATATCAACAGTTATGGGGTGGTTAGTGTGTGGGTGTCATTACAGTTCTTGGACTTTAAATATCAACCATCATTCATTGGGTGGTTGGTGTGTGGGTATCATTACAGTGATTGGACTGTAAATATCAACCATCATTCATTGGGTGGTGGGTGTGTGGGTGTCATTACAGTGCTAAGACTGTAAATATTAACAGTAATTCATAGGGTGGTGAGTGTGTGGATGTCATTACAGTGCTTGGACTGAATATATCAACAGTCATTCATGGGGTGGTGGGTGTGTGGGTGTC
Source organism: Petrolisthes cinctipes (assembly GCA_033782935.1). NCBI lineage: Eukaryota > Metazoa > Arthropoda > Malacostraca > Decapoda > Porcellanidae > Petrolisthes > Petrolisthes cinctipes. The sequence goes on from JAWQEG010000079.1 coordinate 586,885, forward strand.
ATTACAGTGCTTGGAATTTAAATATCAACAGTCATTTATGGGGTTGTGGGTGTGTGAGTGTCATTACAGAGCTTGGACTGAAAATATCAACAGTCATTAATGGGGTGGTAGGTGTGTGGGTGTCATTACAGTGCTTGGACTGTAAATATCAATAGTTATAATGGGGTGGTGGGTGTGTGGGTGTCATTACAGTGATTATACTGTAAATATCAACCATCATTCTTTGAGTGGTAGGTGTGTGGGTGACATTACAGTGTTAAGATTGTATATATAAACAGTCAATTATGAGGTAGTGGGTGTCATTAGAGTGTTTGGACTATAAATATTAACAGTCATTAATGGGGTGGTGGGTGTGTGGATGTCATTACAGTGCTTAGACTGAAAATATCAACAGTCTTTCATGGGGTGGTTGGTGTGTGGGTGTCATTACAGTTGTTGGACTTTAAATATCAATCATCGTTCATCGGGTGGTGGGTGTGTGGGTGTCATTACAGTGATTGGACTGTAAATATCAACCATTATTTATTGGGTGGTGGGTGTGTGGGTGTCATTACAGTGCTCAGACTGTAAATATTAACAGTAATTCATGGGGTGGTGGGTGTGTGGATGCCATTACAGTGCTTAGACTGAAAATATCAACAGTCTTTTTATGGGGTGGTTGGTGTGTGGGTGTCATTACAGTTGTTGGACTTTAAATATCAACCATCATTCATCGGGTGGTGGGTGTGTGGGTGTTATTACAGTGATTGGACTGTAAATATTAACAGTCATTCATGGGGTGGTGGGTGTTTGGATGTCATTACAGTGCTTGGACTGTAAATATTAACAATCATTCGTGGGGTGGTGGGTGTGTGGGTATCATAACAGTGCTTGGACTATAAATATCAACATTCATTTATGGTGTGGTGGGTGTGTGGGTGTCATTACAGTGTTTGGACTGTAAATATCAACAGTCATTCATTGGGTGGTGTGTGTGTGAGTGTCATTACAGTGCTTGGACTGTAAATATCAACAGTCATTAATGGGGTGGTCGGTGTGTGGGTGTCATTACAGTGATTATACTGTAAATATCAACCATCATTCTTTGGGTGGTAGGTGTGTGGGTGTCATTACAGTGCTCAGATTGTAAATATTAACAGTTAATATGAGGGGGTGGGTGTCATTTGAGTGTTTGGACTGTAAATATTAACAGTCATTCATGGGGTGGTGGTTGTGTGGATGCCATTACAGTGCTTAGACTGAAAATATCAACAGTCTTTCATGGGGTGGTGGGTGTGTGAGTGTCATTACAGAGCTTGGACTGAAAATATCAACAGTCATTCATGGGGTGGTGGGTGTGTGGGTGTCATTACAGTGCTTAGACTGTAAATATCAACAGTCATTCTTGGAGTTGTGGTTGTGAGGATGTCATTACAGTGCTTGGACTGTAAATATCAACAGTCATTCAGTGGGTGATGGGTGTGTGGGTTTCATTACTGTTCTTGGACTGTAAATTTCAACCATCATTCATTGGGTGGTGGGTGTGTGGGTGTCATTACAGTGTTTGGACTGCAAATATTAACAGTCATCCATGGGGTGGTGTGTGTCATTAGAGTGCTTGGATTGTAAATATTAGCAGTCATTCATAGGTTGGTGAGTGTGTGGATGTCATTACATTGCTTTGACTAAAAATATCAACAGTCTTTCATTAGGTGGTGGGTGTGTGGGTGTCATTACAGTGCTTGGACTATAAATATCAACAGTCTTTCATGGGGTGGTGGGTGTGTGAGTGTCATTACAGAGCTTGGACTGAAAATATCAACAGTCATTCATGGGGTGGTGGGTGTGTGGGTGTCATTACAGTGCTTAGACTGTAAATATCAACAGTCATTCTTGGAGTTGTGGTTGTGAGGGTGTCATTACAGTGCTTGGACTGTAAATATCAACAGTCATTCAGTGGGTGATGGGTGTGTGGGTTTCATTACTGTTCTTGGACTGTAAATTTCAACCATCATTCATTGGGTGGTGGGTGTGTGGGTGTCATTACAGTGTTTGGACTGCAAATATTAACAGTCATCCATGGGGTGGTGTGTGTCATTAGAGTGCTTGGATTGTAAATATTAGCAGTCATTCATAGGTTGGTGAGTGTGTGGATGTCATTACATTGCTTTGACTAAAAATATCAACAGTCTTTCATTAGGTGGTGGGTGTGTGGGTGTCATTACAGTGCTTGGACTATAAATATCAACCATCATTAATAGGGTGGTGGGTGTGTGGGTTTCATTACAGTGCTTGGACTGTAAATATCAACAGTCATTCATAGGGTTTTGGGTGTGTAAGTGTCATTACAGAGCTTGGACTGTAAATATCAACAGTCATTCATGGGGTGGTGGGTGTGTGGGGGGTAATTAGAGTGCTTGGACTGTAAATATCAACAGTCATTATTGTGGTAGTGGGTGTCATGAGAGTGCTTAGACTGTAAATATCAACAGTCATTTATGGGGTGGTGGGTGTGTGGCTGTCATTACAGTGCTTGGACTGTAAATATCAACAGTCATTCGTGGGGTGGTGGGTGTGTGTGGGTCATTACAGTGCTTGGACTGTAAATATCAAGTCATTCATGGGGTGGTTGGTGTGTGGGTGTCATTATTGCTTGGACTGTAAATATCAAAAGTCATTCACGGGGTGGTGGGTGTGTAAGTGTTATTACGGTGCTTTTGAATGTAAATATCAACAGTCATTCAGAGGGTGGTGGGTGTCATTAGAGTGCTTGGACTGTAAAATATTAACAGATTTTCATGGGGTGGTTGGTGTGTGGGTGTCATTACAGTGTTTGGACTGTAAATATCAACAGTCATTCATGGGGTGGTAAGTGTGGGTGCCATTACAGTGCTTGGACAGTGAATATCAACAGTCATTCATGGGGTGGTTGGTGTGTGGGTGTTATTACAGTGCTTTGACTGTAAATATCAACAGTCATTCAGAGGGTGGTGGGTGTCATTAGAGTGCTTGGAATGTAAATATTAACAGTCATTCATGGGGTGGTGAGTGTTTGGGTGCGATTACAGTGCTTGGACTGTAAATATCAACAGTCATTCATGGGGTGGTGGGTGTGTTGGTGTCATTACAGTGTTTGGACTGTAAATATCAACAGTCATTCATGGGGTGGTGAGTGTGTTGGTGCCATTACAGTGCTTCGACTGTAAATATCAACAGTCATTCATAGGGTGGTGGTTGTGTGGGTGTCATTATAGTGCTTGGACTATAAATATTAACCGTCATTTATGGGGTGGTGGGTGTGTGGGTGTCATTACAATGCTTGGCCTGTAAATATCAACAGTCATTCATGGGGTGGTGGATGTGTTGGTGTTATTACAGTTCTTTAATTGTAAATATCGACAGTCATTCATAAGGTTGTGGGTGTCATTAGAGTGCTTGGACTGTAAATATCAAGAGTCATTAATGGGGTCGTGAGTGTGTGTTGGTGTCATTACAGTGCTTGGACTGTAAATATCAATCATAATTCATGGGGTGGTCGGTGTGTTGGTGTCATTACAGTGCTTTGACTGTAAATATCAACAGTCATTCATAGGGTGGTGGGTGTGTGGGTGTTATTACAGTGCTTTGACTGTAAATATCAACAGTCATTCAGAGGGTGGTTGGTGTCATTACAGTGTTTGGACTGTATATATCAACAGTCATTCATGGGGTGGTGAGTGTGCGGGTGTCATTACACTGATTGGACTGTAAATATCAACAGTCATTCATGGGGTAGTTGGAGTGTGGGTGTTATTACAGTGCTTTGACTGTAAATATCAACAGTCATTCAGAGGGTGGTGGGTGTCTTTAGAGTGCTTGGACTGAAAATATTAACAGTCATTCATAGGGTGGTGGGTGTGTGAATGTCATTACAGTGCTTGGACTGAAAATATCAACAGTCATTTATGGGGTGGTGGGTGTGTGGGTGTCATTATAGAGCTTGGACTATAAATATCAACCGTCATTTATTGGGTGGTGTGTGTGTAGGTGTCATTACAGTGCTTGGCATGTAAATATCAACAGTCATTCATAGGGTGGTGGGTGTGTGAGTGTCATTACAGAGCTTGGACTGTAAATATCAACAGTCATTCATGGGGTGGTGGGTGTGAGGATGTTATTACAGTGCTTGGACTGTAAATATCAACAGTCAATCATTGGGTGGTGGGTGTGTGGGTGTCATTACAGTGTTTTGATTGTAAATATCAACAGTCATTTATAGGGTGGTGGATGTCATTACATTGCTTGGACTGTAGATATCAACAGTCATTTACGGTATGGTGGTTGTGTGGGCTGTCATTACAGTGCTTGGACTGTAAATATCAACAGTCATTCATAGGGTTGTGGGTGGCATTACAGTGCTTGGACTGTAAATACCAACAGTCATTTATGGGGTGGTTGGTTTGTGGGTGTCATTACAGTGCTTTGACTGTAAATATCAAGAGTCATTCATGGGGTGGTGGGTGTGAGGGTGTCATTACAGTGTTCGGACTGTAAATATCAACAGTCATTCATGGGGTTGTGGGTGTGTGGGTGTCATTACAGTGCTTGGACTGTAAATATCAACCATAGCTCAAGGGGTGGTGGGTGTGGGGGTGTCATTACAGTGCTTTGACTGTAAATATCAACAGTCATTTATGAAATGGTGGGTGTGTGGGTGTCATTACAGTGCTTGGATTGTAAATATCAACAGTCATTTATAGAGTGGTGGGTGTTTGGGTGTCATTACATTGCTTGGACTGTAAATATCAACAGTCAATCATGAGGTAGTGGGTGTGTGGGTGTCATTACAGTGCTTGGATTATTAATATCAACAGTCATTCATAGGGTGGTGGTTGTGTGGGTGTCATTACAGTGTTTGGACTGCAAATATTAACAGTCATCCATGGGGTGGTGGGTGTCATAGAGTGCTTGGACTGTAAATATTAACAGTCATTCATAGGTTGGTGAGTGTGTGGATGTCATTAGAGCGCTTGGACTAAAAATATCAACAGTCTTTCATGGGGTGGTGGGTGTGTGGGTGTCAGTACAGTGCTTGGACTATAAATATCAACCATCATTAATAGGGTGGTGGGTGTGTGGGTTTCATTACAGTGCTTGGACTGTAAATATTATCATTCATTCATTAGGTGGTGGTTGTGTGGGTGTCATTACAGTGTTTTGACTGTAAATATGAACAGTCATTAATGGGGTAGTGAGTGTGTGGGTGTCATTACAGTTCTTGGACTGTAAATATTAACAGTCATTCATGGGGTGGCGGGTGTGTGGATGTCATTACAGAGCATGGACTGTAAATATCAACCATTATTCATTGGGTAGTGGGTGTGTGGGTGTCATTACAGTGCTCAGACTGTAAATATTAACAGTCATTGATTTAGTGTTTGGTGTTGAGTTGTCATTACAGTGCTTAGACTTTAAATATCAACAGTCTTTAATGGGATTGTGGGTGTGTGGGTGTCATTACAGTGCTTGAACTGTAAATATCAGCAGTCAATCATGGGGTGGTGGTTGTGTGGGTGTCATTACAGTTCTTGGACTGTTATATTATTAGTCATTCATGGGGTGGTGAGTGTGTCTGTGTCATTACAGTTCTTGGTCGGTAAATTTCAACCATCATTCATTGGGTGGTGGGTGTTTGGGTGTCATTACAGTGTTTGGACTGCAAATATTAACAGTCATCCATGGGGTGGTAGGTGTCATAGAGTGCTTGGACTGTAAATATTAACAGTCATTCATAGGTTGGTGAGTGTGTGGATGTCATTAGAGCGCTTGGACTAAAAATATCAACAGTCTTTCATGGGGTGGTGGGTGTGTCTGTGTCATTACAGTGCTTGGACTATAAATATCAACCATCATTAATAGGGTGGTGGGTGTGTGGGTTTCATTACAGTGCTTGTACTGTAAATATCATTAGTCATTCACTAGGTGGTAGGTGTGTGGGTGTCATTACAGTGTTTTGACTGTAAATATCAACAGTCATTTATGGGGTAGTGAGTGTGTGGGTGTCATTGCAGTTCTTGGACTGTAAATATTAACAGTCATTAATGGGGTGGTGGGTGTGTGGATGTCATTACAGTGCATGGACTGTAAATATCAATCATTATTCATTAGGTAGTGGGTGTGTGGGTGTCATTACAGTGCTCAGACTGTATATATTAACAGTCATTCATTTAGTGGTTGGTGTTGGCTTGTAATTACAGTGCTTAGACTTTAAATATCAAGAGTGTTTAAAGGGGTGGTGGGTGTGTGGGTTTCATTACAGTGCTTGAACTGTAAATCTCAACAGTCATTCATAGGGTGGTGGGTGTGTGAGTGTCATTACAGAGCTTGGACTGTAAATATCTAAAGTCATTCATTGGGTGGTGGGTGTGTAAGTGTCATTACAGTGCTTGGACTGTAAATATCAACAGTCATTCTTGGGGTGGTGGTTGTGTGGGTGTCATTACAGTGCTTAGACTGATAATATCAACAGTCATTTATATAGTGGTGGGTGTGTGGCTGTCATTACAGTGCTTGGACTGTAAATATCAGCAGTCAATCATGGGGTGGTGGGTGTGTGGGTGTTATTACAGTGCTTGGAGTGTAAATATCAACAGTCATTCATGGGGTGGTGTGTGTGTGGGTGTCATTACAGTGATTTGATTGTAAATATCAACAGTCATTCATAGGGTGGAGGGTGTCATTATAGTGCTTGGACTGTAAATATCAACAGCCATTCATGGGGTGGTAGGTGTCATTAGAGTGCTTGGACTGTAAATATCAACAGTCATTAATGGGGTGGTGAGTGTATGGGTGTCATTATAGTATATGGACAGTAAATATCAACAATAATTTATGGGGTGGTCGGTGTGTGGGTGTCATTACAGTGCTTAGACTGTAAATATCAAGAGTCATTCATGGGGTGGTAGGTGTGAGGGTGTCATTACAGTGTTCGGACTGTAAATATCAACAGTCATTCATGGGGTTGTGGGTGTGTGGGTGTCATTATAGTGCTTGGACTGCAAATATTAATAGTCATCCATTTGGTGGTGGGTGTGATATAGTGCTTGGACTGTAAATATGAACAGTCATTCATAGGTTGGTGAGTCTGTGGATGTCATTAGAGCGCTTGGACTAAAAATATCAACAGTCTTTCATGGGGTGGTGGGTGTGTGGGTGTCATTATAGTGCATGGACTATAAATATCAACCATCAATAATAGGGTGGTGGGTGTGTGGGTTTCATTACAGTTCTTGGACTGTAAATATTAACAGTCATTCATGAAGTGGTGGGTGTGTGGATGTCATTACAGTGCTAGAACTGTAAATATCAGCAGTCAATTATGGGGTGGTGGGTGTGTGGGTGTCATTACAGTGCTTGGACTTTTAATATCAACAGTCATTCAAGGGGTGGTGAGTGTGTCTGTGTCATTACAGTTCTTGGTCTGTAAATTTCAACCGTCATTCATTGGGTGGTGGGTGTGTGGGTGTCATTACAGTGTTTGGACTGCAAATATTTACAGTCATCCATGCTGTGGTAGGTGTCATAGAGTGCTTGGACTGTAAATATTAACTGTCATTCATAGGTTGGTGAGTGTGTGGATGTCATTAGAGCGCTTGGACTAAAATTATCAACAGTTTTTCATGGGGTGGTGGGTGTGAGGGTGTCATTACAGTGCTTGGACTATAAATATCAACCATCAATAATAGGGTGGTGGGTGTGTGGGTTTCATTACAGTGCTTGGACTGTAAATATCATCAGTCATTCATGGGGTGGTGTGTGTGTGGATGTCATTACATTGCGTGGACTGTAAATATTAACCATTATTCATTGGGTAGTGCGTGTGTGGGTGTCATTACAGTGCTCAGACTGTAAATATTAACAGTCATTCATTTAGTGGTTGGTGTTGGGTTGTCATTACAGTGCTTAGACTTTAAATATCAACAGTCTTTAATGGGGTGGTGGGTGTGTGGGTGTCATTACAGTGCTAGAACTGTAAATATCAGCAGTCAATTATGGGGTGGTGGGTGTGTGGGTGTCATTACAGTGCTTGGACTTTTAATATCAACAGTCATTCAAGGGGTGGTGAGTGTGTCTGTGTCATTACAGTTCTTGGTCTGTAAATTTCAACCGTCATTCATTGGGTGGTGGGTGTGTGGGTGTCATTACAGTGTTTGGACTGCAAATATTTACAGTCATCCATGCTGTGGTAGGTGTCATAGAGTGCTTGGACTGTAAATATTAACTGTCATTCATAGGTTGGTGAGTGTGTGGATGTCATTAGAGCGCTTGGACTAAAAATATCAACAGTTTTTCATGGGGTGGTGGGTGTGAGGGTGTCATTACAGTGCTTGGACTATAAATATCAACCATCAATAATAGGGTGGTGGGTGTGTGGGTTCCATTACAGTGCTTGGACTGTAAATATCATCAGTCATTCATGGGGTGGTGTGTGTGTGGATGTCATTACATTGCGTGGACTGTAAATATTAACCATTATTCATTGGGTAGTGCGTGTGTGGGTGTCATTACAGTGCTCAGACTGTAAATATTAACAGTCATTCATTTAGTGGTTGGTGTTGGGTTGTCATTACAGTGCTTAGACTTTAAATATCAACAGTCTTTAATGGTGTAGTGGGTGTGTGGGTGTCATTACAGTGCTTGAAATGTAAATATCAGCAGTCAATCAAGTGGTGGTGGGTGTGTGGGTGTCATTACAGTGCTTGGACTATTAATATCAACAGTCATTCATGGGGTGGTGTGTGTGTGGGTGTCATTACAGTGTTTTGATTGTAAATATCAACAGTCATTCATAGGGTGGAGGGTGTCATTAGAGTGCTTGGACTGTAAATATCAACAGTCATTCATGGGGTGGTAGGTTTTTATTAGAGTGCTTGGACTGTAAATATCAACAATCATTAATGGGGTGGTGAGTGTATGGGTGTCATTATAGTGCATGGACTGTAAATATCAACAAAAATTTATGGGGTGGTCGGTGTGTGGGTGTCATTACAGTGCTTTGACTGTAAATATCAAGAGTCATTCATGGTGTGGTGGGTGTGAGGGTGTCATTACAGTGTTCGGACTGTAAATATCAACAGTCATTCATGAGGTTGTGGGTGTGTGGGTGTCATTATAGTGCTTGTACTGCTTATATTAACAGTCATCCATGGGGTGGTGGGTGTCATAGAGTGCTTGGACTGTAAATATTAACAGTCATTCATAGGTTGGTGAGTGTGTGGATGTCATTAGAGCGCTTGGACTAAAAATATCAACAGTCTTTCATGGGGTGGTGGGTGTGTAGGTGTCAGTACAGTGCTTGGACTATAAATATTAACAGTCATTCATGGGGTGGTGGATGTGTGGATGTCATTACAGTGCTTGGACTAACAATATCAACAGTCAATCATGGGGTGGTGGGTGTGTGGGTGTCATTAAATTGCTTGGACTGTAAATATTAACAGTCATTCATGGGGTGGTGGGTGTGTGGATGTCATTACAGTTCTTGGACTGAAAATATCTACAGTCACTCATGGGGTGGTGGGTGTGTGGGTGTCATAGAGTGCTTGGACTGTAAATATTAACAGTCATTCATAGGTTGGTGAGTGTGTGGATGTCATTAGAGCGCTTGGACTAAAAATATTAACAGTCTTTCATGGGGTGGTGGGTGTGTGGGTGTCATCACAGTGCTTGGACAATAAATATCAACCATCATTAATAGGGTGGTGGGTGTTTGGGTTTCATTACAGTGCTTGGACTGTAAATATCATCAGTCATTCATTAGGTGGTGGGTGTGTGGGTGTCATTACAGTGTTTTTACTGTAAATATCAACAGTCATTCATGGGGTAGTGAGTGTGTGGGTGTCATTACAGTTCTTGGACTGTAAATATTAACAGTCATTCATGGGGTGGTGGGTGTGTGGATGTCATTACAGTGCGTGGACTGTAAATATCAACCATTATTCAATGGGTAGTGGGTGTGTGGGTGTCATTACAGTGCTCAGACTGTAAATATTAACAGTCATTCATTTAGTGGTTGGTGTTGGGTTGTCATTACAGTGCTTTGACTTTAAATATCAACAGTCTTAAATGGGGTGTTGGGTGTGTGGGTGTCATTACAGTGCTTGAACTGTAAATATGAGCAGTCAATCATGGGGTGGTGGGTGTGTGGGTGTCATTACAGTGCATGGACTGTTAATATCAATAGTCATTCATGGGGTAGTGAGTGTGTCTGTGTCATTACAGTTCTTGGTCTGTAAATTTCAACCATAATTCATTGGGTGGTGGGTGTGTTGGTGTCATTACAGTGTTTGGACTGCAAATATTAACAGTCATCCATGGGGTGGTAGATGTCTTAGAGTGCTTGGACTGTAAATATTAACAGTCATTCATAAGTTGGTGAGTGTGTGGATGTCATTAGAGCGCTTGGACTAAAAATATCATCAGTCTTTCATGGGGTGGTGGGTGTGTGGGTGTCATTACAGTGCTTGGACTATAAATATCAACCATCATTAATAGGGTGGTGGGTGTGTGGGTTTCATTACAGTGCTTGGACTGTAAATATCAACAGTCATTCATGGGGTGGTGTGTGTGTGGGTGTCATTACAGTGTTTTGATTGTAAATATTAACAGTCATTCACAGGGTGGAGGGTGTCATTAGAGTGCTTGGACTTTAAATATCAACAGTCATTCATGGGGTGGTAGGTGTCATTAGAGTGCATGGACTGTAAATATCAACAGATATTAATGGGGTGGTGAGTGTATGTGTGTCATTATAGTGCATGGACTGTAAATATCAACAATAATTTATGGGGTGGTCGGTGTGTGGGTGTCATTACAGTGCTTTGACTGTAAATATCAAGAGTCATTCATGGGGTGGTGGGTGTGAATGTGTCATTACAGTGTTCGGAGAGTAAATATCAACAGTCATTCATGGGGTTGTGGGGGAGTGGGTATCATTATAGTGCTTGGACTGCAAATATTAACAGTCATCCATGGGGTGGTGGGTGTCATAGAGTGCTTGGACTGTAAATATTAACAGTCATTCATAGGTTGGTGTGTGTGGATGTCATTAAAGCGCTTGGACTAAAAATATCAACAGTCTTTAATGGGGTGGTGGGTGTGTGGGTGTCAGTACAGTGCTTGGACTATAAATATCAACCATCAATAATAGGGTGGTGGGTGTGTGGGTTTCATTACAGTGCTTGAACTGTAAATATCATCAGTCACTCATTAGGTGGTGGGTGTGTGGGTGTCATTACAGTGTTTTGACTGTAAATATCAACAGTCATTCATGGGGTAGTGAGTGTGGGTGTCATTACAGTTCTTGGACTGTAAATATTAACAGTCATTCATGGTGTGGTGGGTGTGTGGATGTCATTACAGTGCGTGGACTGTAAATATCAACCATTATTCATTGGGTAGTGGGTGTGTGGGTGTCATTACAGTGCTCAGACGGTAAATATTAACAGTCATTCATTTAGTGGTTGTTGTTGGGTTGTCATTACAGTGCTTAGACTTTAAATATCAACAGTCTTTAATGGGGTGGTGGGTGTGTGGGTGTCATTACAGTGCTTAAACTGTAAATATCAGCAGTCAATCATGGGTGGTGGGTGTGTGGGTGTCATTACAGTGCTTGGACTGTTAATGTCAACAGTCATTCATGGGGTGGTAGGTGTGTCTGTGTCATTACAGTGTTAGACTTTAAATATCAACAGCCTTTAATGGGGTGGTGGGTGTTTAAGTGTCATTACAGTGCTTGGACTGTAAATATCAACAGTCATTCTTTGGGGTGGTGGTTGTGTGGTTGTCATTACAGAGCTTGGAATGTAAATATCAACAGTCATTCATGGGGTGGTGTGTGTGTGGGTGTCATTACAGTGTTTTGATTGTAAATATCAACAGTCATTATTAGGGTGGAGGGTGTCATTAGAGTGCTTGGACTGTAAATATCAACAGTCATTCATGGGGTGGTAGGTGTCATTAGAGTGCTTGGACTGTAAATATCAACAGTCATTAATGGGGTGGTGAGTGTATGGGTGTCATTATAGTGCATGGACAGTAAATATCAACAATAATTTATGGGGTGGTCGGTGTGTGGGTGTCATTACAGTGCTTTGACTGTAAATATCAAGAGTCATTCATGGGGTGGTGAGTTTGAGGGTGTCATTACAGTGTTCGGACTGTAAATATCAGCAGTCAATCATGGGGTGGTGGGTGTGTAGGTGTCATTACAGTGCTTGGACTGTAAATATCAACAGTCATTCATGGGGTTGTGGGTGTGTAGGTGTCATTATAGTGCTTGGACTGTAAATACCAACAGTCATTTATGGGGTGGTTGGTGTGTGGGTGTCATTACAGTGCTTAGACTGTCAATATCAAGTCATAATGGGGTGGTGGGTGTGTTGGTGTCATTATTGCTTGGACTGTAAATATCAACAGCCATTTATAGGGTGGGGGTTGTGTGGGTGTCATTACAGTGCTTGGACTGTTAATGTCAACAGTCATTCATGGGGTGGTAGGTGTGTCTGTGTCATTACAGTGTTAGACTTTAAATATCAACAGCCTTTAATGGGGTGGTGGGTGTGTGGGTGTCATTACAGTGCTTGAACTGTAAATCTAAACAGTCATTCATAGGGTAGTGGGTGTGTGAGTGTCATTACAGAGCTTGGACTGTAAATATCTACAGTCATTCATTGGGCGGTGGGTGTTTAAGTGTCATTACAGTGCTTGGACTGTAAATATCAACAGTCATTCTTTGGGGTGGTGGTTGTGTGGTTGTCATTACAGAGCTTGGACTGTAAATATCAACAGTCATTCATGGGGTGGTGTGTGTGTGGGTGTCATTACAGTGTTTTGATTGTAAATATCAACAGTCATTATTAGGGTGGAGGGTGTCATTAGAGTGCTTGGACTGTAAATATCAACAGTCATTCATGGGGTGGTAGGTGTCATTAGAGTGCTTGGACTGTAAATATCAACAGTCATTAATGGGGTGGTGAGTGTATGGGTGTCATTATAGTGCATGGACTGTAAATATCAACAATAATTCAAGGGGTGGTCGGTGTATTGGTGTCATTACAGTGCTTTGACTGTAAATATCAAGAGTCATTCATGGGATGGTGGGTGTGAGGGTGTCATTACAGTGTTCGGACTGTAAATATCAACAGTCATTCATGGGGTTGTGGGTGTGTGGGCGTCATTATAGTGATTGGACTGTAAATACCAACAGTCATTCTTGGGTTGGTTGATGTGTGGGTGTCATTCTAGTGATTGGACTGTAAATACCAACAGTCATTCTTGGGGTGGTTGTTGTGTGGGTGTCATTACAGAGCTTGGACTGTAAATATCAAGTCATTAATGGGGTGGTGGGTGTGTGTGTGTCATTATTGCTTGGACTGTAAATATCAACAGTCATTCATGGGGTGGTGGTTGTGTGGGTGTCATTACAGTGTTTAGACTGTAAATATCAACAGTCATTTTTGGAGTGGTGTGTGTGTGGCTTTCATTACAGTGCTTGGACTGTAAATATCAACAGTCATTCATGGGGTGGTGGGTGTGTGGGTGTTATTACAGTGCTTGGACTGTAAATATCAAAAGTCATTCATGGGGTGGTGGGTGTGAGGGTGTCATTACAGTGTTTCGATTGTAAATATCAACAGTCATTCATAGGGTGGAGGGTATAATTAGATTGCTTGGACTGTAAATATCAACAGTCATTCATGGGGTGGTGGGTGTGTGGGTGTCATTACAGTGCTTGGACTGTAAATATCAACCATAATTCATGGGGAGGTGGGTGTGGGGGTGTCATTACAGTGCTTTGAATGTAAATATCAACAGTCAATCAAGGGGTGGTGGGTGTCGGGGTGTCATTACAGTGCTTGGACTGTAATTATCAACAGTCATTCATGGGGTGGTGGGTGTGTGGGTGTCATTACAGTGTTTTGACTGTAAATATCAACAGTCAATCATGGGGTGGTGGGTGTGGGGGTGCCATTACAGTGCTTGGACTGTAAATATCAACAGTCATTCATGGGGTGGTGGGTGTGTGGGTGTCATTACAGTTCTTGGACCGTAAATATCAACCATAATTCATGGGGTGGTGGGTGTGGGGGTGTCATTACAGTGCTTTGAATGTAAATATCAACAGTCATTCATGGGGTGATGGGTGTGTGGTTGTCATTACAGAGCTTGGACTGTAAATATCAACAGTCATTCATGGGGTGGTAGGTGTTTGGGTGTCATTACAGTGCTTGGACTATAAATATCAACAGTCAATCAAGGGGTGGTGGGTGTCGGGGTGTCATTACAGTGCTTGGACTGTAATTATCAACAGTCATTCATGGGGTGGTGGGTGTGTGGGTGTCATTACAGTGTTTTGACTGTAAACATCAACAGTCATTTATGGGGTGGCAAGTGTGTGTGAGTCATTACAGTTCTTGGACTGTAAATATTAACAGTCATTCATGGGGTGGTGGTTGTGTGGATGTCATTACAGTGCTTGGACTGAAAATTTTAACAGTCATTTATGGGGTGGTGGGTTTGTGGGTGTCATTACAGTTCTTGGTCTGTATATTTCAACCATCATTCATTGGGTGGTGGGTGTGTGGGTGTCATTACAGTGTTTGGACTGCAAATATTAACAGTCATCCATGGAGTGGTGGGTGTCATTAGAGTGCTTGGACTGTAAATATTAACAGTCATTCATTGGGTGGTGGGTGTGTGGGTGTCATTACAGTGCTTGGACTGTAAATACTAACAGTCATTCATGGGGTGGTGGGTGTGTGGATGTCATTACAGTGCTTGGACTGAAAATTTTAACAGTTATTTATGGGGTGGTGGGTGTGTGGGTGTCATTACAGTTCTTGGTCTGTAAATTTCAACCATTATTCATTGGGTGGTGGGTGTGTGGGTGTCATTACAGTGTTTGGACTGCAAATATTAACAGTCATCCATGGAGAGGTGGGTGTCATTAGAGTGCTTGGACTGTAAATATTTACAGTCATTCTTTGGGTTGTGGGTGTGTGGGTGTCATTACAGTGCTTGGACTGTAAATATCAACAGTCATTCATGGGGTGGTGGATGTGTGGGTGTCATTAGAGTGCTTGGACTGTAAATATGAACAGTCATTATTGGGGTGGTGGGTGTCATGAGAGTGCTAAGACTGTAAATATCAACAGTCATTCATGGGGTGGTGGGTGTGTTGGTGTTATTGCACTTCTTTGATTGTAAATATCAACAGTCATTCATGGGGTGGTGGGTGTGTTGGTGTTATTACAGTTCTTTAATTGTAAATATCAACAGTCATTCATAGGGTGGTGGGTGTCATTAGAGTGCTTGGAATATAAATATCAACAGTCATTAATGGGGTTGTGAGTGTGTGTTTGTGTCATTAAAGTGCTTGGACTGTAAATATTAACAGTAATTTATAGTGTAGTGGGTGTGTGGGTGTCATCACAGTGCTTGGACTGTAAATATCAAGTCATTCATGGGGTGGTGGGTGTGTGGGTGTCATTATTGCTTGGACTGTAAATATCAACAGTCATTCATGGGGTGGTGGGTGTGTGGGTGTAATTACAATGCTTGGACTGTAAATATCAAGTCATTCATGGGATGGTGGGTGTGTGGGTGTCATTATTGCTTGGACTGTAAATATCAACAGTCATTCATGGGGTGGTGGGTGTGTGGGTGTTATTACAGTGCTTTGACTGTAAATATCAACAGTCATTCAGAGGGTGGTGGGTGTCATTATAGTGCTTAGACTGTAAATATCAACAGTTATTAATGAGGTGGTGGGTGTGTGGGTGTCATTACAGTGTTTCAACTGTAAATATCAACAGTCATTTATGGGGTGGTGAGTGTGTGGGTGTCATTACAGTGCTTGGACTGTGAATATCAACAGTCATTCATGGGGTGTTTGGTGTGTGGGTGTTATTACAGTGCTTTGACTGTAAATACCTACAGTCATTCAGAGGGTGGAGGGTGTCATTACAATGCATGGACTGTAAATATTAACAGTCATTCATGGGGTGGTGGGTGTGTGAATGTCATTACAGTGCTTGAACTGTAAATATCAAGTCATTCATGGGTTGGTGGGTGTGTGGGTGTCATTATTGGTTGGACTGTAAATATCAACAGTCATTCATTGGGTGGTGGGTGTGTGGGTGTAATTACAGTGCTTGGACTGTAAATATCAAGTCATTCATGGGGTGGTGGGTGTGTGGGTGTCATTATTGCTTGGACTGTAAATATCAACAGTCGTTCATGGGGTGGTGGGTGTGTGGGTGTTATTACAGTTCTTTGACTGTAAATATCAACAGTCATTCATAGGGTGGTGGGTGTCATTAAAGGGCTTGGACTGTAAATATCAACAGTTATTCATGGGGTGGTGGGTGTGTGGGTGTCATTACATTGTTTCGACTGTAAATATCAACAGTCATTCATTTGGTGGTGAGTGTGTGGGTGTCATTACAGTGCTTGTACTGTGAATATCAACAGTCATTCATGGGGTGGTTGGTGTGTGGGTGTTATTACAGTGCATTGACTGTAAATATTAACAGTCATTCAGAGGGTGGTGGGTGTCATTAGAGTGCATGGACTGTAAATATTAACAGTCATTCATGGGGTGGTGGGTGTGTGAATGTCATCACAGTGCTTGGACTGAAAATATCAACAGTCATTTATGGGGTTGTGGGTGTGTGGGTGTCATTATAGTTCATGGACTATAAATATCAACCGTCATTTATGGGGTGGTGTGTGTGGGGGTGTCATTACAGTGCTTGGCCTGTAAATATCAACAGTAATTCCTGGGGTAGTGGGTGTGTTGGTGTCATTACATTGTTTTGATTGTAAATATCAACAGTCATTTATAAGGTGGTGGATGTCATTAAATTGCTTGGACTGTAAATATCAACAGTCATTAATGAAATGGTGGTTGTGTGGGTGTCATTACAGTGTTTGGACTGTAAATATCAACCATAATTCATGGGGTGGTCGGTGTGTGGGTTTCATTACAGTGCTTTGACTGTAAATATCAAGAGTCATTCATGGGTGTCATTACATTGCTTGGACTTAAATATCAACAGTCAATCATGAGGAAGTGGGTGTGTGGGTGTCATTACAGTGTTCGGACTGTAAATACCAAGAGTCATTCTTGGGGTGGTTGGTGTGTGGGTGTCATTACAGTGCTTGGACTGTAAATATCAAGTCATTAATGGGGTGGTGTGTGTATGTATGTCATTATTGCTTGGACTGTAAATATCAACAGTCATTCATGGGGTGTTGGTTGTGAGGGTGTCATTACAGTGCTTAGACTGAAAATATTAACAGTCATTTATGGAGTGGTGGGTGTGTGGCTATCATTACAGTGCCTGGACTCTAAATATAAACAGTCAATCCTGGGGTGGTGGGTGTGTGGGTGTCATTACAGTGTTTGGACTGTAAATATCAACAGTCATTCATGGAGTGGTGGGTGTGTGGGTGTCATTACAGTGTTTTGATTGTAAATATCAACAGTCATTTATAGGGTGGAGGGTATCATTAGACTGTTTGGACTGTAAATATCAACAGTCATTCATGGGGTGGTGGGTGTGTGGGTGTCATTACAGTGCTTGAACTGTATATATCAACCATAATTCATGGGGTGGTGGGTGTAGGGGTGTCATTACAGTGCTTTGAATATAAATATCAACCGTCATTCATGGGGTGATGGGTGTGTGGTTGTCACTACAGTGCTTGGACTGTAATTATCAACAGTCAATCAGGGGGTGGTGGGTGTCGGGGTGTCATTACAGTGCTTTGACTGTAATTATCAACAGTCATTCATGGCGTGGTGGGTGTGTGGGGTTCATTACAGTGTTTGGACTGTAAATATCAACAGTCAATCATGGGGTGGTGGGTGTGTGGGTGTCATTACAGTGCTTGGACTATAAATATCAACAGTCATTTATGGGGTGGTGCGTGTGTGGGTGTCATTACAGTGTTTTGATTGTAAATATAATCAGTCATTTATAGGGTGGTGGGTGTGGGGGTGCCATTACAGTGCTTGGACTGTAAATATCAACAGTCAATCATGGGGTGGTGGTTGTGTGGGTGTCATTACAGTGCTTGAACTGTAAATATCAACAGTCATTCATGGGGTGGTGGGTGTGTGGGTGTCATTACAGTGTTTTGATTGTAAATATCAACAGTCATTCATAGGGTGGTGGGTATCATTAGAGTGCTTGGACTGTAAATATCAACAGTCATTCATGGGGTTGTGGGTGTGTGGGTGTCATTACAGTGTTTAGACTGTAAATATCAAACATAATTCATAGTGTGGTGGGTGTGGGGGTGTCATTACAGTGCTTGGACTGTAAATATCAACAGTCAATCATGGGGTGGTAGGTGTGTGGCTGTCATTAGTGCTTTGACTGTAAATATCAACAGTCATTCATGTGGTGGTGGGTGGCATTACAGTGTATGGACTGTAAATATCAACAGTCATTTATAGGGTGATGGGTGTGTGGGTGTCATTACAGTGTTTGTACTGTAAATATCAACAGTCATTTATAGAGTGGTGGGTGTTTGGGTGTCATTACATTGCTTGGACTGTAAATATCAACAGTCAATCATGAGGTAGTGGGTGTGTGGGAGTCATTACAGTGCTTTGACTGTAAATATCAAGGGTCATTCATGGGGTGGTGGGTGTGAGGGTGTCATTACAGTGTTCGGACTGTAAATATTAACAGTCATTGATGGGGTAGTGGGTGTGTGGGTGTCATTATTGTGATTGGACTGTAAATACAAACAGTCATTCTTAGGGTGGATGGTGTGTGGGTGTCATTACAGTGCTTGGACTGTAAATATCAAGTCATTTATGGGGTGGTGGATGTGTGTGTGTCAATTTTGCTAGGACTGTAAATATCAACTGTCATTCATGGGGAGGAGGGTGGCATTACAGTGCTAGGACTGTAAATATCAACAGTCATTCATGAAGTGATGGGTGTGTGGGTGTCATTTCAGTGCTGTATTTATCAACAGTCATTTATAGGATGGTGGGAGTTTGAGTGTCATTACATTGCTTGGACTGTAAATATCAACAGTCAATCATGGGGTGGTGGGTGTCGTAACAGTGCTTGGACTGTAAATATCAACAGTCATTCAGAGGGTGGTGGGTGTTATTAGAGTGCTTGGACTATAAATATCAACAGTTATTCATGGGGTGGTGGGTGTGTGGGTATCATAAAAGTGCTTGGACAGTAAATATCAACAGTCATTCATAGGGTGGTGAGTGTGTGGGTGTCATTGCAGTTCTTGGACTGAAAACATCAACAGTTATTTATGGGGTGGTGGGTGTGTGGGTATCATTACAGTGCTTGGACTATAAATATCAACCATCATTTAAGGGGTGGTGGGTGAGTGGGTGTCATTATAGTTCTTGGACTGTAAATATCAACAGTCATTCATGGGGTGGTTGGTGTGTGGGTGTTATTACAGTGCATTGACTGTAAATATTAACAGTCATTCAGAGGGTGGTGGGTGTCATTAGAGTGCATGGACTGTAAATATCAACAGTCATTCATGGGGTGGTGGGTGTGTGGATGTCATTACAGTGCTTGGACTGAAAACATCAACAGTTATTTATGGGGTGGTGGGTGTGTGGGTATCATTACAGTGCTTGGACTATAAATATCAACCATCATTTAAGGGGTGGTGGGTGAGTGGGTGTCATTATAGTTCTTGGACTGTAAATATCAACAGTCAATCATGGGGTGGTGGGTGTGTGGGTGTTATTACAGTGCTTTGACTGTAAATATCAACAGTCATTCAGAGGGTTGTGGGTGGTATTAGAGTGCTTGGACTGTAAATATCAACAGTTATTTATGGGGTTATGGGTGTGTTGGTATCATGAAAGTGGTTGGACAGTAAATATCAACAGTCATTAATGGGGTGGTGAGTGTGTGGGTGTCATTGCAGTTCTTGGACTGTTAATATCAACCATCATTCATTGGGAGTTGTGTGTGTGGGTGTCATTACAGTGCTTAAACTGTGAATATCAACAGTCATCCCCGGGGTGGTGAGTGAGTGGGTATTATTACAGTGCTTTGAATGTAAATATCAACAGTCATTCAGAGGGTGGTGGGTGTCATAAGAGTGCTTGGACTGTAAATATCAACAGTTATTCATGGGGTGGTGGGTGTGTGGGGATCATGAATGTGCTTGGACTGTAAATATCAACAGTCATTCATGGGGTGGTGAGTGTGTGGGTGTCATTGCAGTTCTTGTACTGTAAATATCAACCACCATTCATTGGGTGGTGTGTGTCTTGGTGTCATTACAGTGTTTGGACTGTGAATATCAACAGTCATTCATGGGGTGGTGAGTGAGTGGGTATTATTACAGTGCTTTGAATTTAAATATCAACAGTCATTCAAAGGGTGGTGGGTGTCATAAGAGTGCTTGGACTGTAAATATCAATAGTTATTCATGGGGTGGTGGGTGTGTGGGTATCATGAAAGTGCTTGGACAGTAAATATCAACAGTCATTCATGGGGTGGTGAGTGTGAGGGTGTCATTGCAGTTCTTGGACTGTAAATATCAACCATCATTCATTGGGTGGTGTGTGTGTGGGTGTCATTACAGTGCTTAAACTGTGAATATCAACAGTCATTCATGGGGTGGTGAGTGAGTGGGTATTATTACAGTGTTTTGAATGTAAATATCAACAGTCATTCAGAGGGTGGTGGGTGTCATAAGAATGCTTGGACTGTAAATATCAACAGTTATTCATGGGGTGGTGGGTGTGTGGGTATCATGAAAGTGCTTGGACTGTAAATATCAACAGTCATTCATGGGGTGGTGAGTGTGTGGGTGTCATTGCAGTTCTTGGACTGTAAATATCAACCATCATTCATTGGGTGGTGTGTGTGTGGGTGTCATTACAGTGCTTAAACTGTGAATATCAACAGTCATTCATGGGGTGGTGAGTGAGTGGGTATTATTACAGTGCTTTGAATGTAAATATCAACAGCCATTCAAAGGGTGGTGGGTGTCATAAGAGTGCTTGGACTGTAAATATCAACAGTTATTCATGGGATGGTGGTTGTGTGGGTATCATGAAAGTGCTTGGACTATAAATATCAACAGTCATTCATGGGGTGGTGAGTGTGTGGGTGTCATTGCAGTTCTTGGACTGTAAATATCAACCATCATTCATTGGGTGGTGTGTGTGTGGGTGTCATTACAGTGCTTAAACTGTGAATATCAACAGTCATTCATGGGGTGGTGAGTGAGTGGGTATTATTACAGTGCTTTGAATGTAAATATCAACAGTCATTCAAAGGGTGGTGGGTGTCATAAGAGTGCTTGGACTGTTAATATCAACAGTTATTCATGGGATGGTGGTTGTGTGGGTATCATGAAAGTGCTTGGACTATAAATATCAACAGTCATTCATGGGGTGGTGAGTGTGTGGGTGTCATTGCAGTTCTTGGAATGTAAATATCAACCACCATTCATTGGGTGGTGTGTGTCTGGGTGTCATTACAGTGCTTGGACTGTGAATATCAACAGTAATTCATGGGGTGGTGAGTGTGTGGGTATTATTACAGTGCTTTGGCTGTAAATATCAACAGTCATTCAGAGGGCGGTGGGTGTCATTAGAGTGCTTGGACTGTAAATATTAACAGTCATTCATGGGGTGGTGGGTGTGTGGATGTCATTACAGTGCAGGGACTGAAAATATCAAGAGTCATTTATGGGGTGGTGGTTGTGTGGGTGTTATTACAGTGCTTTGACTGTAAAAATCAACAGTCATTCAGAGGGTGGTGGGTGTTATTAGAGTGCTTGGACTGTAAATATCAACAGTTATTCAAGTGGTGGTGGGTGTGTGGGTATCATGAAAGTGCTTGGACTGTAAATATCAACAGTCATTAATGGGGTGGTGAGTGTGTGGGTGTCATTGCAGTTCTTGGACTGTAAATATCAACCCTCATTCATTATGTGATGTGTGTGTGGGTGTCATTACAGTGCTTGGTCTGTGAATATCAACAGTCATTCATAGGGTTGTGAGTGTGTGGGTATTATTTCAGTGCTTTGACTGTAAATATCAACAGTCATTCAGAGGGATTGTGGGTGTCATTAGAGTGCTTGGAATATAAATATCAACCATCATTTAAGAGGTGGTGGGTGAGTGGGTGTCATTACAGTGCTTGGACTGTAAATATCAACTGTCATTCATAGGGTGGTCGGTGTGTGGAAGTCATTACAGTGCTTGGACTGTAAATATCAACAGTCAATCATAAGGTGGTGTGTGTGTGGGTGTCATTACAGTGGCTTGATTGTAATTATCAACAGTCATTCATAGGGTGGTGGGTGTCATTACAGTGCTTGGACTGTAAATATCAACAGTCATTCATTGGGTGGTGGTTGTGTGGGTGTCATTAGAGTGCTTGGACTGTAAATATCAACCATAATTCATGGGGTGGTGTGTGTGGGGGTGTCATTACAGTGCTTGGACTGTAAATATCAACAGTCAATCATGGGGTGGTGGGTGTGTTGGTGTCATTACAGTGCTTGGACTGTAAATATCAACAGTCATTCATGAGCTGGTGGGTGTATGGGTGTCATTACAGTGATTTGATTGTAAATATCAACAGTCATTCATATGTTTGTTGTAGTGTGTTTGTCATTACAGTGCTTGCATAGTAAATATCATCTATAATTCATAGGGTCGTGGGTGTTGGGGTGTCATTACAGTGCTTTGACTGTAAATATCAACATTCATTCATGGGGTTGTGGGTGGCATTACAGTGCTTGGACTGTAAATATCAACAGTCTTTTTTAGGGTGATGAGTGTGTGGGTGTCATTACATTGCTTGGACTGTAAATATCAACAGTCATTTATAGGGTGGTGGGTGTTTGGTTTCATTACATTGCTTGGACTGTAAAAATCAACAGTCAATCATGGGGTGGTGGGTGTGTGGGTATTATTACAGTGCTTGGACTGTAAATATCAACAGTCATTCATAGGGTGGTTGGTGTGTGAGTGTTATTACAGAGCTTGGACTGTAAATATCAACAGTCATTCATGGAGTGGTGGGTGTGTGGGTGTCATTACAGTGCTTGGACTGTAAATATCAACAGTCATTCTTGGGGTGATGGTTGTGTTGGTGTTATTACAGTGCTTTGACTGTAAATATCAACAGTCATTCAGAGGGTGGTGGGTGTCATTAGAGTGCTTGGACTGTAGATATTAAAAGTCATTCATTGGGTGGTGGGTGTTTGGATGTCATTACAGTGCTTGGACTAAAAATATCAACAGTCATTTATGGGGTGGTGGGTGTGTGGGTGTCATTACAATGCTTGGACTTTAAATATCAACTATCATTTATGGGGTTGTGGGTGTGTGAGTGTCATGACAGTGCTTGGACTGTAAATATCAACAGTCATTCATAGGATGGTGGGTGTGTGAGTGTCATTACAGAGTTTCTACTGTAAATATCAACAGTCATTCATGGGGTGGTGGGTGTGTGGATGTCATTATAATGCTTGGACTGTAAATATCAACAGTCAATCATGGGGTGGTGGGTGTGTGGGTGTCATTACAGTGCTTGGACTATAAATATCAACAGTCTTTCATGGGGTGGTGGGTGTGTTGGTGTCATTAGAGTGTTTTAATTGAAATCATAAACAGTCAATCATAGGGTAATGGGTGTCATTACAGTGCTTGGACTGTAAATATCAACAGTCATTTATGGGGTGGTGGTTGTGTGGGTGTCTTTACAGTGCTTGGACTGTAAATATCAAACATAATTCATGGGATGGTGGGTGTGGGGGTGTCATTACAGTGATTGGACTGTAAATATAAACAGTCAATCATGGGGTGGTGGGTGTGTGGGTGTCATTACAGTGTTTGGACTGTAAATATCAACAGTCTTTCATGTGGTGGTGGGTGTGTTGGTGTCATTACTGTGTTTTGATTGAAATCATCAACAGTCAATCATAGGGTGGTGGGTGTCATTACAGTGCTGGGACTGTAAATATTAACAGTCATTTATGGGGTGGTGGTTGTGTGGGTGTCTTTACAGTGCTTGGACTGTAAATATCAAACATAATTCATGGGATGGTGGTTTTGGGGGTGTCATTCTAGTGCTTGGACTGTAAATATCAACAGTCAATTATGGGGTGGTGGGTGTTTGGGTGTTATTACAGTGCTTGGACTGTAAATATCAACAGTCATTCATGGGATCGTGTGTGTATGGGTGTCATTACAGTGTATTGATTGTAAATATCAACAGTCATTCATAGGGTGGTGGGTATCATTAGAGTGCTTGGACTGTAAATATCAATAGTCATTTATTGGGTTGTAGGTGAGTAAGTGTCATTACAGTGCTTGGACTGTAAATATCAACAGTCAATCATGAGGTAGTGGGTGTGTGGGTGTCAATAGAGTGTTTAGACTGTAAATATCAACAGTCAATCATAGGGTGGTGGGTGGCATTACAGTGATTGGACTGTAAATATCAACAGTTATTCATAAGGTTATTGGTGTGTGGGTGTCATTACTGTGTTTGGACTGTAAATATCAACAGTCATTTATAGAGTGGTGGGTGTTTAAGTGTCATTACATTGCTTGGACTGTAAATATCAACAGTCAATCATGAGGTAGTGGGTGTGTGGGTGTCATTAGAGTGCTTAGACTGTAAATATCAACAGTCATTCGTAGATTTGTGGGTGTCATTTAAGTGCTTGGACTGTAAATATCAACAGTCATTAATGGAGTGGTGAGTGTACGGGTGTTATTAAAGTGCATGGACTGTAAATATCAAGAGTCATTCATGGGGTGGTGGGTGTGAGGGTGTCATTACAGTGTTCGGACTGTAAATATCAACAGTCATTTATGGGGTGGTGGGTGTGTGGGTGTCATTATAGTGCTTGGACTGAAAATACCAACAGTCATTAATGGGGTGGTTGGTGTGTGGGTGTCATTACAGTGCTTGGACTGTGAAAATCAAGTCATTAATAGGGTGGTGGGTGTGTGTGTGTCATTATTGCTTGGACTGTAAATATCAACAGTCATTCATGGGGTTGTGGGTTGCATTACAGTGCTTGGACTGTAAATATCAACAGTCATTCATGAGGTGATATGTGGGTGGGTGTCATTACAGTGCTTGGACTGTAAATATTAACAGTCATTTATGGGATGGTTGGTGTTTGGGTGTCATTACATTGCTTGGACTGTAAATATCAACATTCAATCATGGTTTGGTGGGTGTTGTAACAGTGCTTGGACTGTAAATATCAACAGTCATTCATAGGGTGGTGTGTGTGTGGGTGTCATTACAGTGCTTAAACTGTGAATATCAACAGTCATTTATGGGTTGGTGAGTGGGTGGGTATTATTACAGTGCTTTCACTGTAAATATCAACAGTCATTCAGAGGGTGTTGGGTGTCATTAGAGTTCTTGGACTGTAAATATCAACAGTTATTTATAGGGTGGTGGGTGTGTGGGTATCATGAAAGTGCTTGGACTGTATATATCAAAAGTCATTTATGGGGTGGTGAGTGTGTGGGTGTCATTGCAGTTCTTGGACTGTAAATATTAACCATCATTCATTGGGTGGTGTGTGTCTGGGTGTCATTACAGTGCTTGGACTGTGAATATCAACAGTCATTCATGGGGTGGTGAGTGTGTGGGTATTATTACAGTTCTTTGACTGTAAATATCAACAGTCATTCAGAGGGTGGTGGGTGTCATTAGAGTGCTTGGACTGAAAACATCAACAGTCATTTATGGGGTGGTGGGTGTTTGGGTGTCATTATAGAGCTTGGACTATAATTATCAACCATCATTTAAGGGGTTGTGGGTTAGTGGGTGTCATTACAGTGCTTGGACTGTAAATATCAACAGTCAATCATGGGGTGGTGGGTGTGTGGATGTCATTACAGTGCTTGGACTGAAAACATCAACAGTCATTTATGGGGTGGTGGGTGTGTGGGTGTCATTACAGTGCTTGGACTATAAATATCAACCATCATTTAAAGGGTGGTGGGTGAGTGGGTGTCATTACAGTGCTTGGACTGTAAATATCAACAGTCATTCATAGGGTGGACAGTGTGTGGATGTCATTATAGTGCTTGGACTGTAAATATCAACAGTCAATCATAGGGTGGTGGGTGTGTGGGTTGTCATTACAGTGGTTTGATTGTAATTATCAACAGTCATTCATAGGGTGGTGGGTGTCATTACAGTGCTTGGACTGTAAATATCAGCAGTCATTTATTGGGTGGTGGTTGTGTGGGTGTCATTACAGTGCTTGGACTGTAAATATCAACCATAATTCATGGGGTGGTGGGTGTGGGGGTGTCATTACAGTGCTTGGACTGTAAATATCAACAGTCAATCATGGGGTGGTGGGTGTGATGGTGTCATTACAGTGCTTGAACTGTAAATATCAACAGTCATTCATAGGGTGGTGGGTATCATTACAGTGCTTGGACTGTAAATATCAACTATAATTCATGGGGTCGTGGGTGTTGGGGTGTCATTACAGTGCTTTGACTGTAAATTTTAACAGTCATTCATGGGGTGGTGGGTGGCATTACAGTGCTTGGACTGTAAATATCAACAGTCATTCATAGGGTGGTGAGTGTGTGGGTGTCATTACAGTGCTTGGACTGTAAATATCAACAGTCATTTATAGGGTGGTGGGTGTTTGGTGTCATTACATTGCTTGGACTGTAAATATCAACAGTCAATCACAAAGTGTTGGGTGTGTGGGTGTCATTACAGTGCTTGGACTGTAAATATCAACAGTCATTCATAGGGTGGTAGGTGTGTGAGTGTTATTACAGAGCTTGGACTGTAAATATCAACAGTTATTCTTGGGGTGATGGTTGTGTGGGTGTTATTACAGTGCTTTGACTGTAAATATCAACAGTCATTCAGAGGGTGGTGGGTGTCATTAGACTGCTTGTACTGTAAATATCAACAGTTATTCATGGGGTGATGGGTGTGTGGGTATCATGAAAGTGCTTGGACTGTAAATATCAACAGTCATTAATGGGGTGGTGAGTGTGTGGGTGTCATTGCAGTTCTTGGACTTTAAATATCAACCCACATTCATTGGGTGGTGTGTGTGTGGGTGTCATTACAGTGCTTGGTCTGAGAATATCAACATTCATTCATAGGGTTGTGAGTGTGTGGGTATTATTTCAGTGCTTTGACTGTAAATATCAACAGTCATTCAGAGGGATTGTGGGTGTCATTAGAGTGCTTGGACTGTAAATATCAACAGTCATTCATGGGGTGGTGGGTGTCATTACAGTGCTTGGACAGTAAATATCAACAGTCATTCATGGGGTGGTGGGTCTGTGGATGTCATTACAGTGCTTGGTCTGTGAATATCAACAGTCATTCATAGGGTTGTGAGTGTGTGGGTATTATTTCAGTGCTTTGACTGTAAATATCAACAGTCATTCAGAGGGATTGTGGGTGTCATTAGAGTGCTTGGACTGTAAATATCAACAGTCATTCATGGGGTGGTGGGTGTGTGGATGTCATTACAGAGCTTGGACTGAAAACATCAACAGTCAGTTATGGGGTGGTGGGTGTGTGGGTATCATTACAGTGCTTGGAATATAAATATCAACCATCATTTAAGAGGTGGTGGGTGAGTGGGTGTCATTACAGTGCTTGGACTGTAAATATCAACTGTCATTCATAGGGTGGTCGGTGTGTGGAAGTCATTACAGTGCTTGGACTGTAAATATCAACAGTCAATCATAAGGTGGTGTGTGTGTGGGTGTCATTACAGTGGCTTGATTGTAATTATCAACAGTCATTCATAGGGTGGTGGGTGTCATTACAGTGCTTGGACTGTAAATATCAACAGTCATTCATTGGGTGGTGGTTGTGTGGGTGTCATTAGAGTGCTTGGACTGTAAATATCAACCATAATTCATGGGGTGGTGTGTGTGGGGGTGTCATTACAGTGCTTGGACTGTAAATATCAACAGTCAATCATGGGGTGGTGGGTGTGTTGGTATCATTACAGTGCTTGGACTGTAAATATCAACAGTCATTCATGAGCTGGTGGGTGTATGGGTGTCATTACAGTGATTTGATTGTAAATATCAACAGTCATTCATATGTTTGTGGGAGTGTGTTTGTCATTACAGTGCTTGCATAGTAAATATCAACTATAATTCATAGGGTCGTGGGTGTTGGGGTGTCATTACAGTGCTTTGACTGTAAATATCAACATTCATTCATGGGGTTGTGGGTGGCATTACAGTGCTTGGACTGTAAATATCAACAGTCTTTTTTAGGGTGATGAGTGTGTGGGTGTCATTACATTGCTTGGACTGTAAATATCAACAGTCATTTATAGGGTGGTGGGTGTTTGGTTTCATTACATTGCTTGGACTGTAAAAATCAACAGTCAATCATGGGGTGGTGGGTGTGTGTGTATTATTACAGTGCTTGGACTGTAAATATCAACAGTCATTCATAGGGTGGTTGGTGTGTGAGTGTTATTACAGAGCTTGGACTGTAAATATCAACAGTCATTCATGGAGTGGTGGGTGTGTGGGTGTCATTACACTGCTTGGACTGTAAATATCAACAGTCATTCTTGGGGTGATGGTTGTGTTGGTGTTATTACAGTGCTTTGACTGTAAATATCAACAGTCATTCAGAGGGTGGTGGGTGTCATTAGAGTGCTTGGACTGTAGATATTAAAAGTCATTCATTGGGTGGTGGGTGTTTGGATGTCATTACAGTGCTTGGACTAAAAATATCAACAGTCATTTATGGGGTGGTGGGTGTGTGGGTGTCATTACAATGCTTGGACTTTAAATATCAACTATCATTTATGGGGTTGTGGGTGTGTGCGTGTCATGACAGTGCTTGGACTGTAAATATCAACAGTCATTCATAGGGTGGTGGGTGTGTGAGTGTCATTACAGAGTTTCTACTGTAAATATCAACAGTCATTCATGGGGTGGTGGGTCTGTGGATGTCATTACAGTGCTTGGTCTGTGAATATCAACAGTCATTCATAGGGTTGTGAGTGTGTGGGTATTATTTCAGTGCTTTGACTGTAAATATCAACAGTCATTCAGAGGGATTGTGGGTGTCATTAGAGTGCTTGGACTGTAAATATCAACAGTCATTCATGGGGTGGTGGGTGTGTGGATGTCATTACAGAGCTTGGACTGAAAACATCAACAGTCAGTTATGGGGTGGTGGGTGTGTGGGTATCATTACAGTGCTTGGAATATAAATATCAACCATCATTTAAGAGGTGGTGGGTGAGTGGGTGTCATTACAGTGCTTGGACTGTAAATATCAACTGTCATTCATAGGGTGGTCGGTGTGTGGAAGTCATTACAGTGCTTGGACTGTAAATATCAACAGTCAATCATAAGGTGGTGTGTGTGTGGGTGTCATTACAGTGGCTTGATTGTAATTATCAACAGTCATTCATAGGGTGGTGGGTGTCATTACAGTGCTTGGACTGTAAATATCAACAGTCATTCATTGGGTGGTGGTTGTGTGGGTGTCATTAGAGTGCTTGGACTGTAAATATCAACCATAATTCATGGGGTGGTGTGTGTGGGGGTGTCATTACAGTGCTTGGACTGTAAATATCAACAGTCAATCATGGGGTGGTGGGTGTGTTGGTGTCATTACAGTGCTTGGACTGTAAATATCAACAGTCATTCATGAGCTGGTGGGTGTATGGGTGTCATTACAGTGATTTGATTGTAAATATCAACAGTCATTCATATGTTTGTGGGAGTGTGTTTGTCATTACAGTGCTTGCATAGTAAATATCAACTATAATTCATAGGGTCGTGGGTGTTGGGGTGTCATTACAGTGCTTTGACTGTAAATATCAACATTCATTCATGGGTTTGTGGGTGGCATTACAGTGCTTGGACTGTAAATATCAACAGTCTTTTTTAGGGTGATGAGTGTGTGGGTGTCATTACATTGCTTGGACTGTAAATATCAACAGTCATTTATAGGGTGGTGGGTGTTTGGTTTCATTACATTGCTTGGACTGTAAAAATCAACAGTCAATCATGGGGTGGTGGGTGTGTGTGTATTATTACAGTGCTTGGACTGTAAATATCAACAGTCATTCATAGGGTGGTTGGTGTGTGAGTGTTATTACAGAGCTTGGACTGTAAATATCAACAGTCATTCATGGAGTGGTGGGTGTGTGGGTGTCATTACACTGCTTGGACTGTAAATATCAACAGTCATTCTTGGGGTGATGGTTGTGTTGGTGTTATTACAGTGCTTTGACTGTAAATATCAACAGTCATTCAGAGGGTGGTGGGTGTCATTAGAGTGCTTGGACTGTAGATATTAAAAGTCATTCATTGGGTGGTGGGTGTTTGGATGTCATTACAGTGCTTGGACTAAAAATATCAACAGTCATTTATGGGGTGGTGGGTGTGTGGGTGTCATTACAATGCTTGGACTTTAAATATCAACTATCATTTATGGGGTTGTGGGTGTGTGCGTGTCATGACAGTGCTTGGACTGTAAATATCAACAGTCATTCATAGGGTGGTGGGTGTGTGAGTGTCATTACAGAGTTTCTACTGTAAATATCAACAGTCATTCATGGGGTGGTGGGTCTGTGGATGTCATTACAGTGCTTGGTCTGTGAATATCAACAGTCATTCATAGGGTTGTGAGTGTGTGGGTATTATTTCAGTGCTTTGACTGTAAATATCAACAGTCATTCAGAGGGATTGTGGGTGTCATTAGAGTGCTTGGACTGTAAATATCAACAGTCATTCATGGGGTGGTGGGTGTGTGGATGTCATTACAGAGCTTGGACTGAAAACATCAACAGTCAGTTATGGGGTGGTGGGTGTGTGGGTATCATTACAGTGCTTGGAATATAAATATCAACCATCATTTAAGAGGTGGTGGGTGAGTGGGTGTCATTACAGTGCTTGGACTGTAAATATCAACTGTCATTCATAGGGTGGTCGGTGTGTGGAAGTCATTACAGTGCTTGGACTGTAAATATCAACAGTCAATCATAAGGTGGTGTGTGTGTGGGTGTCATTACAGTGGCTTGATTGTAATTATCAACAGTCATTCATAGGGTGGTGGGTGTCATTACAGTGCTTGGACTGTAAATATCAACAGTCATTCATTGGGTGGTGGTTGTGTGGGTGTCATTAGAGTGCTTGGACTGTAAATATCAACCATAATTCATGGGGTGGTGTGTGTGGGGGTGTCATTACAGTGCTTGGACTGTAAATATCAACAGTCAATCATGGGGTGGTGGGTGTGTTGGTGTCATTACAGTGCTTGGACTGTAAATATCAACAGTCATTCATGAGCTGGTGGGTGTATGGGTGTCATTACAGTGATTTGATTGTAAATATCAACAGTCATTCATATGTTTGTGGGAGTGTGTTTGTCATTACAGTGCTTGCATAGTAAATATCAACTATAATTCATAGGGTCGTGGGTGTTGGGGTGTCATTACAGTGCTTTGACTGTAAATATCAACATTCATTCATGGGGTTGTGGGTGGCATTACAGTGCTTGGACTGTAAATATCAACAGTCTTTTTTAGGGTGATGAGTGTGTGGGTGTCATTACATTGCTTGGACTGTAAATATCAACAGTCATTTATAGGGTGGTGGGTGTTTGGTTTCATTACATTGCTTGGACTGTAAAAATCAACAGTCAATCATGGGGTGGTGGGTGTGTGGGTATTATTACAGTGCTTGGACTGTAAATATCAACAGTCATTCATAGGGTGGTTGGTGTGTGAGTGTTATTACAGAGCTTGGACTGTAAATATCAACAGTCATTCATGGAGTGGTGGGTGTGTGGGTGTCATTACAGTGCTTGGACTGTAAATATCAACAGTCATTCTTGGGGTGATGGTTGTGTTGGTGTTATTACAGTGCTTTGACTGTAAATATCAACAGTCATTCAGAGGGTGGTGGGTGTCATTAGAGTGCTTGGACTGTAGATATTAAAAGTCATTCATTGGGTGGTGGGTGTTTGGATGTCATTACAGTGCTTGGACTAAAAATATCAACAGTCATTTATGGGGTGGTGGGTGTGTGGGTGTCATTACAATCCTTGGACTTTAAATATCAACCATCATTTAAGGGGTGGTGGGTGAGTGAGTTTCATTACAGTGCTTTGACTATAAATATCAACAGTCATTCATAGGGTGGTTGGTGTCCTTACAGTGCTTGGACTATAAATATCAACAGTCATTTATTGGGTGGTGGTTGTGTGGGTGTCATTAGAGTGCTTGGACTGTAAATATCAACCATAATTCATGGGGTGGTGAGTGTGGGGGTGTCCTTACAGTGCTTAGACTGTAAATATCAACAGTCAATCATGGGGTGGTGGGTGTGTTGGTGTCATTACAGTGCTTGGACTGTAAATATCAACAGTCATTCATGGGGTGGTGGTTGTATGGGTGTCATTACAGTGATTTGATTGTAAATATCAACTATAATTCATGGGGTCGTGGGTGTTGGGGTGTCATTACAGTGCTTTGACTGTAAATATCAACAGTCATTCATGGGGTGGTGGGTGGCATTACAGTGCTTGGACTGTAAATATCAACAGTCATTCATAGGGTGATGAGTGTGTAGGTCCCCCCCAACTGGAACCGCCTTGACGTGGTGGGGGGGCTTGCGTGTCTCTAAAACCTGGCGAGCTAGACTAGAGGGGGCTCCGGCCTCTGCTCTGCCCCTATTTCGGGGAGAGAGGGCTTCCCATGCTAGTAAGGTCACCAGTGAGAGACCAGACTAAATGGTTCCCATGCATTAGGCTGCCAGTACGGGCCAACAGCGCTGCCCTCCGGAGGGACTGCCCTCTAGGGGCCGTCCTATGTTGGATGGTTGGGTGTCTGGGCCGGGAGATGTTGGGGAAGGGGGTCTCAGCACCGTCGTGGGCAAACTTTCGAGCCATTGGGGCTGCTTTTTTAAACGTGTGGCCCCGTGGGGGAAGAGGTACCCCGCCCACGGCGACCAGCGCTCGGTCCCCTCATCTGCCCGGTAGGTAGTAGCTCTTGGCTCCTGGGCCCAAAAACACTAAATCAATGATATTTGGATAAAGAAAAAGCCCCAATCTCTTCCTCGAGCGGTGGTCGACCAGGCCCTCGAGACGTCACTCTCTGGTCGTGGTAAGATGCAGAAAGCTGCAAATAAGAGTAGACCTAACAGGTCGGGTCTTGTGTCGAAGAACCCTTTTAACGATTTGGACACGTTAATGTTAACGAATGTACTCGCATCCTTTACCTATGGCGCTATCCACTCCATTTTTAAGTGCTTTGGAGTAGTCCTCCGAATCCGAATCACATATGACAGTGATTGTAGGTCTAATCGGTGCTATATTACTTTCAATACAAATGCTGCTGTCAAAGCAGCATTTGAGTCAAAAGATTCTCTGACGGTGGGGGATACTCATTGTAAAGTTCAGATGATACGGTCCATCAATGTAGTTGACAGTGACAATTATTACTGCCCTAATATATTTGATGATTCTGCAGAGCATGTCCCAAAGGAACGTGGGGTTCCTACACCCTTTTGGTTTGTGGCTTACTACAGGGAGGGACGTGGTAACATTATCCATGCTTCCCGGTATCTTGAGAAAGAAGTTGGATTATTACCAATGGGCCACATAAAGAAATTTGGTAAGGGCGTTTTAATAGGCGAGCCCACACTTTAATGCGAGTTGCCAAACGGCATTTTGATGGCGATTTCTAGGCTGGAAAAAATGTCCTATGTCGGGCAAATTTGTATTGGGCTTCCTATTGTGGAACGACTTATTATAACTTATTCCATATTTTTTACATATTTTTAACTTATCTTGGACTTATTTTCATACGAATACAGCCATGAATAAAAATATATCTCCTATTATTTCAGAAGAGGCTTTTTAGTCCGCTTATACGCAAAGATAACAAAATTAGAATGATATACAAACTTATACAGGCCTTTTATAATTTTATTTTACATTTTACGTCGTCAATGATAGTAACAGTACTAAATCACAATAAGATGTTGATAATATATTGGTGTCTCCGTACGATACGTTCTCTGCTGCTGCAGCAACACGTAAACAAACAAACCCAGCACGGCAGCACAATGCTATCCCCGCTGTATCCATACATTTAGTTAGCCTTGCGTCTGGCAGCGCAAGGTATGCATATTTCTAATGCTAATAAATGTGAAAATATGGCATTTCAACATTTTCCGCTTCATGGTATGGGTCATGCTAAATACAATTGTTAATATTTGTAGGCTGTTATACTCATGCAGTTCATGAAAGCCGCTTAATGCACACATTTCGACTTTTATTATTTACTAATTTATATGAAAAATATAGTATATTCAGCATATATTATGCGAAAACACAAAAGTATGTATTTTTTTATACATCTAAGTAAAAGGTCGTGAACTAGAACGCTAATTTTCTAGTGTAAAATAAGGTATGAAATTTAACTAAGTTACCCATGTCCAGCACTTAAAAGGTCGCAAATAAAAAATAGATCACCATTTGGCAACATCACTCAAAGTGTGGGCTCGCCTATTAGAGCCAAAGATCTTAGTAACACAAGCCATGATGCTCCTCAATCTCCCCTGTCCTTCTGATAGCATGTTTGAATCTATTAAACCACATCGAACATTTAATTATAGCAAGGGGTGTATATATAATGAGGACCTGTATGAATTCTCAGAAGAGGACATTCTCGCTATGTGCCCAGACAGTGTCCAACGAGTAACGAAGATGAAAGGCAGTAAAAATATGATCATCCTCACTTTCTATGGCTCGCATATCCCAGATCGCATTAACATTAACCCCACTTTTGAGGTGAAGCCTTTTGTTGAGCGTCCCCTACAGTGTTTCTGTTGTTATGAGTTTGGTCATGGGAAGAGGAACTTCAACAACCGTTCCCGGTGTGGTAATTGTTCTGCTCTTGACTCACATCTTACTTCTGATTGTCGGTCAGAGAGTTACTACTTTTACTGCAGAGATGCTCACCCCTTGTGTTCTCGCCAATGTAAGATGTACCTACTTGAGCAGGATATCCTCCACTTGGCTAATACTCAATTCATTAGCATAGGTAGTGCCAGACGGCAACTCAACTTCAGGCGACAGAAGGATGGTGGTGTGAAGACATACGCCTCCTCCCTTCGCCCTAAATTGGTTGCAGCACCCTCTCAACCCTCTCAAGAGGCAGCTGCTTTTTGCTCTAGTGAGAACGTTTCTAAGGTTACTCTACATAATAGTTTCTTTGTCTTGAAAACTTTATCAGACACTCATTCTGGTGACCCTTCAACTGATGACAAATCTCAGACTTTAGCTAAAGGTGTCCATGTGGTAGAGGTTCACGCTGCCACACGCTCTCCCAAAAGGAAACTTAAGTCACCTAAACTGCCACAGAGACGCCTTCGTGGTTCCTCTGAGGCACTTGACTCTATAGATGTTCCACCTTGTGAGGCAACCATCTCTGTGGACTCATCCATAGTTTCCTCTCAATTTCACCAGAAGGCGTTCTCGTGGCTCTGATGAATCTCTTGATTCAACAGAAGTTCCTCCTCGCAAGCTTCCTTCAGGATCATTAGAGGGGCGTGAAGTTAACGTGGATGCCACGGATGTTGTGACTTCAAAAAATTCACTTTCTCTTCCGCTTAAGCAACGGAGTGATTCTACCACCTGTATTATGGATGTTGATGTATCTGCCTGTGTCAGTGATACCACTGCTGTACGGGACAGAACCAATGTAATTGTTTCAAAGAATATCCCATCTCATATACCTTCATCTTCTTCTAACACATCAGATGCTTCAGGGACTCGTCTACGGGTCCCAATTACTGCCCCAAGTACTACTCCTCGGGTTCGCTCTTCTAGTGGCCCAGGATTAGACAAATCTTATCGTTCAAGTAAACCCTCAGGTCGAGGTGGTAGTGGGAAATACCTCCGTGAGGCTTCCCAAAAATCAGTACTAAAGTAACACCGTTCAAGATTATTCAGTGGAATTGCCGTGGCTTGCGTGCTTCTTGGGAGGAACTGCGCGTTCTTCTCTCTAGTTTCTCTCCTGCATGTGTTTCTCTCCAAGAGACAATGCTTGGAGACTACATTCCTGCCAGTCCTCAAGCATACTCAGCATTTTATTCCAATTCAT
Organism: Petrolisthes cinctipes; assembly: GCA_033782935.1. NCBI lineage: Eukaryota > Metazoa > Arthropoda > Malacostraca > Decapoda > Porcellanidae > Petrolisthes > Petrolisthes cinctipes. The sequence continues at coordinate 623,059 of JAWQEG010000079.1, forward strand.
TTGAAGGGCAAGGTCATCATGGTGGCTCTGCCATCCTAGTTCGCCGAGATATTCCATGCACGAGCCTGGAGCTTGACACTCCGCTCCAGGCTGTTGCAGTTATGGTTTTTATGGACCGCCCGTACACTGTGTGCAGTCTATACCTTCCTCCCAGTGTTACAGTTGAGAGGGGTGATCTCAACCATCTTGTTCGGTCAACCCCAGGGGTGTTTTATTGGCTTCTTTTATTGAGGATGAGGGATTAGGGGTTTTAAATACGGGAGATGTGACACATTTTAATAGCCCTCCTGGGACTTTTACCGTCATTGACATTTCCCTTTGCTCACCAAGTGCTCTGTTGGATTTTACTTGGAGAGTGTTGCCTGACTCATATGGTAGTGACCATTTCCCTATACTTCTAGAAGGTAACAGTTATGAACCACAGTCTCGTCTTCCTAGGTGGAAATTAGAGAAGGCTGACTGGCAGTTTTTTAGAGAGCTAACTTCTTCGGTCTCTTCTGTAGCCGATTTCGGTAGCTCTGACGATGCTGTAACATATTTCACTGATGTGCTCCACTCTGCTGCTCTCAACTCTATCCCTAGAACTTTTGGCTACTTTCCTAAACGTCCTGTTCCTTGGTGGTCACCAGTCTGCACCACTGCTGTGCGGGAGAAGCGCGCTGCTTTCTCTCGCCTTCATCGCAATCGTGGGGACCCAACTCTTTTAGAGGACTTCCGATGGGCAAGGGCTCGGGCTAGACGAGTTTTAAAAGAGGCCCGACGTGCATCTTGGAAGGCCTATGTATCTTCAATTAATACTAAAACTCCACTCACCCAAGTGTTCAGGAGAGTCCGTAAGATGGCGGGGAAGTTTTCTCCTAGTTCTCCACCTGTACTTAAGGTCAATGGAATTAAGATCATGGATGGTTTGACAGTGGCTAATACCATGGCCGAGGCTTTTGCAAAGGTATCCAGCCGTGACTCTCGACCTCTGGCTGTCAGGCATGAGTTAAGAGCCAAGGAGCGTACTGTCCTGGATTTCTCAGGGAACGAGAATGAAAGTTATAACCATATATTCACCCTGAGAGACCTGCATTCTGCTCTCTCTCTCTCTGCGGCGACACTTCTCCTGGGCTAGACAACATCCCATATGCAATGTTACGACACTTGGGTGAGGAGGCGATCTCATTTCTTTTAGGTTTATATAACAGAATCAGGCTGGAGGGTGTCTTCCCTTCTGGGTGGAGGGTTGCTACCATCCTTCCTTTCCTCAAGCCGGGCAAGGACTCTGGTGTTGCCCTCAATTATCGACCAATTGCCTTGACCTCCTGTCTCTGTAAACTATTTGAAAAGATGGTGAATGTCAGATTGGTATACTTCTTGGAACGGGGTGATTTTCTGTCTCCGTCCCAGTCTGGCTTTCGTAAACACCGTTCCACTACAGATGCTCTGGTCAGGTTGGAAGCTGTTGCATGTGAGGCCTTTGCACGACATCAACACCTTGTTCGTGTATTCTTTGATTTAGAGAAAGCCTATGACACTACATGGCAATATGGCATCCTGCATCAACTCCATTTATATGGCCTGCGGGGTCGCCTTCCACGCTTTCTTAAGGAGTTTCTCAGTGGTCGCAGTTTTTCTGTGAGGGTTGGTACAACCCACTCAGCATCTGTTGCACAGGAGGAGGGCATCCCCCAGGGAAGCGTCCTCAGTGTCACATTGTTTGCAGAAGCAATTAATGCCATCTGTCGTCAGTCCTTGATGGTTCGTTGTTGGCATCGATTACATCGACTTCCTGACTCCCTACCTTGCTTGGCGGTGTCATCTGATATCATGTCTCAGTACTATCTTTTACATTCTCGTGCACCATGGCCCTTTGGCTTCCGGGTCAGGAAGGCTATGGAGGAGATGGGCATAGATGACTTCCAGATTTGTCCTGTGAGGGTCCCCAGGGTGGCTTCATGGCTTCTTCCAGAAGTTTTCCCCTGCACCTGCTTTACAGACAAGAAGGAATCTCTTCCTCCTCCAGTGGCTCGTTCCCTCTTTTTAGAACATGCTTTCACTCACAGGGAGTCCCTCCCTGTGTACACTGATGGGTCAAAGTCTGATGCTGGACTTGGCTTTGGAGTTGTCTTTCCTGACTTTTGCCGTGGAGGCAGGCTCCCTTCTGTCATGTCCATTTCTACTGCTGAGCTCTCGGCCATTTTATATGCCCTCCAAGTGATTTTTACTCTCCCTCAGCCTTTGTTTACTATTTTTAGCGATTCCTGTAGTGCCTTGCAGGCCTTGTGCAATTTTAACTCTTCCCATCCCCTGGTGTTGGCCATTCTTGAGTGGCTTGTTCTCCTGGGTCGTCGTGGCCGCAAAGTCACTTTTTGTTGGGTCCCGGCCCATGTGGGTGTTGATGGGAATGAGCGGGCTGACGCCCTGGCTAAGGCTGTGGTCTCCAATTCCCGGCCTCCTGCCAGGCGTCATCCTGTTCCTGCAGTGGACCTTCGAACCTACATAGATGCTACCGTTCGTTCCTGCTAGCAGGACAGATGGGACGCCATCGGGGCTAACAAGCTCCGTGACATCTGCCAGCGCCTTGGTTTGTGGAGCTACAGTGGCCTGTCTCGCCGGTGGGAGACGGCTCTTGTCCGTCTCCGCATTGGCCACACATTATTGACTCATGGCTTTTTAATGGAGAGGGCTCATCCTCCCTACTGTGATGATTGTCTGGTCCCTTTGACAGTACGGCATCTTATTGTCGAGTGTCCCAGCCTTGGGGACCTTCGTCTTAGGCACCTCTCCGAGTACCGGAAGGGTGACGTTTCTTACAGTCTCTCCCAGGTGCTCGGGGAGGAGGCTTGTAGTGTGAGAGGGAACACCCTCTCCTATGTGGAGGAGGCTGGCCTTCTTCACAAATTGTGAATTTTATTGTATATATGGCTATTAATTTTTAGGTAGTTAAAGTTTAATGTTTCTTTCGTTAATATTTCAATTCTTTTATATATCTAACTTAAGTAGGTTATTTAATTAATATATGATTTTTTGGAAGACGTGGGTTTTATTCATGCTGCTTCTCCCTTTTGAGGTAGCGAAATTTTTTTAATCTTTGTACTTATTTTATTAATGATGTACATGACATTTTTATGTTGGGCGGTATATGACCATTGTTGTTGCGCCGCCAGATGCCTAATGGCATCAATAAATAAATCAAATCAAATCTCTCCTCTCTCTCTCTCTCTCTCTCTGTTTTGTGTCTGTTGTATAAATGTGTGTAGATCAGTCGTCTCTGCCATCACTTGCTACGAGTTATATACTCATATGAACTCCTCGGTTTCATGAAACTTATATCTCATACTTAGCTTTTTGTAGTGATAGAGGAACATTAATAATAATCAAAAGGATACAAATTCCATACATCATTAGCATATAAATTTTATTAGTAGTAGGTCCAGCCACCCTCTTTCTCCATCACCTCTCTTAGTCTGTTGGGCATTGGGGCTACAAGGTCTCTCAGAAGGCGTGGTTTGTTCCTCATAAGTTCCCACTGGGCATGAGTGTGGGCCAGAATTTCAGCTCGTGTTCGCTCATTTTCTGGTTCCCAACTGTTAACAATATTCCCCTATAAATTTTCTATGGGGTTCATGTCTGCCCCCTTGCTAGGCCAGTCTAGTAGTTGCAGATCCCCTTGAGCCCTGAACCACTCTGTAATTATTCTTGCCGTGTGAATTGGGCAACGGTCCTGCACAAAGATTATAGGGCCCGGAGGAAACGGAAAATTCCGTTCCCGAAGGGAGGGGAGGAAGAAATCCTGTAGTATATTTATATATTTTGCAGCAGTGAACCGGCCTTCTATGTTGGTTACGTCACCCAAGCCATGGATACACATCCACCCCCAGACGTTGACTGTGACGTGACCACTTCTACGCTCTTCATATATGTTCCTTTTGTGGTATCTGCAAGTGAATATAATATGAACACATTAACACTTTCATATTTGACGGGGGGTGCGGGATTTGCCGTAAATGATGTTACGGTGCAACCTCTACAGCATATTATGGCTCTGTCAGAGAGAGAGAGAGAGAGAGAGAGAGAGAGAGAGAGAGAGAGAGAGAGAGAGAGAGAGAGTTACAGTATTGAGCCATGTGTAAGAAATATGAAAAATATGCAGCCTTGGGAAATACTAACAAAAGGAAAGCATAGTAATACATACCCAGTTTTCATTTCCTATGTAACCGAATGTGTCGATTAACAGTAAAAATAATATGCATCCATCAGTTCTTAACTGGAATAACTTGAACAAATTATAATACTACATAAAACTAGATTAGCGACGAACACTACAACAGAAGGTGAAAAATCATGCCTATAAAATCCAGGGCCTTATTTTTTCCCTATGTTTTCTAGTTATGAAAAACATGATATTTCTTAAATGCATTTACATATGATCACAAGTCCAGATGTTACCTGGTGCTATTCGGTCTCCAGTTATGGATTCTGCCGTGATTAGTGCTGGTAAAGGTCTTTTCGTCTGTGAACACCACCCTGGACCAAAAGTCTAGATCCTTATAAACATTCTGGCGAGCGAAGGCAAGTCTGCCAGCCCGGTGTTGGTCTGTCAGCAGCTCTCTCTTGGCAGGATTCCTTGATATATGTAAAGAACAAAAACATTCAGTGAAGCATAACAAATGTTATTTTGATTGCCAAGTATGAACCTTTGTGATTTTCCCTAAATTGAATGTCGGATACGGTAGGCCTGTCGATATAATTACTTTTGCACCAGTACACTGATAAATTATGATATTACGGATTATTATTTTAACGCTGTGGACATTTGCGTTTACTTGCAAATACATAACTTTCGTGACCTTGCCTAAGGTGAATCCCTGCTCCGTGCAAACGGTTGCGTATGGTCTGCGGTGTCACATTAAGGTGGAGGGATTCTCGAATGGCAACCACGTTCGTGAAAGGGTCGTCCTGAACAGCTCGTCGAATGTTTTCATCTTCCTGGGGTGTTGTTAACTTGGGTCGGGGCCTCCTATCTGAAGAGACATAACAGTCTGAATCTTTTATCACTATTCGTGATGTCACTTTCCCAACATCTAGGTTATCTCGAGATATCACTCTCCAAACCGCTAGGCAGTACTAATTTTCTACCAGTGGGGAAATGTGTGTGACCTGTTACCCTTTCGAAGTACCGGTACCGTTAATTATCCTTAATATTGAACACATATGAAAATTATTTAGAATCACAGATGACAAATACTGAATATTGTGTGGGACATAATGAACGCAAAACAAACCGATTTCCTACTTACCAAGATCAGTCAGAATCCCAGTTTCCTCATGTCTCCTTATCCACTTCAAGACTGTTGTTCGGGAGACTGTCAACCGCGTTGCTATCACACGGGATGAAAGTCCGAGGTCATGAAGGGCAACTATCTGCGCTCTCTTGGTTAACTCAGAGTCTCGTCTATTCATGATGAAATGCGGAGGGAACTGACAGACATACACAGCAGGAATGTAGACAACACCTCGGTGTAACCAGTGATTGGATGGGATGTATAAAACTGAATAAAAATTAACAGGATTATGAATCTTTTGCGAAAAACATATACTGAAATGCCTGTTAATATTGCACTATAACAAGGGACCCCCCCCCCCCTCCTCAACTCATCCATCACTTGTTCCATGTTCTACCCACCAGGCGCCCAGTCCCTCCCCCACTTTCCCCTTCCCCTACCCGAATATGGAGGATGAATCTTGCTGATTCGAAATAAGTGTTTTGTACTCGTATATGCACATGAACACACACAAGCGAAGCGCTGTTGCCACATTAACCATGCCGGGTGAGAGGGTTGTCCAGGCGGAACTTTGGCAGGGTGTACATAGAGTACAGCCGCATGACGAAAATGTTCCTACAGCCACTTGAATAATGTAACATGTTCGTCATGACGGACACCTTTGGCTCTCACACAGCATCTGATTGTGTGTAAAGCACTTCGTCCATGTGTACCCATTTCACACGAATGAAACACACCACTCCTGAATTCCAACAAAGCATTGCTATCCCGTCAAGCACTGGCGTTATCGTACACAACTCTACCATATATATATCCTCGCTGTTATGTATCACTATATGATAAAAAGTGATAACAATAACATTAAAACATAATGCTTGCTATAGTCTTCCCAAACCTGGAAGAGCTCTACGACGTGGCTGGTGATTAATGCTGATATGCCAAACATCAAAACCATAAACAACAAATGATTACATTGAACACTATTCAGATTTTTGTTTTGCATCAGATACTCATTATATATTACATATGTTAACATAATTATGTGCTGTACAGAATTCGTTAATTCTACTAGAAAAAAAAATGTGTTTATATAAATCATGTGGCGTTTATTTCCGCACCACATATGAGACGTTGCCATTGTTTTGTCATTGAGGCGGGCGCGGGGTACAGGTCACATGTTTGGGTCAGGCCGGTCAATGACCGTCATACCTGGTTAAGCACCCACCATGGGAGGTCAGTCTCCCAGTCGCTCCCGTGTACTTCACAGCCAAGCCAAGGAGGTAATATTTAACGTGAACAGATATTTTCTACTAGAGAAGGCCAAGAGAGCACCCTTAATAGATCCTGCAAAAGCTCTCACACGCACTGCACAAGCTACCCAAGTATCAGAATCAACAGTGAGGCGAATATGCTCCAAATTAAATAAAACATATGATACTGTGGAAGCGCCAGAGAAACCAGTATTCAGCTCGCCTGTACAAGACCCTTCTTACAACAACATGTAACATAAACACCAGACGATAACAAACACAAGAGGGTACCCATTTTACCCTACAATTTCTCACTGTCATCTCTAAACTCAAGAGAGAGAGGGAGAGAAAGTGGGAGAGAGAGAAAGAGGGAGAGAAAGCAAGAGGGAGAGAGAGAGAGAGGAGAATTGGGTGGAGCTTAAATATACTCCACCCCTTTTTAAAAGTACCAGGAACTCCCCAATACAGAATGTATATAAGCAGTGAAGTTGAACTAATATGTAGGATTTCCTAAACTGACTCCCAGGGCTATAACCTGTCTCCATAAGAGAGAGACACAGGCATATAAGACAAGGCATCAAATATAATTCCCTGTATAGAGATAAGTATGTATAAATAAATTAAGCCTAAAGAAACTTGTGCAGTCACTTTACCTAAGAACACCACTACGCCGAGCTCGCTACCTAATACCACAACAACCACAACAACAACAACAACAACTACTACGACTACACTTCGGACTAAGGTACTGTATCAGATCCTGAACGAGTTAAAGCCTTAGAGGACTGGTACATTTTGATGGCAGCAGTGTTTTTGCAACAGAGCAACTTGCAAGGTAAAGACTTCAAGGGAGTACAGTGACTAACATAGTTCAAGGACAAGTTGAAGGAATCTGCTTGTAAATTCTCTCAAGTAATTTCTTCAGTGGGTAATCTTACGACCTCTAACGAGGGAGATAAACCACAAATTCTTCACCTACAAGAAACACCTGCTTCAACATAACTGCAACTGACCTACAGAGAACCTCATCTACTTCACTACAAACAATCATCACTTCATCACTACGGCGATCCTGTTACGTAAATTCTTTCGTAAGGACAACGCCATCACTCCATCACCTCCACGCTGACGCCTCCTTATACGTAAATTCTCTCGTAAAAGACAAGTCAACGTTCATCATCTTCACTCCAATTACGACTGTTAGTGTGTTAGTGTGCGAGCTAACTAATCATCGCTTCGTCACTTCACGGTCGTCGCCCCTTCACCACATCGTCGCCTCGTCAGGCAACGCCCCAACAAAACTTCCACTCGTCGTCATCGTCGTTGCAACTACAGTCAACTAAAGTAGGTACACATTACATGTTACATTACATTATTTTTCACTTGTCCACGAACATGTTAGAAGATAGGTTCCTCAATAACAGCCCAGACAACAGAAAACAAGTGCCAAATTAAAACAAAAGTAAAGATATAATCCCCCATTTATCAAAAGGTATCATAACTAACTTCGAATATCCCTGATAATGATTCACTAGCCTCCAAGCTAGATTCCTCTACCTCCCTAAGTTTCGTTTGTGGTTCCAACACATTCGAGTACATTCCTTTCTTTCTCCAAACCTTACCCCCATTAAAGCCTCTATCTGGTATACTATATTAACCTGTATTTCCTCCAACAATGGCTACTCCTCCACAATCTCCGACTGTCTCTGCTCTTCTAACAACTTCTTCTAACCCCACTAACTCTACTATGCAAGCAATGAGAATTTTACCCACCCACAATTATTCAAAGTACTATACGGGAGATAATCCACAGAATTTAACGTCATATGCTACATTCAGACAGTCACTTATTGATATTTTGGTGGATGGTAAACTACATCATTCATTATCATGGGTTCAGAGAATAATTAAAACTAAGGCGGACAACATAAATACAAGTGAACCAGCAAAAGCACTTGCACTATCAGGGTCTCTAGCTTTAAATTCGAAGGAATCTCGTATCATACATCGTGAATTACAGATTACTCAATCCAAGGGTACGAAGATTTTTAATTTTGATGCCACACCTACTCAAGGGGAATCACAGGGAAAACGTTGCAAACACTGTAACGAAAGTAATCATAAATACAGTCATTTACATGAGTCACAGTCGCATTCCTTAGATGAATGCATGATCCTTAACAGAATGAAACGGGACTGGCACAATCGAAACATGATGCATGAAACGAGACCGCCACAATATTAAAACGTACCGAAAATATAACTGTAGGCCCTGTCGTCGCATTTACCAATAATATACTATAATTCCCTGTCCTAGTATCACATAGTAACACCCCCTTAATGATAGACACAGGCGCCGCAGTTTCCTTGTTATCGGATAATTCCTTTAACAAATTGAGCAAATTAGGTCCCCAGCAGCATTTATAAACCAAGATTGAACAGGTGACATAGAATGGTCAACCATGACAGGCAATAAATTACAGGTCTGAGGGAAACTAACCCTTCCTGTACGGTTAGCCAAGGGAACTAACCATATTCATAATGAATTTTATATAATACGAAATTATAAACTAGGTTTATCATACCTTATTAAACAAACCATAATAATAAACCCTAAACATAAAATAATACATTTTAGGAATTAATGTATTCAAATACAGGATTGTCCAGGCCAAAATATATAAGTCCAGGTAATGTTAACCCTATACGTATTGAAAATGAGGGAAATAACCCCATTATCATAAAGGCCACTGCTGCATATAATAATATATTAACTCCAAATTTCGTCCATAAATTGAAGGTACATCTTCCATCTCATGTACAGCCACATACTACCGTTCTATCCTTAATAGAACTAGTAAAATAATATATAACCAGGGATTAATTTACTTAACTAATGTAAACAGTGAAAATGTCACTGATATTAATAAACCATTTACCAATATTCATGTAAAGAAAGGAACATATCTATGTGATCTGTACAGATGGAAGTTAGACCAATACCACAAGGAAATATTGTATCGGTTCTTACCGGAGGATAAATAGATAGTCGTAAGGGAGCAACTTAGAAATTTGGTCAGTGGACGCGATTTTCCACTTTATCATGATAATCTAATCACTATACTAGCCACATATTGAAATGCGATTGCCCTACCTGGTGAATTATTAGAAAAAAAATATATACCATTACTCTAACATCTCCTTAACCCATTTACTCGAGCATATAGACTACCGTACTGCATAGTACACAGAAAGTTGTAAACGAAATATTAAATGAAATGATGGATGAAGGCATTATTAAGAATTCTAACTCCCATTTTAACAGCCCAATGTTTTTGGTTTCAAGAAACAAATAATGGTGATTTTAGGCCAGTCATTGATTGCAGAAAATTAAATAATGCTACACTTAAAGATAAATATTCCCTCCCTCCTTTAAGATGTTTTGTCTAACATTGGTGAAACAAAACCTATGATATTCTCCACATTAGACTTGGTCAGTGGAAACTGGCAAATAACATTAGATGATAAAATTCAACCCATTACAACATTTAATACTTCCCATGGTTATTATGAATACATTCGTAGACCATTTGGTTTAAGTAATGCTTCATCCACATTTCAGCATATGATCAATTTTCGTATTGGTTTTATTAATAACGTAGTCATCGCTAATCTCAACGATTTGATTATTTTCATACTAAGTAACTATAGTGAGGTTATACAGAGATTACATTAGGTAGGCCTCAAACTTTAAATGTCTATGTCTCAGTTTCTTACCAGGAACTTATCATTTTAGGTTATCTATTTAACCGCCCCTGTGCTCCATACACAATCTGATAAAATACGAGCAATGAGAGTATTCACTATTCTAAATAAATGTTACTAACATAAAATCATTCTTGGTCTTATGTTCTTATATAGAATCTTTGTAAAGTATTTTCCCAAGTAACTAAACACCTAAATAATCCCCTCGAGAAAGATACAAATTTTGTATGGATACCAGAAAAACAGCTAAGCTTTGAATTATTAAAGGTTAATTAATGTAAGCTTCAATTCTTACGTTCCCAAATATTCATTGTCTTTTATGGAGTGTACAGATGCTTCCTCAGTAGGCTAAGGCGCTGTACTTATGTCAGAGATAGCTACGGGTCTATGTCAGGTATGTACTTAAGCTTAGAGAATATTAAGTACGCAGATTACTCGTTACTCTGTAACAAAACAGGAAACTTAAGCAATATTATGGGCACTTCGTACTTTGAGAGAAATCATATTAGGCTATCCTTTACATGTTTTCGCAAATTATCAAACGATCCTTGGCTTACTATAACCTCAAACCCTAACGGGAAAATTAGCCAGATAATGTCTAACAATACAGGAATTTCTCCCGCATATTGATATTAACTATCTTTTAGGACGATTAATAAATTAGTAGATCCCTTAAACAGTCATCTTGTCCTTTTAGTTCCGAGGACACCCATGGACTTTGACCTTAATGCGGTTCGTAAACATTAGCAAACAATTCTATGATGAATGTAATAAAATATTCATTAAAAACTGAGGATGAAAATAATGGCCCAAAATTACCCAGTCACTTAAATATATTTTCCCTTCATGATGATATTATTTACAGAAAACTTAGGAAACTTGACGAAAAAACAATCAAATAGTGATACAACAAATAATGATTCCCTCAGTATTAATTACCCTTATATCATAATACAGCAGCAAGACATCCTGGGAGAGATAGGTACCTGACCACTCTCCATACAATACACCATTAGCATAAACTAAGGGTAGATGATGAAACACATATATCGCTCAGTGCGAAGCAGACAATGCAAATAAAGGCCATACATTTGGACCTGTTCCATGACGGGAATCCCTAATCCTGGACGAATCATGGAACGTAATAGGAATAGATCTACTTTCCTTACCAATTCCGAATCACGACGCAAATAAAGGATTACCAATGGTTAACCATTTTCTAGATATTTGGTGGCGGCAACACTATGATAAATACCGCAAAGGTAAGTGCACATATATATAAAAACCAACTTCATATGACCATATACATGTCTCGATATTATAAAAGGTATCTGATGTCTACGACATTAAGCAAACGTTTATATTACCATATCTCCCAGCATTTAATGGGTTAACAAAACGGCAGCACCGTAAAAATACTAGAAGTACTTCGTGGCACAGAAACAAGGAAAATCCCTCCACATGGGAAGACTGCATCGATATGACGGTCAATAAATACTACAAAATACGGAAATAAAAGGAAAAATTCCACATGAAATACTATATGGCGTATGGATACGTCTTTCATATGATATAAAATTGCCACACAGAAGCCATGATACAACGTGGACAACTACACTGAACGACAGTGAGTTGCATTTCAACAATTTCATCATGATGTACAAAACGATCTACAAGCTTGCATGAAAATAATGCGTGATCGCCGACATAACAAAACAAATTATGAGCTTGCATGAAAATAATGCGTGATTGCCAACATAACAAAACAACTTATGAGCTTGCATGAATATAATGCGTGATTGCCAACATAACAAAACAAATTATGAGCTTGCATGAATATAATGCGTGATTGCCAACATAACAAAACAAATTATGAGCTTGCATGAATATAATGCGTGATTGCCAACATAACAAAACAAATTATGAGCTTGCATGAATATAATGCGTGATTGCCAACATCACAAAACAAATTATGAGCTTGCATGGAAATATTGCGTAATCGCCGACATAATAAAACAAATAACTCAATATGTTCACTCCAAGTGATAACGGGTACCCGATCGAATCTTCACACTTCTTTAGTAGGTAATAAACCTATAATAATGCATAATTTTACCAGGCGGTTGATATTGTTTATGTAAAGAGAATAAAGAAATTGGTAAAAGCGCGCAAAACCCAACATCCACAATGAAACCAATCAATATCTCTTGAACATTAACAATTCCTCTTCCTAGTAATTTTATCCCTACTATTGATGATAATAATATAAACAATTATAAACAAAAACTCCGATCGGTTTCCAATGATATATAATAATTTTTCTTACGGATGTGGCCCACATCAACCTATATAACGGTTTTCGTGTTTATACTCGCGGCGCCTACAAGCTCCGACGAATGCATCAAGCGGATAAAGATGATGTCTACATTCTGAGAGCTCTCGTTTACAATTTTATCAAACAGTTGAAAAGAAAAAGGAAATAATAAAATATTGGGGAAGAACGATATTATCATTAATTTTTATAAGGTATCTGACTTATTACATAAATTTTCTGCCATTGAGCAGTGGGTACAGATAAGGTATTTAATGATACACTAGTTTTGTTTGACAGGTATCACACAAATGAAATTCCCAATTTACATGTATTATATTCTAAGGTGTCCTTTCACCATTGGGCGCCCTAGGAAGGAATTCAGCGACTCAAATAATATTGCTCGCTTATTATACAAAAAAAATAATGGCTTAGAACCATCATCACAGCCCAGAGCGTGATTGGGATATTTTAAGCGGAATTTCATCAACACTATTTGATAAGGCTTAGATAGTAATATACAAGCATTATCCCATAAATAAAAAGGTTGCGGGACAAGCCGTTGCAAATCAAGATAAGAAAAAGTAACAGATATACTGTATTCGAGTGCAAATCATTGCACAGAAATTAAATACGATTTATATAACTTTACATGATCAACGAATGAAAAGAACTACATATATGGAATAATCATATCATGTTTTAGGCTTCTATTTATTTCTGTGAATTAGCAGGAAATGAATTGCAGGTGAGGAACAGAGAGAAATGACAACCATTTATTTCTTAAGAGAGTATTTACTGCGACTAAGGTAAGATCAACTCACAATTATTAACACTCCAACAGCTACAAAATATAATGGTATAATCAATGATGAAATACCATCTTACTTATTATCTTCATCCACCTACTTGGTATATTATTATACATTCATGCGTAGTATATTACTACAAGATCATAATCCCATTATTATTTAAAAAAAAAAAAAGATAAAATGTTTTTCCCAAGCTACGTACTTCACCAATTCCCTATGAAAATGGAAGTAATCCTTTGACATTCGATTTTCATCCAATAAGTATTATACTTAGTGATGATGTCATCAGTGACACACAACACTTCAAGTGCCATGTTGCATATCTTCATAGATGTTTGTCTTGCATATTTCCTTGCATTTAAGTTGCATATAAGTCTCCAAAAGATGCAAAATCTCCACTTGCTAGGAATCAAAGTAATACTAATCAAGCCCTATATGCATGTACATTCATATCTATTACTAATCAATATCTCTTTTCATCATCAATTTTAATTTCCACTATCTATACTTACCTGCTGATACACAATTAACATTAATTTACCCTAATCACCCTACACATGGTATGGTTACAGGCTACTATAAAGAAACGGACTCATAGGAAATACGATCCAAGGGGATCGTTACCTTGCCTAATAAACATAAACGTGCTTGACAACATGACATAATCTTTTCCACCTTTCACCCTATTTCATTTAAAGTCGACTTGTTTAACATCTCCTCATTATCAGTTGTTTCGGAAAAAGTGCAACTATTATGTTATTTAAGGAGAATAGGCTTCAATCATCCTTATTATATAATTTGATTCCTCCATATATTGATAAAAATAAAACTGAGTACCAATGTTTATTATCCACTGTCTTATCTTTCTGCCATGTACTATCATATTTATGTATTGTATAAGAACGAACTATTGAGGTATACTGAATTATGTTGTATTGAAAAGAATAGGACTGTTATTTCACAGCCTAGCAACACTGCCCCTTATTAATGTGGGAACCTTTAGCATAGGTTAGCTTATATACACACAATAACATGCACCTAGCTAAACACATTAATTTTAAGATGATTTTTATGTGACAATGTATTAATATTCATGTATTAATGATACTATCTATGTTCATTTATGTACAAGATGTGCCTATGTCTTAATGTCTATTTTTCGGTTACTATACATGTCTTCATTGTTAATATCTTCCTTATTATGAACCCTACCAACATTGTGAACTGGCCTTCTATTAAATAAAGCTTTAATGCCTGGGGGGCCAGGCGGGTAGCGTGATAGAGCGATGTACAAGACCCTTCTAACAACAACATGACGCCACCAGACGATAACAAACACAAGAGGGTACCCATTTTACCCTACAATTTCTCACTGTCATCTCTAAACTCAAGAGAGAGAGGGAGAGAAAGTGGGAGAGAGAGAGAAAGGGAGAGAAAGCAAGAGGGAGAGAGAGAGAGAGGAGAATTGGGTGGAGCTTAAATAAACTCCACCCCTTTTCAAAAGTACCAGGAACTCCCCAATAGAGAATGTATATAAGCAGTGAAGTTGAACTAATATGTAGGATTTCCTAAACTGACTCCCAGGGCTATAATCTGTCTCCATAAGAGAGAGACACAGGCATATCAGACAAGGCATCAAATATAACTCCCTGTATAGAGATAAGTATGTATAAATAAATTAAGCCTAAAGAAACTTGTGCAGTCACTTACCTAAGAACACCACAATGCCGAGCTCGCTACCTAATACCACAACAACCACAACAACAACAACAACTACTACGACTACAACTCCGGACTAAGGTACTGTATCAGATCCTGAACGAGTTAAAGCCTTAGAGGACTGGTACAAAGGGACTGACTCGAAAAGCTTTTCAAGGCGAGATGCAACAGTATCCATCTTTTCGGTAAGGGTAGTGACAGTTGAGATGATGGCCTGCTGAGCCTCGACCAAGGTGGAGAGTTTGGAGTCATTGGCAGCCTGAGCGGCAACCAGCCCATCAATCCTGGCTTCAAGGGCAGAAAATCGGTTTTCGAGAGCCGTACATCGTGCCATGAGGGTAGCAACAGAAGACGTATCTTCAGGAGGTGAAGGCTCAGAGGTGGAGGCAGCAGGACGTGATGGTTCACCCCTGACAGGACACGTCTTGGAATCATGGTCGGCAGCACACCATGCACACTTCGGCCTGGCAGAACAGTACCGGGAGATATGCCCAACTCCCCAGCACCTGTAGCACCAAGGCTGGTCATTATGAAGTTTCCTCACCTCACACGGTGGAAGACAAGGGAGGAAATCAAAGGAAATCTCATTTGGAGGTGGATCGGGTCGACTCCAGACAACAACAATATGGCTAATGGGGGAACCAGGGTCCATAGAATACAGGGTCAGCTCACGCGCAGATTAGTCTAACCCCCCACTTCTCCCACCAACTTCCCCTGACGTCACTGAGGTGTGTGTGTGTGTGTGTGTGCGTGTGTGTGAGAAAGAGAAAACGTGAAAAATGGGAAACTAACACTACATGGTAAACAATACACATTTTTATCAGGAAAAAGAAAGTATAACATATCAAGCTGTAATAAATGTTATAGTGTTTCCCGGCATAGTCAGGAGGAATCAGAAGCCTCCAATTTTCATACACGATCACAGGGTCCTTAATAACATAGCATCAGGTGGGATTTATAAGCACACACACATCAACCAGACCTTTTCCAGAATTATAAGCAAGCTGGTCTTCTAATGTTGCTTGCCTCCTCTCCCTCTCTTATGCGCTGACTTTCTCTCTCTCTCTCTCTCTTTTTTTTTTTTTTTAACTGTCTGGTACAGCGATACATGGCTAAGGTAAACAATTAAAACAGCCCACTGTACACAAATGTGTACTGAGTAGCAAGACGTTCCAGTAAGTACTCGATTATAAAGAAAATATTTTGTTTCAGCCTCCTACACTTTTTTTAATAATAATAATAATTATAAGAATAATATTATAATTATAATTATTGTTATTATATTCATTATTATTATTAATGTTGTAACTACAATAGTAGTATAATACTGTTATTGTTTTTACTGTAACTACAATACCAGTATAATACTCCTAATAAAATTAGTGTAATAATAATAGTAGAGGTAGTAGTAGCTGCTGGTAGTTAAGACAGCTGTCAAGTGAGGTAAAACTAAGGCCCTCTATCTCTCTCTCTTAATTATATATATATATATATATATATATATATATATATATATATATATATATATATATATATATATATATATATATATATATATATATGAAAGTTCAAGAGAGATAGAGAGAAGAAGAGAGATAGAGAGAGAGAGATGGAGACAGAGGTGAAGATAATGAAACAAATAATAATAAAACAAAACTAGAGAGAGAGGTGAGAGAGGTTATTATAATTAAGCTGCCTGACCACGCCTATTATCGTCTTAGAGTGTAGGTGTGAAAAGAGATTTGTGGTTGGGAGATACACAGGAAAAATAGCTATAAAGAGAGGAAGAGAGATAGAGAGAGGAAGAGAGATAGAGAGGTGAAGATAATCAAACCATAAAACAGTAGAGAGAGAGAGAGAGAGGGAAATCGGTGATAATTAATGTCCTTTATGTCTGTTAGTTCTACACCCATGCATAGCACAATGCGAAGGCATAATAGAAATCAAGTATCTCTCCACCAAAATGGGCACCAGGACAACAGAAAACGGGTGTCTTGGGAGATCTGAATACCTTGGCTGTCAGTTGTAGACTGGTGGCCATACCTGGGATGAACCCATCGCTCTCACTTCTCACTACGTCATGCGCGGAAATGACAAATTTCAGTCAGGCTGTGAGCCGACCCTGTATTCTATGGACCCTGGGGGGAACCATCTTGGAAAAAACGACGGGCAAAGTACACACCAGGGTATCCTTTGGCAACTTTCGGGTCAACATCAATAGGAAAACGGGTGAGGATGTAGCTGGGAACTTACGAGGCCTCTCAGGTGAGTCTTCAAGAATGATAGGCAGAGATAAAAATTCACCAGCCTTCACTCTGTCAATGATGTCCTGACGCTTCCTAGAGATGTAGACAAAATGGGAGGTGACAGCAGCCATCTTGACTTCAGCCAGTTCACGCTGCAACTGGAAGGCCCTGTTGACATCAGACAACCAACGCAGCTTTGTGTCCGTAGATGGGTTTCCAGAGAAGGAGAGTTTGACATAGCATCTCTCGTGGCAAAAACAGGAAGGTTGGACGAGGGCAAGGAGTTGGTATACAAAGAAGAAACACCAGGGTGAGGCAGAGAAGGTACATCGTGCACAGCTGAAGCACCCTTGGCAGTCTTGGCAGCTGGAGGCAAACAGTCCACACCATCGGAATCCTGCGAGGAGTCGGACGAAGCATCAACAGGTCGCTTGGTAGAGGTTGAGGAGGTGCAAGGCTGCAACCTGAGCTGCGGAGTGACCGAGGAGAGGGGGGGAGGGTTGCGAGAAGGCAGCTCAGGCCAGTGATCCTCAATTGGAGACTCGTCTTTCTCCGACATTGCCAAGTCGGCCTCCAAGCAGGAATCCGCACTCTCCATCAGGCCAGGCAAGGCCTAGATGGAAAGCAAACAACAACACAAACAACTAAACACTCAATCAGCCAGGGACACACACACACACACCCACAGACAATCACAACAAAACTATACACAGAACCACAACAGACAAACAACACCAGCAACACCACAGAAACAACAACACACAAACAAGAACTGACAAACAACACAAAAAACACAAACAAGAGCTCTAAAACAACACAAACAACAACACAAACGAGAATGGAGGCAGAGCGCCACGAGTACGTCCACACTCCACCTGTTCTGGAGCGAGACTGCCAGTTGATAGGTAATATCAGGTGCAAAGCAAGTAATAACTGAACAAGAAGAAAATGCCAGTACTAGTATTTAACATCTTGAACGCTGACTGTATCATTAATTAATATACCATTTTCCTTTTACACGTAGCCAGGGCCTGTATTCACTAGGCATATCAGAGTTTTCACTTACTCGTATGCTTGCATTACTGATCTCCCAGTGTTTCAGGCTTATTTCGAAACAGTGAATGGTGTTGCTATTCTATTAGTATGAGTTTATATTTTGATTTCGGAGCATGAATGAACGCTTAAGAAGAAAATAATTATTATCTTAAGAAAGAATGAACTTTGCTTTTGTGAATAAGATGTCCTATGGACAACCGTATGCTACAGACCGAGTCCTTGAAAAGATACCATAATAGTGAACACAGTCAACATTACTTTCAAAGGGTCATTGCTCCCATTGCATTTTAAATGAGGTATATCATTTTTCATTTTACTGCATGCTTCTGTGGGCTTAAAATCACACTAGTATGAACTATGATTCAGTTTATTCTAGTAATATTTCAGCTTTTGTGTGATTTCTGACAAATAGTAGTACTGGGTTATCTTCTTGTGCAATAATAATTATTTTGTTTTGCACCTGATATTACCTATCATCTAATGCATTTATTTACTGTATATGCTATACACATGAGAGAGAGAGAGGGGGGGGGGTAAATTACTTCCTATCCGAATCCGAGACAGTCAACTGTTCGGTTGGTGGTTTACGAGGTGGTGTAGTTCTCGAGCCAACAGCAACCTGCCGGCCAGAAAAGGGGCAGCAGTCGTGAGGACTTATCACCCGGAGTAGAAAGAAACTTTTGTCCGCAATAGTACAGTATAATCCTGTCTACTGCTATGTGCGAGGCTGGAAGGTTTGAGGCTACTGATTCCTCCACACTGTACCACAAAACAATACCTATATTATAGGAGTCTGTCAACAAAGTATATTCTCCGTAATCATCATCAATCGATCCTTCGACCACAAGCAGTCAAACAGGTACTGAAGGCGTGAGTGAGAAGATAAGATACATGAGCGGCAGCAGTGTGGTCAGTTAGTCAATTGGTCTCTGCTGTCTGGTGTCAGGCCCAAGACGTGACGTGTGTGTGTGTGTGTGTGTTGATGAAGAACTGAATATAAGTACGGACATCAAATCTATTAATATCAGTACGGATATAGTGTCAATTAAAAACAACAATCGTTAGATATAAAGACCAAAAGAAGATCAATATATGCAGTTTTAGATAGCAACAATTTACAATGAAGGGAACAAGATTATTACGTGTGGCAATCTTTATCCTGCAGATAATTGGAGGATTTCCATTCAAACGGGTCACTGAGAAACCAATAAAGGTTAAGGTAAGAGGAAAGGAGGTGTGGGGTGAAGACGGCAGAGGAGGAAGAAGGACAAGGAAGGCGAGTCCAAACAACAACAACAACAGAAACAAAAACGATATAGTCTGTGTTGACGATAAAGTCAACAGCAACAACAACGGAACATTGAGACAGAAGGCAGAGAAAAGCTCTCTTAACAACAACAACAACAACAACAACAGTATAACCACCTCCACCAACATCCACGTCACCACCACAAAGTATTACCAACCCAGCACATGGTGGAAACTGTGGTCTTTCCTGATTGCCTTTACCCTCCAATACTTCATAGTTCTCGATATCTACGAACTTTCATGTTATAACATTGAGGGTAAAAGTAGTCCAACAAGATTCATTACACTTTTACTGTCAGAGTTAGTGGGCACCGGAAAATCACATATTACATTGTTATATCTGATGTGGCACATAAATTTGGCTTTAAATGTTGCCAACAAAATGCATCAATTAGCGTTACTCACCGATACTGTTAAGGATAAATCATTCTGTGGCTACTACCTCTTGATTTCCGCCATTGTATATACAATAAGTGCTGCGACAGTAATAATTGTTAACCATTCCCTTTTTCTTGAAGACTCTGGCAAATTAAGCCTTGTTCACCAAAATTGTAAAACTATAATAGATTATTCCGCTGCCTCCTTCACTTTGATGTTCCTCTTCACAACTGTATACCTGGAGAAACTCTTCTATCGCAGTGTTAGACTTTCACTTGCCAAACATTTCTACAGAAACTTTACGTCTCGAGTTTCGCCTGGTCTCACAGACACTGGAGCTTCCATCTGTGAAGCACTGACTCTGACTACTGGCTGGATTTCAGAGGAGGTCATTCTGGGAGAAATAATGTCTGATAATAAACAAAATATTAGTTTTTCTGAGGAACACAATAATAATGAGAGAATATCTTTTAGGAGAATTTATCAACAAGGAATATTTCAAACAAGTACAACAGTGAATATAGAAGATGGTAATGGTTCTGAAGGTCACAATGAAACACAGAAAATATCTCCCATTGAACAAGTTCAAGAGGGAATATGTGACAATGTTACCGAGGTATTCCAAGGCAAGAAGGGAGTGAATGAAAGTGGAATCTATGACCTTGTCCACAGTGACGATGACTCTGAGGTACAACAAGACAGGCAGTTACTGAAGGGGATACGGGAGATGCTACTAAGGATACACGCCCTTCACCGCCTCCTGCTGCAATACCTGGCCCTTCCCGTCCTCCTCCTTACGTTTGGTTGTGTGTGTCAGTCCATCGTTTCCTTCTACTATATATCAGTTTATTTTTCGGACAGCACCGAGGCAGGAAAAGTCAATATCTTCTTTTTCACTGTCCTCGACTGCTTCCCGCTTCTCCTCATCCTGAATATTCCCGTCGTTCTACTGAGTGAGGTGAGTGAGGCGAGGATGAACACGTTGTACCAGGCTAGAATTTGGTTGTCTATTGAATAACGTTACTTAACAGAAATAGGATAATAAAGGGAAAATCTGGAGGGGTCACTTTCCAACTATAGTCATACCGTCATACCAACCCTATTTGATACTTTGGGTAGTGGCTGGGCCTGTCCAGCATTTCTGTCACATATACAGTCGACAGCCATATGGTGATCTCTCTCTCTCTCTCTCCCGCTCATACTGTCATTGTTTGCCTTAATCATTATGAAATTTATAGTTGTTTTATGCGTCTACTTGGATTTATAAAAGACTTTCAAATTGAAGATGGAACAACTACTTTGTATAGCTTCCGGTACACTTGGCATATGGGTGGTGCTGCAGTGTCCTTGGCACATGACATACCCACCTGGCATACCGCGTGCCGAGTCAAGTAATTCATTCATTGCTATACCATCGCCATAGAATGTTTGTCGTTCTCCCGCTCTCCTGTTTTGCACAGCCATGCAAATTATATAATTTCCAGAGGACCTTTACTCCCACCCTCACAAGCAGAGAGAGAGAGAGAGATGGGGTCAGGAGGGTGAGGTGAAGAGGGAGATAAGGAGGGGATGGCTGACGCCCGGTGTTGACGGGCAATAGCACAGACAGGTCAGAGCAAGGTAAATATAGTTTCACAAGGTAGTTTCATGCAAGGATGAGAGACTTGGTTTCATGGCCACTCGGCCGCGCACCTAGAGTGACGTCACCATGTATCTGGGAAATGATTGGCCCAGATTGGGTAGGTTTGG
Organism: Petrolisthes cinctipes; assembly: GCA_033782935.1. Lineage (NCBI taxonomy): Eukaryota > Metazoa > Arthropoda > Malacostraca > Decapoda > Porcellanidae > Petrolisthes > Petrolisthes cinctipes. The sequence continues at coordinate 644,923 of JAWQEG010000079.1, forward strand.
AGAGAAAGAAAATGGAGGTACCGTATCCTAAAGTAAATTATTAATGTAGTTTTATACATTATTGACTTTGCTTTCTTTCATGATATTTCTGCAATTTGTTTACTACCTTTGTTTACTCTTATTACTTTCCTATTGTAAGGCTCCCCCAAGTTCCCACTGTTCCCTTGATCCCTGAGGCAACCACACTGTGGGGGCCCCTACTAGATTACTAAGAGTTCTGGGTCCGGGGAGGTGTCACAGGCAGGTCACCCCAGATTCACGAGCCTCACCAGTGACGACTATTTTACTGCAGTATACGAGAGAGGTGGACATAAACCCGCTAGATTATTTAATTTTACTCTAGTTTTTATTTATTTGAGTCTTATCAACACGTCTAACTCAGGAGATCTGACACATTATTTTAAATCCAAATTGAAATGACCAGAAAAGAAGGATTCTCGATTCATACACAACTAGGTAACCATAGAACAAACAACCCCTGAACACTTCCTGACCCGTTAGCAATATCTTGTCGACCGATAATTGCCAAGAGGTATGGTTACTTCTCACACCAATAATTCCGAACAAAATATTGACTCTCCTATTACTCTTTACGTTACCTCGAGAATTCTTCTTTCCTTCCTCCCACGTTAAGTTTAACATATATACAAAAAACCAAGATTTACACAAGATCCACAAAAATATACAAAATTACAAAATACTAAACAAATATTCAAATACAAGAAATATACAAAATCACAAAATACTAAACAAATATTCAAATACAAGAAATATACGAAATCACAAAATACTAAACAAATATTCAAATACAAGAAAAATACTCAAAATACAGCCAGGTTTACACGCTTGAATAATTCAGGAGTATTTACGTGACTCTGTGAGAGAGAGAAGGCGGAACTCAATTAGTATCTCTCAGTTTTGAGGCGGAAATCACTTTTGAAATTTGCACTGGTTAATATAGGTCTTACCTGTGAGAGAGAAAAGGCGGAACTGACTTCCGTCTTCTTTGTTGGGGTTTTTTGCCTATCACCTCTTTAGGGTATTAAGGCATAACTATCTATTTGTAACTTCTGTATACGTCGATTAGTATTGGCGGCAGAAATGATGGTGATGATGACGATGGTGGTAGCGGTGGTGATGGTGGTATTAGTTGCTGCTGTTGATGTTGATGTTGTTGGTAGATGTCAGGGACTTTGAGAAAGGTGCCGGTCTGCAAGGTATGTTAGACCGGTTCCACCTTTCCCTGAACTGGAAGGCGTCGGGGTCTTGGTGTTTTTTGGTGTTTTGCCGGAAGAGGTCGAGGCGGGGTGAAGCAGACAGATACCACCGTACGGATACGTACTTCGGTGGGACTGGTGGCTCAGCTGTCTTCCTGTCCTTACTCCCCCTCCTCCTCCTCTTCCTCTTCCGGCGTTCCCCTTCGTCCTCCAGTTCACTCTCACTTCCGGTGGTGGTGGTGGAGGCCCTGGTTTCCTTGTCGTCGTCATCTTCCTCCTCCGTCTCCATCTCCTGTGGTGGTGGCGACATAGGTGGTTGCAACGGTGATGGTGGTGGTGACGGTGTTGGTGGTGTTGACGACGGCGGTGGTGGTGACGACGGCGGTGGTGGTGGTGGCGATGGCGGTGGTGGTGGCGCCCTCCCACTGTTCGCCCTGTTGAGTGGGCGAGGCAGCATTAACCGGCGACGGGGGTGGGCCGGATACAGGGAAGGTGCCTCGTCTGCACTGCTCCTCCCCCGTCCCTTCTTGGTGCCTCGCTTCTTGGTAGTGGTAGTGGTGGTGGTGGTGGTGGGTGGTTGTAGCTCAGGAGAAATGGCGATCGGTGGCAAGCCATTTCTCCTGAAGACGTCTTGGAGGATGTCGGACAGACGACCCAGTCCCTCGGCAGCTAAGGCAACAGCAGTCTTAGTGCAGACGGTGACGAGGTCTGCCTGCTGCTGCCGTCGCTGCAGAGGTGGTTGGACGTCGGCCGTCCTCCTCCCATGGGCGTGGAGTGAGCCCAGAACCTGCCCACCATCAGGTCCGGCTACGGTGGTAGCCTCCACGCCCTTCCTCCTTTCCTCCACAGTGAAGGACACCTCCTCTCCGTCCCTCAAGGATGGTGGTGAGGTGGTGGCGGCAGAGAGAAGGATGTCCTCCCTGTGGATGAAATTGACTTCCGTCTCTCTTCCCCCAGGTTTTATAGCCTAAATTTCCCGCCAAATGCTGCTACGTCACACTACGTCACCTTCTGCACATGCGTAGTCTCTCCTTCGTATTAGCTGTTTTTCCCCTGGCTGATATTTTGTTCTTAATCTAATTACATCAATAACTTAATATTACTTCTCAAAACCTTCAAGTTTAAATAGCAGGACGGTAAGAAAATGACTTAGTGTCTGCGGATTCTCATAGGGGTGGTTACGGAAACAACCGATTGCTAGTTTGTTTCCAACTGACACTGGTACGGGCGGTAGGAAGGAAAAAAAAACGGCTTATTGCCAGTTTGATTCCTGCTGATACTTATGGGTGAGTTACACTATCATGTATCAAATAACTTCGTGGCCTATAGCGGCAAAGTTGAGTGTTGGGGCTTGTACTAAGGGTAAATAAAGAACTTGAAATAACAAAAAGTTTTATACATAATATGATATGAGTTTTATTGGTGGCCGTAGAACAACCTTGAAAAGAACAAATCCTTGACGGATTAACCTAAAGACCACAGAAAGGAAAAGTTGAAGTTGCTTTTGTAGTACTGAAAATTGATAAAGCCCTTTTACATACACACATACTTACCATGATATATTCTTTGCTTTTCTATTATTAGAATTATTAGAACTAGAATAATTTTCTCAGGCTTCCCTCCACTGTCTGTGTCTGCTTTGTTGTTTTGCCTCATTTCTCCTGACTCAATCAGCAATTATATCTTTTTAAATCCTTCGCATATCATGCTACAGGCTTCTATACAATATCATTATTACATCCTTGGGAAGGTCATGAAAATGGAGTATACTTCCCTTATAATGCACAGATGTACATCCACGTACAATACACACAGCGGGCATTTTCCACAAATGAACCTGTACCTTTTAACCAAACACCACAGTGCACGCATTTACTCGTCTTGGAGAACACACTCTCATCGGTCAGGTACACGGAGCTATGGTCAGGTCAACTGTCCTTGTACAACTAACCTCCTTTCCAGACTCCAACCCCATATCCCGATACTTCGTGACGTCATGCGCAGAGCATACCAATTTTCATACAGGTTGTCCGCCCACTGAAACTACCTGGCGTAGCTATATTTACCTTGGGTCAGAGTATTAAGTAGGGCTGGTTTGTCTATAGTCCATGCAGAAGTCCTTAATACAACCAATGTCTTGTATTTTAATAATATCTTGTGGTCTTCCTGGCAGAGAATGATCACGTTCTATAAGAAAACTGTAATAGTGTAATGCTGTTGTTGGTAGAAAAGACTCATTAATTATTATTTTTATATATAATTATATTTTTCGTAGATGGATGAATTGAAGGTGTTGCTACAGACTCTAGTTCACCGTCAGGAAGAACCTAACACAAAGGCAGAGGTGAGTGACATTGTCTATATATTAATATAATGTATTTAAGTTCATTGTTCTTATTCAATATTATTCCTTTTTGTCAATGTTGATTCGTACCACACAAATAGTTTCCATTCCATCTCTTGAAAGTAATGTAAAATTGTTCATGTTATTTCATTTATTTACACACATACATACATATACCAGGCCTTCATCTCCACGCTGGAGGTAGCCCGTCACGTCGCACACCCTCCCAAACAAAATATCCAAAAGTAGAACCCCCCCCCCCCCACACACACACATACACTCTACATCTCAACCCCCTGATCTCTGTTGGAGGAGAGAGTAACCCACACCACACAACCGCATCCCCTTGTGGGACTACAAGGGGCACAGCTATGTTTACATCCATAGCAAGGCCCGAGAGAAAAAGCTGGTTTACCCCTGCCACTTTACTACATGGCAAACTACCCCTCCAGCATCCAGCCTGCCATGGCCCACACTCAATGCAGGCCCCTCTTCTAAGGACCGTGAAGCCGCGTCCACTTTTCAAGCATTCACCACCCTCCTCCACTTGTTTCTGTCACGCACAATCACTCTAACTTGCCTCACAGATACACCTCTTTCAATCAGAACTTCTTTCACGGTGTCCATCCATTTCCCCTGTGGCCTTCCTCTCCTTACACCTCCCATATCTGAGCCCCCTATCCTCTTTACCATTCTATTCTCCTCCATTCTCTCCACATGTCCAAACCATCTCAACACACTCTGCCCTGCATGGCTTGCTAACTCTCTCACAACACCTGTCCTTCTTCTCTGACCCTGTCCATTCGAGTCACACCACACATGCTTCTCAGACATCTCATCTCTACTACATTCAACCTTCTCTTCTCACATTCTCCCATATTCCATGTTTCCGATCTATACAGAGCAGTAGGCACTGCTACCCCTTTGTACAACTTTCTCTTTACGTCCATTTTAAGCGACTTGCAGCCAAACATCCTATTCATTCCTCCTAGCACCTTTCCTACCTCATTTACTCTAGATTTTACCTCTGTCTCTATTTTGCTATCCACCGTCACCTTTGACCCCAAATACTTAAAGCACTCCACCTCCTCCAATATTTCACCATCTAGCATTATATTCATCCTTCTATCCTCTGCTCCCCTCTTACATCTCATTACTTTGCCTTTGCCACGTTCACTCTCAGTTTCCTCCTCCTGCACACCCATCCAAACTCCTGCACTAACATACTCAGTTCCTTTTCTGACTCTGCCACTAACTCCGTATCATCAGCAAACAGTAATTGGTTTAGGCCCAACTCTCTACCTCCGCTGTCAACCAAGCTCAGTCCTCTCTCCTTCACCCTAGCATTTACCTCTCTTACCACACCATCTATGTAAATATTAAATAACCATGGTGACATCACACAGCCTTGATGGAGTCCCATCTTTACTGTTCACATAGAAGCTTTTCACCCCTCTCAATAATTCCCCCCCCCCCAGCACGTACAACTGCAAATCCTACAATCCCTTTCTATCAATTCTGTCATATGCTTTCTCGAGATCCATAAATGCCCATACTATTTCTTTACATTTCTCTAAATACTTTTCACACACCTGCCTTACTGCAAATATCTGGTCCACACAACCTCTTCCTCTCCTAAAGCCACCTTGCTCTTCACCAATCACAGTCTCCATACCCTCTCTGACTCTTCTTATCAGCACCTTCCCATACATCTTTCCTACCACACTTAACAGGCTTATACCCTTGAAACTTGTACATTGGTATCTATCCCCTTTTCCCTTATATAGAGGTACTACACAAGCACTCACCCAATCTATTGGTACCTTACCACTGTCAAAACATACCATCAACAACCTTACCAACCACTCCATCATACTTGTTCCGCTATATTTCAGACATTCTACAGCGCATCCATCCAAACCTGAAGCTTTCCCTGTGTTCATCTCTCTCACTGCCTCCTCCACCTCCTCCTTTCTTATCGGCTCAACATTCAATCCCTCCAACCTGTTTATTCCATTTCCCCTTCCAACAACAACAATCTCAGCTTCTCTATCCTCATCAAAGTTCAGCAATCCCTCAAAATACTCGGCCCATCTCCTCTCAACTGCCTTCTTCTCAACCAGCATGGTACCATCCTCTGCTTTCACACTTTTCTCTTTCCCTGATGTCCCTTTCCTCGTCCTTTTGACTTCCTTCCAGAACATTTTCTTATTTTCCTGGAAATTTTCAGTTAACTTTCCCCCCCCCCACCTACCATCTGCCCTCACTTAAGCATCCCGTACAGCTCTCCTTGTTCTATTTCTCTTCTCCTTGTAACACTCATACGGTTCCTGATCTTTTCTCTGTAACCATACTTCAAACGTTCGCCTTTTTTTTTACTATAGCTGCCTTCACTTCCTCACACCACCAATTACTACCGGTACCCTTCCTCAAACCACCCCCAACCCGTCTCCAACCACAAACCTTCATCGTACAGTCGGCAAAAAAAGTTTCGTTACCATCCTTTTAACAGTGTGATGTAATGTTGGTAGGCCTGACTGGTGAGTCAGGTGTGGCGCGAGTGTCATATATACCTCCGTCACCCTCCCGAACCCCTCAGTGTCTAATGGGGAGGCAAGTAGGATTGACATACTTTTACCCAGTGCTACTTTTTCTGGGTATTTCAAGGTTATTCTTGTTCTAAAATACTCAAACGTATTTCTTTATGTTTAATGATAAATAGCTAAATAGTAATAGTTCTTGAACACTCAAAATTTAATTTAAATTCAGTTAAACTCTTGATATAAAAAGAAAGGGAATGCCTTCTGCTAAGTTGTCATTGCCGCTGCCCGCGAGGCACAGCTGCTCAGACGGCGGAGTACCAACCCTGCCGCGCTTATCGATGTTAAAATCAACGTAGGGGTGGTAACGAAACTTTTTTTGCCGACTGTACATCCTACTACTGCCCTTTTAAACATTTCCCAGTCCTCCTCTACTTCACCTGTCTCCCTCTCCCTTACTCCATTCCAATTCCTAGCAATCTCCTCTTGATACTCCAACATCTTCTCATTCTTGTTCAGCTCACTCACTTTTAAAGCCCTACTTACTCCTTCCCTATTTCTTGATACCACTCCCAAACCCACTATTAACCTACCCTCTACTAGGGAATGGTCCGGAATACCACCCCCTTCCCCCCTCAATACTCTAACATCCAACACACACTGTAAAGCAGTCTTTGACAATACCACATAGTCCATCACAGCTCTATCCACCATTCTCCCATATATCTGTCTTACCCACGTATATTTATATATTTCCTTTTTCTTAAAAAAATATTTCCAACTACTAGCTCTCTCTCTCTACACATAACCCAATTATTCTTTCACCACTCTCATTTATTCCCGGCACCCGATAGGCCTACCTACCCACAACCCCATCTACTACCTCATCCCCAACTCTTCCATTCAAATCTCCCAAACTGCCCAAAATATATACTTATATAATTAACATCTATGTAGAAATACATTTCCTCAAAATATTTCCTATATAATATCGACCTTGTTTCTCTCATATGTAATACTAATTCAATAAGGGTTTGACAACTTTTGTTGTAAGGAAAACGCTGCAAATTAAATTTGAGTAGTCCTTTCTCCTTCTTTATTATAAAACCTAATCTGTTGGTGAAAAGAATCGTTTACAATAAATACACAATATTGTCAGATTAACATAAAAAAATCAGTATATACAGTACATTATTCCATTAGCCCTTATTCGCTGTTGTAGTAAAATGTCGACACTAGCAACAAGTCTGGAGCACCGCGAGTATAGCGTTCATTCGACAGAACAGTTTTTAAATTTGTGCGGTCCCGAACAAGCTAGTTTCATCCTGGTAACACTGATGGGCTGCCACAGGCATCTCAGCCACCACCAGTCAATATTACTCGAACAGTGAGGGTAGAAGGGCATATTTCCATCACTCTTCTGTTCCTGTAATTACAATATATGGAAGTAAAAACGACAGTGACATTATATTTCATATTGTGTTGAATAATGTGATTCAGACATGTTTTATAACGAAAGTAGAGTGTGCAAATGTACTTAAATATGTAAATATAGTGTAAATAGAGTGTGAAAGTGAGTTTTGAGTTAATGTCATTGTGAGGTGGCTACCAATCCTACAGATTTCACTTTAGTGTTGACAAGTACAGCTATGGCTGATAGTGGTGGACCAGGGTCCAAGGAGTGTTGGACAGCAACTGAACAGAGTTCGAACAAGTGAATTGTCCAAATAATTCTCAACGTTGAGAGAGGTTTAGAAGACTCACTTTTTCGAACTCTGTTCAGTTGCTCTCCAACACTCCTTGGACCCTGGTCCAGCAATATCAGCCATGGCTGTACAGTCGGCGGCAGAAGTCCTGTCGCCTCACCTGCTTCATCGAGACAGGCAGTGTTCATGTACTCGAGAAATACGCTCGTTAACTACACTTAATAATCTTGAGTCTATGAACATCGCGTGCCTCGGTGAAGCAAGTGAGGCGACATGACTTTTGCCGCCGACTGTACATCAGGAGAAAGTTAAAGGTTTATATTTCAGTATCCTGTATCATTTATTTATTGTAGCGTGAGTGGTTTACAAGCTATTAGCCGTCAAATGTGATGTTTACATAGTAATCGCAGTGTTGAGAGAAGCCCACAAGACATGAGTTGCAGCAGGGCAGCGGGAGATAAGGCCCTCGGCTTAATGGTTAGGGGAATAATGTTGTCGAAATACATGTTCATAATATCTACAACCTATTGCAATTAGTTTAATACGTTCATTACAGGTGTTGTTGTTTCATCGATGGAGTGTGAAAGAATCAGTAACTTTCACTTGACCAACATGACAAGACTCAGAGAGAGATTTCACACTCTACGGTGACTCAACTGTGTATCAAAACAATGTTGTCGTGCATTACTGAATTTCCCCTTTCTAGTCCACATTGTCTCTAAAACACCTGTCTAATTCCCACTCCTTTCCAACTCACATTATCTCCAAAACACCTGTCAAACTCCCTCTCCCTTCCAACCCACATTATCTCTAAAATACCTATCTAATTCCTCTCTTTTCCAACCAACATTGTCTCCATAAGACCTGTCTAATTTCCTCTCCTTTGGTATTGGTATTGATGTTAGGTTCGGGAGGTACTGGATGTATTGGAGGAGTGGCCTGGCTTCAACATGTGTAGAGTCTTCACATTGGGTCGGGCAAGACTCGTTGATGTAAGTTGTCACTTTGTCTTTGTCATTATAATATATATTTTTTTTTTTTTTAAGAAACACCACCGACTTTTGGTTAGCATTTGAACCCATACTGGATTAAACATAATTTCGTGGTTCATTATTTTAACACTTTATTATTCTGGGAAGTAACTTAAATGGTTATATTATGGAAACAATGTGACAAGTATATTCCTCTCCAGTAAGTGTAGTTATTAAAGATCTTGTTTGGTTTCAGATCTCCAGCTTCGTAGTCACTTACATCATCATCTTCCTCCAGTTCCGCCTCACTGAGTGATAATCACCCAACATCACCAATACATAAGTGTAGCACCAATACCTTCACCACTACTACCAACACAAGCACTATTATTTTCACTAGCATTACTATTACCACTATACCAAAATTGCATCAACACCATTCATCACTATTTATACTCTCATTACTACCACCACTATTACCACTACTACAAATACTATACTACTACTAACCCAAACACTACTGCTACCACTGCACAAAAGTAGCACCAACATCGACTTAGTATCCCTACTACCACTACTACAACTTCCACTACCACTAATTCTATCAACACTAACACAAACTACTGCCACTACCACTATCAATAGCTAAGAGCAACACTAACACAACCAAGAGCTAAAATCAACACTACCACTACCACCATTAACACCACCACCACCACCTCCACAACATCAAGAACATCAACAACAATAACAACATGTAGCCTATGCATCTGGTTATCGTATATCTGAACCTGGAGTCACTGTCGACCCTAGAATATGGGTGACCTAAATCTAATGTGTGTACGAATAATTGTGATCAACAGTACACCCTAAGGATATTGCCGACAGCGAATGGATTTCAACCACGTCATCAACATTCCATTGTGATAAGCAGCCAACGCCCTTATTATTCCTCTCTCTCGTTTGGGTAAATCACATGAGTCTTATTATAGGGACCAGTGATGTTATTATTATACTGTAGGTGAATTTTAAAACTGCCAGGGACACAAAGCAATACCTATACCGATTCCTGCACACCGTACCACATTAAAACAGTACATAATTAATGGAGTCTGTCAACAAAGTGTACTCTCCTTAATTATCAATCGATCCATCGACCACAGGCAGTCAAACAGGCACTGAAAGCGTCAGTGAGTAGATAAGTTACATAAGATACATAAGATACATTAGGGGAGGTGGCTGATTGGTTATTGTTCTGGACTCATAACCTAGAGGTCGGGAGATCGATCCTCTCAGGTGAGGGCCTGAGAATATTTAATCATCCGATTTGAGTGTCAGGCACTAACTATAAAGCCACCGAACGTCATAAAACACCCTCGCTGGTACCATAACAGTTGCAGTATTTGAGAATTACCCTCACTTCCCTCCCTCTGTGGTTGGGTACCAGTTCGGAAGTCGTGACGTGTGTGTATGAGCAGCATAATCAGCGACTTGGTTTGTGCCTCGTCGGATCTGGCAACAGTTGCAGGTGGAGGGAGGGGGGATGTTAGTGGGAGAGGAGGAGAGAAATGTGGGCGGGGCTATATTGGAGGTAATGTGGGAGGGTAACGAATGATCAGGTAAAGGAGACATGTGTCAGGAGGAATGAATGAAGCATACACTGTGAACGGTATCGAATCACCAATAGTTTAAAGCAGGGTTCTTCAAACTTTGTCAGTCGTGACCCAGTCTTTACTATGACATCATTCTCGCGACCCATACAGAAAGATCATTTACAAATTACCAGAATTATCAACCTAAGAAAAAACAAGGCCAGAAACTAAAACGCAATAATTATGATAAAAAGGCATTCTAACCAGAATTATAAAAAGAATTATAAACACTGCCTCACCTACCCCTCCCTCTCTCTCTCTCTCGCTCATTCTCTCTCAAGAAGGCTAATATATGTGCAATGATTTTGTTTTATTTATAATTAAATACATCAATATTCAATTATAAAAATATGTTAGGTGGATTCATGTATGAACTTGATATTTAATTTATTGTCACGAACATTATTATTCTATTTTATTCATGCATTTATTTTTGTGAGCCTGCGACCCAGTTTGGAGAAATTCGGGACCCGTAATTTTAAGAACCCGGGTTTAAAGAAGTGCATACTGCATTAACGTAGGTGGATATAGAAGAGAAGAAATGTGATGATTTGAGGCGAGGGTGAGGGGGAAGAGGGTAAGAAAAATAAAGGTGATTAGTTGAAAAGTAATGACAAACAAATATAATTAGAATATCTGTTACATTATGTCCTTTAATTAAAGGCACTGTCTTTTGTTCACCATCGTAGTGGGATAGACTACTGAATATATATTATCCTTTGGATATTAGACAGCTATCCCTGTATTCCTTTTATCCCTCGTGCTTACCCCGTAGGGGAGTATTGCCTGTAATGATGTGGGCAATACTTTAAGGGTTTTGGCGCCCCTTCGGCCCCAGCCACTAGCTTACATTTCTTCAACTGTCCCTCCTATCTTCCTATTTCTTTCTTGCTTGCTGTCACACCTCTCTATCACCTTTTCCTGGTGCTATTTGACCTCGCTGTTGTGCCACCTAATATCAATCAAATCCCTCGTGCTTGTAGTCCACCCTATTTATCACCTTCTCTTAAGCCCAGCTGTTTTGTTTTCTTTTTCGGCAGAAGACGGTTTAATTTTCTAACATTTTTAATAATCATATTTGTCAACAAATTCATTAAGCTATTTACCAGGATTTTTTCTTCTAAACATGCATTTCCTTAAAAATAATCAGTGTTAAACGAATAGGCGCCGCTATATGGCGTTTTCAATAAACTTGGTCTAATTTTATGCATAGGCTATATATATTATAGTATCTCTCAAGTAACTGGCAACCTTACACATCCTCCCTACTGTCTTATCCCTCTCTCGCTTGTCCTTCCCTCCTTTCTTACCGTTTATCTTTTCTTTCTCATATTTTTAACCTTCTCATTCGTTCTTAAAAAGTTTTTTATCACTTATAGTCCAATTATATGATTCGAAAAACTGCGGCTGAGATTATGTTGTTGATCGTATTTTGGTTCTCAATATGTAGAGGTTGATTGATTGATTGATTGATATTAGGCGCCGCAACAGCGAGGTCATATAGCGCCAGAAAACGGTGATAGAGAGGTGAGACAGCAAGCAGGAAGGAAATAGAAAGAAAAGAGGGATAGTTGAAGAACTAAAAGCTAGTGGCTGGGGCCGAAGGGGCGCCAAAACCCTTAAAGTATTGCCCACATCACTAATGCAGGCAATACCTCCCTACGGGGTCAATATGTGGATCAGAAAAAACAATATTATTCCTCCTCCAGTAGTGATGCCTTCCGTTACACGAATGTGAGGTTTCCTCATCCGTCCAGATCACTCTCTTCCAAAAATCCCCTTGCTTGTCAACATATTGTTGGGCAAACCGTAACCTTCCTTCGCGATGTTGGTCAGTTAGAAATTCCTTGTTTGCTGGGGTCTTGTGATGCATCCCAGCTTCGTGCAACACTCTTCTGATAGTCCTCTCGCTGACATCAAGGTCTGTGCATTGGCTTCTGCGGTGTGTAGTGCAACGTGGTGGTCTTCCGCGTGATAGGTTGCCATACTAGCAGGCAGTGTCCTCTGATATATATATATATGTATATATATATATATATATATATATATATATATATATATATATATATATATATATATATATATATATATATATATATATATATATATATATATATATATATATATATATATATATATATATATGAGACAGTAGCACCGAGGCAGTTGAATATTTGTCGTATAATAAACGATAATGTCTTTATATTGTTTTTATTATTTTTGCCTATCATTGTGATGCTGAGAACATAATTCTGAAGTTGAGCATAAAACACTGTGTTCAGTAACCTATAGAGAGATACATAAGCATCACGTTGATCACCATTACTGTCCTTGTGGTCCTTATTGTGTCATATGGTGTTCTACGCAGTAATGCTGGAACTAGATAAAAGTAAGGTAATGTATATCGAAACAGATTTTAATAATAAATACCTATAAGTAACTTAAAAAGAAAGATATAATATATTTCTCTTTCCTGCAAATGGGTTTAATAAGTTAACATTCTGACTAGCAACAGACTGGCAAATGGCAATTCATGAAACCTTACAGTCCGTCAGTTTTATGAAGGCGAACAGCTGTGGCTGGGAAAAACACTTTCATTCTAAATAATTTATATATCTTTCCCCATAAATCTCTAGTTGTTTTCTAAATTCTCTACATATTGATCCCGCAGGGAGGTATTGCCTGCATTAGTGATGTGGGCAATACTTTAAGGGTTTTGGCGCCCCTTCGGCCCCAGCCACTAGCTTTTAGTTCTTCAACTATCCCTCTTTTCTTTCTATTTCCTTCCTGCTTGCTGTCTCACCTCTCTATCACCATTTTCGGGCGCTATATGACCTCGCTGTTGCGGCGCCTAATATCAATCAATCAATCAATCAACCTCTACATATTGAGAACCAAAATGCGATCAACAACATAATCTCAGCCGCAGTTTTTCGAATCATATAATTGGACTATAAGTGATAAGGGAGAAAGGCCTATGTCATTAAAACTTTTTAAGAACGAATGAGAAGGTTAAAAATATGAGAAAGAAAAGATAAACGGTAAGAAAGGAGGGAAGGACAAGCGAGAGAGGGATAAGACAGTAGGGAGGATGTGTAAGGTTGCCAGTTACTTGAGAGATACTGTAATATATTATAGCCTATGCATAAAATTAGACCAAGTTTATAGAAAACGCCATATAGCGGCGCCTATTCAAGTTTAACATCGATTATTTTTAAATGCATGTTCAGAAGAAAAAATCCTGGTAAATAGCTTAATGAATTTGTTGACAAATATGATTATTAAAAAAGTTAAAAAATCTTCTGCAAAAAAAAAAAAAAAAAGCAGCTGGGCTTGGGAGAAGGTGATAAATAGGGTGGACTACAAGCACGAGGGATTTGATTGATATTAGGTGACGCAACAGCGAGGTCATTTAGGACCAGGAAAAGGTGATAGAGAGGTGTGACAGCAAGCAAGAAGGAAATAGGAAGAAAGGAGGGACAGTTGAAGAAATATAAGCTAGTGGCTGGGGCCGAAGGGGCGCCAAAACCCTTAAAGTATTGCCCACATCATTACAGGCAATACTCCCCCTACGGGGTAAGCACGAGAGATAAAAGGAATACAGGGATAGCTGTCTAATATCCAAAGGATAATATATATTCAGTAGTCTATCCCACTACGATGATGAACAAAAGACAGTGCCTTTATTTAAAGGATATAATGTAACAGATTCTAATTATATTTGTTTGTTATTACTTTTCAACTAATCACCTTCATTTCTCTTACCCTCTTCCCCCTCACCCTCGCCTCAAATCATCACATTTCTTCTCTCCTATATCCACCTACGTTAATGCAGTATGCACTTCTTTAAACCAGGGTTCTTCAAACTATGGGTCCCGAATTCCTCCAAACCGTCGCAGGTTCACAAAAATAAATACATTAATAAAATAGAATAATAATATTCGTGACAATAAAATAAATATGAAGTTCATACATGAATGCACCGGACATATTTTTATAATCGAATATTCATATATTTAATTATCAATAAAACAAAATCATTGCACAAATATTAGCCTTCTTGAGAGAGAATGAGAGAGAGAGAGGGAGGGGTAGGTGAGGCAGTGTTTATAATTCTGGTTAGAATTCCTTTTAATCATAAATATTGCGTTTCAGCGTCTGGCCTTGTATTTTCTTAGGTTGATAATTCTGATCATTTGTAAAATATCTTTCTGTATGGGTCGCGAGAATGATGTCATAGTAAAGACTGGGTCACGACTGAAAAAGTTTGAAGAACCCTGCTTTAAACTGTAGGTGATTCGATACCGTTCACAGTGTATGCTTCATTCATTCCTCCTGACACACGTCTTCTCTACCTGATCATTCGTTACCCTCCTATATAGCCCCGCCCACATTTCTCTCCTCCTCTCCCACTGACATCCCCCCTCCCTCCACCTGCAACTGTTGCCAGATCCGACGAGGCCCAAACCAAGTCGCTGTTGGATGGGGTGTGGACCATTGATCTGTTTGGAGCTGTACTGTACTTGGTGAAGTTGATGGTCCGACGTGATCAGCTGAGGTTTGTTTTGAGTCAATGGGGGGTAGGGGAGACAGCCGACCAATAACGAGTAGGCTTCGCTTTTGTGACGTCTTGCCCCCTCCTTTATATTATACCTCCATGGTGTAGTGCAGTAGCCACCGAACTGATCAGTTGATTTGTTGTGTTATTCGTCCTGCGCTGTTTTATAGGTGTGGTGTACTTTGATTTTGTTTTCAACTGTAAATTGTAGTAATCTAAAGTTAAGCAGGGAGGAAGAGTAGAACGGAGTGAAATATTTCTGGTCAGTTGTTATGCTGTGTGCTGTGTTATGCTGGTTCTGTCCCTCAAGGACAGTATGTTTTCATCGTTGTTAGTTTCTCTGTCTGTCTGTTAACTTGGTAACACAAAAACAAGAGGACAGATTTTGTTGAAACTTTTAGGAAAGGTTGAAACTGGGCCGATATTGATGAAATTTATAGGGGTCACATATACTCATAGAGGGCTAGGACCAACCGTACAGATTTTGGAAAATATCGGAGAGAGCGTATTTCCGCCAAGTGGAATGGTCCACGATATTCTTTTAATTGGGCTGGTGGTCCGTGGCCTGAAATGAGTTGAGAACCACTGTCCTAGTGACTACAGACAGTACTTCAGAATAGACCAGGAAGTATTTAACGATTTACTTAATTAATTAATATGATTACTCCTCTCATTCACAAAGACAATACTAACATGAGAGATGCAATCCCAGTAGGTGAGCAGCTGTCCAGCACACTGCGTTTTTTTGCGACAGGGCAGTCCTATAAAGATTTGAAATTCACTACAGCAATCTCTGCACAGAGTGTTGGACTTATAGTGTGCCGCAATAATCTCTGTGCTAAAAGACCAAATTAAGGTGAGAAAGGTGATGGAAACACATTGCTTTATAAACATACCCAATATTTATTTTAACTCATTACCGTGTACAATATATCACAGACTACATTATAATATATATTTTCGTCACACGATAATATATGTTTATGCTAATTAATGATTTCCCCAACAATAACGTTATATGCAAATGTTCATAACAAAATTATATATTATATATTTTACTTTATTAGTCCAGCTAGTGTCTATCAAGAATTGCAAATAACTTAATGTAATACATTAATTAGTATGTATGAAAGATTTCACAAACGTTTTATAAAATACTAGTGATACAACAAATAATTTATGAAAATTGGAATGATAATATGCATAAATTTCACCAATGTTTTGACGACTACTGCAAACTGTATTGCGCATCACTGAGCAAATCGTTAATAGATGTATATACATGGGACTTATTTTTTGGTACTGCAACGGTGCGGGTGCGTATTATCCTACTTGGTGAAATACTATATACAGATGAGGTTTGGGCACTGATGTTGCTGCTACTTGGTATGAATGAAATGAGTGTAGCTACCTCTGGCTGTGGATTTATAGATTAATTAATTCTAACCAGTTTCTCTCTAATCTCCCTAAACGACCTGCATAAAGAATATAATTGATTGCCTTCCACGCATGGACTTGTTGATCAGGCCTCATTTTCTTGAACTCTTGAACCCAGCCTCTCGCTAATATGTCACCGTCCTCTTCACTACGTTGCAGATGACTACATGCGAGTGACAGTAGTTCATTGTGTTTAGTTTCCGTATCTACTTTCCTCCTTTTGGAAGAAGCCAATGGCACCCGTTCAGGTCCTGCTGATCGTCGCCGTATTCCAGATGAGGTTCCCTGCTCCTGCGAAGCGCGAAAAATAAAAATATTTAGGAAAGTTGCATTTTATGTGTGTGTGTGTGTGTGTGTGTGTGCGGGGGGTATATATATATATACTTTGATTTTGTTTACTCAATTATGACCTGCCGGTGACCAATGAATTTGACCAATGTATTTTCTATTTTCAGGTACCCCAGACAGAAGATGACTAGCGGGAGATAGCGGACTTATTTGAACGCACCTGGAACTTTCCCCACTGTATAGGTGCCATAGATGGCAAACACATTGAAATTAAGAAGCCAGCCGCATCAGGGTCCTATTATTATAACTAAAAAGGCAATTTCAGTGTGGTACTAATGGCCATTGTCAATGCCAATTATGAATATATTATGGTCAATGTTGGAGCCAATGGTAGGGTTTCTGATGGAGGAGTGTCTGGGAACACCACATTTAGTAAACAGTTGAAGGATAAAACACTGCACATACCAGACCCACATACACTCCCAGGAAGTCATTATGATATGCCATAATATTTTATGTCCTCGTTGGTGATGACGCTTTCCCTTTGATGGATAGTTTAATGAAGCCATATGCACAAGGTAACCTTACAAAATCCCAGCAGGTGTATAATTATAGATTATCACGGGCCAGACGAGTTGTGGAAAACGCATTTGGTAACTTATCAAATCGATTTAGGATTTTACAATGTTATAAAAGTCTGCCCAACCAAGGCCTCTACAATAGTGTTAGCTGCTACTTACACAACTATTTATGTAAGAGAAACGTAGGAGATTTTGTACAGGTAGCCGCCACTGATGATATGGGAAGTACCTCAAATGCAAATGAAGAAAGTTTAACAGTGGACAGTCATCAGCTAATGCCATTACGACCATTATCTGTGTATGATTACCCAACATCAGCAAAGGACATAAGGGATCAATTCTGTCACTATTTCAATAGTGTTGGGTCAGTACCATGGCAAGATTCATTAGTTTTCAATTAGGATGACAGACCCCTATTAGTAGGTATCAGATGAATATGTATATACAGTCGGATACAGAAGTTTCTCTGCAGTGGAAGGATTCATTTAGTTATCCTTTACAAAACTTAAATTTATGTACTGTATTTCTATTATCATTACTCATTGATACTATATGATATAAATGGTGTCAACTCTGCAATGGCAAGAATAGCCTATCTACTAGTTGTACTATATAGTGTGTGGTAACACAATGAGGTTTTGTACATGTAAATATGACTGTTTGTTACTCGGTTAAATAAATGTAAATTTTAGTTTATTTACTGGATCATCAGCAGTTTCTTCCTGTCTGTTTTCTTCATCCTCTTTCTCCATGCTTGACACTCCAACCTCTTGACTTTCTTGATCCCGTAGGAATGTCAGATGTTTATAGTACCAAAGGGATGGAATGCACTGTACAAGTCGTCCGTCCCTACTCCAGACTTCTCACTACCCAGGACTTTCTTCCGTTCCCGCCGGTAGTTCGAACGAAAAATATTTATTTTCTTCACCACCATGTCCCTGGTTGAATTTGGTTCTATTTCTCTCAGGGTTTCTATCAATTTTCTGTAGCATTCTCCATTCAATTGTCTGTTTTTTTATCCATCACTCTTCACCTTCCATAATGCTGGCAATCCTATATACAATTCAATAAACTGTAACCAAATTTCTTGAGTTTCTCTTGCTACTGATACAAGACTGACTAAGTTTCCTCAGTCATTCCCACACATGATCATGCCTCACTGTACAAGCGTGTGATTGACGAAAAGCTCGTTGGATATGGTTCAGTCATTGCTCAAACCAATGAGTCACACTCATACCCAGTTTGCGCAGGCAGGAATTTTAAAACTGTGATGTCCAAAAATTCCTACACCTGCGGTGCTTCATACTTGTTGCTAGTGTTGAAATTTCTCTAAGCCCACGATTTAAAGGTTAAGGTAGTTGAATCATGTAGTACAAAATTAATAGTATGTATGGTTTATAAATAGGTCCCCTTATGGAACCTATTGCAGAAGTTGAGGGGAAAGTATAATGCTGGAACAACTGAGATCTCCAAAGTATTCCACACAACAGAAAACCATATCTATGTTAATCTGGTCCTGTTTCCTGGAATATTTAGGAGGAATCAAGACATACTAATGTGTTGTCCCTCCTTTCCTTCTAATCCTTCCTCCTCTCTTTCTATTTTCTCCCTTTTCTTGTATATTCTTCTTATTTTCCTTCTGTTTCCATCAATCTTTTCCTCCTCTCCTTCTATCTTCTTCCTTTCCCTTTTACTTTTCTTCTGTTTCCTTCTATTTCCTTCAATTTCCTTAATTCTTTTCCTATAACTTCCATCCTGCTTTCTGTCTCTTCTTTCCTTCTATTTGTTAAAGTACCCTGTGATCGTGTATAAGACTTGGTGCTTCTGAATCCTCCTGATTATGCCACGAAACAAGCTCCTTCTATATAGGTAGTGTTTCGTGACATTATTTGAAGGACTCGCTAACCTCCAATTTTCTGATTACATCACGGGGACCCTTAAAGGGATGATGATATACTTTTGGTACAATAGAGAGCCTCGATTCGTCCAAAGTTCGCCAGGAAACAGAACCAGTTGAACAAAAATAGTGGTGGTCTGTTGCTTGGAATAATTTTTTGGGAATCATTTGCGTCAGATTTACCAAGACTGCATTACACCCTTTGAAATAATACCCATATCAGAATACATACAGTAGTATTACAAACAGTAGTTGACCTATAATACCTAGACCTATTTGCTACTAAGATTAATTACTACTGAATATGAAAGGAGATGCCTATAGGCCTGCTGGAAGAGTCTTTAGGATTAGGGAGGAGATAAGAAAAAATATTTAAAAAATGAGAGTGGATAGAAAAAAAAAAAAATTGAAGACAGTAATAACATAAAAAAATCTTCGTGAATGCATCAACTGCATGAATACAATAGTTTTGTCAATTATTTGTTTATCATATTTTACACTTTGCAATTCCACCTCTTCAATGAAAACGAAATGACCAACAAAGTCTACGGGAATGGTTTGTCAAGTTCCAAGAACACCTCGAGCAAACCTTTCCACACAAATTGGTCATATTTGGTTCAAATTTCGACGAAATTTAAGTTAAACTCAACGGGAATTCTACGCAAGCTCAAACACACATTTATTAGTTTTAAATGTTGCCCATTTAATTAATAGCTAAGGTTTTCTTCTTAGTACATATTTTCGTTAAATATTTCAATGATAACTATTATATATACATATATATACATATATACACATATATACAATACATACATACATACATACATATACAGTGCTGGCGGTTGAAATTGGCGCGGTAGCGAAGATGTCAACAGACTTACAAAATAAACGGACGAAAACAATTGTAAGATAACACTCACCAAAAATAAGTACATTGTTATTGTGTGTGTATGTGTGTGTGTTTTAAATCATGCATACAATATTAATAAATACAGTACATTGTTAGTGTGTGTGTGTGCGTGTGTGTGTGTTTTTTTTTTTTTACGTGTGCCAGTTGATTGGTGTGTAAGGAGCCATCATTAATACCACTACTACTACCACTACTAATACCACTATTACTACTACCACCTTATGAAGTGAAAACGTCTGTTTGGCAACAACACACAATTTTACTCCACCCTCTTAAAACGCCCGCGGGAAAAACTGATGTATGGTAACCGCCAGCCAGCCTACGGGAGAACCAAGGAGAGTTGCCAATTATCATTTTTACCCTGAACCGCGCCAAAATTCTGGGGTTTATGGCGGAAAATGAAGCAAGGACAGACGGGACCAGTTCGTGGCGCGGGCCTTCTACCGCGCCAATTTCAACCGCCAGCACTGTATACACACATATACAGACCGCCACAGAGTTCAGACGTGCTCATCCAGTGCTCTCGCCTTGATCCAGACCAAGCGATTTACAAGTCATGGAATTAGAGGCTATAAAAGTGCTATTTGAATCACAAGAACGTACACTTCGCTCTGCAATGGACATGGTGGTAAAACAGCTGCAGGACAGGATTAATATAGCGGAACAATCAGCGGATGAAGTGATAAAAAGCCTAGAATTTTCCCAGGCTGAAGTGCTGGACTTGAAAAATGAGGTGAAAGCACTAACAAAATCAAATAAAGACAAACAACTGTTGCTTGAGGAGCTACAATCGAAGGTCAGTGAACAAGAACAGCGACTAAACCATCAAGAGTAGGCGTAATAACCTACGGCTTACCGGCCTCCAGGAACAACCGGGCGGTGAAACATGGGAGGAAACAACAGTATAGGTAAACAAACTACTGGAGGACAAGCTTCAACTACCGGCTGCAAACCTTGAACGAGCACACAGAGGAGGTACGACAAATTCCTCATATCCTCGAACAACAATGGTAAGGTATGAAAAATTCAGTGATCGTGAAGCAGCAATTAGAAACGCAAAGAAACTTAAGGGAACAGGAATATATTTAAATGAAGACCTATGTCCAGCTTCTGGACTGTGATTTGTCTGCTGAAGGCGCCGTTGGTTTCGCTCACTGTCGTGATGGTGACGGGGTGAGGAGCAGTTCTCCACGTCCATCTACGGGTGTTAAGGCGACAACAAAGGAACCGGTAACGGATTCTACTGCGACAGGGGCGCTTTGGACCGTCTCTGGGGAGCCACTTCCTCGGGGTGCTGCAAGGATGTCAACCGGGGGCAACCAAGAGGCAGGAATCCACCGGGGGCACCGCGGTACAGAACCAGAAGATTCTCAAGGACCGCAAGAAGAAGTAGATAAGTGAGCCAGGAAGTAATGGACAAGTGACCCATCAAACTGGTACAATGTCAATATATATGTGTCTTAATCCCCATAATATGAATTACCATCGTAACTCTACCCAACCCTTCAACCATTACTTTACTCCTGCTATCAGCACTACTATTCTTACCAATACTATAATAATTATTGCTAGTACCCAGTTTTTACTACTACTATTACCATTACTTTTACTATCTTTCTTTTTACCAAAATTAAACATTACTATTGTTACTACTAATTTCATTACCATTATTGTGAATATTCTACTATCTCTACTACTGCAACTACCACTATTACCACTACCACTACTGCTTCTGCAACTACTGCTATTATCACTACTACTACTACTACTACTACTACTACTACTACTACTACTACTACTACTACTACTACTACTACTACTACTACTACTACTACTACTACTGCCATTACTATTACTACTACTGCCATTACTATTACTACTACTGCCATTACTATTACTACTACTGCCTTTACTATTACTACTACTGCCTTTACTATTACTACTACTGCTATTACTACTACTACTACTGCCATTACTATTACTACTACTGCCATTACTATTACTACTACTGCCATTACTATTACTACTACTGCCATTACTACTACTACTACTGCCATTACTATTACTACGACTGCTATTACTTTTACTGCTGCTATTACTGCTGCTGATGTTATTGCTATTACTACTGCTTCTACTATTACTATTACTACTACCATTACCTTAAATATTACTAGTATTACTAATTATCACTATTATTACTACAGGTGTAAGGAGTTGCCATTCACAGCCACTTCCTCACCCTCACAGACCAAAAAATACTTTCTTGACGAGTTCAAGGATGTACTGATCTCCAAGGAAGACCTCAAGACGGCCCCACTCAAGCCAATGAAAGGGCCCCCAATGAAGATCCACCTCAAGGAACTTCGAGATGCAGACAGAGCGGACCCTGAGTACATCTGCCTGCATGAGTGTGTCACCTCAGGTTTCCCAAGCAACCACTACGACCTACACAACTTGTTACTCCCCTTTTGGAAGCTCCGCGACCACCTGTCAACGGATGGTGAGCTCGTCATCTATGGAGTGAGAGTTGTGTTGGCTCGCATCCATGACAGTCACCGAGGTGTAGAAGCCACCAAGCGCCGGGCTCAACAAGCTGTCTTCTGGCCTGGGATCGACGCAGACATCACCAGCACAGTCCTTTTACTGGCCTGGCAACCAGCAAGGCACGTAAGCTCTCTCACCAAAGAGCAGTCGAGCCTTTAGGCACCTAAGAACGGTCACAGGGAGCTGGTCAGGCTAATTAATCTAAGAGAATACCTACGGGGGTCCTGAGGCATCTCCATTATTTATACCCCACACGCCTGAGATCCCTTCAATCTCAGCCCTTTCGAAACCTGTGAGCGTTAAAAGGTGTTGTTTTAGGAGGTTCCAAAGCCTCCCTTCTCACACGGCATAAGGTAGCTGGTGAGGTCCTTAACAATAAAAACTTATAACGATAGTGATAAAGATTTTTTTTTTTTTTTTTTTTTAGGACAGTTGAAGAGCAGTTGTGAAACTTAATATTAACAGAACCGAAAAAGACTAGTAGGGGGATGCTAGGAGATACACCAAGAAGAGAAATGTGAAGATTTGACAACTCTTAGTCAGGATCCTAATAACGCTACCTTTCTGGCATGGGTAACCCAACTGGACTAAATGTCCCCCAGCATAGCTAGCAAAATTCAAACAGATCACACAAGCTCTCTCACCGACGGCAAGGTGGTTGTCGAGAGAGAGAGAGAGAGAGAGAGAGAGAGAGAGAGAGAGAGAGAGAGAGAGAGAGTTACAAGGAGTTACAAGGAAAAGAAGTACCCTAGGGGACCTTACAATCCATACAAAGAGGGTACCTGTGGGTTTAGTTGCGCAAGTAGGCGACCGTCCTCGAATGTGTCATGTGAAACCATCAAGGAACACTCGCACAACGGCTTTTAACCCACAGTCGTCTACTGCACCGAGCACATCTGAGAGGACTCCTTCGGTCATGCCTACTTTACCATTTCTCAGGTAGATGTCATTACCACTCACCATGAGTGCAATGACAGCAGATCTGGACGTTTGGATCCTCTCAGCTTCCTTTCGGAGGTCAGCATTGCCACAACCTGGCACACAATTCACCTTCACAGAAGTGTGAAGGTGAGCTGCCATTAGGGGTTGCAGCCCTCGTGCCTGGGAATCACCTACAATGTGTATATCCACAGGCCTCTCCTTGGTAGGAGCACGAGATGCCTGGTGAGGAACCCGAGAGTGTTTTGAATTCCTGCCGGGCTCGTCACTTCCTCCAGGTTGCTTCTTCTTCGTCTTCTTTTCCTTCTTCATTTTCTTTTCCTTCTTATTTGATTCCTCACTTGCCTCTAATCCCTCCTCAACTGTCTTCTTGGATTTTTCTCCCTTCTCCATATTCCCCTCCTCTTTTCCATCACACTTTTCTGTAGTCTCTTTTCCATTTCGCTTTTCTGCAGTATCTTTTCCCTCTTCATTGTTGTTCTTCTTCTTGTTCTTCTTCTTGTTGTTGTTCTTCTTGTTCTTCTTCTTCTTGTTCTTTACCGCCGTGGTGGAGCTCTCCGGTGAAGAAGCTCCTTGGACTGCCTTGTCTCTCACATGGCAGTCACACCTCTGTGAGTCCATTCGGAGAACTTCCTCCTTTAGGGAGTTGTTCTCCTTCGTGAGCAGTGAGATGTGTTTCATCAACCTTTCCTCGAGTTTGCAAAATTCGCAGACACTCGAGGAGTCTAGGTCGCTCGCACTCCTCCCGCTGAAGTCCTCACACCAGCGTTACACCTTGCATGTAATACATGTAAATTTTCTTGCTGATGGACCAGTCATCTCTCTCAAATTCAATTTAAGACCAATAATACAAAAGAAAAGGTAATGTGATTTGGTCTCGCATAAGTCTCATCCGCCTACTTCCAGAAGGTTTCCGGTTGTTCGGCCAACAGAAACCCTTATGAGCCAAGCACACCAACCCTAAGGTCTCCCCTGGGCCGGACGGCCCCAATCGTGCCGCAGCTCCCAACTGAGCAGCACAAGAGTCCTAAGTAAATTGGACTCTGATTTTTCGACAGGGGTGCTTGAAGTGTAACCGTCGACCTACTAATCCCTGCTAATCCTCCATCTGTGGCCAAACTTAAAGCAAATAATAAAGCTAAATGCCCACGACTTAATCCGAGATCTTTTACTGGCCTGGCAGCCAGCGAGGCACGTAAGCTCTCTCACCAAAGAGCAGTCGAGCCTTTAGGCACCTAAGAATGGTCACAGGGAGCTGGTCAGGCTTATTAATCTAAGAGAATACCTACGGGGGTCCTGAGGCATCTCCATTACTCGTACACCACACGCCTGAGATCCCTTCAATCTCAGCCCTTTCGAAACCTGTGAGCGTTAAAAGGCGTTGTTTTAGGAGTTTCCAAAGCCTCCCTTCTCACACGGCATAAGGTAGCTGGTGAGGTCCTTAACAATAAAAACTTATATCGAAAGTGATGAAGATTTTTTTTTTTTTTTTTTTTTTTTTAGGACAGTTGAAGAGCAGTTGTGAAAGTTAATATTAACAGAACCGAAAAAGACTAGTAGGGGGATGCTAGGAGATACACCAAGAAGGGAAATGTGAAGATTTGACAACTCTTAGTCAGAGAGAGAGAGATTTGAGGAGGAAAAAAGGCCGCCCTAGGCCTGGAAGTCCCTGTAGGAGAAGGTGGCAAAGAGGTGGGAAAACAAGCAAGAAGGGACTACAAGAAAAGAGTAAAGACAGAGAGATGGATTCATAGCTATATATATGGGCACTTTAAGAACAAAAATTAATAGAAGAGGAAGAATAAAGTTCGCGCTAGTCCTGGAAGACTAAATGGAACGAGAAAGAATGTGACGGAGAGGTGGAACAGAAAGCACAAAGGAAATAGAAGGAAAGAAGTGACAGTTGAAGACTTGAAAGGGAGTGGCTGGGATTCGAAGGGGCTCCCAATCCCTGAAAGTACTGCCCAAGACCAATAACATTAACAGGTCTTGTCAGCCAGTGGTACTGCGCAGATGTAGTGACGTCATGGCGTGGTGGACTTCACCCCCCATTTTCTCTCCATTTCCCCCTCACAACCCCCCCAGCCTCTGCCCCCAATCACCTCACATGGTGACAGGTATGGGAGTGAGGTCGCCTACAGGCGGGCATACCGTGATCCCGTGACAAAGTTTTTTCTTCTTTCTCTGTTCAATATCCTGTCGGCTTTTATCGTTTTGTTCTAGTTATCATCAGATGAAATTGCCCAGGTTAGGAAGCAATTATGAAAAATGAAAAAGGTGGTGAGAGGAGTAGTGTAAGTGATTAAATTATAATGAGAATGATCTAATGGTGATTAGGAGTTAAGTTTAAGATAACTATATGCCCTCACCATCCTTTCATCTCCCTTCCATTCATTGAACATTCATGCATACCATGTTTAAACACAATTAGCCTAAGTTGAACATGCAAGTTAAAGGTAAACTATAAAATTTGCAAACAAACTTGATATTTGCCATTTATTACATTAGTGTCATGTATTGTCATACATCTCATTTCTTTGACTTAAATACTTTATTTGCTAGCTTTCTTTTGCTGCTACCCATTTCTCTGTTTAATATACGTATCCTGAAGAATACCCTACATCTAACATAAAACCTAATAATTATGCTATGTCAGCTGATCGACGAGTATGTCTGAGGGATTAGTGGACAGCTGGTTTGATTTATTCAACTCGAGATTTGCATTCAGTAATAAATTCACTAGGGATGGCTATGGACTTCATTTGGAGCAACAAAACAAAGTTTTGCATGATATGCTAGATACAGCCATGTCAATGAAAGTTTGTGGAGTGAAACAAAATATGTATTGTGTGTTCCAAATCTTTGCCCAAACTATATGAAATGCTGAAAGAAAAATATGGCATTTCATATATACGCACACATAGGCTAAATCAGGATGTTATAGAACACTTGTTTTGCAGTCTAAGACAAATGGGAGGTACTTATGAACATCCATCACCTGGAGTGGAGGAAACGTGGTCTCTAGGGAATAGATGGAGGAAATGTGGGGGTAGATGGGGTTAGGTGATTGCCAGAAACTTCCCAAATACTGGACACCAAGTCTAATTTCATCCCTATTGTATGCAAAACCTGTTACAATTGCACATCAATTCGAACAGTTAAGATGACTGCTAAGCTTTTCATTTTACTTTACCTTGACAAGACTGCAATATGAAAAAAATAAACGTGGAGAAGTATAAGCATCAGCAACTCACTTGAGTAGTTACCAGTTACTATTTTGTGTTTATTTTGGCTACATGGCAGTATGTCCGTGTGATTTTTCATTAAAAATTAAGCATTGTACTACACAAGGCCAAGAGATATATATCTTGACCTTGGTACTACACACACACACAGATACAATCACAAAGAGAAAGAGATGGAAAGAGATCAGGATTCTGTATCGGTGGGGAAGACATTAAATTTTATATTGCAACCCTTTCTTCCTACAGAATCTCACCCAAACACTGCACATGCAGTTGTATGGCATTTTCACACTGGGCACTTGGTGGACACTATAGAGAGATGACCTGTCTCACCTTTGACCTACTGTGAACTGACTAGAAAATGAGCCTGTTTATCACTGTCTGGCAACTTGTTCTGTGGTGCATCCTCGTCGTGACGACATGCGCGAGCGGGACACATTTTTGCCCTTGTATGACAAGACCTGTTAGTCTTATTGGTCTTGGTACTGCCCACATCAACGCAGGCAATACGGAGAGAGAGAGAGAGAGAGAGAGAGACCTCCTTACCTTGCGATATCTAGTTGTTGGCTGCGTGTTTACCTGTGTGTGTGTGTGTGTGTGTATGTGTAGGGTTTTCAGCTGTCATGGAAAGTACGGTGCTCCCCTCTCCTTTCCCTGTAACCTCTCTCTCTCTCTCTCTCTCTCTCTCTCTCTCTCTCTCTCTCTCTCTCTCACCGAACTTGGTATCTGCAAATTAAGAACCCTGGAATGTACGCCAAACGTGTATCTAAGGTCACACTACTTTTTCAGGCCTAAGGAGGTCTTTCATCATCAATCTAATCTTAACTCACCTCCTCCTGCCATGTCTTTCACTACGGCCTTTATACACCGGTAACCCTCTCTCTTCTACCAATTTTTCCTACCCCGTCTAGTCCCTCATTTCCATCTTTAACATTTTAATTGCTTGAACCTCGGGACTGTAAGCTGTCAAGAGCCTGTGACACTTATGAGTCCTGAGATTATTTCACTAAAAGTTGAAAGTGTTGGCTGCTTCACTAGATGACGACCCCTTATTTACTTTATACACGTCCCTATCAGGAGAGAGCAGCTAAACTGTCATTTCTAGCATCTTGGAATACGGTCAGACATCTTCTGTCCTATGAATAAGGAACACCACCGTATGAGGAGTAGCCTTTATTAAAGACATTTCACTAATGCTCCTTTAGGCTAAAGGCAGTAACGAAACGTTGTCAATTAAGGTTGGTTCCACATATATGGAGTTCTTACATAACCATTATAACCATTATAGATGATTGATTTCAAAATGAAATACGACATCCCAAGGCCTGGAAGAACCTGTATGACGAGGGAAATAGAAGGAAAGGAGAGACAGTGGAAAAATTGGAAGGGAGTGGCTGGACCCGAAGGGGCGTCAAAACAAATAAAGTGTGGTACTATCTTCATCACCACAGACAACATTAAGAGGATGAAAAAAGACCGCCTTAGGCGAGAAAGACCCTGTAGGACGAAGGAGGTAATAAAAAGGAAGGATAGCAAGCACAAAGGAAATAGAAGAAAAGCAGGGACAGCTGAATGATTGGAAGGGAGTGTGGTTGGCTGTAAAGTCGTGTCGTGAAATATAAAGTGAAAACATACAACGACGAGCTAAGCGTTTGTTGTTATAGCCTTATAGAAATTCTAAGTATTGCTGGGCTCTCCATTTGATCTAGGAATGTCCAACTGTTGTCATGACGCCTGTCAAACCTATAGAATGCTTATTGTTGCAGCTATAGTTAGCAATCCATTAGGGTCACGATAACTGGAGATGTGTCATTGAAAGAGGTCGAGGTGAGGTGAGGATGTCATCCAAAAGTCCACGGTGACAGTTAGCTGTGGGTTGTTAGGTGGGCTGTTTGTTCTCCTCGTCCTCTTCCTCTTCCTTACCGTTTACCATTCCCCTTCATTCTCCAGGTCCATGTTGATGTCGATTGTGGAGGTTGAGCTGGAACTGGTGTCGGTGTCCTGATGCTCCTTCTCAGTCTCGGGGTCTTGTTGTGAAGGCTCATGTGGTGATGATGGTGGTGGTGGTGCCTTCCCACAATTCCCCTGGTTGAGTGGACGTGAGTTAACCAGCGATGAGAGTGGGCCGCAGGCGGGGTTGGTGACGCGTCCGCTCTGCTCCTCCCTCGTCGTGCCATCTTGCTGCCTCATTTCTTAGTGGTGGTGGTTGTAGTGGTGGTGGGTGGTTGTAGATCAGGAGAAATGGCTATTGGTGGTAAGCCATTTCTCCCGAAGATGTCCAGAAGGAGGTCAGAAAGACGACCTAGCCCTTCTGCAGCTAAGACAACAGCAGTCTTGGTGCAGATGGTGACGATGTCTGCCTGCTGCTGCTGCCGCTGTGGTGGTTGGGCGTCGGCCGTTCTCCTTCTATGGGCACGGACTGAGCCTAGGACGTGCCCATCATCAGGCCCGGTTATACGTTAGTAGCCTCCAGGCCCTTCCTCCACAGTGAAGGACACCTCCTCTCCATCCCCCAGTGATGGTAGTGAGGTGGTGGCAGCAGAAAGAAGGACGAAGTAATCTCGCTTGTTGCAGGTAACAAAACCATAGCCCTTCAAATGGTTGAACCACTTCACCCTGCCAACAAGACGGTCGGCAGGGGAAGTGGTGGTGTTGTTAGTAGGTGTTGACTGGACCATAGCTGGTTGTTAGTAGGTGTTGACTGGACCATAGCTGGTTGTTAGGTGTTGACTGGACAATAGCTGGTTGTTAGTAGGTGTTGACTGGACCATAGCTGGTTGTAGAAAGTGCCTGTGGAGGGAGAAACTGGAGGAATTATCAACTTGAACTGCGGTTGGGCTGATTGGACGAGTTAAGGGAAAGAGAGAGATTAGGATTTACGTGGGAAAGCGGCAGGAAGCCTTTTTTATATGAAAATATAAATAGGTCTCCGGGGAGATGAGAGGGAGGAATTACAGGTACCATTACTCCTACCTGCACGGTGAGGCAGCCATCTTGATTGGTGGAGCTTCTCTTACTTTTTCTGGCTGTTTTGACGCCGAGCGATGTCTGTGGTCATTGTGTAGTGGCAATGGGGTCATGTAAGGTACACATGGAGAGGTAAGGAGGAACTTGGAAGTGGAAGTGGGAAGATATATGTTTAGGAGATAAGGCCGGGTAGTTTACAGTGGTGTTGGTGGAATCACAGACCAAATATACCAAGTCAGTTCACCAGCGACCCAAAACTCGTCTCGTCCCACGCAGTTACGTCACGAAGGCCCCTATGACCAAAGCCCTCTTGCTCTGACCCGTGGTCAGTCATTTTCCTCCTTTTACCTTGTGAAAGTAGCCCAGCTTTCACCCAAATTTATCGCCATAATAATGCGTTACACTTGAAGGTATGCCTAGCAATTGTGCTGTGTACAATTGCTTCTGTAGCAGGAAGAAAACTTGTGATAGCCATCTTATTTTTTAATCTTTTCCAAAGAACGAGAGCCTGAAAATAAATGGATTAATCATTGTAGGATGGAAGATTGGCTCAATGCCTACAGTGAAAGAGTGCATAGTCTGTATTTTGATGCCAGTTCTTATAATAAGCATCTGAAATATGATATGGGAATGCGTGAAAATGCGTAGATATTTGTGTATGTATAAGTGTGTTTGTATTTATATTTTTGAATTAATGATCGTGGGTCTAGGTGTGAGCTATTGAGAGTGTGTATGTGTGTTTATGTGTGTATGAGGAAATGAGTGCATATAAGTGAATGGGTATGTGAGTGATCGAATGAGTATGTGTGAATGAGTGAATGGGTACTAGTGTGTATCTTTCAATAAGTATGCGAGTGAATATCCATGTGATTAAATGAGAGAGAGAGAGAGAGAGAGAGAGAGAGAGAGAGAGAGAGAGAGAGAGAGAGAGAGAGATCGTAGATCGTTATGGAATGCACTTCCTTAAAACTGGTTTCCACCAGTTTTTAATCCTCAGTCATTTAATTAATTCCAACTGTTACTGACACTATATGAATAAAGGATGCCAATAGGCACAAGGACTTTGTTTTCATTGTTATTATTTTTCTTTCCTTCTTTCTGATTTAATAATAATAATAATAATAATAAAAAAAAAAATGACGTCACAGTGGCTGCCTGAGAACTGACTTGGTAAATGTGGTCTGTGGGTGGAATTACTCCATTCTGTTGACGCTATGTTTTCTTTAGTATCGGTGTTCAAAACAAACGAGTTCTATAAAAAGTGGAATAAACAGACAGACCCAGACCATCAAATCAATTACAGACACGTTTTAACCAGGTCCAACACACACACACACACACACACACACACAATGGTCAAGGTGTATACCACAGTGTTAGCAAAATTTATATCGGTGTTGGCCTGACATTGCATGATAATCCAACCTTATATCACGCTGTGGTATGAGTCGCGGATGTCCTTGCATACATATAAACATTATACATATTTATAAATAAATACAGGTACTTATACATTGTTTACAGTCGTAAGAGAATCATACTTTTATTACAATTATAGATACTAATACATTAAGACAGGCATAATACATTATTTATAGAGTTAGCAATACAAGAGCTTAGTGAATCATTGCGATATAAATATTCAATAACATGAGTGACTAAATCACACTTACTGTTTTTATGGTCACGGAAGGTCACTTAATTAAGGGGGTAATTCAGTTTTGTTACATTGGAGTGCCATGATTCCTCCAAAGTATGCCAGGAAACAGGAACAGATGAACAAAAATAATGGTGTTCTGTTGCTTGGAATAGATTGGAGGAGTCAGTTGCTCCAGATTTACCAACACAAAATTTCCTCCTTAAAATTAAGGGGGCGACATTTGTGTTGGGTTGAGTGAAATAATAATGTTTCCTCCAAACTGTGCCAGGAAACAGACCACTTCAGTATACAAGCAAGGTATCTTGTTTTGTTGTATAGTTTGGAGGAATCAGTCACCCTATACTTCCTATACATGAAACGACTCTAATATTTGGAGAGAGAGAGAGAGAGAGAGAGAGAGAGAGAGAGAGAGAGAGAGAGAGAGAGAGAGAGAGAGAGAGAGAGAGAGAGAGAGAGAGAGAGAGAAACAAGCATACATATTATCGACAAAACATATACAATTATAAACTATTTGAACCCGTTTGTGTTGTATTTTGAAAATTTCCATTCCATTCTTTGAGAGACTTTGTGTGAATTGGTAGGCTACAGATTCCTCCAAACTATGCCAGAAAACTGACAACCTCCATCTGACTTTTGACTTCGTGTGAATTGGGGGACTAAAGATTTCTCCAAACTATGCCAAAAGATAGACAACCTCCATCTTACTTTAGTTTCGTAACATAGTTTGAAGGAATCAATATAACTCCTTCGTGGTATAGATTGGAGGAATTAGAATTAACCCCTAAGTTGTGTTTGTTGTCCCACCACCTCACTATCACCTTCTCTTTCGTTCTACAGGGTCTTCCAGGACTAGGGCGGCCTCCTTTCATACTCACCTCCATAAACCCTCCAATATAAACCACGAGGATTAACAGTGAAGATCCGATTAATCGTTCAAATATTGTTGATTTTGTTGTTGTAGTTGTAGTTGCAGTTATAGTTGGAGTTGTTGTTGCTGTTGCTATTGGTGTGGTTGTTTTTGCTATTGTTACTGATGTTGTAGTTGTGGTCGTTATTGATGTTGTTGTTGCTGTTGTTATTGTTTTTGCTATTGTTGCTGATGTTGTTGTAGTTGTGGTGGTTGTTGATGTTGTTGTTGCTGTTGATTTGTTGTTAAAGCCAACAATGACGTCACGAATCCAATACGGTACACACACGAAGCTCCTTGCAGACTGAATTATAAATAAGGGCTTGTGAACACACACACACACACACACACACACACAACAGGTAAGCACAGATACACACACAGTCACTACAGGTAAACAACCACCAGGTTTTGGTGGAACTTTTGATATGCCCCCTCGTTTTGGTGGATTTAAGTAAATATTTGTCTGTATTCTTGTGCTTAATTCTGTTATGTTTTTGTGATGTGTGTGTGTGTGTGTGTGTGTGTGTGTGTGTGTGGTTGTAGTCATTGGATTCTCATGGGTCCCGCCTACCCGTATGTATTGTTGCCTGTCTGTTTATTGACGCCACCGGCGCAAAAAACAAAGACAAAACGTTAAACACACACACACACGCACACACACACAGTGACTGGCTCATGAATATATATAGCTCGTTCACATATACCATTCTCTGCTTGAAACATTTCTTCAGTTAAAACATACTTTGCATTGGCGAACTTTTGGGAGCCTTCACACGATGCCAGAATGTGTGTGTATGAATTAATGTGTGTTGTTGAACGAAACTAAACATTATTTGTACCGCTCTCATTTATTTTACCTCTTTGGACGAAATGAGATATAATAATCATACACATCTCTCACACGTTTTACTTCGTGCTTGAGTGTAATAAAAATATGGAGCGGATTTTCTTTTCCTTGGTTCTCACTTATATATAGAATAAATAATATCATTCAGATATTTGTGGTGGCGAGGCAAAGGTGTTCTCGTAAACCGTCAGAATGGTGCACACACAAAATAAAATATATTCTGTGAAAAAAAAAAAAAAAACTTGTTGGTGACGCTATAGTAGTAATGTCGTGTGGAAAGGTCTTTGAGGGGAATATGCCTTGCCTTTACCTCGCCACCGACAAATAGTTGGAATGATATTACTTTCTTCTATAAATGAGAACCAAGGAAAAGAAATCCACTCCATTCTTTTATCACACTCACCAGCTATGTAAAACGTGTGAGAGATGTGTATGATTATTATAGCTCATTTCGTCCGAGGAATAAATGAATAAGAGCGGTACAAAATAAAGTCTAGTTTCGTTGAACATTACATAATAATAATAATTCATACACACACATTCTGGCATCGTGTGAAGGCTCCCAAAAGTTCGCCAATGCAAAGTATGTTTTAACTGAAAAAAAATTTCAAGCCAAGAATGGTATGTGTGAAAGAGCTATATATATTAATGAGCCAGTCACAGTGTGTTTATGTGTGTGTGTGTGTGTGTGATATATCCCTTATTCATAAATTCAATATGTAAGAAGCTTCGTGTGTGTACAGTGTTGGATAAGTGACGTCAGTGTTGGCATTAACAACAAATCACCAGCAAACAACAACAACAACAACAACAACCTGCAAGAGGGTTGACTTTATCCAGCAGAATCTGACTGTGAAATCTAGGGATGTAGAATCTACCCCAGCTCTAGCTACACCTTCTGCCCCTATTACAAATTCGCGTTCTGTAACACATTTCAGTCGCCTCAGCCCCGCCTCCTTCTCGTGGCCTTTCAGCCAATCACACAGCATCGCGCCATATAGGATGCCAGCTGTACAAAAATATTTCAATAAATTCATTTACATTTTTTATGCATGGAAGAAGATTTAGGGCTTTATACCTGTCGACTCATGGTGTTGGTCATTAAGGCAGTCAGTCTTGTGTAGTTACAATCAACACATCTTCCCCCAGCCTACAAGGTTGCTATCCTTGTTTTTAACAGCCGGGTACCTACTTACTGCTAGGTGAACAGGACATAGGGGGCTGGGAATTTGTCCAACAATTCCACTGACCCGGGAATCGAACCCGGGACCTCTGGCGTGCTGGGCGAGTGTGTTCTAATCATTACACCATCAGCACCCCCCTTTTATGCATGAATAGATACAAAAATACATATGACTATCTACATTGTACATGGATTGAAAACATCTGGAGACGGCATGACGTCACAAAGGTGAAGCCAGTTTTTTATTGGATGACTCACGAGTACACGCAAAACAATGGTCAGCTGATCTGGACACATTTGTGGTAATTGATATATTTCTAATTTTTTGAACCATTATCCCTGCCTATGGATGTGTGAAAAGGGATCGTAGTAATACTATAATATTCCACACGTGTGGTGAGAACTTTATAACAATATATATTTGAGAGGGATCGACGTGAAAGTCAAGAGACTAAACTGCAGCGTCCGCCTGTGTCACACGTCCCATGCAAAAAGATTTGACAATATTGGCTTGGATTGACTGTTTATCATAAATGTTGCTTGCTGAGATAGTGGCAGCAACAGAAGGAGACAACTCAGAGACCATCCCAAGTACTGGGAGATGTTAAATGTGCCTTGTGAAGGAGATAACTGAGAGGCCATCCCAAATAGGCAAGTACTGGTGGGTGTTAGTGGAATTCATAGGAGACGTGCATGTGTGTTACTGATGGTGCACATAAGTGTTAGGAAGGGTGGGATGTCTAATGGTTCGCACTCAATTTTTCCCGCAGAGACAATATATAGAACATTGCAGCCTGGCCAGGTGGACTCTGTCCTCACGGAGAAGGGAGGATTCTGATGGGTGGATGTCAGGAGGTCATACATGGAGCCGAGTGTTATTTTTGAGTATTTGGATGGGTTGGTGAGGGATTTGAGTATGGATATGTTTCTGGAGACTGGTTTGGGGTGGGCAGGAATGTAGGAGATGATGGTATTTGTGTATAGTATCGTATACTGGATGTTGTTGCTTGGCATGTGTGGGTGGTGTGGGTTTGTGGAGGCTGCAGCAAGTGTTTGTGTGCCTCTCATGTCAAGATGGTCCTTGATCTTGAGGACTTTGGTTTCATGGTGTAAGACAGTGTTTCCCAACTTTTTTTGTCGTGATCTTGAACACAAATTTATTTTGGCCTGGCGACCCTCAAGGATGAAATATTATTTCAGTATTATTTTAGTTTTATCCATTTGAAAAAAGGATAATAAATTTTACCATAAGTTACTAAATAATAAATACTCGTATATGTTTTGTTCTACCTTCATTTATCGTACTTTATTCTTCACAACTATCTTCCTGTCTCAGTTTGAATGACGATTTATATTCCACAATTATGATATTACTAATTATGTTTGAATTAGTTTTACCTCTAATCTCTCTCTCTCTCTCTCTCTCTCTCTCTCCTCTCTCTCTCTCTCTCTCTCTCTCTCTCTCTCTCTCTCTCTCTCTCTCTCTCTCTCTCTCTCTTATTTATTTATTTTCATGTTTTATTAATTTTGTAGCCATCCCGCGACCCTCGGGAACACCCATGCGACCCTCATTTGAGTCGCGACCATGGGTTTGGAAACCACTGGTTTAAGAGGTCTGTAGGTGTGGTGGCTGTACAGCCTGTGATTATCTTTAGGGCTTTATTCTGTATTGTCAGTTTGTATCATTGAATGAACCACCTTTCCTATCATCATGTTTCTTCTCATGAATTACATAGTGTACATTATTATGCATATAATAATTCCAAACTATATGTTTCCCTTTATGTATCTTGTCATAATGTATTGTATAGTTCATCTCATTTCACTGAAATGCTATAAAAAAGTCATGTCATGTCACAAGATATCCAGGATCTGCTGTACAGTATAAAGAAAACTTTTCCTTACTATTATGTATCTTCTCACAAACTGCATAGTGTACATTATTTTGTATCTAATCATTCCAGACAATGTTTCCCTTTATGTTTCTTTCCATATGCTGCATAATTTACTTCAATATTCTGAGATAAAGGCACATTTCTTGCAATATTTCTCCCTGGAATGAGTCTGGTGCATGAAGTATATCTTTGAATACATACAGACCTTATTTATCATATAATTATGCTATCCATATTGCATAATGTCAATAAGAATATGTAGAATACAGATAATTAGTTATTTTTTACCTTTATTTATGCTCTTTTTAAGAAATGATGAAAATATTGCATGATATACTAGGAGCGACAATGTAATGTTTTGGGTGTACCTAAAGCTCCGCCCACCGCTTACAGGCTCCACTCACTGGCTTCACTCAGTTGTGAAGAAAGGGCCTCGGATGCCGTCTCCAGATTTTTTACCTCCATGTTTCCAACTCCCAACAAGTTCCAACAAAAGGTACAGCTCTCTGAACTCTAATAATGTGCGCCTGTGTGGTTGATATAAAGTGCTTCTCATGCCTTGTAATTAAACAAGAACATAATTACACTCACCTAAGGGTGAATGTAATGATAATGAACGAGGACGAGGCAGAGACGTGGAAAAACGAGTAG